>OY998171.1:73382974-74582974 GCA_963921995.1 Oxystoma pomonae
AAAAAACCTTATAAAAACGTTCGAAAATATCTCATTTGACGCATTGGGAATTAACTACTTCATCAAAAAAAAAAAACGTGTTTGTTGATATTGTAATCTAAGGATCTACTAATTTAATTATATTTCATAAACATTTTTTTTAATTTTCTGTATACCTACCGGCATGTACCGCCACTGACTGATTTAGCTTGCTCTCCATTTGTTTTTTTAAAACATTGGACGATTTGTTCCAAAATATCACTTTAAATGCACTGAAATATTCTCCTACTGGTAAAAAAATACACCATAAACGTTTTTTGACAAAATGTGGTTTTTAAAACGTCTTATAAACTGCTTAAAACATCCTGAAATTTTAAAATAAATAACGAGAAAAAGCTTATGTCAATAAAAATATCATCCGACCGTCTGCGCTCTGCTGACTTTCACAACCCACAAGCTAATCACGACCTAAAGTGGTTGAAACATAATTCTCTGTCCCTATCGTTCTAACGTCGTTTAAAAGGATAGAAAAATAAACGATATTTCTCACCTTTGTTTTGTTGTGATCTTATTTGTAAATAAACAGTGGTTATTATTTGCCAAGGAGTTTTCGTTGGACCAGATATCTTGTCTCTTTTTAATCTAAGTTTATGACAATTTTACTGTACTAATAAACTATGACATAATACAGGGTTCCTAAGATTTTCCTTAGGGATAGGATTTCAATAAATCAAAAAGAAATGGCATAGAAAGTTCTGCGCGCACAAAAGAAACAGGTATATTGAGCAAAGCAATGGTGCCAGTTTGTTATTATCTCCGGACTGCTTTCATGAGAAAAAATTGTCGCCACTCTTTCATTGCGAGCATAGATCATAGTTGCAATAATAACCGTTGACAAGATGTCTGCAAATTCCGCTAGATGGCGGCCACACCATGAGATGATCGAGGAAAAAATAAGATGTTTTCAGGTCCAAACCACAGCTTTTTTTTTGCTTAAAGGAGGCGGCAGGGTCCATTATTTACGATACTGAGCGATAAACTCGTGAGGTGGTTAACATTAGAAAGAAATATCTTCGCTTTTATTAAATTCTTTCCATTCTGTTCTACTAGTGACATCTATCCGGAAACGGCCAAACTATGCAACTAGCACCAGCAGCCAAAGAAATCAATAAACGGCGCTGTTTTTCCTGCAGAGCTTTTTGCTTGCGATATTATTGATTTTAAATAAAGCTACATTTGATATTTTCGAGGTGTTTTATGACATGATCTCGAATCATGTAGCGAACCAATTCTTCAAAACTAGCGGGAGGGTAAAAGCGAAAAATATGGGGCTGCCAATATTTGTAACACCCAAAAAGGGGTGAAAAGATTTATTCTTTACAAAAGACGTTTTTTTTTACGAAAAACTTGAGCTCTGCCACTTTTTTAATTTTTTTCTTCAACTTTCTCGAAATTTTCGTCATACCGTAGAAAAAAATTATTTCCCCCATGGTCATACTCTACTTTTATTCGAAAAAATTTAGAAACAGAGACGGGATCAGTTTTCCTAAAACGGGGGATCATGGTTTCGAATGAGAAGATAAATAGCCGAACGCAAAAATGTTAGAAAAACAAAGCACGAAATAAAAATGGCGCCGCTTACAATCTTTTTTCAAAAATTACGTAATTTCGGGAACGCAAAGAAATAGGTCTAAAGAGTATAATTTTTAAGAAAAAAATATCAATTTTCTCGCCCTCCTCCACTGGCACTACAGGGGCCGTGCACAAAAACTAAGAAAATTTGGAATGAAAATAAGTGAAGTATTTTTTTTTTTGGGGGGGGGGTAGTGGTCTTGAAATCGTTACGTAATATTAGGGGAGTGGCGTGCCAAACCGTTACAAAACATTACATAGGGAGGGGGTCAAAAATTGGTAAAATCACCGTTACGTAATTTGTGCACGGCCCCACATCTGACTGTTCCTCCTTTTTGATTTCGAATCAAAGTGCAAAACCCGGGTTGGACGTTCGAAGGCGTCAACCCGTCCTATTTGCTTGATAAAGTTTCTACCGAAATATCTCAGTCGATTTCTCCGGCCGTGTATGAACGCTTTAGGTTAGGCATTTGTATCTCAATCCCCAGCCTGTAAACAGTGCGTAAGGACAATGGTTACAAAATGAAAAGCCGAAAAATATTTTTTTTTACGATATCTTTGATCAGTTTGGTATTAAAGTCGAGCAAAAACAATTTTTATTCCATTCCTAAAGGTATGAAAATGGAAAACATTAGAAAACAACAACCGGGAATGGATTTACTACGTGTAAGATGTAGTGACAACATCGCCCCATGCCCATCCTTTTCTGCCTAATGTGCTTTTCCGTTTGTCTTCGTCTTATACACAGCTGCTTGGCCCCCTAAGTATTTGCTTAGGAACCCTGTATAATCTTTGCACTGCTGACGTTGTCCTGCTAAGTTTACGGACGTCAAAAGTCAGCCGGACAAAAGCTACGACATAAACTAAGTAATTGGCGGAGAAATTAAATTATACACGTTTATAAAGTTTTAAATTCATATCGTGTCTATATGCAGCTGTTGCGATAAAATTCTTCCCAGCCTTACAATCTGCCACGTTTAATAACGTATTCTTATTTAATCTGGTTCAAAGATAAGAGGCTCGGTTTAACAAAGATAGCATAGCTAATAAGGTAGCGGGAGGTAAATGCTAATTATCGTACACATGTGTGCACGTATGCACGCTATCTAGTTATTACCCGATAATGGCATTAAACTAGTGATTTTATAAATAGAACAATTATTTTAATAAAGGGTTCGGCGGCGACATGGCCGATTAGAACAGTTTGAAAAAAGTTAATGTAAATCTAGAAAACAAATGTCTACACAGATGCATTATTTCTTTATGAAAGAAAATAAAATTATGTAGACATATTACATAATTGTGTGTAAAATATACACAACTGTGTGTAAAACTTACAATAAAATGTATATTTGTTACACAATTTTGAGACCTGTAGACATCCAACTAGAAATGTGTTAAAAAATTGCGTTTTCTTCTGTGTTATCTTACAACTAGGATTGATAAGCGTTTGTTGCTACTATACTTAAATTTTCCAACTCAACTTAATATTTCCCAACTGCAAGCAACATTGGGGGGAGGCTCCTCCCGTCTTTCCTCCCAAAGCATTTCATGTTCGTAAGTTGCTTTTTTGAGAGAACCACCCATTTATCTTAAGACAGGGTTCAAAGTGATTTTTAGTTTTAAAATTCCCTGACTTTTCCAGATTTTCCCTGACCATTTGTTAAAAAAATTTGCTGAAAGTTTTGTCCATGTTACACTTTTTCAAATTTAGACTCATAGTCTTTGAATATTATTTTTTCCTCTCTTAGTTAACTTATTATTTGAAAAAACTGTTATAGTCACCGCGTTCCAACGCATTCGCCAAACCCTTACCTCGATAATTCTGTGAAAATGGAGAGATATAGTCAGGTAACAAGTAACCAAACCTTGCTCATTAATACAAGACAATGTGGCTAGGTAGACGACCCCTTTACCAAACATAAAATATAAGCAAGTTTTTTTTCTGATGCCTACGCCAAACCTTGCTTAACATAAAATAATTTTTTTTTATACCTTCATGAGAAACATGATTTTAATAACTGTATGCAGATAACTAAAGCATATGGCTTTTTTGATTACCGATGTAAAAAAAACTTTTTTTTTTGATCACGGGTGAAAAAAAAGATTTCTGTCCGTGTTTTACCCAAAATTAAAAATAAAATAGCGGAAAATAGCAATATTGAAAAAATCTAATTATTCTTGCCTAAAAATTAAGGCATTTCCGCCAGTTTTCAACAAGTATTTACGAAAAAATCATTTAAAAACATTGTAAAAATATCAAACTGTCAAAGATTAAAATTGTCATTTCATTTACCAGCCGCCTTAATCTATAGTGCAAAAATGTATTTTCCTGTATTTCTTGGATTTTTGATGAAGGTATTAAAAAAAAATAGTGTTAACAACTCGCGGCTAAACTGTGCTTTTTTTTACTCGCGTTTTTAAATACCTCGCTTCGCTCATTATTTAAACCAACGCTTGTAAAAAAAACACTATTTTAGCCACTAGTTGTTAAAACTACTATTTCAACAAATAATACTTTCTATTAAGAACCGTCCTTACTTAAACATAAGAACAATAATACCTATTTTAAAACAATAAAAACTAAAATGTAAAAAATTTCAAAAAAACTTAATTTTTTTAATTTACAAGTTTTTTCCCAGCCGCGCAGTTTCTAAATCAATTGCTGACATTTCATCCTTAGAAACAATATAAGTTTTTTTATTTTTTAAAAAGTACGTTTTGCTTTTAGGTCATTTTTAGGTTTTTACTGACTTTTCCCTAACAGCATACAAATTCCCTGACTTTCCAGGTTTTTCTTGACCACTTTGAACCCTTTAAAATACAAAATAAATCCCGCAATTTTCATCAAAATTATCAAAAGAAAAATCAAAATGAAAATCTTTCCACTTTCAAATGGGTACTCCTGAGGTACCAGGGAGCTGAAATATCACTTAGCTGAGGTATCACGGAGCTGAAGTATCATGAAGCTGAGGAAATTAAAAGAAAATACTTTTTAACCGATCAACACACAATGCGAGGCTGAGGATTTAGATAATTGTTTTAATGTTGCTTAGAGGTGGTAGGCAATGTCGAACTTGAGAGTAGACTAGAGTTTCGAATTTCCATTGTCTTTATTTTTTACTCTTTTACAACGTTTCGTCATGTCTTCGGTGTGCCTAATACCGAAGAATGCTAGATTGTAGCATTGTAGTATTGTATTCGCAGTTGAAATCTGTCACTTCCGAAAAGTATGGGTTTCCAAATATCCTTAATGGTGACACTTTCTTGAGAAAATACATTCTGGGTTCCTCTGTATGAATGCGATTTCTTTGAACTTCCGCTTGAGTAGATTCTCCTCCTTGGCGACGATCTTTGCCTCCCATTGCCTCCTGTTGCATTCCCTTGTCGAGTTTTGCGTTTGTGTTCTTGTAAGGCGAGCTTCCATGAGTCAGCTGGTTTCTCCGATGTAGTTATCTCCACACTCACATGGTACTAGATGCAATCCTTGGTGTTGTGGCAATATGGTTTAGTTGTTAGTATTGATGTGGTCGGTTTGAATACATTCCGAAGATGGTATTGGTAGCCCATTCTTCTTATCTTTTCCGTTCCTTCG
Source organism: Oxystoma pomonae (assembly GCA_963921995.1). Lineage (NCBI taxonomy): Eukaryota > Metazoa > Arthropoda > Insecta > Coleoptera > Brentidae > Oxystoma > Oxystoma pomonae. The sequence continues at coordinate 73,388,181 of OY998171.1, forward strand.
CAGATCGGATCGAATTTTTGACTTTTCTTTATTTAAGGCTTCTTCGTAATGCAGATGTAGATGGCTCGATCTATAAGACATTTTGCAATTCCCAGTTGGGTTAATGAGAAGTGGTTTCATTTGAAGTTTAGGTACTCTTAATTTTTTTAGCGTTTAATGTCGGGGATTCGGGATAAGAAAATCTTAGTTCAGCGGTCTAGGAATGTGTCGGTTTCATAGATTATGAGAGAGCATTTGATCGAGTCCAACACGAAAAGCTCATAGAATCGCTAAAAGAAGTTGGTCTAGATGACCGAGATCTAAAGATAAGGAATCAGAACACTCAAATAAAGGTTGATGGCCAACTGTCCGAAGAGGTCCAAATAAGAAGAGGTGTACGCCTCCGCTGTTGTTTAATATCTATAGTAACAAAATAATAGAGAATGTACTTCATAACTGCGTAGAGGATCTGACCATAAACGGCATAAAAATTAACAACATACGATATGCCGATGACAATAGCAGAGACGTTTGAAAGCCTTCAATAGTTGTTGATCAAAAGGCAAAAGTTCGCAATTCGGTCTTAACTTAAATGTTGGAAAAACAAAATGGATGGTCATATCCAAGGGAAAGAAGAATCGAGGCATGTTAGAAGTAAATGGGCAGCATGTCGAACGCGTAGATTCATACAAATACTTGGGTTGCCTCCTCAATGAGAACTGGGACAACATCTTTTATCAAAATGAAACCAGTGTTGTGTAGTCGCGATCTTAATATCACTCTCCGAATTCGTGTGCTTCGGTGTTATGTTTTTAGCATCTTATATTATAGCATGGAAGCATGGACACTGACTGAGGCCGTGTGCAAAAAGTTGGAGGCATTCGAGAAGTGGTGTTATCGTAACTAATGTGGATGTTCTGCTTGACAAATAAAGATCTTAAAGTTTTATTTACCATCAAAAAACGAAACCTTGAATATTTTGGCCATATTTTGAGAAATAACAAATATAAACTTTTAAAATTGAAGGTAGAAGAGGTCCGGGTCGTAGACGGATATCATGGCTTAAAAATCTTAGAGACAGTGGACAGACTACAGATCGCGCTGATGATAGCTAACGTTCGAAGAGCAACTAAACTTTTTAATATTCTGAAAGTAGACTTGTAACAACATAAGTTACCTTACCGTTACCCGTATAACTTAAAATAAAAAAATGTTTAAAATAAGGGACATTTTTCTGTACGAAAATTTAGTCCCACATTTTTCGTCAGAGCGACAAAAATTATGACTATACGGGGTGATTCAAAATTCCCTAGAAACTTTAGCTGTAGGTAGAATTTGTTGTTCTGAACAAGAATTAGTAAAATACATTGTTTTTTCAAAATATACCATATTTTATTAGAAAATGCCCTAAAAATATTTTTTTACAGGTTTCAAAATGGTAAATGGTGAATACGCCAAAAATTTGGCACATAATAGCTTCAATATTTGTGTTTGAGGTTATAAAGTTGGTGATTTTTTAGACCACCAGAGGTGGTTTAAATTTATAGCCCCCAGAAAGGATTGTCTTGTGGCAATTGGTGGCAAAGTTCGTTTATAATTTCCCTGGGTAACCATTGGTTAACAGTTGTTCGTTAACCAATAAAACACCTCCAATTTTGTCCAGAAAAACGCCATATGGACCCGTTTTCAGCACACGTGACATGACAAGGAGTCATTTCCAAGTTGTATCATAGATTTAATAATAAACGTTTATGTTAAAATTTTGCCCATCAATTTTTCTCGTATCATCGTGTATTGATCATGTGGCACTGAACACAAATTGGTTGGTTGTTGAAGAAAATTAGCTTTCAATAAGGTGGTTTTAGGCTGTTTTGTGCTGTGATACCGTTTCTTACCAGTCAGCGGTCCTAGGTGGTTTCGATTTGGCTAGCTATGGAAGGGTGCGTGATTGTGGGGGGGGGGTTAACCCTTGGGTGGGTGTGGGATAATGCGTGGTTATGGGGATTTGGTAGGGTTAGTGGGTGTTGGGGTATGTTGTTGTGGAGGGGGTTTGGGATTATGTGATTATTATGAATTGAGATTTGAAATATTTGGTTATGTAAAATTGTGGTACTGAAGGTTTAACAACCAACCAATTTGTGTTCAGTGTAAAGTAACTAAAAGTAAACTGAAGATGGCCCAGTAGAGTTGAAAGCAGCTAATCCAATAAATAAAAACTTATTGCCCTAATACAAAGATAAATCTATTTGTGTTTGTAGTTTAAAAGTTATTTTTAGCATCTCAATTACGGTAATACGGTCAGCAAATAAGGTGACGATAAATTACTGGACTATTAGCTCTCTAATAACAGCAAATATACAAGGATCACATTCAAAATAAATCCCAACATTTTTTTGACATTCGATAAAAATTATTGCATTAAAAATTGTGTAGCTCGGCTAGTACGGGGTAAATAATAAGAGAGTAGTCTAGACATTATGATTGGCTCAGCTTTTTCCGTCCCCCTTTTTTTTAAACAATAAGAAGTATGTGCTTCACCACGCTCGGCCAAGATGGGGAGAGAGTTGTCGCATATAAAATGCATGGAAGGAGTGCCCTTTTGAAAGCGGAAAGATGGCAATTTTTTAGACAAAGGGTCGCGTAATGAACGCTGATGCCATATTTTGTAATTTAAAACTTGCATGCATGGATGGCTGGTCGGGAATATAGTCATAATTTTTGTCGCTTCGACGAAAATTGCGGGATTATTTTCTTATTTTAAGATATACTGGCGTTTCTCCCCAAAATTAAGCTGCTGTTGTTACAAGAGTGTTTTCAGAATACTGCATTTAAAGTTGGATTTTTTTAAAACCATAAATAGGGCCTACAAAAGTAGAGTTTGGTTTGTTTCCTAATACATTAAACATTAACGGTAGGATTTACTAAAAAGGTTTAGTCTATTTTAGGACGGTCCTAAGTTTAAGTAAAACCCACGCGGGGTTTAAATAGTAAACACTTTGTAGAACAAATTAAAATTGGGGGTATATGTCACTCTAATTAAAACTTACCCTGGTTAATTGATTTTTACAATTAATACTTGATGTCACACAACGATTTAGATGGGTCATAATAAAATAAGGAGTAGATTAATTTTGTATTTATTTAAATTTAGACCTGTGGGGGGTACTATTTTAGATCTTAGTAAATCCCACTTTTACAGTTTTCACATCTTCATAAACTATTAAATTTCAAAACACCCTGTATAATTTGATTTTTTTGTAAATTTCCATTTATCAGACCTATTATTCCATAATTTTACGTTGAGTTACTCCAAGGTAGGTGTTTTCCATAATTCATTTTAGCACCAACAACATAAAAGAAGGATAGATAGTTCTTGTTCGTGTTATGAATTATGTGGTGCATAATTAGAAATTGTTATCGCTTCAAGGTGTTTTAATTTATGTACCCATGTACAAAGTTTTCGCAAAAATATGCTGCTGCTAATGTAGATTTTAATTTTAAACGATATTTTAATAAAATCGGAAAAAAAGTTTTCCGTCATCGATCTGAGCCCGAAATCTCTATAATACCAGTCCAATGCTCTACCAATTAAGCTATCACTTTGCACGTTTATACGCACTTAAAACCGTTTTTATATAAGGAGGTTTTAAATAAAATCGCTTTATCCGTGGGTCAGTTATAGTTGTCTTCAGAATTCTGCAGTGAACTATGCTTCAGAAATCTTCAGCAAAGATTAAATTACTGTGTCAGTAAAAGAAAATATTTCGAAAATTTGAGGTTAGTTTTTGAAAAAATCCAACTGGCATTATTATCGATGAAAGGCGACTTTCGTAAGATTTCGGAGAAGGAATCACAAGTAGGCTAGTGCTAGCATTAATAGGGGAGCATAGCATTAAGAGGGGGGACTAAAAAATGTTTTGATGATTTCATAGAAACGGTATTTAACAACAACAACAATAAAAATTGTCTGTAAACTTAAACAATACCAAAGATATTATATTATAATGTAGGGATTACCGCCTAATCGGCCTAATGAACCATACGTTAAAAATATTTCTAAAGATTATCCATAAAAGAATTTATGGGAAATGCGAATCCTTTATGGGCGACACGCAGTTTGGATTTCGTGGTGGGTTCGGGACCAGTTTGGCATTCAAGTCTTAGTTCAGCGGTCTAGGCATGTGTCGGTGCCAGTATATGCCTCTTTCAGAGATTATGAGAAAGCATTTGATCGAGTCTAACACGAAAAGCTCATAAAATCGCTAAAAGAACTTGGTCTAAATGACCGAGATCTAAAGATAATCGCTAATCTATACTGGAATCAGACTGTTCAAATAAAGGTTGATGGCCAACTGTCCGAAGAGGTCCAAATAAGAAGAGGAGTACGCCAAGGTTGTATATTGTCTCCGCTGTTGTTTATTATCTATAGTAAGAAAATAATAGAGAATGCACTTCATAACTCCGAAGAGGGTCTGACTATAAACGGCATAAAAATCAACAACCTACGATATGCCGACGACACTGTCATAATAGCAGAGACGCTGGAAGGCCTGCAAGAGTTATTGAATCAAATTGCTGCCAAAAGTTCGCACTCCGGGCTTAACTTAAATGCTGGAAAAACAAAATGGATGGTCAGATCCAAGGAAAATAACATGAGCAGCAAGTCGAACGCGTGGATTCATACAAATACTTGGGTTGCCTCCTCAATGAGAACTGGGACAACATCTTTTATCAAAATGAAACCAGTGTTGTGCAGTCGCGATTTTAATACCACTCTCCGAATTCGTGTGCTTCGGTGTTATGTTTTTAGCATCTTTAATGATCTTGAAATTAGCGGGTAATAGGACAGGAGGGTCAGTCCATATCAAGTCAACCAGGGTATTTTACCACACCATCTCCGATGTTGATGATTTTTAGTATACATGTTTTTCCTACCAAAAAACTGGAAAATCCAAAATTTCAGACTTTTTTGACCAGTTGTTTATTTTGAATTAATTTTTGAAAATCGAAAAAGTCACTTATTTGTCCTTAACATGTGCGCACAAAATTAGGAATATCCAAAGAACCACTTATAATAGAAAAGTAGGTGAAGGTTCATTTTAAAGCTCTTATAAAGACCTTTCATATGAGAATATTGCATAACATATATTGAAAAAAAAATAAAAAAAAAAATTTTTGATTTTTTTTTTAAAAATTTTAAAAAGGCCATTTTTAATTTTTTTCAAAAAATTATATTATTTTCTTTAAAGTGTTATTAAACTATTCACAAAATTTTGAGATGGACAAATCATGGGTTCAATGTGAAAAAATTTATTAAAAATGTCACATGCATGAAAAATCGCCTATAAATAGACAATGCCTTTTGGTAATTAGAAGAATATAATGGGGTTTAAAGCGATATTATAAAAATATTTAACAATATTTTATTTAATAAAAAATATCCTACGTTTCATTCTGTATCAGTAATCAGATTAACATTGCCCCCCATTGTAATATTTACTTACAAAACCTCTTTTCCACCGGAGACGTACTATTGGATGTTCCAATTCTTAGGAAAATATGCCTGTATAAACCTGCCAATACTTTTGTGAAATACTGCCTGTTTATTCCTGTTTAACATTAAGGACACACCTCCTTCATTTTATTGGTCTGTTTAGGTACATTGTGGGGATTTGCTGACATGAAAATTCCTGCATAAATTGATTTTAAATTTTTGGCAAGTATCTTCCTGATACAGCTCCAAATAATCGATACATAATAGTTCGACTGAAGGTTTATCAGAAGTCATATCTGTGTAATTTTAAAAGTTTCAACTATGGGTGAGGCAAGTGGATGGACTAAATATAAAGTAAAGTGCTGTGATCCACTAGAGTTAAAAATCAAGCATTTTGGGAAATTAAGAAATGTGACCAAGTGGATGTGCAGTTACGAAAATGTCAAAATGGGAATGAAAATCTGTGATGGTTGTAGACTAAAGCTTTCAAAGGAGTTTAAGGCATCTGAAGAAGATGAGGCAGGGTAAGTAACAAATAGTATTTTTTAATATAAAATTAATAAACTAAACCAATTGCGTCAAGTACGGAGTGGAAAAATCTCATGGCATTATTTTGCATGGCATTATTTTGCATGGCATTTTGAGAATACAGACATTATGTACAAATTTCTTGGCATTATGTACACATTTTGGGTCAGCTGTTACCCCCTTTATAAGTTCTTATAAAAAACTAACTTTTTAAATTTTTTTAGACCCAGTCAAGTTCCAGAAAATGATTTTCAAGATCCTGCTGAATCATTTACTCTTTTAAACAAGTCATTGGAGCTTCTTGGTGTGTCGCCGATTAAAAGAAAAAATGTATACAAAGAAAAAATTGATATTGTACAGCATACAATTGCGAAAGCATTTACAAAGGAATCAGATTCAACGCTAGTAAAGGAATGCCACCTCGCATGGCAAAAGTGCCTGCGATGGCTTGGGAGGAACTGTTAAAAGACTTGCTGCCAAAGCCAGTTTGCAGAGGCCCTATGACAATCAAATAATGACACCTCTACAATTGTTTACTTGGTGTGAAGAAAACATATCTGGCATTGATTTTAAATATTGCACAGAAGCAGATTATACAAATCATGAAATAATTTTGAATAAAAGATTTGCGGAAGTCTTAACAATACCGGGGACACAAAAAATTCATGCTGTAATTCCTCTTACAGAAAGCACGTTTTTGGCAAAACAGTTTTCTACATGCTTAGAGGTCGAAACACATAATCTTTTTAAAGGTAGAAGCATTATTTTGCAAAATATCGAGTCAGGGTTTGTCACTGTAGAATATGACAGTGCTTGGTGGCTGGCTTGTGTCTTGGGGAAAAATAATGAGAGCGGAGAACTGAAAGTAAGCTTTCTTCATCCACGAGGACCTGCCTCATCATTTTTTTACCCAACACCTCAAGATATTTTAATTATTAAACCAGAAAGTCTTATAAAAAAAGTTGAACCCAACACTGCTACTGGCAGAACTTACAATGTCAGCAAAAAAGAAATGTCAGATTCATCAGAAATTCTTAAAAGAAAGTTAAAAAAATAAATTTAAGGTATATAGTTAGTCTTAGTGTTTTCTGTCTAATTTTTATCAACGAAGTAGAAAAGTTTGTTTATTTCTTTTGCGAGTTTAAAAAAAAATAATTTGTAGATAAAGCCTCTGGGTATTTTTTAAAACCTGTATCCATCCAACAAATTTATTTATTTTAATATCCAGTGCACTATTGGTGCTCCTAAAATATGTTTATTTTTTTAAATGCATGATTTTTAATGTACTTAATATTTTTGATATTTTTTTTGACATTGAACCCATCATTTCTCCATCATAAAATTTTGTGGATAATTAAGTAACACTTTGACCAAAATTATATATTTTTTTCAAAAAAATTAAAAATGGCCTTTTTGAATTTTTCAATTTTTTTTTTTCAATTTTTTATTTTCAATTTTTTTTTTTGTTAAAATTATGTTGTGATATTTCATAAAAAAGAGCTTCAAAATGACTTTAAAATGAGCCATTTATTACTTTCCTAGTGTAAGTGGTTCTCGAGATATTGCTAGTTTTGTACATTCTTGTTAAGGTCAAAATGCTGACTTTTTTATTTTGAAAAATTAAAAAAAAAAACTACGAATCAAAAAAATCTAAAAATTTGCATTTTCAACTTTTATGGTAAGAAGAAAATATATACCAAAAATCATCAAAATTGGAATTGGTCGCGTAAAATTTTTGTGATTTTTTGGTTGATTTGATATGGAATGACCCAGGAGAAAAAGAAACTCTTATTCTTTTTTAACGGCCGTTAAAAAAAATTAAAAAGAATAAGAGTTTCTTTTTCTCCTGTCCTATTACCCGCTAATTTCAAGATAATTAGTACATTCCAAGGACGCTAAACACACCCAAAATTTAGCATCTTTATTATGGCATGGAGGCATGAACACTGACTGAGGCCATATGCAAAAATATAGAGGCATTCGAGATGTGGTGTTATCGTAGAATACTAAGGATATCTTGGATGGACAGAGTAACTAATGTGGATGTTTTGCTTAGAATAAATAAAGATCTTGAAGTTTTATTTACCATCAAAAAACGAATACTTGAATATTCTGGTCATATTTTGAGAAATGACAAATATAATCTTTTAAAATTGATAATAGAAGGCAAAATGGAAGGCAGAAGAGGTCCGGGTCGCAGATGGATATCATGGCTTAAAAATCTGGTATGGTGTTAGTATTACGACACTTTTCTGAAAAGCAGTGGACAAGGTACAGATCGCGCTGATGATAGCCAACGTTCCAAGAGAGCATGGCACTTGAAGAAGAAGAAAGATATTACACAATCGAGATTCTTTTGTGTATACTTTTATGAATTTTTTTAACCAGGACCCGGAATCAACTCGGCGGGTCTGACAGGCTGAATCTCTTTCAGTTGAATGCATTTAGAGTAGAGGACAATAATAGTAACCATAGGCAAGCTTTCCTTGGTATACTGTTTGGTTAACCAATTGGTACCTGTGATGTCATAGTAATGACGTAACATACCACTTTTTTCCGAATTCGTTCGGTAGGCCAAGAGAAACGAGCCTTAACCAAACTTTTTTGTTGTTTTTTGTGGTTATTTTCTTATTTAAGATTTTGCTGAAGAAGATTTAACAAATGGCTAGAAGAAAAGCTGCTATAGATATGACACAATCTTCCACAAACTTTAAACAGCGAGCATATAAATCTAAATAGAGAGGACACGTAATGGTAATATCCGACTGGCAGAAAGTTTTTATTGTATATATTTTTCAAGCGTTTATTACTTGTTATAATTAAGGAAAAAGCAGAGAGCATAATTTAGGTTTTCTCCGATAAAAAATAACTGTCTTTTATTTATTTTTTAACCACATCATTTCCGAATCTTTGAAAAATACATGATTAGGAGATCAGAATGGGTGAGAAGGATTTTTCTGGTATGTCGTGGTATGCTGAGTCTCTTTCAGTTGAATGCATTTAGAGAAAGAGGACAATAATTTAATAATTAATTAATTAATAATTTTAATAGGCAAGCTTTCCTTGGTATACCGTTTGCTAACCAATTGGTACCTGTGATGTCATAGTAATGACGTAACATACCACTTTTTCCGAATTCGTTCTGTAGGCCAAGAAAAACGAGCCTTAACCCAACTTTTTTGTTGTTTTTTTGTGGTTATTTTCTTATTTAAGATTTTGCTGAAGAAGATTTAACAAATGGCTAGAGGAAAAGCTTCTATAGCTATCACACAATCTTCCACAAACTTTAAACAGAGAGCATATAAATATAAATAGAGAGGACACGTAATGGTAATATCCGACCAGCAAGTCGACGCGATTCACGGCGACTTTTTTATTATTAGCTGAATGCGCCAGGATGAACCGGGGTAATATTTATTTAAAATTAAAACGGCAATAATCTCGCGCATTGAATGAATGAATGAAGTTTTTATTGTATATATTTTGCAAGCCTTTATTACTTGTGATAATTAAGGAACACGCAGAGAGCATAATTTAGGTTTTCTCCGATAAAAAATAACTGTTTTTTATTTATTTTTTAAATATTTTGCTATCTAAGGTTACTTCAAATTTTAATAAACCCGTCATTTCCGAATCTTTGAAAAATACATGATTAGGAGATCAGAATGGGTGAGGAGGTATGTGAAAACTGATGGTCTCATATGATAAATTTCCGTAGATATTCCTTTAATGGTTCTGTTCTCCTAATCCAAAAGAGGCGGTTGTGACGTTACCCAACACGGAACTCGTTCAAAAAATACGATTTTCCTGTGCGCCGCCACTGCTTTGGATCGATAAAAATACGCAAGAGTGAAAGCGAAAGTAGCGCACCAAGTTTCCAAACCAAGAACCAAAAAAAAACGATAGCTGCGCCACTTGGTTTGCAAGTCAGTTGAGCGGGATTGAAAATTTACCATTAGGTGTCCTCTCTATTTAGATTTATATGCTCTCTGCTTTAAATACATTCTATTCAAGAATATTTGTCAGTTGGTGTACAAATTTTGCATCACCTGTTGACCCCTCCAACAAACGTAAACATCAGACAGAAATATTTACCTTTGAGTAACCCATGGGCTAACTCAGCGTTTTCGGTAAAAGTAAACGATATTTCATTTAGGAAAAAAGTTACCCTGTATCGGTCGTTTAAATCCATTACAACTGAAAACATCAAAAATTTCAAATCCAACTTATTTGTTAACATTTCTAAAGCAGAGCAAAAATTTGAGATACCAAAAGGGATACCGGAGTCACTGTGAGGTCATCACTTTTGTATCCTAAATCGTTTGGTGAGCATTTGACAGACCAAGCAGGATAGAAAACCATGTACGAAAGCTTGCCAAAATCGTCTCATATTTTAGGCTTACACAGAAATGCAATGAAAAACATATGATCAATGTTGTTGACAACTTTTCTTAGAACAAAAAAAAATTAATGAAAACTCCGATAAGAAATAGTGATTTAAAAGTTTCTTAATTAAACTAATACCATTAAAAAGGAATAGAAGTAACATAAAACCAGTTTAATTCCTGTCTTTATATGAACCCGAGGCATACATTTTTTATTACGGTAGTACAGTTTCAATAGTGTATTCGCTTGGTGTCAAGACTCTAAGCTCTTACATTTGGGATCAGTATTCCACTTATTGAACATCTGTCAAATGCATAACAAATACAATGCAGCGACTTAAACCATGAAAAACAGGAAATTTTTGAAAAAAACATTTTTTAAAAATTCAGCTTAGCAATATTTCCTGTAAAAAACTAATAGGAAAAATGTCACTATTATCACTTACTTTCGTTACGGTTAAAAAACTACCACAGTGTCGTAAAAATATAAAGTTATACGCGAAAGTAATATATTTCACCATATAACTATATACCGTTACTAGAAGCACGAAAAAACTTTACAGTGCGAGGCTATTTGATAGTTGTTACATTTAATTTCTTTACTATTACTTTTACGAGGTAACGACTCTACTGATATTAATTCGGTTCCAATTCAGTAGCCCCTACTCAATACAAAACTACAAAGTTACGGAGTCTACACGGTGGCCTATCTACCACGCAGTAAGAAATAAATGTGCAAATAGTGGAAAAACGTTGCCTACGAGTTATCGTTACGTCAACTGGATGCGCGACGCCCATGTTATTTACTTCTATTAAACATGGAATACAATCCAAAATTAAAAAATACCTCATTAAATCACTGATTAGTAGTTGCATGTACACTTCTCTCCACATACAACTGGTACAGCAGAAGTTAACAGAATGTTTAATTTTTGAAATTTTTATAGTACGGCATTGTCTTCCTATAAGTGACAGTGTCACAGACTCCTGACAACATCATTTTTTGCATGTCAGTGTCATCCAAATGAAAAAAAAATACCGCCGCATCTTTCCGAATTGACGAAAGTTACTAGTCCAGAGGAAGACCAAGAGGCAATCAATTTTCTGGAAAATCATCCGTTTGCCAAAGCGAAAGAAGTAAAAATTGAATCTAATTTTTCAGGATCCATAACAAAATTAGACATGAGGATTACACGTATTAAAAACAAGTATTTTTTTATATGCTTTTAATTTCTTATTTTCAAATATATGTTTTTAGTTTTGTTGTTTTTTTTTAATTTTATTTCTTTCGTTAACTAGATGTGGCTTTTTAATTGTTTTGGACTTGTAACTTTCGTCAAACCGGTGCCTTCCCTTCGAGTGGCAATTCCTTCTTCTTGAAATCGATTTATTATGGTTACTAGCGTAGACTTGCTCATTTCATAATCAGCTAGTCGAATAGATCAATTACTATGTAGCTTTTGTTTAGTTAATAAAACATTTTTGCTTTTTTAAATGTAGTTTTTATTTTTTATATTTTGAATTAGTAAAAAACTCGTACCACCCCAGTGCCCTTTAGCCTACTGTGGCTGCCATTTTTATAACCAACTTGACAAGTAAAACATGGGTTTTCTGTCAGTTTGGTGTCAATATGGCACCGATAATAGGCCAAAGGATACTAAAACGAAAATGAGTTAACTGGCTTTTTAGTTGAGAACGGTGTTGCTCCTTATAAGTTTATACATGCCAAAAAGTCAGTGTTGCACATAATATAATATTAAAATATAAAAAATCGTAATTGCAGCTACCTTCTGCTGTACCAGTTGTATGTGGAGAAACGTGTACCAATAAAAGTAAAAAAATATTAGTATTTAGTTAATAAAACATATTAAAACTCGAAAGGCATTTAATTTGGAAATGCTAACCTCAAATAACTCCGATTTTTTTATCATCATTTTAGATAAAACTAGGTCAAAACTAGGGGGCGCGCGTTTTTTTATCAAAAATTCAGCATTTTTAATCAGTAAAGCGCTATGCGTTTATAAATTTATGATGTTGTGACTTCAAAATGGTTAATAAAATGGTAACTATTAGGTATAGGTTATGACAGAGATAATATTTTTGTTTTCTGTCATGTCTTCACATATTTTATGGTGTGTGTCCTGACATAGTCTAGAAAAAGATCAAAAATATTTTCAATTAATAATGTGGGAAAGAGAAAACCTATAAAAACCCTATAAAGTCAGAAATACTACTTTATGTGGTAAATAGGACGTCGTGATAACGTACCCGCGACGACATAACTTCTATATCAAGAGTAATCATTATCGTCGCAATGTAGTGGTATACAGGGTTCCTAAGCAAATCCTTAGGGGGGCCAAGCAGCCGTGTATAAGACGCAGACAAACGGAAAAGCACATTAGGCAAAAATAATGGGCATGGGGCGATGTTGTCACTACATCTTACACGTAGTAAATTCATTCCAGGTTGTTGTTTTCTAATGTTTTCCATTTTCATACCTTTAGGACTGGAATAAAAATTGTTTTTGCTAGACTTTAATACCAAACTGATAAAAGATATCGTAAAAAAAAATATTTTTCGGCTTTTCATTTTGTAACTATTGTCCTTACGCACTGTTTACAGGCTGAGGACTGAGATACATGCAAATGCCTAACCTAAAGCGTTCATACACGGCCGGAGAAATCGACTGAGATATTTCCGTAGAAACTTTATCAAGCAAATAGGACGGGTTGACGCCTTCGAACGTCCAACCCGGGTTTTGCACTTTGATTCGAAATCAAAAAGGAGAAACAGTCAGATGTGGGGCCGTGCACAAATTACGTAACGGTGATTTTACCAATTTTTGACCCCCTCCCTATGTAATGTTTTGTAACGGTTTGGCACGCCACTCCCCTAATATTACGTAACGATTTCAAGACCACTACCCCCCCCCCCCCAAAAAAAAAACTTTTCACTTATTTTCATTCCAAATTTTCTTAGTTTCACACAAATGCAAACGCTGTCGAAAACCCCCCTCCCCCTACGTAACGTTTTGTAACCCCCCTCCCCCTATGACCATTACGTAATTTGTGCACGGCCCCTGTAGTTCCAATGGAGGAGGGCGAGAAAATTGATATTTTTTCTTAAAAATTATAGTCTTTAGAACTGTTTCTTTGCGTTCCCGAAATTACGTAATTTTTGAAAAAAAAATTGTAAGCGGCGCCATTTTTATTTCGTGCTTTGTTTTTCTAACATTTTTGCGTTCGGCTAATTTAATTATCTTCTCACTCGAAACCAAGATCCCCCGTTTTAGGAAAACTGATCCCGTCTCTGTTTCTAAATTTTTTCGAATAAAAGTAGAGTATGACCATGGGGGAAATAATTTTTTTCTACGGTATGACGAAAATTTCGAGAAAGTTGAAGAAAAAAATAAAAAAAGTGGCAGAGCTCAAGTTTTTCGTAAAAAAAAACGTTTTTTGTAAAGAAACAGAGCAAAATAAATCTTTTCACCCTTTTTCGGGTGTTACAAATATTGGCAGCCCCTTATTTTTCGCTTTTACCCTCCCGCTAGTTTTGAAGAATTGGTTCGCTACATGTTTCGAGATCATGACATAAAACACCTCGAAAATATCAAATGTAGTGTAGGGCCAGCTTTATTTAAAATCAATAATATCGCAAGCAAAATGCTCTGCAGGAAAAACAGCGCCATTTATTGATTTCTTTGGCTGCTAGTGCTAGCTGCATGGTTTGGCCGTTTCCGGATAGATGTCACCAGTAGAACAGAATGGAAAGAAATTTAATTAAAAGCGAAGATATTTCTTTCTAATGTTAACAACCTCACGAGTTTATCGCTCAGTATCGTAAATAATGGACCCTGCCACCTCCTTTAAGTAAGAAAAAGCTGTGGTTTGGACCTGAAAACATCTAATTTTTAATTAGATTAGATGTTCAAATCTGTCCCTTCTTGAGCCTCACAATATCCCAATGTGTTTGAGCCACAGGAACCGGTCGATCTAGAAACGCAAAAACAAAAAGCCCAATGACCTCGTCCGCACTGTCACTTTTTATGTAGTTTTTAATAATAAAAATCTTTTCTTCTTGAGTATACGGCATTTTAAAAACACAAAATTTACGAAACTGAAGCGACTCGAAAGAAAATAAAAATGCAATGCCTGTGAAGTTTTTCCTCGATCATCTCATGGTGTGGCCGCCATCTAGCGGAATTTGCAGACATCTTGTCAACGGTTATTATTGCAACTATGATTTATGCTCACAATGAAAGAGTGGCGATAATTTTTTCTCATGAAAGCAGTCCGGAGATAATAACAAACTGGCACCATTGCTCAATATACCTGTTTGATTTATTGAAATCCTATCCATAAGGAAAATCTTAGGAACCCTGTATAACCGTCCCAATGCATTCCCAAAAATGGTGAATATCTCGAGGTATAGTAATTTTCGCAGTTTTTAGAGCATAACTCTGGAACGTTGTAACCTACCTTAGAAAATGTACCGACTATGGATACAAATTGTTAGTACACATCTTTTTTGTGTCCTGTCAGTTTTTTGCAAAATCGACAGTTACTCTTTAAAAAGCACACATTTTTTTATGTCACAGAAACAATAAAAATGAAAGTGCTTGAAGGTGTCTGTCAAAGTGTACTATGAAACAATTGAAATAAAGTTAATTAGAAAAAAAAGGTTCACAAATACAAAAGTGGTGCATTTTCCAAACACGCCCTGTTTTTCATGTTTGGACTACCATCTTATATTTGGTACGCGTTTGACAGATGTCTAGTAAGAATACTGATCGCAAATTTAAGGGCTTTCAACCTCTGGAGTCATAAATGCATTAACACGCAAAAAAGCCACAATTCGACGGGGAGGTTTCGTCGTTTAATAATAATTAACTACCCACCTATGGCAAATTCTTAAAAATTAGATAGGTGAGTATTGCTTGAGCTCTTGAACAAAAGGGAGGGAAGAGGGCGCGAGAACAGAGAACAAAATTGTACCAATATTTAAAATTAGTATAGCTCCGCAGGTGAAAATTTTGACAAAAAAAAACAAAAAATTTTGATCCTTTAGGTTTTTTGTAAAATATTTTTTTAAAAGTAGATTGGATTAGATGCTAAGAAGGGGTAGGTTGCGTTAGAATAGGGTGTTAAGTTAATGTTTATTTATAAAAAGCTTTAAAATTAATGCGCTTAATATCGAAACTGACATTTATTTAAAATTCAAGATGGCGGACAGATTTAAAAAATGGGTATTTTTGACCCTCCTGCAAAAAAAATTGTGTGCGCCACTGTAACAAAATTATGATGTTCTCTAAATAGCCTTATCCTTTAAGGGCATATACGCGTTTTGATTTTTTAAATCGGTTAAGAAATAAGAAAGTTCTGCAGTGTTACGTTTAATGCTGTTTGTGTGGTAAAAGACTGTTTCACTAAAAGTTATCATCTTTTCAACGGTATATGGTTTGGTCAAAAATAATCAGAATTTAAAGATTTTAAGCTTTCATAAAAGCTAGAAGTCCAAATTTTATGTACTTTATGTCAAAACTGCCATTTCTTTAAAATTCAAGATGGCGGCAAATCTCCTGAAAAAAAATTGGGCACCACTGTAATAAAATTAAGTTGTGCGCCAAATAGCCTTATTCTTTTAATGCATACATGTTTATTTAAATCGGTTAAAATCAGTAGGAATTTTTTTCAAAATCTGTTCGCCATCTTGAATTTTAAGGAAATGTCAGTTTTTATACTGGGCGTGTGAAATTTAGACTTTTGGCTTTTAAGAAACCTTAAAAATTAAAAAGATGACTTATAGTAAGAAAGTTTTCTACCACACAAACACCATCAAATTTAACACTGCAGAAATTTCTTATTTCTTAAACGATTTAAAAAGCAAAACGGTTATACACATTTAAATGATAAGGCTATTTACAGCGTATCTTAAATTTATTACAGTGTCGCACACAATTTTTTTGCAGGGGGGATCAAAAATACCCATTTTTTAAATCTGTCCGCCATCTTGAATTTTAAAGAAATGTCAGTTTTGACATTGGTCGCATAAATTCTGAAGTTTCCTTTTTCAAATAAGCTTTAAATTTTAAAATTCTAAAAATAATTGTGGAAGTTGTAGGCAATCCAAAAAGTCCGGTTTTTTTGGGAACACCCTATTTATATAGGTTTGTTGCCAAATTATTAATGCTCCGCAGATGAAAGTAGATAAAAGTTTTACGAAAAATTATACTAAGAATGCTATTTATAACACGTTTTGAATGCTGGTGATAAAAATTCCTTAGAATTAAATTAAAATTGTAACAATTAATGACGTCATGCCACGGCAGGCAAAATTTTTAAAATTTAAGACATCACACCAAACACACGTCACAAACCGGAGTAAAGGGTCACAAAAGTGGGGGAGTTATACCTGACCCTGGGGCCCTTGATCATAATTAATTTTATTCAGATGGGGTTGCACATCCTGGGGGGGAGGGGTTTAACTCCCAAACCCCCCTCTGGCTACGCCACTAGAATAGACCACTATAATACTATTGAAAATTAGATTAAGAAGATTTAAAAGTTAAAAACTAAGCTCGCTATAAAACTTATACGGCACATAAAGTGTACTAGACGATACTGCACAGAGTTGATAAAATTGTTTATTGGTTAGTTTTACAGCCGCTATTTTCAGTAAGTTAAGGAAGGACGTTGGATGTTAAAAATTTTAGTCGACGATGTTTCATCGTCTTTTAAGCTAAAAGACAAATAAAATGAAGCATATAAACGACGAAATGACCATTTTATAGAATATTTAACTTTTGATATTTAATAAATTTTTGAATAGCCTTTCTTAGGGGTAGAGCATATTAATTTTCTATGAACGATGCTCGAAACTAATAATGTCTGCCTTCGTTTGTCAAAATAAATATTACCTGCCCATAAAAGGAAAATAATTTAACTCTAATATTCAAGTGAATGACTTTTATGACATTGCGGTAGAAAATCTACTATTATTGCTTGCCTATATTTATTTCTCCTCGAATAATCACTGACAAAACGCGCAGTTATGATCCTTTTATTAATAGAAGTTTCCATTGGTAAAACTGCACTCGTAGTGCACTAACACTGGCTTGGTGCTGTCAAAAAATTGCGTCAGTGCAGTCTGAGTACAGATTGAATGTAACATGAAGAAAACTCTAGAGAAAACTGCACCCAAACCAGAACACTCGTTTCATTCAAACACTTGACTCAATGTATATAAAAGTAGCTTAGGACAGTGGCGGTCCCAGGGAGGGGGGGGGGCAATCGCCCCTCCCCTTTGCTCCAGAAAAAAGTAGACAACAACAAAAAAGATGCTGGTGGTAATAACCCTGAAGAAGAAAAAAGAAGAAATTGCAGAAAGTTCCCTCCACAATATTTTGAGACAGTTTGACCTTCAATCCGTCAGACCAAGAATATACAAACGCATGATGAACTTAACGCGAAAATCGTCATATTTATAAACAAGTTTTAGACAATTCGACCATAAAAAATAATTTTTGACCTGAACATATTCATACCAAGTTTAACATGAAGCCAAAATCAAGGCAAAATGAACTAAAGACGTTTCTAAATACTATAAACTGTTTTATTAATCCAGAACACAAATTCTTGAACTTTTATGGGGAGAAGTCAGTATTTGGAAACAATATTGGTCAGAAGTAGGCAAAAGCTTAAATTAAAACATACCTGATAACGTTTTCGAGGCAATGAACAAGTGTGGCAATATTTTTCCGTTGATTAGAACATTCGTGGATGTTTGCGAGTAAGTAATGCCTCGTCAGAAAGAAGCTTCTCATGCCTCAGAAGATTGAAAACATAAGTACTTAAAAACACTATGACTGAAATTCGTTTGACGGGCTTAGCGTTGCTGCATATCAACGGACATATTGAAATTGACATTGAGCGAGTTACTGACCGGTTTGCCCGAAAAACTGGAAAATATTTTTTTTTTTGAAATGGGCATCTTATGTGAGCTTTTTAGACCTCAAAAAAAAGTATTTAGCTATTAGGTTTTGTTTGTGGTTTGTTTGTTATCTAAGTTTTTTATAACTGAAAAAATTATACGTAGTATACGTAGCCAGGGTAGGGGGGTAGTTAACCCCCCCTACCCTGGCTTTAAATTTTTTATGAAAACATTTAGAAAATCAAAAGAAGGGCATAAATTGCGGCGCTATAACACCATAGTTTAATTTTGTGTTAAAAATGGCATTTGTAGTGTCATTTTCTTAAAAATTTTCGCCTGCTGCGCTTTGAAACCATTGATATATTTACATTTTTAGTTTAATTTCAAGTAAAAAACGCATTTTTAGAGCAATTTTCTTCAAAATTTTCGCCTGCGGCGCTATAATACCTTTGATATATACGATTTTACTTTATTTCGATTAAAAAATTACAGTTTTAATGTAATGTTTGCGTGAAATAAACGACTTTAAATCTGAGTACCCCCCTAAGATTTGAGACCAAATCCTCGCTTGTAGTTACTAAGTTTTGTTTGCATATTTTCCTCATAAAAGCTATGCTTTTATTCTATTTTTTTTTTCGTATCGAAACCGCCCCCCCCCTTTTTCAAATGGCTGAGACCGCCACCCCCCCTTTTTCAAATGGCTGAGACCGCCACTGATTAGGACCCCTAAAAAACTCTTTTTGAGGTGGATTAGTGGGTTTTGACGTAAAATATAAAGGCGGGAAAAAGTTTTCGGTGCGCCACGAGCCCTCAGAGTCGGTGCGGAACAAGTTGCACTTGGTGCAAAACCGATCCAACCAAAACAGAGACGATCCTCTTCACCCAGAAGAGGAAGATAGTTGGGTTCAAACCACCAACTATGTACGGACAACCGCTGACAGTGTCGCGGGAAGTAAAGTACTTGAGGGTGGTGTTGGACGACAAACTAAACTGAAACGCTCACATTGATTATGTGAAGACCAAGGTTAATGGGACGTTCTGGCAAGTTAGGATGGTAATAGGTAGGAAATGGGGCCTGAGCCCTAAGGTGCCACACTGGATCTACACCACTATCATACGACCAAGGATCCAGTACGGTTCCGTGGTTTGGTGGAAAGGAACCAGTACCGATAAAAATGCTAGAAAGCTAGACAGCCTGCAAAGACCGTCAGCCATAGGCATAACTGGCGCAATGAGAACGACCCCAAACTCAGCCCTAAACACTGTCCTGGGACTGCCGCCGCTCCCCCTCTGGATCAGAGGGGAAGCAATGGCAACACACCTAAGAATCAGGGATGCGGGGCTGTGGAAAAGGGGAAGCGAAAGGGTCGGGAACCTGGCTATCGCCGGGATGGCGGAAAGGGAAATACCCCTTTCAGCATACAGGATCGAAAACACAGAATACAAAATCAGGGAAACGAGGAAGTACAGGGTAACCATACCACCTAGAGAGGCATGGACTAGCAGACAAGGAGTTGACTGGAGCAGGTCTATTCATAGGAAATAGAGAGATAAAGAAGAGCTACCCACTAGGTCGGTACGCAACGGTTTCCAGGCGGAGGTATATGCCATACTGGCAGCCGCACGAGAGGATGAATTAAGGACCGGAGCAGAAGATAATAACATATGCACGGACAGTCAGGCTGCCATAAAACCACTTTGTAAACCTACAATGCCAACAGGACTGGTCCAGGAATGCGCGGCCGCCCTCCAGGATCTAGCAGGGGAAAAAGAGGTTGAACTTGTCTGGGTTCCAGGATACATGGGGATCCCAGGTAACGAGATGGCGGACGAGCTTGCAAGGAAAGGGTCAGCTCAAGCATACGTCGGACCGGAACCGTGTCTGGGATTCACCAGAGGTCAGATGAAATTTGCCAGCAAGGAATGGACCCATACAAGACTAAATCAGAAGTGGCAACACACAGGGGACGCCAGGCAAGCCCAGGAGCTCATCCAGGGCTTCAGCAAAACAAGAAGGTTACTGCGCAGGAAACGAAAAGAGATAGGACCCCTAATAGGAGTCCTCACTGGACACTGCGCGCTCCAAAAGCACCTGGCAAGGATGAAGGTAGTGCGGGACTCAACCTGTGGAGAGTGCTGGGAAGAGGATGAATCCTCACACCACTATCTTGCAAGGTGTCCGGCCTACAGAGGAATCAGAAAGGGAATCTTCGGAGAAAAAGTGTTCGAGCCGGAACACCTTCCGATGCTGAAATGGTCGGGTATCCTGACCTTTATCCAAAGGACGGGAAGGTTCGACCATGGTGGAGTGGGAGCGTGAGAAGGAAGCTCTGGGGCATGGCGAAAAGGGCTCGCGTAGAGCCTAGTCGCCGGGCCAGGAGCCTCCTCCTTATTCTACTACTACTACTACTGGTGCAAAACCGAAATGATCAGTGTGCCAATGGAACATGAAAACTGAAAAAGTGCACCCCAATGGAACAGCAGCACCGACTCAGTTGTGAACTCGTGGCGCACCAGTTTTACCAATGGAAACCGCTAGAATTGAGACAGAAGGTCGGTAACTTGGAAGTAAAACAGTAGCGCACCCAAGAATTGACGTTGGGGGGGGGGTTGTAAGGACAAATAATGAAAAAAAACTTAATTTGAAGCAAAGATATGACAATAATTGATACAAGGACACAGGTGCTTACAAGCGCGGACCTGGGCTCAAATTGTTTATCTAACCAAAATTGGATGTCAAAATCATGCGCCGCAGGCAAAACTTTCTGAGAAAATAACACTTAAAATACCATTTTTGTCTTAAAATTAAACTAAAATCGTAAATATTAGACACTTAAAGTAAATATTTCAACGCATCCTTACGTTACGTATACCATGTAACCCGTTCGAAACAAAGTAAAAATACGATAAATTTTTGACTTGCACATTCCATGTTTCGAACGATGCCTGCTTCTTTGACGGGTGTGATGACAGAATCTCGTTACGTACGGAAGGATGTACGTATCGTTAGGGACCCACGAACGTACGCAACGATTTCAATCAGCAGTCTTGTCGTCGCACCCTTCAAAAAAGCGTGCATCGTTTGAAACATCGCATAAACAAGAATGTAGCGTATTTTGACTTTGTTTCGAACACGTTACGTATACCGACACGGATGCGTTGAAATATTTATTTTAAGTATCTATTGATGGGGTTTTGGGAATTTGAGGTCTTTATTTACCTTTAATCTGTTCGTAAAAATGCTAAAATGCGGCGCAGGTGAAAATTTTTGCGAAAATTACACTTAAAATAGCAGTTTTGACACCAAATCTCAGGCAAAATGTTTTGATAAAATGACATTAAAAAGACCATTTTGACACGAAATCGTAAAAATGAAAGGTGTTACAGTGCCGCAGGTGAAAAATTTTGCAATTTAGTAATTTTTAAAGATTTTGGTTAAAAATTAGAGTTCAGGCTTTTGTGTTTTATTCCCTATATATTTTTAACCTTTTTAACCCCCCCCCCTGGATGCGACACTGAGTAAAACAGTTTTTTTCCTTTCTGGAGAAAAAAAACCCTTCTTTTATCAGTAAATAGTGAAACGAGCACAAATGTTTTTTAATAATATATTAAATTTTTATTTTGAACTTCAGGGACTAAAAAAGTATTTTACTTTCTCATTTCAGGGACTAAAATGGTACTTTTTATCCCCGGGACTAAAATATTTTAGCCCCGCTCCTTATTATCAGGCTATATATATTAACTTAACGTCAGAACGAATGAAGGTTTGGTAAAAAGGCATTTTAGGAACCTATAAATTCTTAAACTATTTAGTTTGAAAGATTGCCGATTGGGTATGTTTAGTGCCGCAAGCTTCAATGATTGTAGTGCATATGGTACCTGATGTATCTTCGCTTTAATAAAAACGGTGCCCAAAAGTGCAAAACATAGTATATATACCATGTGACTAAAGTGTCTTTATATATAAAAAGTACCACTTTAGTCCCTAGGTATATAATGTACTATTACTTTTTCAAGAAAAAAAATTGAAATACCAAAACTTTTTTTATTTGTTTCAGGTATGTTCCACCAACCATTTGCAGAAACGCAAGAAGAGCTAGGTAAACAAAACCCTGCTAAGTAAATAGAACAACTTTAATATTAAAACAGCTTTTAAATCTAATAATACAATTCGTAGCCACTAACCAAAAATAGATTTAGAATATTACCTTAGTGGGCAAAACCTTCTTTTTTCCTTTAAATTTTGAGTTTGTGGTGAATTATTATTTTTTTGTTCTTCAAGAATTTACATTACCTACTCGAGGTTGTAGGAAGCTTTGAAAACCACTATGAATACCGCACTTAGTTTCTTGTTCTTTGACCGAAATATATATATAAAGTTTCACATTTCCATAATTAAAATATATTCGGACCATAACATCAAAGCCAAACAAAACGTACTCAGTCTCGTTAGTCCAGTGTTTCATCGCAACAAATAAATTTACGCAGCACCTCAAATCCAAATGTCTTGTAAAACAAGTTGTGTAGACGGAGTGTACTGAAGATACGAAATTTTGCACACTTATTAGATTAGATTAGATTAAAATGGTGGAATTTTATCCATGTTTTACTCGATTTATAGATAATAAAAAAAATTCACGGATCTTGCAACATGTGCCAGTATCTTAGGCGTGAAATTAACTCTGTTTGTCGGACTTCCATTGTCCATATTTTATGTATACACGACGTTTCGATCAGTTCAATCTCTGATCGTCTTCAGGTGCAAACTACAATCTATTCCTAAGGCTACGTACTTATATACTGTGGGAAATCACTCACCGTGAAGTTTAAGAAGTTGGCTCCGCCCAAGGAGAGGCTTCCAAATATTTGGAATTTCAACACTTGGTTTACTGAAGACACCCTGATTCTGCCCAATAAAGGCTTGTTTCAAGGAATTTTCGTTTCTTCCAGTGTGACTCCTTGTGCAAAACCTTTGCTTCTGTCCACTTCATTCGGTGTTGTTTTGACCATGCGTGTTCGGCGATTTCTGATTTCGTTGTTTCACCTCTTTGGGTATTCATCTGATGTTCTTTAAGCCTAAGAGATAGTGGTCTTTTTATTTCACCTATGTATGATTCACCACACTCACAAGGAACTTGGTAAATGCATTCCTTATTTTGTTTGTTCTCCGGTTTTGTTTTACTAAGAAGGCTACGAATTGTATTATTTGATTTAAAATCTCTTTTAATATTAAAGTTGTTCGATACTCTCCGAATTTTCTCTGATACTTCTTTAATGTATGGAATTGTAAGGAATGCATTTGCCTGGTTTTAATCTTGTAATATCTGTCCTGTCTGCTGAAATTTAGAAATAGTTTCTGTTATAAGTTTAAGGCTGTAACCATTCTGCTGCAGATCCTTCTTAATGTTTCCTACTACGTGTTACAAATTTGAATGGCTCTATTACACAAAGTTCTTAATATGCCTCGTTTGGTTGTAGCAGAATGATTTGAACCAAATCAAGATTCGAATCAAGGTTGAATGAACCAAATCAATCCTTAAAAGACACGAATATAATTTAATCGATTATAATTTTCTCGAACATTAAAATATCAGACTTACAAAAGTATCGAAAATAACTGTCTAGAAACGAAAAACACCCGACCCACAAATTGATAGAAAATAATATGCCCGATCCTTAAATGAGTAGAAGCATAATCCAGCCGAATCGCTATTGGGCATGCGTCAAATTTAAATCTCTAGAGTGCCGTAGGTCCTGGATTGCGGCGTTGACAAGTTTCTCTATTTGGAAGATAACACGGGTATTTTTTTTATTAACGGCGCAAGAACAATCCAGAGATAATATAAATTTGTCAATCGATTTCAATACGTCATCTACCACTCATTATCTATCTCTGGTTTCTTTACTGTATTCTCCTGTTCACAGATTGCGCCGCGAATCATTGGGGATTAGGGTCACTGGATCCTAAAACCTGCGGCTGGGACCGCAGTTCTCAGGATCCAGTGACCCTATGGGGGATTGTTTATTTATCACCTAGGTGATCGAATTGAGAGCAGTGACAACTAGTCAAATGGCCATACACAGAGACCACTTAAGGGTTCTAAAAAGTAGCTTTTCACCAAAGGAAAAATTATTAAATAAAACACAAAAACCAGGCAGACGAACTCCAAAACAAAACGACAAAACTAAGGTTATGAAGAATGTCAGGCAGACACACTGACATTGGTTAGTTGCAAATACAGTGAGTCGACCAATTTCGATGTTTGCATGGCATAATTTTTTTTTCCTGGTAAGGGGTGTTACCTAGGTATATATGCTAGATCTCTCTTAGCCGAATACATTTAGGAAAGGAGAACACTAGAAACTATGCCTAGGGTAAGCTCACAAAAAAAAGACGTGGGTGGTTAATTTTGATGGTGGCGGTATCTATAATATAACCATTTAAGTACTTTTTGATGCTAGGCATATAACTAATATTGATAGGTAACCAGTATAGTCCATGTTTTTACATTTCCGCATGTTTTAGCTTTAGAGGAAAATAATACTCAATTTGTTTTTTATTAGAGGAAGAGGATTACAAAGCTTATTAATACAATCTAGAGAGTTTTTGAAATTAGGTGTCCATTATTTGGAAAATTACAAATATTTCCAATTTAGTTTTACAGGTCTCTATAAAGGGTATTTCCGACTGTTTCTGACGTAATATGGGCGCGCCAATTTTCAAACACCACAAAAGCTAAAACAGTTTTTTTCAAAAAATAAACAAAATTTTAAAAAAGTACCAAGATTTGATAGAAAAACATAGTCCAATAAACAATTTAGGCAAAATTTCAGGCAATTTGGAGGTCCCGTTTCCGAGAAACATGCGGAAAAAGAATGGGGTTTTCCCACATTTTTGGGAAGCAACGGAATTTGGTACCTTAGAGTGAGTTATCCAAAACGCATTTATTATTTCTTCTGAAAAACTCTTGGTTTTGTAGAAAAAAATTTTTAAAGTTGGAGTTCTACAAAAACGCTCAAAAAAATTTTTTAGCCAACTAACTTTACGAGAAAAGTAGCGAGTGGTGACCTTTTTCTCAGCCTCTTCCTAACTTCAGTTTAATGCTTAGCTGTCACTAAATGTCATTTCTGTTTAGTAAACAATCTGTTAAAAGTTGTATTTATTTTTTCTCGAGCTTTTTCTGCATCAAAATGAAAAAGTGCGTTTTCCGCGGATGTGAAAATAAATAAGTGTCAGAATTCCCTTGGAAATTTAAGATATTTTTGCCCTTCCCTTTGTGACCAAGAAGAAAATTGTGGCTCTAGAGGCACTAAAGCTGAAAAAATTATCCACGGCTGGGCGCAATAGTGTGTGAAGATCACAGCTGAAATTCAAATACAACCCCATTAGAGACATCGCCACCCAAAGGAAAAATTTTTCTTTACAAAAAAATATTTCATGATCATGTAAAAAAATATAGGTTTACCTTTGATGGTTCTCGCGTAAAATAACCCTCATACAATCTGTTAAGACAAGTAAAATTTAGTTCACTTCTTGTTTAACCCATTATTCTTATAGCAATAAAGTTTTTAAATAAAAAAGTAAATAAAAAAGAGTTTTACCAACCACCACTGGTTTCAGACACAGTCCATCCACCAGTCGGCCCTTCAACTATAACGAATCGATAACAAAAACAATGAACTTTACAAAATACACCGGAGTACCACAAGAATACATACCGGGTGTGACTTGGAGAATAACCGCAAACATGTGTTTCACCCTTGTTGGGGATCATCGGTACGCCATAAGGTTTTATAGACAAATAATACGAACGATCAAACCAACAAGTCATGAACAAATGCTGATGAGAAATGATGGCTACTATGGATAGTGGGAATTTGTTTGAAACCAGTCAGTGGTAGAACTAGTGGAGGATGCCAAAAATCCAATAGTTTTGTGTTGGTAAAACTCTTTTTTTTTATTTATATTTAACTCCACTATAGACATTGGGAATTTATATCTCATTCTGTAATAAGACTTTTGTTGATTTGCTTAAAAACTGGAAAGAAAAGATTTATTTAAAATTGACCGAGCCAAACTTCCCACTTATGACATAGAAAAGTCTGATAAGGTCAGTCCTCCCCACCTTTATGGGAATCTAGGGACGTATAAAACTTCTGTAAAAATTTTTTTTAGCTCCAGTGATGGGAGTGAAAAAATATGGTAAATCACTTCAAGTTATTTTTTTTTCTAATATTTTTTCTTCAAGTTTAGTGGAATTTTTTTAAACTTATATTTAAATTTATTGCCTCAGGTATGTTGGGAATTTGGAACCTTTGGTTGCACTAAAACAAAATTATGATTGTTTTCCACAAACCAAAACTACACTTGTAGTTTTGGTTTGTGGAAAACAATCATAATTTTGTTTTATTGCCTCAGGGTTAATTTTTTTGTAGTTTAAGAAGTTCATAGCAAGTAATTTAGAGAGATGCATTGATTAGCAAGAGTCAATGTTTCTTCCCACATTTTTCTTAAACCAAAAACTTCTGGGTTAGTTTACCTGCCAAGGACTGGGTTGGGGTCGAATCTCGTCTTAATTTTAGATGTTGGGAAAATCAAGTTACTAATGCATTGCAGACGAAAATTTGTGAAAAATGATATTAAAAATGACATTATTTTCCCCCCTGCACAAAAACTTGTAAAATGTAACCGTATTTTAATGTATTGTACCAAAGGTCAAAATAGTGAAATTCTATGAGGATCTTATATGATAGGACATATGAGCCGTCAAATAACAGATGTCTGGCAAACACCCAAGAAGACTTTTTTCTCATAACTTTCAACCAAAAAAAATCTTGGGTGGAAAAACGAAATTCAAAATTGGATGCGTTTTTTTTTAACTTCTTTTTTTTATTTCTCTTTTGTTTCAATTGCCTTAGGAGCATATTCCTATTGGAAATATTAACACGCCATCGCCAGGACGAACCCATATCAGATGACTTATAATAAAATACAAGTGCGGAATGATGCCTATTTGTGAGTGATTCAAAATGATGTTTGGGGTGGGCGCCTAGTGGTTTTATACTGTCTGAAATTGTTTCAATCTTTTTTTAGAAGCATGTTCTGTAAATAAGATTCATTTTGGGACCTTCAATGGAAAAAATTGTCATTTTTAATATTACAATAGTTTTATATAATTTTTATTTTTAATAAGTGAAGTGAAATAAAATCATTGCCTGTTCTTTTGTTTTGTAAGAAATAAATATATACCTACTGTAAATTTACCAGGTTTTATGTATCCTAAAACTCAAGCTTTTAAAGGCGGACAAAAAAATATCAAGACTAAAGTTAAATATTTTTATTAAATAATATGGTCAAAAATACGTACTATTTAAACAAAAGGAGTGTTAGATACACAAGAAAATAGTAAATTATTAATAAAACAAAATAAATAAATGTACTATTTTAATTATACAATTTTTTATTATTATATTATATTATATCTGAAGGAATCCAGAGAGGTGGAAAAAAATATCCACATTATTAGCAGAGCTACACATTCTTCGTATAGGTCTATTAAGGTTGTAATTTGTATTATAATATTCTAAGTTAAAAATATTCCTATTTCTTGTACTCCGCTGTGGAACCCTTAAGCCAATTCTATGTATTAATTGACGAGAATCAAACATTGCATTTCAAATCTTGAAAATAAAAGCTAGATCAAGACATTACTCGACGGTTTTCAAGAGTTGTGACCTTTAGAAATTTTAAAACATCACAATAAACTATTTCCCCAGATAGAATTTTAAGTTTAAAAGCTACAAAACATAAGAATTTCTTCAATACCCTTTCCAGATTTTCTACATGACATTTATAGAATGGGGACCATATGGAACTACAATATTCTAATATTGATCTAACAAGAGAACAATAAACATTTTTAAAACAGATTATATTTTTAAATTCAGATAGGCTCCTTTTTAAGAAACCCAGTAGTTTAAAAGCTTTGTTACAGATAAAGTTATAGTGATTTTTAAAGCTTAAGCTTGGGTCAAATAATACCCTTAAGTCTTTAAATTTTGTGAAAAAGTGTTGAGATTATTCTGCACTCTTTCACAATCCCTAAAATCTTTAACAATTCTAAAAATCTTTTAATCGTCTGCATATAGAAGGATTAGACAGCAACAGAAACAGTCTGAAATATCATTAATAAAACAAATGAAAAGAATTGTAGACATAGGTCCCCTTGTGGTACTCCAGACTTCACTAATATCTCTTCAGAGAGACAATTTTTTATCCTAACAGCCTGTCTTCGGTTCTTATTATGCCAAGATTTGTACAGGGAATCAAAACAATGTATTAACATCAATCAGTGAAGATTTTTTTTCTTTCAAAATCTTTGTCAAAAGACCTTTTTAGCAATACCAAAAACCTATAATTTATTTGGCGGTACCTTACATTGAGGTTTTATCTCTTAACAGTTTTTTTAAGTTTTTGATAGTCCTGTCATAAGACTCCTCTGTAAAAAATTGTGCTCCACCAATTTGTATAAAATTTTAGTATATTGTCATAGTCAAAATACACAATACAGAAATCATAACGAAAATTTCATAAAAGTGTTTTATAACACTTATTTTAAGTCTTTAGTAGTTATGCTCATTGCTTTTTTAGCAATCTGAGTACTTGGGTCATCAAACTATAAATATATTAATAGCAGGTTTTAAATTTTAATCACGATATCTGATTTACCCTGTACATTATAAATGGTTTACATGAAACAAAAAATGTTATTCAAATTGGCGAAAAACAATGTTTCACATAGAACACTTCAAGATTTGATAAAAAACGGTACTTCACTTTGGGGTTCATTTGTGATCTATCACTTTGAAGTTTCTACAGAGATAAAAAAATTCAGGCTGACAACATTTTTTGGAGTTTATCATATATTTTTGTGATTTTCACAAAAAAAAAATCCATGTTTTATAAATAATTTCCGCGTTTTATTAAACAACTCAATGTTTTGCATTAGTTTAGGTAGTAACTATATTTTTGGTATTACTGTAAGTATGCGCGTTTTGAGATATCTACATTTTTTATGGCACTTTGAGATTAAATTTTTGTTTTATGACCAGATATTTAAGTAACGAATGAGACTTTAAAAAAATATAAACATTAAAAAACAAAAAAAAAAACGCAGATATTAATTAAACAAACACGGATTTTTTAAAGTGCTTTAGCAGACACATATATCGCCCAAAGAACCTTTTCTTGAATATCTCTAGCTAGCAGCTACAGTAAGTAAGGATGTTTTTAGAAGTTCAACCCTCTTTCCAACCTCCCACGACCATTAAAAACTCATTGCTTGATGCCAAAGATATTTTGTAAATTTTTTATAAAAATCGGTTTAGCAGCTCTCCACTAATGTAACAAAAAGACACCACACCAAAACATGGGTATTGGCTTCTCAGGTACAAGCCTGATTTTGAAATTTTAATTTTTTGAATTTCCTTCAAGACATCATCTTTAACTTTTTCCCCGTCTCCACTGCCTCAGTGCCCAGGTGTTTAGAAGCGCCAAAAATAGCCTCAGTTAACGTTATTCTGCCAAATCGCAAGCTGTGCCATAATGGAGAATTGGCTTGAAGTCGAGTATCCGTTTCAGCTTCGACACACAAGGAATCGCTCATATTTGACCGCATGTAATTAATGAACCTGTCAACATTCCATTTGGTCCATTCTCTCTGCAGTTTTAAACTTGAACCAGAGCTGGTATACATCGATATAGGTGTACTTGTCTTCAGATTGCAAAATGGTATATATTACCCCTTTGTTATCTGCGCAGATTTACATCAATTGAGACACATAATTATGACTTTTTGGTCCCAGGGCTGGCACGTCTTCGTTTAAGTGACTGCAAATCCATTTTAGCATTTCCAACATCATCACTTCTTCTGTGAAGCCAAAAAAGGACAGCAATGGCATGCTTGCAGCCCCCTGTAAGTATCAAAAAAGAAAAGTTAAAAACAGTTAACAATTTTCTAATAACAGGTTAAAAGGAGACACATTCTGCTTGCGTCTTTTTTTATCTTGTGAAAACTAAATTTGCATTGTGTGTTCCTAGCTTAACAGAAACTGGTACAAAAAATACATCATAGTTAGAAAATACCAGAAAAATATTTTTTAAAACATGGCACCAGCAGGCATGTATAAATTTTATTTTTCTTCAATATCTCCAAAATTACTGATCTGCTAATTTTTGTTGATAATATAATTATTTCTTTTAATGTGAAAACTGTATGTGTGTTGCTAGCTGATACGGTTTGTGGGTTATGATTTTCAACCCCGTTTCTTACCCTCTTTACAACCCTCACCCCCATCAAAAACTAATCAGCTCATTCTTTGGTTCCAAAGGATTTTTGTGCCAAATTTCATCAAAATCGGTTAACTTTAGTGGCTTTTCAGTCATCGTTGTCCAGACAGACAGGCAGGCACCAATTAAGAAATTTTGTATTTAGGTCTTTCATGTTTATTTGAGTTGTTTTGGTATAAATAAAGTGTTTTTTTTTCGCACATATTTTTTTTTTGAAGTTAGGAATGCCCCCCACCAGAGAAATGTGAAATGACGCCGAAATTTGATAATTAAACAAGTCTCGGAGATGGTTTGGGGATACAACCTTTTAATGTCTAAAAAAATTATTCCAATGTTCATAGCTCCTCATTTTGTCCTAACAAACGTAACTTTTTGTGTTGGTATGCTCTAAAAACTCTATGCATAAAGGTCAACTTTTAAAAAATTTAAAGCAGTTTTACTTGGATTTTCCACCCCAGATATGTACAAAAAAAAGAGCAGCGCCTAATATTCTGTAAGTTTGGATACCTTAAAGATATAATTTTCCTACCAGGTGTAATTGCAAAATAGTGCCAGCTGCTATTCTGAAAGTTATAATTTTACCTCTTTTTCTCAAAAAATGTAAATAATAACAATTATTAAGTAATTTTAAGAAGACTTTAAAAAGAGATTAACCAAATATTTTTTTTTAAATGTAATGTAAAATGTGTATAGTTTCAAGTTTTTAAAACTACCTGCAGAAGCAGAACAATCTTTGCACTCAGAATGCAGCACTTTTTCCTCCTTCTCATTAACAGAAATTTCCACAGTATAAGGAGTATTTCTTACTCTGTGCTCCGGAGTTATTTTCGCCTTGACTGTGCAAACATCTCCTTCTCTCTTAACTTGTCACCATAGACCTCCTTCGTAACTCTAAAATAAACAATAACACTTAAGCCTTCAATCATCTCACTTTTAACACCAAATCAACCAGACCATGTACATTTTTAAGGTACAAACAAAGTAAAAATAATTTCATATACACGTAGAATTGCAACTCTCATATGACACGAGAATAACTGATAGATAGACAAAACTTCATATGTCCAGTTTACATACCATGAGTCCTCTAGGTATGGCAAAAGTTTAGAAATCATTTTTTTTTTGTAATGCACTGAATGGCATGTGGTGACACTTCATTAGCTGTTAATTTTTCATGCTATGATATTTTTCATAACATGAATTAAATTTGGAAATTCTTTGAGATTAAAAATATAAGATAAAAAAAATACAATTTTTTTTTATATTTTTACAAATCTGTCTTAGTTATATACCTCAAAATAGTTTTCCCAGATTTTACAGCTGTGGTTAATTATTTCTGATAAAGCTTTTCTAACATTTTGTTTTAAATTTTATAGCAAAATTTTAGGTGTACCTACAAATGACTTTTTTATTATCTTCACATTTTGCAGCTTTTCACTGTTACAAAAAAATCCAGGATGTTTAAAATATAGTAACTGTAATAAATTACTTATTTACTGTCATTTATATTTTGCTTTTAATAAGTTGGTCAAAACCTTGGTCAAAACTAGTAAGAAATCCTGTTGAGTCCAATATTTCCTTGAATATCTGAAAAACTACAAATCTGATATAGTTTTTGTTGGAACTGTAATTATCCATCTAAATATTAAAACCGTGTGTTGCTAGATGCTAAAAGTATATTTTATTTTCCTTGAATATTTCAAGAACTACAGATCTGACTTCAACATAAATGTAATTGCTAGCTGCTACAATTCCACCCTCTTCACAACAAATTAATTGACTATTATATAATGTTTTGTTTTAAAAGTCATTTTAATTAAATGTTTGGGATTTTCTTTGAAAGATACTTGAATGATTTAATAAGCTAGTCATCAGGTTTTATTAAACCCAAAATCCTAATTTTAAATATTTATTTTTAGTTTAGTTTTTTACTTTATTGACATTCTTTTGTATTTTTTTAAAACTAGCTTTTGCTAAGTATATAAATTAACCTTGAAATTAACATTGCATTTTTCTGAAAAAACTTTACTGTCATAAGCCTAATGTGTTAGTAAAGAAATTTGATGGTAATGTGGCACTAAATTATCATCATGTCAGAATTTAGCTCAATCTTGATAGTTTAGAGAGGCATAAAAAATTACTGACATTTGTTTGATGCATAAATTAATTAACGGTCTAACTGACTGTTAGACATCATCATACTTTTCACATTACTTTCCATACAACTGATTATGGACAAAAAAATAATTTATTGAAAGAACTTTATTGCTTAACTCAGTAACCAGTTATTAATGTTTTTAATGTATCTGTTAACTCCTTAAAAAGACTAACAAAAAGAATCTTACCAGACTAAATATTTTTTTTAGTTAAATTTTATACTGTTGTGTGTCTGTTTTCAAATATTTTGCATTGTTCATACTATAACTCCTACTATACTATATTTCATGTCTTTATTTATTAATTAGTATTCAGTGTTGACTATGTAAAATTTTTTTCTTTTGACAAGGTATTGATTTTAATGGGGTTTCTGTTCCCTATAAATATAAATAAATAAATTAAATTACTTGTGCTGAGGTCCTTTCTCAAAAAGTTACCTTGCTTTTTCTTACTTGGCATAAAAAAGTAACAAGGTTTGGATTTTTGTAATCGGGGAAAAAAAAGTTAAATTTAAAAAAATATGTACAGGGTGTCCAAAAATCATATTTCAAGTCACTTGACAAGGTTTTTATAATAAATGTTTAACAGTCTTACTCATATATTCTGACACAATTTGGATTTTTAATGTGCGCAGTTAAACCATACTCACTTCCAGTCTTCATCTCAGCGCTAAAGAAATCCATATTATCCAAATAATATAAATTAATCATCTCATGATCCACTTTGGGTAAGTTGTTAGAATCACCCTTCACAAATCCCTTCTCCATATTCTGAGCCATATTCTCTAAAAAAAAATCAAGAAAAAATCTTAACAAAATTCAAAAAGTTAAAAAACTACTTACCTACAGCTCTCTTTAAAAATCTTTTTATCAATACTTTTTTTAATATAAATATTGAAACCTTTAAAATAAGTGCAAAAAAATTAAAAGAACAGAATATTATCGCTTTAGAATAGATAGCTATATTTGAAGTCTGAAAATACCATCATGGCTGTACCCAAGGGGTGAACCAATCCAGCAAGTGCACAAAATATTTGGCAGGAACTATATTTTAGCACTTGCAGGCTTCCTATATTATTAGTTTCATTTTATCCTAAACCCAGGAGGAACTGGAATATGGACACTTTTTACAGGAGACGTACAAAATATGGGATCATTTCACCCGTTGGCTGTACCAATATACAGATTTTAAACAATAGCTGAGCGAAGTTTTTATAATGTTACTAGTATGAATCTACACTTTTGCAAGCAAATAAGAAAAGCTATCAAAAGATATAGATTTTAGGAGAAAATTCTGTCTTCTAATAGACATGTAGCAAGCATGAAAATTCTTGGATCTGGGGTTGAGTTTTTATGGTGGTTTTTGACGATGCATCAGAAAGCGGCTTTATATAAAGAGAGTGTCTAAAGAGCCGACAATTTATTATGTGTTTTTCATATTTTCGTTTTTTTTCAAACTAAATTAACCCAACCTAACCTAAACAGACTCAATCCAACTTATTAAAAGCCAAAACACCCCAAAAAAACACACTTTAAACTAAATTAACCCAACCTAAACAGACTCAAACCAACTAAATTCACCCAACCTAATTTAAACAAACCAACTTATTCAAAGCCAAAACAGCCCAAAAAAACACACTACAACCCCTACATCTTTTTTTGGCATAAAAAAAATGTTTGGGTTGTTTTGGCTTTTAATAAGTTGGTTTGAGTCTGTTTAGGTTAGGTTGGGTTAATTTAGTTTAAAAAAATATGAAAATATGAAACACATAATAAATAATGGTAATTATGCAGTATACGGTTTTCTGCCATTTTTGATTTTTTTTGAAAAATTCTTTATGGGGGCACCTTCTAGGGTCCCTAGGACCCCAAATCCGTCTGCGCCGGTTGGTTTTTTTTTTGATTTTTTTTTGTTTTTTTTTAATTTTTTTTCACTAAAACAAACCAAACCAACACAGTCCAACCCAACCTAATCCAAACCAACCCAAAACAATTAAAAAAACACTTTACAACCCCCCCTGGGCACCCTTTTTTCTCGTTAAAAAAAAAAAAAAAAAATCGGGCGCAGGCGGATTTGGGGTCCTAGGGACCCTAGAAGGTGCCCCCATAAAGAATTTTTCAAAAAAAATCAAAAATGGCAGAAAACCGTATACTGCATAATTACCTAAATAATTATTGTCGGCTCTTTACCCTCACGTCTATTCAGCCGAATTGTCGGCTCTTTATAGACACTCCCTTATATAAAATTACTTAAAAAAACTTACCAAATATCAAAATTTGTATGCGCACACTCTGTTAAAAATCGCAATCAAAAGTTCTTATTCTTCTTGTCTCCGAATTAAGCTTATAAACCCAGCTTAAATTTTCTTAGCAGCTAGGGCTATGGTGGACAGGAACCGTACTGTTTGTAATAACATTCACTACATATATAGTTGTATATTACTTGTAGGCTTTCTAAACGACAATATAAACTTCCGCACTACTAGATGTTTATAATTTTATAAATTAACTTCAAAAGAATCACAACCAAAAAAGCAAAACACAAAAAAACGAATTGACAGTATGACTTAAAGTTAGCCGCAGGCCGCAGTTCGCAACCCAGTGGTCCAAATAAAAACTGCACTTGACAAATTACAATGGACCAGCCAAAAATGACGTCACCTGTATTGATTATGACGTCACCTATATTCGTTTTGAAAAATCGTAAGGCCACTGAATCGACGATTAAAAACATTATTTTTCACATAGAAAACCAAAATTTTTTGGGGAAAAAAGTTTTTAGATGGATTTCTTGGACCTTTATGTTTCTGTATATTCCAAAAAAAAGGTAACTTTTTTTTTATGGGAAAGCCCCATTGCCTAATAAACGGACCCAACAGCGTTGCCGGTTTAACGATGTAATTGGGCCGTT
Organism: Oxystoma pomonae; assembly: GCA_963921995.1. Lineage (NCBI taxonomy): Eukaryota > Metazoa > Arthropoda > Insecta > Coleoptera > Brentidae > Oxystoma > Oxystoma pomonae. The sequence goes on from OY998171.1 coordinate 73,423,912, forward strand.
AAACGATTTTATTTAACTTCACAGTTTTTGGCTGTCTAACTGCCTATCAAATCTTGTACTGTAGGTCTAATGACAATACAATAATATGAAGCAATTTGGGGGTAGGGGGTGGTTGAAGAATGTAAAGGGGGTATATTAATACAATATCACAACTTATTTCGACTCTTCCCTGCCGTAAGCCTAGCAACGTAGCAATTGAATTCGTGGCTATCGGTTTAAATCATTTTCGGCCAGATTGGGGTTCTTGAATTTTATGGTTCGGCATTATTATGTTTCTATCAAATAATTTTCGCTATAAATATTTTCTAACATTTTGTGTTTATATAAAAATATGTTTAAATTTAATTCTATGCATATATTTTCTCGCGATTTAATTTTCCCGTCATTTCATTTTCGTGACATTTTTTTTCGGACCAATTAATTTAATTTCTTTTAGATTTTGACAAATTATGTTTCTACCAAATTTGGTTTCGGGTTTTTTATGGGGACCCTTGCGAGTTACAGACCCACAAATTTTTATCAATAATTCATGTTATAACACAAAATCTCGCAGAAGCTTCTGTTAGATCCTTCATCGATTAATTTTTTGTTATTTTTAAGAGGACGTAAACTAAAAAAAAAAACTAAATAATTCGTTTTATGCGTTTTATGCGTCAGTCTGTCTGTCTGTAACACCACGAAGTAAGCAAATTTGGTACAAAAATTGGGGGTGGGGTGCGTAAGAGATAGAAAAGGGAGTTGAATAAAAAAAATAATCGACAACCACTGCAGCTAGCGAAACGCCGTTTTCATAACAAAGTTCATTTCAAAGTTTGTCAGAGCTGCAGTTTTTGACATATAAAAAATTAAAAAAAATAACTATCAACTCAACTCAACTCTAGAACCATGGCAGGCTATCGCTAGCGACACGCGGTTTTCAAATTTGGATTAGGAATAAAATTTCCAACGAAATTTATCACAACGTCAAAGTTTATCAGAATTGGTGCCCCTTGGTGCCAATTTTTTTTCACTAAATGGTCATAACTTTTGTTTGCGTAAACCGATTTTGATGAAATAAAGCCTTCTCATTATCCACAAAAGAATTTATGGGAAATGCGAATCCTTCATGGGCGACACACAGTATGGATTTCGTGGTGGATTCGGGACAAGAGAGGCTCTGTTTGGCATTCAAGTCTTAGTTCAGCGGTCTAGGCATGTGTCGGTGCGAGTATATGCCTGTTTCATAGATTATAAGAAAGCATTTGATCGAGTCCAACACGAAAAGCTCATAGAATCGCTAGAAGTTGGTCTAGATGACCGAGATCTAAAGATAATCGCTAATCTATACTGCAACTAGACTGCTCAAATAAAGGTCGATAGGCCAACTGTCTGAAGAGGTCCAAATAAGAAGAGGTTGTATATTGTCTCCGGTGTTGTTTAATATCTATAGTAACAAAATAATAGAGAATGCACTTCATAGCTGCGAAGAGGGTCTGACCATCAACGGCATAAAAATCAACAACCTACGATATGCCGACCACACTGTCATAATAGCAGACATGCTGGAAGGCCTGCAAGAGTTATTGAATCAAATTGCTGCCAAAAGTTCGCAATGCGGGCTTAACTTAAATGTTGAAAAAACAAAATGGATGGTCATATCCAAGGTAAAGAACATCCGAGGCATGTTAGAAGTAAATGGGCAGCAAGTCGAACGCGTGGATTCGTACAAATACTTGGGTTGTCTCCTCAATGAGAACTGGGACAACATGCAAGAGGTTCGTGCAAGAATTGAACAGGCCAGATCATCTTTATCAAAATGAAATCAGTGTTGTGTAGTCGCGATCTTAATACCACTCTCCGAATTCGTGTGCTTCGGTGTTATGTTTTTAGCATCTTATATTATGGCATGGAAGCATGGACTGACTGAGGCCATTTGCCAGGTGTAATCGTAGAATACTAAGGATATCTTTGATGGACTAATGTAACTAATGTGGATGTTCTGCTTAGAATAAATAAAAAGCTTGAATTTTATGTAGTATCAATAAACGAAAACTTGAATATTTTGGCCATATTTTGAGAAATGACAAATATAAACTTTTGAAATTGATAATAGAAGGCAGAAGAGGTCCGGGTCGTAGACGTAGACGGATATACAGGGTTCCTAAGCAAATCGTTAGGGGGCCAAGCAGCCGTGTATAAGACGCAGACAAACGGAAAAGCACATTAGACAGAGAAGGATGGGCATGGGGCGATGTTGTCACTACATCTTACACGTAGTAAATCCATTCCAGGTTGTTGTTTTCTAATGTTTTCCATTTTCATACCTTTAGGACTGGAATAAAAATTGTTTTTGCTCGACTTTAATACCAAACTGATGAAAGATATCGTAAAAAAAAAATATTTTTCGGCTTTTCATTTTGTAACCATTGTCCTTACGCACTGTTTACAGGCTGGGGACTGAGATACATGCAAATGCCTAACCTAAAGCGTGCATACACGGCCGGAGAAATCGACTGAGATATTTCCGTAGAAACTTTATCAATCAAATAGGACGGGTTGACGCCTTCGAACGTCCAACCCGGGTTTTGCACTTTGATTCGAAATCAAAAAGGAGAAACAGTCAGATGTGGTGCCGTGCACAAATTACGTAACGGTGATTTTACCAATTTTTGACCCCCTCCCTATGTAATGTTTTGTAACGGTTTGGCACGCCACTCGCCGAATATTACGTAACGATTTCAAGACCACTACCCCCCAAAAAAAAAAACTTTTCACTAATTTTCATTACAAATTTTCTTAGTTTCACACAAATGCAAACGCTGTCGAAAACCCTCCTCTCCCCTACGTAACTTTTTGTAACCCCCCTCCCCCATATGACCATTACGTAATTTGTGCACGGCCCCTGTAGTCCCAGTGGAGGAGGGCGAGAAAATTGATATTTTTTTCTTCAAAATTATACTCTTTAGACCTATTTCTTTGCGTTCCCGAAATTACGTAATTTTTGAAAAAAAATTGTAAGCGGCGCCATTTTTATTTCGTGCTTTGTTTTTCTAACATTTTTGCGTTCGGCTAATTTAATTGAAAAATTTTTGCCTGCGGCGCCCTTTATCTTCTCACTCGAAACCAAGATCCCCCATTTTAGGAAAACTGATCTCGTCTCTGTTTTTAAATTTTTTCGAATAAAAGTAGAGTATGACCATGGGGGAAATAATTTTTTTCTACGGTATGACGAAAATTTCGAGAAAGTTGAAGAAAAAAAAAAGTGGCGATGCTCAAGTTTTTCGTAAAAATAACGTTTTTTGTAAAGAAACAGAGCAAAATATATCTTTTCACCCCTTTTTGGGTGTTACAAATATTGGCAGCCCCTTATTTTTCGCTTTTACCCTCCCGCTAGTTTTGAAGAATTGGTTCGCTACATGTTTCGAGATCATGTCATAAAACACCTCGAAAATATCAAATGTAGTGTAGGACCAGCTTTATTTAAAATCAATAATATCGCAAGCATCGCAGGAAAAACAGCGCCGTTTATTGATTTCTTTGGCTGCTGGTGCTAGCTGCATGGTTTGGCCGTTTCCGGATAGATGTCACTAGTAGAACAGAATGGAAAGAAATTTAATTAAAAGCGAAGATATTTCTTTCTAATGTTAACAACCTCACGAGTTTATCGCTCAGTATCGTAAATAATGGACCCTGCCGCCTCCTTTAAGCAAGAAAAAGCTGTGGTTTGGACCTGAAAACATCTAAATTCATCTCATGGTGTGGCCGCCATCTAGCGGAATTTGCAGACATCTTGTCAACGGTTATTATTGCAACTATGATTTATGCTCACAATGAAAGAGTGGCGACAATTTTTTCTCATGAAAGTAGTCCGGAGATAATAACAAACTGGCACCATTGCTCAATATACCTGTTTCTTTTGTGCGCGCAGAACTTTCTATGCCATTTCTGTTTGATTTATTGAAATCCTATCCCTAAGGAATATCTTAGGAACCCTGTATATGTATGGTGTTAGTACTACGACACTTTTCCGAAAAGCAGTGGACAGGGTGCAGTGTAACGGGTTTATTTGCTGAAACATCTTTCCTTTGGAATTTACTTTGCATAAATCTCTGGTATGTGATGTTCTAACTGTATTGTGACATTACTGAAGGCACTCTTAACATCTCTTACTTAATTTGTGTCATGATTGATTATAAAATATTTTTGCTACTATAAGTAATTCATCAAAAACTACCTTTATCACAGGTTCCCGAGGTCAGGAAAATTTGTCCTCTTAAAACTTTAACGTTTGAGTTTAGAAAAATAACTAAATAAATAGAGAACCTCTAGGCTTAAGAAAATCTCTTTTTTTGTCAAGGAAAAACTCAGGAAACACTTATCCTTTTCATTAACTTTTCCTATTTATTTGTAAACAAATAACCTCAAATGTTATAAGTGTCACTAAAATCTAGGGATTTTTGAAATATTTTTTTTTATAAAACCATGTGGAAATTTCTTTCTTTTTGTGGCTGTCACAGAGGAAGAATTGTAGCTGTGAAATAGCTGATCTTTAGATGCACATTTATGCAAAATTATCAGAGCTAGAGCTTGTTAGATGCTTGATAAGCTAGCTTTTGACTGTAAAGGTCGATTTGAACAATTTTGCTAATAAATGTTTTGTGCCGTCACTGGGTTAAATGCCAAACAAATTTCTACAAGGCCTCACACCATCAAGTAAGTTTTTTTTTATTATTTTATTTCTAAACTCTTACAAATAAATTAACAAGAGATATCAAGCCTAAATTAATGCCTAAAAATACCTGATTTTAACGCTGATTCTCCTTTATTTAGAGGCCTGTTTTCACTGCTTTTATTCATTGCCTTTCACCCGTCATAAGCTGTAATTCAGGAAGTCAAGCAGCCCTAAGTTTACTGCCAGATCTACGGGTACCTTTGTAACCAGCCTTCTCACACCCTTGCACTGGATAGTCGATAAGTATAAACTAACCAAGAAAATTCAGACATAACTATAAGGTAGCTGTACTTGATGTAACTCGCATACTGTTTTTTTCTATGTAAACCAGCACCCTGCCTGTCATTAGATGAACTCCTAAAGTTAAGTTGAATTGCTGGGAAAGTCTAGAGACACTGTTAGTGGCGTTTGAAATATGCATCACTTAACCCCCAAAGTTGTTCAGTTGTGGTATAACTTGCCAAGAGTGAAATCACTTTAAGATCAAGCACCTTACGGTATCGGTACTTTAACTAGCGGCTTTCGGTCGATATATATGCTCCTTTGAATAATAAAACCGGGGATCAAAAGGTTATAAACTTCACTTAGAAAACACTCTGTAAACCGAGGTTAACCAAGGTATTTTTCATGGGCACTTTTGGGTTGCCCAAAGGGAACTAAAATTTGTTATCATTTTCAACAAATGTACCTCACCGAAATTATGATTTTTGTCGAATAAAACGTGACTATTTATTAAAATAACTTGCATTTATTCATGCTTTGGATTTTTGACGTACGACGGCCTGCTTGAATGAGCCAAATTTTAGCGCTGACTCTGGCAAGTTACCGGCCCCTTTCGCTCGCCCCTTTGGGTAGTAGGTAAACAGAGAGGGATGTCGGTGAAGGGCAATCAGTGCTGAAGCGTTTTGGAACTCGTTCAGCAGAGCATCTTTTATTATCTTGGGAAAAAAAAGGATAATAACAGCAGATCGCGCTGATGATAGCCAAAGTTCGAAGAGAACATAGCACTTGAAGAAGAAGAAGAAAGCCTTCTCAGGAATCCCAGGAATGTTTTAGTGAAACTTCCATTTCAGTAGTTTTTTGCGTAATGCTGAAACAAACATACAAAGAAAAATTCCAAAAATTGGATTTTCGTATCGTATCACTTGGATACACTCCAGCATCCACAATTTTAAAAAATATTTAATTTACAGATATGATCATTATAAAGATTTATTATACGTGTTGATAATTTTTTTTTGGCGGCCCATTCATATCTCTGTCGCGCGCCATTAAAATGCTGTGATCTTGTTGCTTTTTATTGCGACCTTCATGACATATTTATTTTATTTTGACTAGAAGCATTTTGGTGTCGGTGCCGACCACACAAAATAAATTTTTCATAAAACCGTTCCCAGTAGTATTTTCAATACTAAAATTATTCCTCACTCGGTTATTATGGATAATAACAGTTTAATCACTGTGTGTTTTTCGTAACCGTGCGTGAGTTTGCATTCAAGTCGTTTTAATTGCATGCAGGCATGATATTCCTCTTATCATAATTCGCATGTTAACCAAACACAAAGAATGTTAAAACAACGGCAGCTTTTAATTTTTAGTACGGGTTTATTTTATTAGTCAGCGGACAAATATAGGGCGATTTCGAACTACTGTCGTTTCTTTTAGCAGGGGTTCAATTAGTACCAGTAAGTCTATTTTAAAGTTGATTGAAATAATAAAAATATTTTTAAAAATACTTACATTTCTTTAAAAGTTCCTAAACCAACTAACCAGAGTACGGCACTGAACTGAAATATTAGAAATATTTGAAAAAAATACTTACATTTATTTTTTTACCACCTTTATTTTGGCACCAAGATAAAGAAAATGTAAGTAAAAATTCGTAGGAAACATCTCAAATTATCACTTATAATAAATAATAATAAAAATTTGCAACAGAGAAAAAATTTACGGAGATTAATTCAAGCTTGCGCGAGATTCGGTTTGAGGTTTGGTGTTTTAATATAAAGGCGCAATTACACAGACGAACATGCTCATATAAAAGCTCGTGCAAAAGATCTGACATTTTTTGCGCGAACATTTTTGTGAGCTTTTCTTTGAACATTTTGTTCGGGTAAATTTTTGAGCAAGTTATTGCTATCTATTTCGGAAAAATATTTTTAAAGATGAGAATAAATATAATTTTACATCATTGATCAGTGATCTCAATTCTTAAAAAAAAATGGAACACCAACTTTTATTTTAAACTTTTGTGAAAAAAAGGCGACGGCAAGCGAAACATTATTATTGGCTATCAGTTTTGTCATATGCAATGTTAAAATAGTTAATGATGGAGGTAATAATAACATTTAATTCTTTTCTTTAACTTTTTTGGTTTTCTTTCATTATAAAAAGAAAACGGAAATGTCTTCGAAGTAATTACTTTAGGTGGATATTTTTAGAGAACTGTTCTGGAGAGTAGTTAGTTGTTCCCTGGGGGGGGGGATAGGGAGGTTTAGACAGTCGGAACGCAGCGCTGTCAAACACTGCTGTAATTTTGTGTGTCAATGTTAATTTGACCAAAACTCCCTCTCACTAGTCTACGGTTTTTACCTTCTCCTAACCCAGCAACAGCAATAAATAAGTGTCAATTTTTATTTTTTTTGATTCTCGTTTTTTTTACAACCCCAAAAAAGTTACAAGTATACTGGCATATCCCCTATAAAAATCAGATCAATCGAAGTTGCTTATGAGATAAAACGTGAATTTCGACATCAAATCGTTTTTCCGTCGGAAAGCACTTAATTAAAAATACCTTGTTTAAAAACTTAGTCTTTCTATTTTCAGTTAAGTTCAATGAATTCCCATAACACTAGAAAATTTAAATTTGTAAGATATTTTTATTACCAACATTTCTTCAAACAAATTTTGCTCAACGTTCTCTCCAAAATTTACGTGTGTTTTTTTGTACGCGATTTTGCTCGAACATTTCTTTGAACATTTTACTCAAGAGGCTCGTGTAAATGTTTGTCGGCATTTCAACATCAAAGGAAAGTTTGTCTGTGTAAATGCGCCTTTAGGTGGCTATTTAATTACTTTTTTGACACTTTGAATGTCTGTGTTATCTATATTGTGGTTATACACTTATTCATTTATTATTTTTACAATTCCCTGGTACTCTAGTAAAATGAGGTTTGCATCTTTGTATCAAGTTGATTATATTCTATTTAAATCGCACAATATTATAGTACTGGAGGATGGGAAAAAATAAGTGTATAGGCACATGTCTTATATTGGACGCTAGGTGTTTTGTATTTCAAATAGTTTGAATTTGTTTTTTTTTCACTTTCCCTTGGCCCTAGTAAAAAAAACGATTCTCAAAATCCCGAAATGAACACATTTCTTCATACTCTAATAATCTAAAGGCGCAATTATACAGACGAACATGCTCAAATAAAAGCTCGTGCAAAAGATCTAAAATTTTTTGCGTGAACATTTGTGTGAGCTTTTCTTTGAACATTTTGTTCGGGTAAATTTTTGAGCAAATTATTGCTATCTATTTTGGAAACATATTTTTAAAGATGAGAATAAATAAAATTTCACATCATTGATCAGTGACTCAATTCATTAAAAAAATGGAACACCAACTTTTATTTAAAATTTTTGTGGAAAAAGCCGACGGCAAGCGAAACATTATTATTGGCTCTACTATCAGTTTTGTCACATGGATTAGGGTTACTTATAATATTTTTTTCTTAGGGTTTTTCCAGGATTTTTTTGCCCGGGCTTTTTTTGGGATTTTCTTGCGAGTTTTTTTTATTTCCAAGGGTTTTTTCCTAAAGTCAAAAAAAAACCCAGGAAAACTTTTCTTTTCGAAAAAAATTTTGAGTTTTTCAAATATCGGCAAAAAACTCAAAAATTGCACTTTTAAGCCGTAATCCGCGCCTCACGACTATGAGGAGTGGTGGGGAGGGGGATTTTTTTTAAACATATTTTTGTAACTTTACTTTACCTTTAGCTTTTATTGTTGTTTTTTAATTCCTCACACCAGATTTACCTAGTTAGTTTAAGGTCCCAAGGGTTGCTTAAAAAAGCAAAAGGTTCATGAAAATGTGTCAATTTAATGTAATAATCAAGGTCGATTACTGACACTGAACCAACAATATGCAAAGGGCAACATTGCGATTCAAAAGGGTGGCCGGCCTACTACCTGCGAAATCCAAAACGCGGGATGATATATCGGCGACACAGTCTACTAAATTACTGCTGAATTATATTTTTTAGACAACGGGTTCGTAGGGTTGTAAAAGTGGGTAATAAACGGGTATTATTTAAACCGAACGTGCTTTTGTTCATATTTTTGAGATCTAATAAAATGTATATAGGTTTTTTAATTTGACTTGATTATTATTGTAAAAGAATAAACTAGGAAGTAAAATAAAGGAATATTCTTTTAAACGTAAATTTTTATCATTATATTTTAGAAGCAACAACAATAAATAAGTGCCAATTATTATTATTTTTATTCTCGTTTTTTTTACAACCCCAAAAAAGTTACAAGTATACTGGCATATCCCCTATAAAAATCAGATCAATCGAAGTTGCTTATGAGGTAAAATGTGCATTTCGGCATCAAATCGTTTTTCCGTCGGAAAGCACTTGATTAAAAATACCTGATTTCAAAACTTTGTTTTTCTATTTTCAGTTAAGTTCAATGAATTCCGATAACAATATATATTTTGAATTTGTAAAGAAATTTTTATACCCCCAATTCTTCAAACAAATTTTGCTCAACATTCTCTCCAAAATTTACGTGTGTTTTTTTGTACGAGATTTTGCTCGAACATTTCTTTGGGGCGTGTAATGTTTGTCGGCATTTCCACATCAAAGGAAAGTTTGGCTGTGTAAATGCGCCTTTATACTACTAGAGAGAAGTGAAAATTAATTATTCTCTTGCAAAGTCGATGACAATTTAAGGAAACATAAAATCTGCGAAGTTGGCTATGACTGCTGCAGCGCATTGGTGGAATGACATTTCACCAATATCTTTTTGTTTTGTTTATTAATTATTATTCGTCATATTAAATTTTGTTGTCGCAAAGAAAATATCATAAAATTAATAGAAAATTGTACCTACGCCTCTGTTCTTATTCTGATATCTGAATCTTAACAGTAATTTACGTACAAGGCGACGAGGGAGCCAAGTCCGGAATTTCTAGACGAGTTTTATTTCATACTGTAAGTGGGAAATTCATTATTTTATTCTTATTTTTTTTTAGTTACTTTACTGGACTAGTGATGTAATGTATCATTTCCCGGACTGAAACCGATAACATTATTACAATACTTTTCTGTTTTTTAAAATTTTATTTATTCTAAAAAAATAACTTTTTAATATATATAATATCTGCTCATTTGAATAACCATTTAGGCGTCACCCTAGTTCAGATTAGGTCATTTGAAAAACCTGTTGTCCCCGCATATAAGATTCCGCAGATACTTGATTTACATTAAAACTTTTGTCTTTAGTCGGGGTTGTCAGTTTTTTTTATTTTCAATCAGGACCGTGCCTCTCTTAAATGAATTTAAAAACTTTTTCAAATAATTGTAAAACCATCTGCTGTGATACTCATAACTATAAGATACTGTAATGGCCCTTACCAAGTATTGGTGGGACGATTTTCTCACATCTTTGGCCTTTATATAGCTTAAAATCATCTAATGATATATCTCTCCTTTTCCTCTCCTCAATGAGGCTATAATAAGCGAAACCAATAGCACTAAAAATAACCTTACTTTATTCTTGTTTAAGCCCAATTGGTTCTCATAATTTAGCATTATCAGTATGATAAAAATTCAACCCTTTCCCACGTTACAAAGTTGAAAAATATTCGGCAAATAGGATTTTCATTTACTCTTAATTATTCATACGGACTTTTTATTCAACGTGCAAACATTATTGTTTTTTTTATTTTTCGCCCTTATCATTTATACACGTTTGCGTTGGTAAATGTTTTAACATTTTTTGTTTTGATAATAATTTACTTATGCAATGAACGTATTAAGTTAAAATATTACCATGCCCATGGGGCCCTTTTCCCTAGGCCCATGTATTTTTTCCCTACTCCTGCTTTGATTCCTTATGACAGATCAAGTGAGACTTTGTTTTACCTTTAGTCGTACCATTCCAAACTTTTCCCCTATTTTTTTTTTAAGGGGACACTTAGTGTATTTTATTTATCATAGTAATGGTCTAGTTTTTTCGAAATCCATCTCTTAAATTTTAAAGTGGGTTCCATTTTGTTTTATTTTCCTCAAAGAATATCTAATTGGTTTTCCAAGAAGATATTGAACAAAAAAATCGGTTCAAAAATAAAAAAGTTACAATGAACGACATCAATTCCGGATTTTTAAGATCCACTCTAAATATGGTTTTAGGCCTACCTACATCCCAATCAAAAATATTAAATAGTAATTATTACACTAGGGGGCAGAAAAAATGTTTTATTATATTAATTTATAACACTGTCCAACAATGAAAATGTTTCGGGCTCAAAAATAGCTAATTCTTAAGTATTTTCATCCACTGAATTCAAAAATCACCATAAAAATTAGAGATTAGCTCTAGTTTTGGAGATAAGGTGATATTTTACATTTTATATCCTCTAAAAGCATCGAAAGAGAATATAATAGAAAGGGCAGAGAACTGGATAGGGTGGGGAGTTAGAAATAGTGGTACGCTACCATCGAAATTGACTATCGATAATATCTATAGAACTAAAACTAGAGAACTATCCATAGTTTTAATTTAGCTATCGATATTTGCAATACAGCCCTACTATTCTCGATATATTTAAGCGGGGACTCCCTCCTTTCCGAAATAATTGCGTATTTGCGCGTCTTTTTATTCAGGGCGACCTTACAGTTCAGTTTGATATTTTTAATCAAACGCACAATTAATGTAGTGTGTATGGTATTGTTATAAAACTAGATACACGGAGACACAATATATCAACGCAAATTGACTATAGTGTTTATGCAGTAAATCTAAGGTATACATTTTTACATACAATATTTCTGTTTTGTTTAGTGCAAAATTTGTTGTTTTGGAGTGTTTTTAAAGTAAAACTTATGTGTAAATTCACTTAAAAATTTTTGTTATATTTGTGGAGAAATAACGTTTTCTTCACAGAAACGCAATTGGACGCCTCTTGTGAAGACTGCTTACCAAGATTATTTTGGAATGAAGGTAGGAGACCAGGATATATGTTGAGGGGGGCTCCACATATATGTTGCAACTCGTGTTCAGTTCTATTACGAGAATGACTTAAAAATGAAAAACGATCGATGGCTTTTGGGGTGCACATTGTGTGGCGGGAGCCTACAAACCACATAGAGATATCAATGCAGGATTGTCAATGAAAAAAAGAAGAACAGTTCAATATCCGAATCTCCCATCTGCTATTCGATCTATACCACATTCAGACAGTTTAACAATTCCTACTCCACCTCAAAACCATAAATTGGAAGTAGAGAGTGGAGAAAATGAGGAAGATGAGGAATTAAACATGCCTTCAATATCACACAACCCTGATTTTGAAGAAAAAGATGATCAGCCACACAGATTGAGCCAGTCTGAGTTAAATGATCTCATTCGCGATCTTGACTTGTCACAGGAAGAACTTCTACGATGAAGGTTATAGCAATGGAATCTTCTTCAACCAGATGTCAGGATCTCTAAGTACAGACAGCGTTTTAAGAAGGAGAATAATCTTGTTTTTTGCTGTGATATTAATGGTCTGATAAAAAGTTTGAAAATGGAGCATAATCCAACTGAATGGAGGCTATTCATAGACTCTTCCAAGCTTAGTTTAAAAGCTGTATTGCTTCATAATGGCAATTGTCTTCCTTCTGTTCCTGTTGGTCACGCAGTTTATATGAAGGAGACTTATGCAAATATGGCAACCCTCCTCAACTCAATCAAATATGCTGAACATAAGTGGAAAATCTGTGGCGACCTAAAAGTCATTGCTATACTATTAGGAATGCAATTAGGGTACACTAAATACTGTTGCTTTTTATTTATGTGGGTTAGTAGAGATAGGAAATCACAGTATATCCAAGTATTTTGGCCTGCAAGGAATCTTAAACCTAGTGAGAAAAATGTCGTTGCCGAGCCTCTCATGAATCCAAAAGATGTTCTTCTTTCACACCTACATATCAAGCTCGGTTTAATGAAGAATTTTGTCAAAGGCTTAAACCAAGATAGTTAGGCTTTTAAATATTTGAGAGAAAAATTTTCCAAACTAAGTGATGCAAAAGTCAAGGAAGGCATCTGCGTTGGGCCACAAATACGTGAAGTCGTAAAGGATCCTGCTTTCGCCCTAGTTCTGAAAGGAAAAGAAAGGGAAGGTCTTAAGGGAGTTATGCATGGATTTTTAGGGAACAGAAGGGAGGAAAATTACACTCAAACCAAAAGACAGCGATCTCATGAAGCCCTCAATTAATTCTTCATATATTCAACCACCGGTGAGTGTTCTTTTGTCATTTATAGTGTGTAATTATCATTAAAAATAGACCTTTTAATATTGTTAGCATACATAATTAATATTTTTCGTTACCTTATAATCCTTATTAAATGACAAACTCATTATTTTTTATCACAGAAACTAGAGCTAATAAAAAATTTTCTTTGTCATATTAGTTTTTCGCAACCCAAAATTGGGAGGAATGAACTCATAAGTTGAAGGAAACAAAAAAAAAATTTTTGTTGGACAGTGTAATCAGTGGAAAGCAGCTACGTTATACCAGAGAGCATATAAATCTAAATAGAGAGGACACCTAACGGTATTTTTGCGACCCCGCTCAACTGACTTGAAAACCAAGTGGCGCAGCTATCGTTTTTTTTTAGTTCTTGGCTTGGAAACTTGGTGCTCCACTTTCGATCTTGCTTATTTTTATCGATCCAAAGCAGTGGCGGGGCACAGGAAAATAGTATTTTTTGGACGAGTTCCGTGTTGAGAACTATCCATAATATCAATCGTCCGCGTTGCGCTGCAGACAATTTAACAGACCTGTGGGAGGCGATGGACCCCCTACCAACTTCCCCAAAAATGTTGCCCTGCGGCGCCAGTTTTTTTCTTTTATTTTAAATTAAACATTACTCTTTTACAAGGTTTCGTCTTCGACGGTCAAATTAAAAAAAAACAATCAGGTGTTAAGTTTCAAGTTTCTGAAAAAATTTTCTTTGTCTCTCCCTTTTGGAGAAGACTCCCCATGATGGGAATTGACACGGTTACGTCACAACTCTTTTGGATTAGGAGAACAAAATCATTGAAGGAAAATCCAAGTAAATTTATCATATGAGACCATCAGTTTTCACATACCTTCTCACCCATTCTGATCTCCTAATCATGTATTTTTCAAACATTCGTAAATGACGGGGTTATTAAAATTTGATACAGAAGCATAGTTTGGGTGGTTTGCTGCAAATGTTTGTTTTTTATAGCAAAATTAAAGTAACCTTAGATAGCAAATTTTTTAAAAAATAAATAAACACTTATTTTTTACCGGAGAAAACCTAAATTATGTGCTCTCTGCTTTTTCCTTAATTATTACAAGTAATAAAGGCTTCAAAAATATACACAATAAAAACTTTCTGCCAGCTCCCTTAGCAACAAGTTCATTTAAAATTGCATTAAATATAAGTATGTACGCCAGTGATAAATCGATATTCATTCAACGCGCGGAATTATTGCCGTTTTAATTTTCATCATCCTGGCGCATTCGGCTAAAAATAAAAAACTCGCTGTGAATCGCGTTGACTTGCTGGTCGGATATTACCGTTACGTGTCCCCTCTAAATAAATTTATATACTCTCTGGTTATACCCAAATATGGCCACAAAGAGAGCCTTTTGAGCCAGGAAAAAAATATAGAATTAGTTCCTCCAGAAAAGATTTTACTACCGCCACTTCATATAAAATTAGGACTTATGAAAAATGTCGTGAAGGCCATGAACAAAACAGGCTATGCTTCTAGTTATTTAAAAGGGAAGTTCCCCAGAATTAGTGACGCTAAAATTAAAGAAGGAATATTTGTGGGTCTCCAGATAGGAAACTTTTCGGAGATGCGCCATTCGATTCCATACTTTAAGGCAAGGAAAAAGAGGCCTGGAATGCATTTAAAATGGTTGAAACAAATTTTTGCCCATGCCCCAGGAGCTTTTGTTAAATTAAAAATATGTGGTTATTTGTATTTTGTATACTCATTGGGTGCCTATAAATTTAGTAACAAAAGGAAACAGAAAAAAAGTTGAAATTTGTTCCCTAGTGTTATTTAATTAATTAAAAGATGTTTTGGTAGACTAGAACTAGAACCAATTTCTTTAAGGGCCGCAAAAGGAGGAGGGACAAATAACATGGGCGTTGGGTTTGCGCTAAGCAACCTCAAATATCAGGATGATTCAAAACCGACTCTACTGAGTGCTGGATAACTTCACGTATTGGTTAATTGTTTGGAATTCATTGGAAGATTTGTCTAATTTAAAGATTTTAACTTTTGTATTTTTAACATACGTGAGGAGGTGGCAGTTATTGTTCAAACTGCATTGTTCTTCGCCCGCCGAGCGGTCCTGTTCTCTGATGGGCAGCCAGAAAAAAGTGCTCTGCTAGGCATGATAGTGCGGGTCGGGTCGGGATGCAGTGGATATTGCTATCTCCTAGTGTGGCCCTACTGGAAGTTGGGAAGACTGTGGCGTCTGCCTCCACATGCCACACCTGGATGTGGCGGTACCATAATTTGTCTCCAAAGACGCCTCACAAGTATTATTGGGGGTTTCGCCGTGATGCCGTAGTTTAAAGCCTATATCATATTTTTATGATCTGCAGGAGTTTTGACCTCTAGGATGGTATGTGCTCCAATTACCATTCTAAATAACTTAGTAGATGACGTGGGCACAAAATTTCTATAGCTTAGGCACAGGGAGCGTTGCAAGGACTTATGCAATCTAACAAACATGTAACATAAGTGAGTACCAAAGCATTTAACCGGAACCAACGTCAATGTTATCTGTGCTCACTCCTTTAAAAAATTGCTGTTCAACCAAGTCGACAAGAAAAGGTACAAAAATGAACCTTAAATTAGGGATATTCTAAAGGGACATAAGCCGGCTAAAATGTGCATTCAGTAAAATTAAATTTTTACTACGCCATTTTGCAACAAATTTAATTACGCCGTTTGAAATTTCTGTCGCAATAAAGTGGATTATTCAAGCGGGTCTCTCCGTAACAACGTGAGCCAACACTATACAATTCTGAAATTATAGAGCGAATTACGTCTGGAATTAAGTTATAATTTTAATAATATCAAAAATGCTTCTTGGAAAAGGGTTACTGTGTCTAATTGCACTTTTAACAAAAGAAAGGAATATTTGAAAAGTTTGAATCGTTTTAGAAACTGTTAATAACACACGCGCAGTTTGGCTTGAGGGTTACGGTATCTAATTGCCGGCCCTATATTGTAGAATTATTGTGTTTTTTTTATTTGCTAAGAAATAAAGATAAAATCTATTTGTGGCATTTACTAAAAGGGTTTAGTCTACTTTAGAACGGTCCTAAGTTTAAGTGAAATTTTTGGTTTTAAGCATTTTAAACCAACCCTCTTTGAGTTTGGGAGATATTTTCATTTATAAGAAGAATTTTAATAATTTTTTTATCGAATAATCATCTTAACACAATCTTTTGTTGGATTTAAGAAGAAAGTTTCAATTTAGAAGAAAAAAAAATTTAAACCCATGTGGGGTTTACATAGTAAACACTCTGTAGAACAAATTAAAATTGGGGTTATATGTCACTCTAAATAAAACTTACCCTTGTTAATTAATTTTTCCAATTAATACTTGATGACACAAAACGATTTAGATGGGTAATAATAAAATAAGGAGTAGATTAATTTTGTATTTATTTAAAAGGTGTTTTTATTTATCAAATTATTAAAAAACTTAAATGCAAGTTTTGTTTACATTTTTGTTACTGTCGAAATGTCAGTTTCAAAATATTAGCTGCATTCAAATTCACAAACAGCGAGTTCATATAGATAACCTTATTGTTTTAATTTCAGTTTATAAATAAATTAATTTAGTTTTTTTGGGTTTTTTTGTTGGGCATATTTTTCATACATAATCAGTGACCTTCCCTTATGTTTGTTTTGCCTCGTAGTGCCCTAATAAATATATTTTTTGTGCTGAAAACGGGTTTAAAATATGGCGCTTTTCTGGACAAAATTGGAGGTGTTTTATTGGTTAATGAACAACTTGGGATATTAAATAAGATAAACTAATCCTCGTAGAAATGGTTACTTAGGGAAATTATAAACGAACTTATTACCAATTGCCACAAAACAATCGTTTCTGGGGGCTATAAATTTAAACCACCAAATTTTTTCGATTAATATAAAGATATACAGACCGCTTCAAGCTACTGCGAACATAGGGCGGAAGAAGTCTAATTTGCCAGTGTACGTACATGCAGAGACACCGCACGCCTATCAGTGAAGCAACCAACACTCAGGCTTCCGATCGCCATTCGCTGCCGTTCGCCGCCTTTCGCCTTGTATTTAGTACGCCTCTAACCACGGTGCTGTGTGGAACGTAGTCAATGAAACCGGAATTTGGTCAATAAATACGGAAATTTTTATAACGTAATTTTCTTATTTTTTGTCACTGATAAATAAGAGCGTTTTATTGTCAACTGCTCAGATTTATCAGTGACGACGTGTTACAATGAAAATAATAAGGAGAAACAAAATAAAAGCAAGTTCTCAAAATAAAATAATACGTTCTAAAAACCAAAAAGATTCTCCCAGTCAAAAAAAAATTAAAGCAAATGTTCGAAAAGTCCTCCTTGCTCGGCTAGACAATATCCGAGCCTACTATAAAAACCCCTTCTAACGTTTCCAAGCATGTTAGGGGTGATAATTTGAAAATCTTTTTCAAAAACAGATGGAAGTCATTAGGAGCAAGATCGGGAGATCGAGCTGGCCATAAAATAGTTCCGCGTGTACTTATAACCCGATTAGGAAATACATTATCAAGATATTCCCTAACAAGGCCAACATTGTTGAAACCATGTTTCACCAAATCTTACACCTAACAACTGCCTAGCAGTTGGAATAATGTGCTGCTGCAGTAGATCCAAGTATCTAGGACCATTCAAATTGCAATTGTCGTTAATAAAAAATGGCCCAATTACGTGTTCCCCTACAATACCCCCCCCCCAAACATTTAGTTTTTGGGGATACTGTGTTCTTACGTCAAAATACAAATGCAAATTTTCCCTCGACCAATATCGAACGTGTGTTGGGTTATGACGATTTGACCATTTGACCATCTGCACTTTTTCGGCAACTTCGTAGACATCCATTTTTAGTTTTAAAAATGTATTATTTCAATTAAGAACTTACCCATCTGTTTCTCGAGCAAGGCAGAAATAAAACAAAATAATAAAAACAAAATGAATTTCCAAAAGATAACACTGCAGCGTGCTTCGAATCCACCTCGGTCGTACGGCACGGAGAGTAAATTAGACTTGATTCCCCCTATGTTCGTAGTAGCTTGAAGCGGTCTGTATGTCTTTTATCATGAATTTTCTCATACACACAATGAAAACACAGAACAACCCATGTTCAGAAATACCAAGGAGCCCCCCTTTTCTGGATTTACGGGCTGCCGCTAATAATTTAAAAGACCCTGTTGTGTAATATATAGAATGCCGAAAATTATGTCCGATTGTGTGCGCTGTGACAGCGCGTTGACAGACGATTGCTGCTGGCTGCATTCCGGCAAAACCGCAACCCACCCTGTCCGTCTGTGTGTCTGTCCAGACGACAATTGTTAAGCCTCCCGTAATGCGACAGTCATAAACATGACGACGCATTTAGATTTGACTATTAAATTTGATTCTAAATTGCCCGTCACTACCTGATGGTCGAATTAATTCCTTTCAGCGAAATCTGTTGTGTACGCGACTATACAACAATGAATCGGAAGTCATTTTGCAGTGGTTACCAGAATTGATTAATATTACATACACGACGTCTACTAGCCAATGAAAGGATGGAAGGAATAAAGAGGAGATTTTTCCCGAATAAGAGTTTGTTTCTCTTTTTGTATGTAAGTAAGAAGAATCTCGTAATGCCCAACAAATTTGTTCTTTTAGCCTCTTCTTTTAAAAAAATATTTACCAAAGGGGAATTGTGGGTGGAAACACGAAAATTCAAAATCTAAAAGATTAATATTTAAACGATTGAACTGGACACCCTCTCCAAACATCATTTAACACCATCATAAACTTATGCTTATGGAGACTTTGGTTAGTAGTGGTAGTATAAAGGTGACCCGTGGGCTTGGCAATTAGGCCTCTTCATGGGTTCTTTCTGCCATATCCCGTTCCTTAACCCTATGTCCCTACTTCCGCTGCAACTCTCTCTCCGGGCATCCCTGTCTTCTTTACGAAGTTCAGTATTTCCGCCCATTTGAACGAGTGCAGCTCTTCCTCTATCGTGGGAAATCCAGCTGCCTTGATCTGGCATATGCATCGCACTCTGCTATCAAGTACTGCGCCGATTCTTCTACAGCCGATTGCGCCCAGTCAGCAACCCTGTCAGCAGTCCAATGTCCTTTCAGGTCTTGCCTAAAAGCCATTTAATTCTGTCTACATTCGGACCATCCACGAATAGCTTGGACTGTCTGCACTTTGACTCTTGCCTCCAGGACGTCTTCAGTTCATTATTCGCCCATTTGTTGAGCTCACTCTGTACCTGTTTCCTTGTTATTCCCAGAAGAGATTCCGATCCAATGTCTGGTCCCTTAATCGCAGGTGCGTCGCCATCGCCTCCTTCATGATCCAAGTTTTAAGCGAGGGTAGACCCAAGATTGTTTCCAGGGTCGTTCTCATCGGTTATCCCTCTGCAGAAGAGCCCTTGGAGGCTCGTGAGCTTTTTGGCTAATGCCCCAGGTTCGACCGATTACTCGGCGTAACTGCCACAATGTTGCCTGGACTTTAACGGATATTCTGGCAACATGCTCGCTCCACTTGAGTCCCTTGTCCAGCGTCGTCACCCCCAAATACTTAAGTTGTGATACCAAAGTTAGTGGTCTGCCGTACATTATGGGAGCTCTGAATCCCTCTAGTTTTCTCTTTCTTGTGAAAAGGATCATCTCTTCTTACCGCCCTTTGCATTCTTTCGCAGACTGTGGCTAGAAAGTGGCCGTTTACTTTCACTACACCGTCGTCCGCATATGCTTGTGCGTCGAATCCCTCCTGCGTCAGGCGATTCAGTAGATCATCCATTATTAGATTTTTGTTATAATATTATCTGAGAATCTTTGGACCTAATTTTCGAAGCCGCGAGAGTAATCGATCACTCAGCAACCAATGCACATCAAATGCATGCTTACAGTTCAGGAATGGCCGCGGCAAAACCGATGCTCGCTCTGCCATTGACCTGTTTATTTAGGCTTGTTTTCGCGACTGTATCACACCTTATATATCTCCGTCGCTTTCCCTGTCTAACGTTTAGAACGATATGAAATTTATTCCAATTCGTTGTTTCGGTTTTGTCGGGTGTTGGCAAATTTTGTAAATAAACAGTGGTTATCATCTGCCACGGAGTTGGACCAGGTATATTTTCTTTTTTTTAATCTAAGCTTTCCAGCTTTGAATCACTCACAAATGGGCGTCGTTCCGCACTTATACTTAATATAACTCACCTGATAAGGTCTTGACTTTTTAATTTTTCGAATAGGCTTGTGCTCCTAGGGCAATTTTTTTCTCTCCCCCTGCTTTTTGTTCGGACGCAATGGCTCGTCCAAAAGATGCAATATTTTCTCTTTTTATTTTCGGTAACTCTCTTAAAATACTTTCAATTGCAACTTTTCCAACAAAAAAATCTGTTTTATGGTTTCTGCTGAATGGGGTCTTTTTCAACCAGTATCGTCCTCTTACGCTTCTTAAATTGTTTCGTGCGCTGTTTAAATGAAATTGCTAGAGCACTTGCAATGGAATTCACGTACAGGTACCGTACTAGAGAAAAGAAATGTGCAGTTAAAATACTTATTCGACATTTAAGCCAAGCAGAGCATTTGGGATGGAACAAAGCACCTTTATCATGATTATTAAGCAAATTTAAAAAAAAATACGGCTGCGGAAAATCGAACTCACGCACTGAACTAGATAATCTAGATAGGTGAACGCACCCAAAATTGAGTTACTTTATTGAAAGCCCATCATCAGCTGAGTGACATAACCTCAAAAATTTTGAAACCTCGTTATTTTTTTTTTAAATTAGGACAGACGAACGTACGGAACAGGAGATTGAGTAAGTAGTAAACAATTTTGTTATCTTTTAATGTGACAAATAATTTTGCGATACAAATTTGTACTCTTTAAATCAAGTTTTATATCACTAAGGTGGCTGTATTTCTATTTCTAGGGCTTGAAAAAGGTTTAACATAAACCGAGTTTCCACAAATCTGGTAGTTTCTTTTTTGTCCAGTCCTCTAACCCACGAACTCCACCATTATCTAAACTAAGGACACGGAATGACTATGGTGAAAGAGTTACCTTAACAGAGTGATTTTCTAAAAACCACTAACCTAAACATCAATTTTCTGGCTTACCCGGAAGGGTCACACAAAAGTTCCTATTACCAAAAGTGCTTCTTTGAGGGAGGAAAATAACATATTAAAAAATAAAAGAAATCGGTAGATCGCCAGGATCCTATGTATCCAGTGCGATGTTCCGACAAAACGAATAGAGCATCCCCTCAAATTCCAGACTAGTGTGGAACTGCCTACATCTCTTAATAATCCTAGCCAACCACAACAAAGGTAACACGGGGGTGGCTGTGTTCTGTATACCAAAAACCCCGGACGTGGCCTCCTAAAACGGTGGACCAGAAACGAACACAAAGACCATTGGAACCAGACACCAGCACAACAACACAGCAAAACAATGGATAAATGTCCATAGGCATCACTGGCCGAGGAGATACTTAAGCTCTCGAGGGTTTAGATCAGAATAGTGTCCGACTCTTAACCGGTTACTGCGCACTGAGGAAGCACCTGCACATATTGGGAATTTCTCAGGAAGAAACCACCAAGCCCGGCACTTACTACTGGAGAACTGGGCCTCTTCTAGAAGGGGAATCTTCTAGAAGGGGCATCTTCTCAGGAGAGAGGTTCTCAGAGCACACTTCTAAAGGCATCGAACCTCTTTTAGGTGAAAGAATACAGCAAGTGATAAAATAAGCAATCAGCTACAGTGTCAAGAAATCCCTAAACCTTACCTTGCTGTATAAATTAAATCAATCAATCAATCCATCCCCTCGAAAAAGGTAATTGTAACAGCACACTTGGGTTTCGGACTAGTTGTGCTCATCAGTACAGTGCTACCTAGTAGGAATAGGAGATGAAATGATGAAAAGATCTAAAAAAGACATCGTAAAACGTAGATAGATTCTGTTTCATTTTCCTTCTCTATTTATAAAACTTTGCGTTTAAGGTAAGAAAACTGTCCATATGTGATCGTGTTATACAGACAGTAGGTACTCTACATCAAATTGAGAAAATTAATCCAAAAAGATCCGGTTCTGGTTTTTGTAACAGCCGTGGTCATTGCAGTAAATTCATCCCTCTCAAACGGCAATTGCGGCCACCATTCGATCTTTTTCGTTTTTATCAAAGTAAAAAACTCATTCAGAAAATGTTACAGTATCTCTAGAAAAAATTTCAATACATACTTCTAGAAGCAAAATAAATAAATGCTTTGATTTATCCTTCTTTAGTTACCACTCTCTCTTTGAACGTTGTCTATCATCAGTGCACTTTGCACCTGGTTTTCTTCTTTTTAGAAAAGGTTATAGTATTACCATATTACCATAGTCTAAGATTTTTAAGTCATAGTATTCATCTACGACCCGAAGTTTTTTTACCATAAATTTTTCCCCTTTTAAAATGTGGCCAAAATTGTTAATTGTTAGTTTAAATTAAAAATTTAATAACCGTTTTAAAAAATATAACAATAAATAATTTAAAATCGGGGTGTAGTACGTATCTAGAAACTAACAGTACATTGTTTAACAATGTTTCAACATGAATAATAATGCATGGTATAGGTATAGAAGTCTTTACATAATTTATAAGCGAGCGTATTAATAAATAAAACTACGCTCCATTAAATTAACGAAAATAAAATAAGTTAACTTTTACGCGAGTTTGGGGTGCTGCTAAAAAGCCATTCCAGCGTAAGAAGAAGTCATTGGAACTTTTTCTCGTTATTTCTTAAGCTTAAGGTGTTAAATACTGCTTTGGGTTGCCAAAATAAAATTGTTAAGGCCAGAAATTTATGTAACGAAAACCTTTTTTTTGTTAAGCTCTGAGCCGAGGAAGCAAGCATATTTTATTCTTGTAGATTAAGTATGAATAAAGTGGAGAATCAAGATATGAAACTAAAAACAATTAAGCAAATTAATTTTAAAAGCATACGTTGGGAATTTTATATATTTAGATCTCGACCATTCCAAATATGTCCTTCGTTTTCCCCCATCATCCCCCGTTTTCGTAGAAGACCTCCCCAACCTATTTTTAGTGCTTTTCGATGGTTTGGTGGGAGTAAAAGGATTATTTTGGGATTATTACTTTACATTATTATTTCTGAGATACTAAAAGGGTTTAGTATATTTTAGAACGGTCCTAAGTTTAAGTGACATTTTTGGTTTTAAACATTTTAAACTAACCCTCCTTTAGTTTTGGACATAGTTTGATTTATAAGAAGAATTTTAATAAATGCCTAAATCTTTTGTTGGATTTAAGAAAAAAGTTTCAATTTAGAAGAAAAGAAAATTAAAAAATTGAAACCCACGCGGGGTTTAAATAGTAAACACTCTGTAGAACAAATTAAAATTGGGGTTATATGTCACTCTAATTAAAACTTACCCTTATTAATTAATTTTTCCAATTAATACTTGATGCCACACAACGATTTAGATAAGTAATAATAAAATAAGGAGTAGATTAATTTTGTATTTATTTAAAAGGTGTTTTTATTTATGAAATGTATTAAAAAACCTAAATACAAGTTTTGTTTACGTTTCTGTCACTGCAAACAGCGAGTTCGGATCTCTTACCTCTGCTTGTACCTTCACTTGCAACCTCTACTGATGAAAGCTAGAGCTTTGAAATGAGTGGGCTTTGAGTAAAAAAAGTTTTTTTAACTGAGCCTTGAGCTTGATATAGTTTGTTTGGGTTTTTTTCTTTGGTATATTTTTCGTGCATAATCAGTGACCTTCACTTATGTTTGTTTTGCCTCGTAGCGCCCTCATAAATATATTTTTTATACTGAAAACAGGTTTAAAATATGGCGTTTTTCTGGACAAAATTGGATGTGTTTTATTGATTGATTGATTGATTGATTTTATTTTTTTTTATTTTATTAACCAATAAAACACATCCAATTTTGTCCAGAAAAACGCCATATTTTAAACCTGTTTTCAGTATAAAAAATATATTTATGAGGGCGCTACGAGGCAAAACAAACATAAGTGAAGGTCACTGATTATGCTCGAAAAATATACCAAAGAAAAAAACCCAAACAAACTATATCAAGCTCAAGGCTCAGTTAAAAAAACTTTTTTTACTCAAAGCCCACTCATTTCAAAGCTCTAGCTTTCATCAGTAGAGGTTGCAACTGAAGGTACAAGCAGAGGTAAGAGATCCGAACTCGCTGTTTGCAGTGACAGAAACGTAAACAAAACTTGTATTTAGGTTTTTTAATACATTTCATAAATAAAAACACCTTTTAAATAAATACAAAATTAATCTACTCCTTATTTTATTATTACTTATCTAAATCGTTGTGTGGCATCAAGTATTAATTGGAAAAATTAATAAATAAGGGTAAGTTTTAATTAGAGTGACATATAACCCAAATTTTAATTTGTTCTACAGAGTGTTTACTATTTAAACCCCGCGTGGGTTTCAATTTTTTAATTTTCTTTGGCATTTTGCCCCAAAATGTGGTATATTTGGAAAAAAAGCAGTTTTTCAGTGGTATTTTCCTGTATGGGTAAGTTTTTTTTGAATATTGGTTTTAAAATTTAGTACACCCCCACAGGTGTAAATATTCAGACCTGTGGGGGGCACTGTTTTAGATCTTAGTAAAGCGTCTATGTAGTTTTTCGGTCATAAAGTCTTCCTTTTTTGAGAGCTTTACCTCTTTCATATTTTTAGCTGAAGATATTGCGTATATTGCTTCTACTGGCGTTATATCATATGCCTAGCTTTGAAAATATTTCTGGATGTTCTGACCAATTATCGCTTAAGAGAGGTTCTATTTTAATTAAATGTCTATTTATACTCTCAATCTTGAAGGATAACGGCAACGGTAAAGAGAGATTTTATTTAATCTTATTAAATCTCTATAAATAGTCTTATATCTGACGAACTTAGTATCTTCCAAATACTAATGGGCTACAGTAAAGAACATTACCTTCCTTTTTTGTAAAGTAGTTTTTAAATTTTTCACTATTATCTTTCCTAAAAAAATGGCTTTTAAACTCTCTGATTATAAGTTTGTTTTTATGAGCTTTAAATTTTTTGTCTATACTTCGTCTTACACAACTGCTTTTCTCTTTGTAGCTGAAGCATGTTTTACTTCTACTGGTATTAAATCTATGCCTTGGTTTGAGATAATTTCTGGATGTTCGGACCGATTATCTCTAAAGAGTGATTCCATATGATCTTATTAAATTTCTATTAATACTCTCAAACCTGAGAGAGCTCGGTCTCGTCTTAATACTAATGGGCTACATTAACATAATACCTTCCTTTTTGTAAAGTATTTATCACTTTTTGCAACATCATTTGCCTTAAAACAATGGGTTTTAAAGAATTCATTCTCTCTTTCACTGTAAAGTCTTCGTTTTTATGAACCTTAAATTTTTTGTGTAGGTATTCTTCTATATTTTTAGCTGAAGATATTACGTGTATTACTTCTACTGATGTTATATATATGCCTTGGTTTGAAATAATTTCTGAATGTTCGGACCGATTATCTCTAAAGAGAGGTTCTATATGATCTTATAAAATATCTATTAATACTCTCAAACTTGAGAGAGAGCACGTTCTCGTCTAAATACTAATGGGCTACATTAAAGCACAATACCTTCCTTTTTTGTAAAGTATTTTTCACTTTTTGCACCATTATCTTGCTTAAAACAATGGTCTTTAAAACGTCCATTCTGTCTTTGACTATAAAGTCTTTTCCTTGGCTGGCTTTGGCTTGGCTTTTAAGACGATTCCCATTGTTGGAGTCTGCCGTAATCGAAAATGGTTTAAAGCGAATTCGCAAGAACATTGATTGTTAAATATATTAAGAGTAGTCTTCGGTGGCAGCTTTTTTTGTCGTACTCATGCAAAATTTCGCTTGCAAGGATATTTTTGGCCCCACATTTTTTTATCCAAATACCGAAATTTTTTTGAACATTCTACTTACTCTCATTTTAAAGATAAAGCTTATTTTATTAAACCTAACCCACTCCAACAAAAAAGTTAAATGCACTTTTTCTGACTTCCTTAAAATCTTCAAAGCAGGTAACATATTTAAGCAAATTAAAAAGTCAGTTTCTCTCTAAATATTCCAAATTATTTAATAATTCGAGTCGCCTCAGAGACCGAAGGCTCCTTCAAACCGCACATGAGTAGGACGTCTTAGGTCAAGAAAAATGTTCGATCAAAATTTTTACTATTTTTTTTGTATTTAAAAAAGTTCTATTGCAAATAGAAACTATTCACATGAAACTTCTCTTATTACAAGACGAAAAGTCTTTTAAAGCTTTCTGATTCAATGGGTTTCGCATAAAAACGCATCGGAAGCAGGTGAAAAGCTGATAATTTACATTTTGGAAACTTTAATCCGGTCATAATTTTTGCAACTCTTTTTTCTTCTATTGATGGCCGGTACTTTTCCAAACGATTTACGATTTTCATTCAAGAAGATAAGTTGGGTTAAAGAAAAAGCATTTTTGCGCTTTTGAGATAAAAAGTCTTGTGTCTCTTATTTTAGGAATAAAAGTTTCACTTTTCATCCCTAAAATTCAAAACAGAAATAAAAAGTAAAAGGAGGAATAGAAAATATGCCAGCAGCACGTCTTTTTGTTAAACAGTTTCATTATACAAAGTGTGTCAAAATTCAGTATCAAAATATTAACTTACCGATGTACAGGGCGGTAAAGTTTCAAGATTTTTTTTTTAGTTTAAAAAGGGATTTAGTGAGGGTGAATAAATAACAAAATCAATGAATAGCGAGCTTTCCCTCAAAAAAGGTAATGATAACCGTAGATCCGGATTTCGTACTTGTGGTGCTCATCAGTACGGTGCTAGGAATTAGGAGATGAAATGATGATGAAAAAATATGACACAGGATTCATGTAAAAGACAACCATCTGTCAAATTGCAGAATCGGCAGATGTACCTTTAATTTGAAGGAAAATTAAGCGTCTCTACGGAGACAGATATAATTATCTTTACAGATATCCTAAGCTCTGGAGTTGATAAATTTAAAAAGGGATTTAGTGAGGGTGAATAAATAACAAAATCAATGAATAGCGAGCTTTCCCTCAAAAAAGGTAATGATAACCGTAGATCCGGATTTCGCACTTGTGGTGCTCATCAGTACGGTGATAGGAATTAGGAGATGAAATGATGATGAAAAAATATGACACAGGATTCATGTAAAAGACAACCATCTGTCAAATTGCAGAATCGGCAGATGTACCTTCAATTCAGTACTGATGAGCACCACAAGTTCGAAATCCGGATCTACGGTTATCATTACCTTTTTTGAGGGAAAGCTCCCTATTCATTGTTATTTTTTTTTGTCTGATCGTATCAAGAAACATCGGCAGATGTACCTTTAATTTGAAGGAAAATTAAGCGTCTCTACGGAGACAGATATAATTATCTTTACAGATATCCTAAGCTCTGGAGTTGATAAATTTAAAAAGGGATTTAGTGAGGGTGAATAAATAACAAAATCAATGAATAGCGAGCTTTCCCTCAAAAAAGGTAATGATAACCGTAGATCCGGATTTCGCACTTGTGGTGCTCATCAGTACGGTGATAGGAATTAGGAGATGAAATGATGATGAAAAAATATGACACAGGATTCATGTAAAAGACAACCATCTGTCAAATTGCAGAATCGGCAGATGTACCTTCAATTCAGTACTGATGAGCACCACAAGTTCGAAATCCGGATCTACGGTTATCATTACCTTTTTTGAGGGAAAGCTCCCTATTCATTGTTATTTTTTTTTTGTCTGATCGTATCAAGAAACAAAATTAAAATAATTGTTTGCAATTTGCTGGATTTAATTAAAATTTTTAACGAAAGAGGGGAACATATCGAACGATCGGAATAACTCATTTAAACAGATAAAATTAATAAATTAATAACATCAGTTGGAAAAGGTAAAGGGACTTGTAATGAACGTTTAAAAAAAATGCGTGAGCGGCGGGGGAGGCGAGTGGACGTGTCTAATCTACAAATTGTAGTAATCAAAAAATAAAGATTCTATTCTATTCTATTATATTCTAACAGGGAAAAGAAAAATTGTAAGCAAAACACAAAAAATAAAAATTTCATTACAAATGTTGTAGATCGTGCAGAAAGCTACAACTTTTGTAAACCTAACCTCAAAATGTTCAAGGATAATACAAAAAATCGTAATTATTTTTGCTTTTCATCTTTGGTTTTTCATTTTCGCATAAATGGTTGAATTTTTACGAAACTGGGCAAACGAACAATAAAAAACCAAAATAATTCCGATTTTTTGCATTGTATTGTAACCCCCTACCAGCAGCCGGGAATGGCTACAATTTTCTAGGCGGAACCCTTCGCCATTGAACTGAGCTCACGTTGGATGATAGATCATAACTGGCGCAACAGATCAATAAAGATACTCTCCGACAGTCAAGCGGCCCTTAAGGCTCTTGAATCCTGTGGTGCTCATCAAGAACCGTTAGGAGCTGCCAGGACACACTGAACAACCTAGGGCGAATAAACACTGTGTCGCTGGTATGGATTCCGGGACATTCTGGGCATCGGGGAAATGAGACTACCGACCAGCTGGCGCGTGAAGCGGCCTCTGCCGTCTTTATTGGCCCCGAACCAGCCCTTGGAATAACATACAACACAATCAATACTGCTCTCTCAGGCTGTATGAAAACAATTGCCACCAATACTGGAGAGAATTGCCGGGACTGGCACATTCCAAAGAGTTCATAACAGAACCCTGCAGGAAGAGGGCCGGGAAACTCATTGAGCTCACCAGGCAGGACATCCGGACAATGGTTGATCCTTACACCGGACACTGATGGCTAAAAGTTCCATTACACAGAATGGGTTTAAGTGAGGACACCGAATGTAGGCTCTGTATGGAGTATGATGAGACGGCCAGACATGTGCTGTGTGAATGTCCGGCCATTGCACGTCAGCGTCACCGTATCTTCGGTAAACCACAGATCGACGGACTTGATCTGAATGATGCTTCACCAAAGCAAGTTGCGAGCCTCTTTAAGAGGCTGAATATTCTGTAGCAACAAAAAATGTTAAAAGTGAGTCACAATAGACCCAATAGTGGTCGCCATACTGGCACACTTACAAACGAATTAATAAACCCCCACCACTTTAATTTATCAAACTGCTTTTATTATTTATTTTTTCTCTAGATCTCTAACAGTGGGATTTACTAAGATCTAAAATAGTACCCCCCACAAGTCTAAATATTTATACCTGTGGTGGGGAGTACTAAATTTTAAAACCAATTTTCAAAAAACATTTACCCATACAGAAAAGACACAAGGTTATTGATTATTTTGTATTATTATTACAAAATACTATTGAAAAATAGCTTTTTTTAAAAAAAAATATTCCATATTTTAGGAGAAAATGCCCTAAACCTAATTTTTTTGACGGGCTTCAAAATGGCATATGGTGAATACGCCAAAAATTTGGCATATAATAGCTTCATCATCTGTGTTTGAGGTTATAAAGTTGGTGATTTTTTAGACCACCTCTGGGAGGTGGTTTAAATTTATAGCCCCCAGAAAGGATTGTTTTGTGGTAATTACTAATAAGTTCGTTTAAAATTTCCGTAAGTAACCGTTTTTACAAGAAGAAATTTACCTTATTTAATATCCCAAGTTGTTTATTAATCAATAAAACACCTCTAATTTTGTCCAAATAAACGCCACATTTTCAACCCGTTTTCAGCACAAAAAATATATTTGGGGGGCACTACGAGGCAAAACAAACATAAGTGAAGGTCACTGATTATGCACGAAAAATATACCAAACAAAAAAACCCAAAACAACCATATTAATTTATTTACAAACTGAAAGTAAAACATTGAGGTTATCTAAAAGCTCAGTCAAAATAACTTTGCTTACTCAAAGCCCACTCATTTTAAAGCTGTAGCTTTCATCAGTAGAGGTTGGTGCAAGCCAAGGTGCAAGCAGAGGTAAAAGATCCGAACTCGCTGTTTGTGATTGAACGCAGCGCTAATATTTTTAAACGAACATTTCGACAGTGACAAAATTTTTAATACATTTTATAAATAAAAACACCTTTTAAATAAATACAAAACTAATCTACTCCTTATGTTATTATCACCCATCTGCTTAAAACCAAAAATTTCACTTAAACTTAGGACCGTTCTAAAATAGACTAAACCCTTTTAGTAAATCCCACCGTAAATCTCTAAATGAGTTATTTCTATCGGTCTAACATAAGCCAATTTTATTATTTTCATAGGAAAATAACAATATTTTTGCTTCAGGTTTAACTTTTAGAAACTCCTTCTTAAATAATAAACACAGGAATAGCAGGTGCAACAACGTCAATTTCCATGTTTAATTTCAGCCTTTATGTATTTGTATAGCAGGTCTGAATGTAAAATTTAAACATTTGAAAATAAAACGTCCTTTGTACCTTGAAGCTCTTATTATTTATTTAAGCAACGACCTCATTAGATACCGTTTTATATTCTAATATGTGCATAATATTCTAGGGCACGGCAAACTTTCAACAAAAATTATAGGCCGCTATGAATTGAGGAGTAAATCATGTAAGATACTTAACGTAAACTCAGATTTCAAATATTAATGGACACTAGGATTTTTTATGGTGTTTGAAGGTACACAATGTTAAACTAGAGTTTCGAACGCCCATTGTCTTTATTTTTTATTTTTTTACAACGTCTCGAATGCTTATGTATCCGCAATCGTCATCAGGTGAATACTAACAAAAACTAAGACTACCTACTGAACCAAAAAAGGCACCGTTTCCTAAAACAAAATACATTGAGCGAATGTATTTTGTACATGATGTTTGCTCCGATGTAATGTTTTATCAATATCATAATCAAGTTTACATAAATTTTATAGCCAAAACGAGTTATTGATTTTACTGCTGCAAGACACAGTTTCAAAAAAAACTTGTTATAATATAAAGAGTCTTTAAGAATGATTTTTGTGAAGAGTGTTATGAAATCAAGGATTAAGATTGAATTTAGTAAAAGACTGTTACGTACATAAATTTTATAACCATGTTTATGTATTTCGTATGCCCGGTTCATAATTTTTATAAACTTGTACATACATTCCATAATAACTTTTAAACGACAGTCAATGATCACCATTTATTAAATTTATTTAAGGCATTGATTAAAATCGTCAACATGTTTTATTTATTGCATATGCTCTTTTATTATCTCCATAACCTATACATGCTATTAATAACAACTCTCTATAAAATGTCAAGAAACATTTTTTATTAATTTCATTACTTTATATGACAATTTTTATAACTTTTCTCCGATTTTTGTAACATTTACGTCTTATTGATGTACAATTATCTATAAAAAATTAATAAACGCCTGTTATTAATACTATATACGATATTTTTTTCAGTGCCTAATCTAGTAGCATGTGTTCAGTGATCCATAAAAAACCTTTGTTCCGCTCCGCACTTTAGCAGTAGAAATCTATTATTTCCGAAATGTATGGGTTTCTACATATCCTTAATGATGACGCTTTGTTAAGAAAATACATTCTGGTTCCTCTGTATGAATGTTGTTTCTTGAAACTTCGGCTTGAATGGATTTTCCTTCTTGGCGACGATCTTTGCCTCTTTCCATTGTACCGGGTGGACCATAAAAAACCGCACAATAGTTTTTTCGCTATAACTTTTAAAGTACTAAACCGATTTTTACAGAATTGGCGGTATTGTGTAGATAATTAATAAGGTTTTTGGCTGCGTACCAAAAAAATGTCGCCATGTTGAAATTTAAAATGGCGCATTAAAACAAACAAAAGCCTTTTTTTATCTCGTTGTTTTCAATGTTGTCAATTTTTTTTTAATTTTTAGTTTTTTTTTCTTAAACCACCATTCATGCTTATTTTAAAAATCTATCGTTCATCAAAATCGGATAAACACTTTTTGAGATATTAGATTTCATTTTGGTATCATTTTTCAAATCCATCTCTTAGTTTTTCTTATTTCTTAACCGATTTTGGTAGATTTTAATTTTCATCAGAATAACTACTTAGGGACGTCATCTATACCTTTCGCAAAGAGTATATTTTTTTTCTTAAAATCAATCAAAAAGTGAACTGTGTTTCTCTTTTGGTAAAATGACTAAATATGCAAATCTTATATCGTTTATGACCGGCCATTAGTGCCACACAAGCCTATTGAAAAAATTAATACACCTATTGGAAATACCAACACGCCAGCGCCAAGTCGAAACTATATCAGATGACTTAAGTCTCAATCAATCAAATCAAAGTGGATCATGGTGTTGGATGTTGTTTGAGGAGGATGAACCCACGATGGTTACCCAGGGAACACCGTTCTCTTTTATCGTTTAAGTGTGCCTTGTGGGATACCCATTCAATTCTCAATGTCCACTCATTATCTTTTCTTTTTACATTGTTTTCGGTTGAGTAACCAATTTGAAGGTTTTTTTAACTTCATTCTCATTTTCTACTTTCGCGTTAGTTTTAAATAAAACCTGGACCGTTTGCGACCGGCCATTCGTTAGAAGTTAATTCCCAATTTTCAGCACTAAACTTTCCTGATAAAAATTTACCATAGCTAGTGCCAATAAAACCAAATTACCCCTAATGAATATTAACTGCCAATGCAGCCTCGTTGTTTCAACAAGAAATAAATTTTATGATTTTTGGTACTGAAAGTGAATAGCGGGTTTAAACAAAAGTATATAAATATGCAGTGTGTTTGGAAAATTTTTTTGCAAAAATTTTTGGGTTTGGATTTTGTTTTTAAAAGAAAATGATGGAAAAAGTCGATAAAACAACACTAAAACATCAAACAAAACACTCAAATTATATATTTGGCTAAAAGTTTATTATTAGATATAAATAAATATAAACTGATCAAATTGAAATAAAAAAAATTCAATTAAAATTTAACGTTAAAATATTAAATTTGTTTTTTTACAAAGATGCATTTAATTTATTTTATTTAATACATAACAGCTGAAATATAATGTGGATACCATATTTGGATGTAAAAGGGGAAAGAGAAGAAGCAGTCTATACTGTTTTGAGTGAAACAACCCTCTTAAAAATCTGATTTACCCTACACAACTCGTATTTCAAAACTTTCATGTCATAGAGCTGATAAAATTGTATGGTTACGTCTGTAAAAACAGTAGCATTTTAAAACCTAAAATCCAATTACTCCACAGATGAAATCTTCCAAACTGTTGCAGAAATCAAAAAAGAAAACAAAGGGCATCACAAAAATGTTTAATTTACTTCCCATTGAACTAAAAATATTAATTATTCATGTAAGAAAACTTAAAAAGGTTTACAAACAATATTTTATTTCAATAGATATCGAAATTTTATTACCTCTTTTTCCTTAAGAGAACCATTGTACGGTGGAAGGATTAAAGAGTGGAAGGGGTCAATTTCTGTCGTTGTTTGTGTTTGTTTAAAAATTTTTTGTTCATAAAAGTTCATTTTAAATTTTATTTCAAATTGTTACTTTCAGTATCAACATTTTTATTGTTAAAGAAAAGATTTGAGGCGTAGAGGGCAAAGGGTGAGGAAATAAATCGGAAAAAAGTTTTTCCTCGACCAGGATTTGAACCCGGGTCATCTAGAATATCAGTCTAATGCTCTACCAACTGAGCTAACGAGGATAAATTTCGTACAACTAATAATCGTGAGCCTTTATCACATCTCTAGGTTTTTAAAGCCGCAGTAGGCTTCAAAGATCTCCCCTTTACTAACAAATGAATCGGACGAAAGGATTTCCGAATAGCCAGTCAAAACCCCAGTTCCTCGGTAGCTCAGTTGGTAGAGCATTTTTTATGATTTATTCCCTCACCCATTGCCCTCTACGCCAGAAATCTTTTCTGTAAATTTATTAGGGCGCTAAATTTTTCATTAATTTTTATTGTTGTTTTAGAACTTTATAGTAGAGTGCAAAATCTGAAAGAAGAGGAAGCGTGGTGCAGGTTGGCAGGATACTTCCTTACAAGCATATATGTTGCTTTATTTAGATTCTGAGATAATTAGTAGTTCTACAGGGTACCTAAGATTTTCCTTAGGGATAGGATTTCAATAAATCAAACAGAAATGGCATAGAAAGTTCTGCGCGCACAAAAGAAACAGGTATATTGAGCAGTGGTGCCAGTTTGTTATTATCTCCGGACTGCTTTCATGAGAAAAAATTGTCGCCACTCTTTCATTGTGAGCATAAATCATAGTTGCAATAATAACCATTGACAAGATGTCTGCAAATTCCGCTAGATGGCGGCCACACCATGATATGATCGAGGAAAAACTAGATGTTTTCAGGTCCAAACCACAGCTTTTTCATGCTTAAAGAAGGCGGCAGGGTCCATTATTTACGATACTGAGCAATAAACTCGTGAGGTTGTTAACATTAGAAAGAAATATCTTCGCTTTTACTTAAATTTCTTTCCATTCTGTTCTACTAGTGACATCTATCCGGAAACGGCCAAACCATGCAGCTAGCACTAGCAGCCAAAAATCAAAGAAATCAATAAACGGCGCTGTTTTTCCTGCAGAGCTTTTTGCTTGCGATATTATTGATTTTAAATAAAGCTGGCCCTACACTACATTTGATATTTTCGAGGTGTTTTATGACATGATCTCGAAACATGTAGCTAACCAATTCTTCAAAACTAGCGGGAGAGTAAAAGCGAAGAAAAGATTTATTTTGCTCTGTTCCTTTACAAAAAACGTTTTTTTTACGAAAAACTTGAGCTCTGCCACTTTTTTTATTTTTTCTTCAACTTTCTCGAAATTTTCGTCATACCGTAGAAAAAAATTATTTCCCCCATGGTCATACTTCACTTTTATTCGAAAAAATATAGAAACAGAGACGGGATTAGTTTTCCTAAAACGGGGGATCTTGGTTTCGAGTGAGAAGATAAAGGGCGCCGCAGGCAAAAATTTTTCAATTAAATTAGCCAAACGCAAAAATGTTACGTAATTTCGGGAACGCAAAGAAATAGGTCTAAAGAGTATAATTTTTAAGAAAAAAATATCAATTTTCTCGCCCTCCTCCACTGGGACTACAGGGGCCGTGCACAAATTACGTAATGGTCATAGGGGGGAGGGGGGTTACAAAACGTTACGTAGGGGGGAGGGGGGTTTTCGACAGCGTTTGCATTTGTGTGAAACTAAGAAAATTTGGAATGAAAATAAGTGAAAAGTTTTTTTTTGGGGGGGGGGGGGTAGTGGTCTTGAAATCGTTACGTAATATTAGGGGAGTGGCGTGCCAAACCGTTACAAAACATTACATAAGGAGGGGGTCAAAAATTGGTAAAATCACCGTTACGTAATTTGTGCACGGCCCCACATCTGACTGTTCCTCCTTTTTGATTTCGAATCAAAGTGCAAAACCCGGATTAGACGTTCGAAGGCGTCAACCCGTCCTATTTGCTTGATAAAGTTTCTACGGAAATATCTCAGTCGATTTCTCCGGCCGTGTATGAACGCTTTAGGTTAGGCATTTGCATGTATCTCAGTCCCCAGCCTGTAAACAGTGCGTAAGGACAATGGTTACAAAATGAAAAGCCGAAAAATATTTTTTTTACGATATCTTTCATCAGTTTGGTATTAAAGTCGAGCAAAAACAATTTTTATTCCAGTCCTAAAGGTATGAAAATGGAAAACATTAGAAAACAACAACCTGGAATGGATTTAATACGTGTAAGATGTAGTAACTACATCGCCCCATGCCCATCCTTTTCTGCCTAATGTGCTTTTCCGTTTGTCTGCGTCTTACACACGGCTGCTTGGCCCCCTAAGGATTTGCTTAGGAACCCTGTATAACAAATTTAAAACTGAAATAAAGTTATATTATACCATACTGTATAAATAAAGCGAGTTTTTAATTTTATTTTTAAGAAAAAAATAACCAGACGACATCTGACAAAAAACAAAATTATAAACGTCGAAAAAGTAATCTCAACAATCAAATAAAAGCTAAATCTCAGTCGCCTATTCGCTCTCTCTCCCGGGCGAGAACAATCAAATGTAGCTAACTTAATAATAAAAGTTATATAGCCTAGACTGGATGAAACTGCGTCTCTGGGGGCGCGCCGGCATTTAAATATTTATTAGATTTTTAATTTGTTTGAAACTTGAGACAAATTTATTCGCAAAACATTGCATTGCTTTAGAAGTCATATTAGTTTCGAACAAAATATACCACTTCTAAATACCACTATACCAAAAAAAAATATATATTGACGTTAGTAATAGTATTTATGGTAGCAGTCACCGACGGTTCTATAAGAGGGGAGGGTTGAAAGAGGGATAACTGATTAAAAGTCGTGTAGCCCAGACTAACACCTTTCTGTTTTATAAAAAAATTATATTTTGATGGAACACTTTTTAATAATCGAAGTCATACAAAATATTACCTCAATTAGCATTTCCCCTCCACGCATAGGATAGAACCCCGTAGCAGTGGTTGGAGGAATGCCAAATATTAGTTTAGAAGCTATTTTGTCTTTTCCTTACATAGCGACGAATACTGAAATTAAAAAAAGCATCCGAAAAAAAAACAAACCACTCCTAACAAAATTAATTTGTTGTAAATGTAGAGTTGCAAAAATACTCGCTCATAAGCTGAAAGAAATTAAAAGCGTCACAAAAACCCGCTTCTTTATGCAAATTGTCATTTCTTGTTAGTTTGTACAAATCCCTATTGCATTTTTATTTGACTCATATAAATCACCCGTAAATTGAATCTCAGACATCTGGCAAATAAATATCCAAATTTTAACCTCCTTTGTGTGAAAGTAAGTTCATCATCATCATCACATCTGGAGCCACAGATAAAGGTAACATTGTAACATCTTCTAATTTAGATTTATCAGAATAAACTTTCATAAAGTGTATCCTTTCAAATTTTTGAAATAGCTAAACCTAACCTAAAGAAAAACAAATATGCGTTAATCTCAGTGGTCCATAGGGTAAAAAAAACGCTGACAAAAGAGTACAATTGAAGGAAGGGTTGGATATTGCCTTGGGAAAAAATATAACCTTAGGTAAACGCTCAAAAGCTGAAAGAAATAAAATGCGACACAAAAACCAGCTTTTTTGTACAAAAGTGTTATTTCTTGTTATTATGTACAAGCCCTATCGCATTTTTATTTGGCTCATAAAAATCCTCACTAAATTGAACCTGATTCCCGTCAAATATATTCCTAAATTTAGACCTTGTGGCCTATAGTAAGCATAGCAATATAGCAAATAATGTTAGTATTAACACATCTTCTAATTTAGATCTATCCATAAAGGTATAACTTAAATAGAGACATTATGTTTACCACAGTTGCGATCAGACATAAGGTAAACAATTTGGCGACGATGACAGATTGCGCGGAAAGTTGTATCTCTACACGTAATGTTTTTAGAAACATTATTTTTATAACTTATTTATTATTTGCCTGCAATTATGCAAATTCTCCAGTTTGTGTTTTAAAACATGGAGAAACACCTTATTTTTATTCAAATATATAAAGAAGTTTAGGTATATTATATAATTGCATTTAAATTTCCTTGCATCTTCACAATTTTAAATCCATAAAGAATTCATAATGTTACCAGTACATGTTATGGATAAAATACCTGATATTTTGGCCGAAAGAATAACTATTTTTTATTTCCCATTATATATCGGGAATAAAACTTACAACAATGTGACAACATCGCATTTGTGGCGGGTCAGCCATATGACCGTTTGTACACTGCTCCATTCATAATTTCTCGTCAGCGTTTTGATATATTTTTATTATTATTTTTTAAATAGATTTTTAAGTGTTTGTGGCAAAAGTGACGTAACAAAGTGCGTGGTGTGACGGAAACTGGAGATTGAAGCTGAAAACCAAACATTTCACAGGTTAGTTATCATATGTTTTTCCGACACCATCTTGTCATAGGCCGCCATAGGCGTGTAACTAGTGTTGCAATAAATACAAAACGTAATTCATAAATATAGGAAAGAAATAAGTTTTTTTGGAATATTTTTGCGAATTTCTGATAAAAATAATGTGGTAAGCACTTATAATTAAAAACACTATATTTGGTATAATGAGCCAACCCCAGCTGCAACCTTTTTAAATATCCTATATGAGTAGCAAAAAAATGTAGGGTGCGTATGATAGTTATTTATAACCACATTCACAGTTTTAATAATATCTGTAGTCAGCTCATTTTTTCTGCTGAGATTTGCTTATAAATAGTACAAGCGTTCCCGGTATAAATATAAATTTTGAAAACTTTATAATATCAGACACAGGATAAAGAATGTATGTTTGTTACAAATTTTTATTTATAATATTTACACAGGTAGATACTATACATAAGATTATTTTTTGTATTTACTAAAAATGTAAAGATACTTTTGTACGTATTAAATAAAAATTATAGTAGAGTGTATAAATTCCATTTATTTTTACACAATAAAAAACCATCATATAATACCTATAATTCCTTTTCCAAAATACCACTATTTTTAATCGAATTTATTTATTTTTTCCACATTGGTTTTTTGGTAATTTGCCTAAACAGTGCGGAAAGTAATACTTTTCTGCACGCGATGACCGTTTGAGCCGTTTTTAATACAACAATTTACTACCTTCATAAAAAGTTTCTTCCTAAGGTTATATATATTTGGTACTTTTGAAATTAAAAGCAAAACATAATTTTTTTTCCATTTTTAATTTAATCTAGTTTGTAAATGCATCTAAAAACTCCAATTAGACTTAAAAGTTACGCCGTGCTAAAAAAATACTTTTACCTATGCTATCTTTTAATAAAGTTTTACAGGTCACTTAATATTAAATAGGTAAAAAGACAAAGTGTGAAAAAGTCTACTTTTATATACCAAATTAAATGTGGATAGTTCAACTTCCGACACGCCAAAAACTGTCCTAGCGTGCGTCAAAAAACTTACCGCACGCAATTTTTTTTTAATGGTACTTTAGGGACCAAATTTTTAAATTTTGAGTTTAAAATATGTGTTCTAAAAACTATTTTTTGATCAAGAAAGCCATCATAAACACTCGTAGAAAACAAATTGTGCTCTTGCGAAATTAATATTTTCTATGTTATTTATTTACATAAATATTTTCACAATGGCAAATATAATAACTCTTCATGCCTCGGTATCAATTATTAAGTATAAAAAAATAGATATTCTTTCCAAAAATATTTGACAAGTCTGAAAATAAAGACGAAACCTTTTTACATTTATAAATAACGAGCCGCTCCTGGCCGTTGGTAAACGTGATGTGGTATTGCCTGGCCAGCGTGGGACTTGATGGGTCTATTTTAGTTGAATGTCTTTGGATCTATCAAAACAAATACAAAGTATGCTTTCAAATAATAATGAAGCTTTTGAAATAGCTAAAACTAACCCAAATCTAACAAAACAAATGTGCGTCAGTCTCGGTGGTCCATAGGGTAAAAAAAACGCTGCCAAAAGGGTACAATTGAATAAAGGGTTTGATATGGGCCTCGGCTGTGGAATAACTTTTGCCAGTTGGCGTCACAACAAAGGATAAATTACCGACGAGTCACTGGTTTTAAATCAAGCCTAAATGCCACAGTTGATAATAAAGGCCGGAATTGTTACGGGGACATTTATGTGCAAAAACTGTGATTTAATTAATATTTTCCGAATGGTTACCCTGGACTTACCCAAGATTTAAAATAAATTGCTTCGCTGGTATTCGCTTACTCTGACTAAAACATTTAAAAAAATATATTTTTCCTACGAGCGTGCGGAAAAACGCTTTTTCCGTGCGGAAAGTGCCACTTTTCCGCAGTCCGTGTGTGTCGCACTACCTTAAAACAAAAAAAAAACAGCAGAAAAAGACTGAAAAAAATTACATGACACGTCTTGTTTTAGCCCACAGTTTATCAAGACGCTTTCGCACAATATCGAGTTTTTTCTCTGTAAATGAACATATTTTTTTATGTTTAAGGAAGGATTTTGATTTTCCGTGTCCTTAATCGTTAAAAACTGACGATGACAGAACAAAAATATTGTCAGTTTTTGACGTTTTTCACTTATCAAAGTCGTATAATTTGCTAGTTCCATTTTAGTTAACGGCAACAAAGTATAAACGACGCCACTTTTTAAACGAACAGCATTCAAAATGTTTGAAGAAGAGATTCCGGAAGAACCCATGGTTTAGTTATCTGCAGACAGTTACTAAAATCATGTTTTTAATGAAGAACTAGTGGCTAAAATAGTGCTTTTTTTACAAGAGTTGGTTTAAATATCGAGCGCAACGAAGTATTTAAATACGCGAGTAAAAAAAAGCACAGTTTAGCCGCGAGTTGTTAACACTATTTTTTTAATACTTATCAAAAAATCTAAGAAAAACAGGAAAATACTTTTAAAAATTTCGAACGACGGGAACTTCTCACAACACACCATCTTTACACTATAAATCAAGGCGGCTGGTAAATACAATAAATAAATAAAATAATCTTTTCCATAGCGATGTGCCTTTTTACTCGGTGACGTTCATTATTGCGACATTTTAATCTGTGACAATTTGATATGTTTTTAAATGATTTTTTCGTAAATGCTTGGTGAAAACTGGCGGAAATGGCTTAATTTTTAGGCAAGAATAATTAGATTTTTTCAATATTACTATTTTCCGCTATTTCTCTTTAACTTTTATTAAAAAACGGACAGAAATCTTTTTTTGCACCCGTGATAAAAAAAAAACCAAAAAAGCCATGCTTTAGTTAGCTGCAGACAGTTACTAAAATCATGTTTTTGATGAAGGTATAAAAAAAGAGAGAAAGAGAAAATATGTTCAAAACATACTAAAGGAGGAAGTATTTCTTGCGTATGTTTTGGAGCTGTCCAAGACCTGCGTATCATCCATACTCTGGTCAAAGTTTTCGATGCTTAAACTCAAGGTAAAATTGCTAAAAGATGTTGATATTGGCCAATTTAAAAAACTTATTGCTTTCCTCAAAACAAAAAGCGTTGGATCAGTTTCAAAAAAAATCTAAAATTTTTGAAAAACACGAAATTGAAAAATTTCTGTCTGAAGCACCAGATAATGTGTACTTGATGATGAAAGTAGTTGAAATTTTTGGGGTTGCAGGGGCATGTCGCCGTGAAGAATTATCCTATTTATCTGTCAATGACACAACAGAAAGAAAAGACATGCTGGTAATTACCATTCTGAAAACCAAAAAAATTATATACATTTTTACAAAGTTATGATTGTTTTCCACAAACCAAAACTACACTTTTTTGCACTCGACGCGCGTTTCTCTTTTACAAATTTATGATTGTTTTCCACAAACCAAAACTACACTTTTTTGCAATCATCATTGTTTATCGTCTCCTGATGATGCTAACGTTGGTAGTTGATTTGTGGAAAACAATCATATCTTTGTTTTAGTGCAACCGAAGGTTCCAAATTCCCAACATACATTTTTACCAAAAATATAAAATCCTACGGCCTCCATCTACAGCCCATGAAATATTTTTTTTTAATTATTAACCGTATCGGAAAAATGCCATCAAACGTTGCCTGAACAATACACTGGGCATAGCTTCCGTCGAACATCAGCTACAATATTGGCTAACGCCGGCACAAGTTTGACTAACGTCAAACGTCACGGCGCGGCGGCTGGAAAAGCAGCACGGTAGCCGAAGGCTACATAGAAGATTTCCATCCAAAATAAGAGAGAATTGGCAGGTAAAATTTTAAAAGCATCCACATCAAGAGAACAACGATCGCAATACATCGAACAGCAGCAAGAAAATCCTGCCAACGGTAGCGTTCCTAGCGCTTTCAGTCATCAACCCATGCATCAACCAGCCCTTGTTTCAAGCTCAGTGATGAATCAGGAAGACTTGAAGTCGTGGCATTAAGCAACATAAGCAGTGGTACTTTCAATGTTACCATGATTAATAATTACCATAAAAATTAATCTTTTAAACTTGTTAAAGTTTAGTTCGGAATAAAACATAAAATTCGTAGTTTTGACTATTTTTTCATTTTTAGTCTGGGAGGTTTAACTAAAATAATGACAAAATATTTTGATATTCCGCACGCTCGTAGAAAAAATGTTGTACCTAACGCGTGCGGAAAGTATTTTCCGCACTTGCGGCTTTCCCGAACTCCGCCGGTGCGTCGTTCGTGCAAACCCCGGTGCGTGCGGAAAAGTATAACTTTCCGCACATGTTAGGTAAATAACTATTTCATTATCAAATAAAAAAAAGTTTGGGTGAGTTTTTTTATAAGCATTTAAAAATCTTGAAAGTATAAAAAAAGTTTGGCTTCTTTAAAACCCATAAAAGTTGACAAAGTGCCTTTTACAAGCCTACTAAAGATTCAAACTACACAAAACAAAGCAAATAAAGTTAATTAAGCTTTATAGAGAGAAAATCTAGATACTGCACCACATCCATAAATACTTTTATGTAAGGTTTTTATTGAATAGGTAATAACTACCACACTTCAGCATAATAACACTAAATTTTAATTAAGTTAGTGTCTAGCTTATGAATTATATTAAAAACAACTTGAATATTTGTTACATTTAAATGTCACTTTTATTATTTAAGGATAAACTTTACAAAAAGCACTAATTTATACCAGGTACGTCAAAATCAGGTTTGATATATTTTCAAATTTTTTGTTTTGGCCTAAGTTTTGTGTATCATTGTCCAGTTTTTCTTTGTAATATTTGATTTTTTGGTAGTCTTTTTGTTTTTCAGTTAGGTTTTAGTATTATTAATTATTTCTTAAAATTATTAAATATTATTAAATACTTCAAAAAAATATTTGCTTGTTCTTAAATTTCAAGATTAAGTGTTTTTAGATTAGCAATTAATAAACAAAATTTAATTTAAGAAAACTTGCACACACAAATATAAACAAATGTAAGGACATACTTATCTTTCAATTGACAGAATTTTAGGTTTTGCAACAACACGTATGTGCCCTTAATTTAGCTTGGTAAGTCCACAGTGTTATTATTATCTCAGGTCGTCGTAGCTTAATTTAGTTTCTATGTCATACTTTAAGTTAGGTTATATTTTAGTTCGATTTGTTGGTTTAATAGTAAATTTCTTTAATTCAAGTAATTCTTTTTCATAATTGGGGAATGAATTTCGTGTTGGTACCAGTATATATTTTTTCCATGCAGCACCTATTATAATATTCGCAAATACAATATCTAGGTTTGATTTAGCCCCTAAACAAAATACCAAATTGAAAAATACATATGTATTAATTATTAAATACACTTTATGAAAATTTAATATGA
The DNA here is from genome assembly GCA_963921995.1 of Oxystoma pomonae. Taxonomy (NCBI): domain Eukaryota; kingdom Metazoa; phylum Arthropoda; class Insecta; order Coleoptera; family Brentidae; genus Oxystoma; species Oxystoma pomonae. Next base: position 73,467,546 of record OY998171.1, read on the forward strand.
CAAACCAACCGCGATTTATACGAATTTAATACAAAATAATTAAATTACTCTGGCTGCGATGCACCAATAGTGTTTGGCCAATAACAATAATAATGATAATAATAATAATAATAATAATAAAAGTATAAGTACTTGGGAGTGCAACAGACAATTAATATTGATCACTCATATGCAAAACAACTAGTGGAAACAGCACTAGAAGGCGGCTGCTGGCGAAAGTAACTGCTATTAAAAAAAGGGTGTTACCAATTTTTAGATACAGTTTTGGGCTAGTGAAGCGGAGTCCAAGGCTCAATCAAGCTACACCCCTCCACTCAAAGAAACTCAATTTGGATATTGTTAAAAATATGTACTAATTTAGTCAGCTTTTAAAAATTTTTGTACTTAATGAATAACGGAGTTATTTGCACTTAAAAGAAGGGGATGTAGCTTGGCGCTGCACCCCCCATGCTTAGGGGACAGATTTAATGATAGTTGATATGTCATAATTTTGTACTAATTATGGACTCTTAAGGTAGGGTAATTTTAGTTTACAAAAACCTTCGGTTCCTAAGCTTGATATAAAGGCGCACCCCCTCTGCCTGGGAAAGAGATTTGAAAAAAAATAATTATGCCATAAATTGGTACTAATTATGTACTAATTTTGTTTCTTTCTAAAAAATTGCCTTGGAAAGAGATTTCAAAAAATTTCGAAAAAGTAACTATACCATAATTTGCTACTAATTATGTACTAATTTCATCCCCTTCTAGAAAATTGCCTACTCTCAGGATAACTTCATTTTTATTTGTTTTTATGGGGTATCTAGCTTAATACCAAGGCACACCCCATATAAACAAAAAAAAATCAAGTTATCTTGAGAGAAGGCAATTTTTAGAAGGGGTCGAAATTAGGACAGAATTAGTAGCAAATTACGGCATAATAATTTTTTTTTAAATCTCTTTCCTAGGCAGAGGGGGGTGTGCCTTGATATCAAGCCACACACCCCATAAAAACAAAAAAAATTAAGTTCTCTCTTGAGAGTAGGCAATTTTCTAGAAGGGGAAGAAATTAGTACATAATTAGTATCAAACTCTGGCATAGTCACTTTTGGTCGAATCTCTTTTGTAAACAGAGGGGGGTGTACCTTGATATCAAGCTACACACCTCATAACAAACAAACACAAATCTTAGGAACCGAAGGTTTTTGTAAACTAAAAGTACCCTTCTTTAAGAACACATAATTAGTACAAAATTATGACATATCAACTTTCACTAAATCTGTCTCCTAAAGGCGTATTTACACAGAGCGGTAGGGTTCGTCCAAAAATTCGGGCCAAATCTGGCGAACCTTTTTCGACGAACGTTTGCCCGAACACTCAAACATTTGCAAGGAACATTTGCAGCGAACATTTGCCACGAACATTCGGGCAAATTTTCGCAAGATTTTTTGGAAATATATTTTTGAAAGTGGGAATAGATAATATTTTTGGTCTCACATCACTGACCTTAATTCTTGAAATTAAATTGGAACACCAAAAATATTTTATTTTACTTTTCGATTAAATAGTAAAAGCCGGCGGAAAGCGAAAAATTATTATTTCCTGGGTGGTAGGTTGTGAGGTTGGTAGATATCTACTAAATAAGTTTGTACAGGGTGATCCATTATATTTTGACCATATTCCGATGCCTATATCTCAATAACTAATCGGGATAAAATTATGATTCTGGGGCCAAAAGATAGCCCCTGTTAATACATTTTAATCTAAGTTATCCGTTCTTATTTGAACGTATGGTAAATGTCATTTATTGACCCAAATTTCCTTTTTTTTAATGGAACTATATGTCTCCAATATATTTTTTCAATGGCTTACGAAATCCCCTTCTCGAAAATATAATGCATGCTTGGGGTTTTATTATTAATTTGCGAGATATTTACAAAAAACTCAAGAAATAAATACAAAAATTCGACGCCTGTGACAACAATATCCGAACCTTTCATTTACCTAAGTGCGACCAACACCATTCTCAACTAAAAAGCCAGTTAACTCATTTTCGTTTTAGTATCCTTTGACCTATGATCGATGCCATATTGACACCAAACTGACAGAAAATCCATGTTTTACTTGTCAATTTGGTTATAAAAATGGCCGCCAAAGTAGGCTAAAGGGCACTGAGGCGGTAGGAGTTAACAGGCTTTTTAGTTGAGAACGGTGTTGGTGCGACAGAAGCTTGATACAACACCATTCTCAACTAAAAAGCCTGTTAACTCCTACCGCTTCAGTGCGCTTTAGCCTATTGTGGCTGCCATTTTTATAACCAAATTGACAAGTAAAACATGGATTTTCTGTCAGTTTGGTGTCAATATGGCACCCATCATAGGCCAAAGGATACTAAAACGAAAATGAGTTAACTGGCTTTTTAGTTGAGTACGGTGTTGCTTGATAAATCTGTATTTTGGCATTTTTGTTATGTCAACTGCCATGTATGCTAAGGCCACTAATCCATAACACTCGTTTTAGTTTTTGCTCTGTTGCTTATGATAAAAAATAATAAAGAACTATAAGCAGAATCAAAACAGAATTCTTAGAGATTCGAGTTTATTGTTTAAATAAAAACCCAGAGTAAGCTGCACATTATACTACTTTTTTATAAAGCTGAGAGTAATATATCATAATTATACCTTAATTATAATAACGCAAACAAACAAAAACATAAGTTATTATAATACAAAATTTTCGAAATGCCCACCCTCTTCTTGAATAAAAAGTTCAAGTCTTCTTCTCAGATTATCTACTGACCGTTCTAGAGCGTCTCTTCGGTTAATTAAGAGATAATCTATCTCCTATTGAATGCGTCTTCTTAATTCTTACCTGTTATTTGATCTGTTTGCATACACTCTGCATTTTAAAAATCCCCACAAAAAATTATCAAGTGGATTTAGATCTGGACTATTTTATGATTGTTTTCCGTGGACTGTTTGCTGGCCAGTTGATTGGTCCATTTCGTCCAATCAAAATTGGATATCGACCGTCCGAAAATCCTCTAACTGGTCTAACATTGTGTGGGGTTGCACCGTCCTGTTGCCAGACAAGTCCTTGTAGCTGGGCCAGCGGCAAATCGTCTATGGCATCTTCAATTCGCCCTTCTAAAAATTCCAAATATCTTGGACCATTTAAAGCACCTTCATAAAAAATAGGACCAACCAAGATGTTGACCCTTTATTCCGCACCAAACACCAATACTTTGCCTTCCAGATTTTTTTATTTCCATAATTTTATGATTGTTTTCCGTGGACCAATAATGTGTATTCTTTCTATTTGGCGCCCCAGCCGGGGTAAAATTACTTTCATCTGAGCAAATCACGGTCATCAAGAAATTTGGGTTCTCGTTTAAGCGTTCCAACAAGTCAGTCACAAATGCTAGCCTTCTCTCTTTATCTCTTTCTGCTTGCTTCTGGACTTTTGTATATTTGTAGTCATGATATCTATATTTTCTTAAAGTTCTTTGAATCTTTCCATAGGATTTCTTCATATCACGAGAGCAGTCTCTAATGGAGCGGTTCAGATGTTCTATAAAAAAAATATAAAGTGTGAGTGCAGTTGTTCAAAAACTCTGACACCAAATATCTACATACAACAATTTTTGGAATACAGCAACATAAAAACGAAAAAAATGGCTCAATATCCTTTTGTTGGTTATATTAAGTATGTTATGTTACTTTTTTTGACGTGATTTAGATAAAAATATTTCTTCTTACCAATAAAATATAAAAGAGTGTTCAACTCCTCTCGAGCATCTAGCATCTGAGTATTTTTAAAGGTATTTATGCTGGGAATAGGTCTACCAGGATATAAGCGACGGTATTCTCTATTAGCCCTTCTTTTATTTTGATTGCATCTGATGCACAGACCGGCCTGTGATCTGATGTATATGCAAAAAATATCAAACTTTTCTTCTACTCTAAAGGCGCAATTACACAGACGAACATGCTCAAATAAAAGCTCGTGCAAAATATCTTAAAATTTTTGCGTAAACATTTTTGTGAGCTTTTCTTTGAACATTTTGTTCGGTTAAATTTTTGAGCAAATTATTGCTATCTATTTTGGAAACATATCTTTAAAGATGAGAATAAATAAAATTTTACATTAGTGATCAGTGATCTCAATTCTTTAAAAAAATGGAACATCAACTTTTATTTAAAATTTTTGTGAAAAAAAGCCGACGGCAAGCGAAACATTATTATTGGCTCTACTATCAGTTTTGTCACATGGATTAGGTTTACTTATAATATTTTTTCTTAGGGTTTTTCCCGGATTTTTTTGCCCGGGGTTTTTTTTGGGATTATCTTGCGAGTTTTTTTTATTTCCAAGGGTTTTTTTCCTAAAAAAAAACCCAGGAAAATTTTTCTTTTCCAAAAAAATTTTGAGTTTTTCAAATATCAGCAAAAAACTCAAAAATTGCACTTTTAAGCGGTAATCCGCGCCTCACGACTATGGGGAGTGGTGGGGAGGGAGATTTTTTTTAAACATATTTTTGTAACTTTACTTTACCTTTAGCTTTTATTGTTGTTTTTTAATTCCTCACACCAGATTTACCTAGTTAGTTTAAGGTCCCAAGGGTTGCTTAAAAAAGCAAAAGGTTCATGAAAATGCTGAAGATAGATATTTACTGTCAATTTAATGTAATAATCAAGGTCGATTACTGACACTGAACAAACAATATGCAAAGGAGCAACATTCCGATTCAGAAATCCAGTCTATTACTGCTAAATTATATTTTTTTAGGCAATGGTCGGGATGGTAAGATTGTAAAAGTGGGTAATAAACGGGTATTATTTGGACGGAACGTGCTTTTGTTCATATATTTGAGATTTAATAAAATGTATATAGGTTTTTTAATTTGACTTAATTGTTTAAACGTAAATTTTTATCATTACATTTTACAGGCAACAGCAAGAAATAAGTGCCATTATTATTTTTTTATTCTCGTTTTTCTACAACCCCAAAAAAGTTACAAGTATACTGGCATATCCCCTATAAAAATCAGATCAATCGAAGTTGCTTATGAGGTAAAACGTGAATTTCGACATCAAATCGTTTTTCCGTCGGAAAGCACTTAATTAAAAATACCTTGTTTTAAAACTTAGTCTTTCTATTTTCAGTTAAGTTCAATGAATTCCCATAAAACTATAAAATTTAAATTTGTAAGAAATTATTACCATCATTTCTTCAAACAAATTTTGCTCAACATTCTCTCCAAAATTTACGTGTGTTTTTTTGTACGCGATTTAGCTCGAACATTTCTTTGAGCATTTTGCTCAAGAGGCTCATGTAAATGTTTGTCGGCATTTCCACATCAAAGGAAAGTTTGTCTGTGTAAATGCGCCTTAAAACGCATCTTTTTGAAATTAGCTAGACATTGATTGATTGACAAATGCTGACAATAACGCTAATCGCTAATATCAACTTCATGCACTATAGAGTGGCGGGTACTTCAATAATTGTCATAGTCGTCGATATTTTAAAAAAATTATATTTTTTAAGGATTATTTGCAAATATCTCGCAAACTAATAATAAAAGCATACATTATATTTTCGAGAAGGGAATTTTGCAAGCTATTGAAAAAATATATTGGAGACATATAGTCCCATTAAAAAAAGTTAAGTTGACTCAATAAATGACATTTAGCATACGTTTAAATAAAATCGGATAACGTAGATTAAAATATATTAACGGGGGCTATCCTTTGGCACCAGAACCATAATTCTAGTGCGTCTAGTTATCGAGATATAGGCGTCTAAAAATGGTCGCAATATAATGGATCACCCTGTACCTGATTGTTGCTATTATGCTTTATCACTTTTTTGGTTTTCCTTAATTAATTGTAAACTCATCAAACCCACCACCAAACCCCATCACCAAACCCCACCACCAAAACCCCACAAAATGAAATAAAGTAATCCTCATTATTTTTTATCAATTGCGTCCAATCGTTTTTCCGTCGGAAAGGTTTTAAAATTTAATTTTTATATTACAATTCAGTTCTATGTTGGGAATTTGGAACCTTTGGTTGCACTAAAACAAAGTTATGATTGCTTTCCACAAACCAAAACTGCACTCGACGCGCGTTTCGCTAACAACGTTAGCATCATCAGGAGACGATAAAAAATACACTAAATTAACGCTCTATCTTATATACAATCTTTTAGTGGGCGGAGATAAGACTAATAATTTGTGATTGATCACGATTTATAATCCTATCTCCCCTCAACTAAAGAATAAAGTGTACTAAACGGGATGGGTCCTCTATCTTTATTTAAACCAAACAAAAGACTTTCAAATGCATATGAAAGTATGGAAATCATTAAATCCAGAAATAGTTTAAATAAAGATAGAGGTCCCATCCCGTTTAGTATACTTTATTCTTTAGTTGAGGGGAGATAGGATTATAAATCGTGATCAATCACAAATTATTAGTCTTATCTCCGCTCACTAAAAGATTGTATATAAGATAGAGCGTAGGTTAATTTACTTTATTGTTTATCGTCTCCTGATGATGTTAACGTTGTTAGTGAAACACGCGTCGAGTGCAAATAGTGTAGTTTTGGTTTGTGGAAAACAATCGTAACTTTGTTTTACAATTCAGTTCAATGATTTACAATAAATAATTTTTCTAATTTTTATTTTATTGCAAATATTTCTTTCAGCAAATTTTTTCCGAACACCACGAACCTTTTTACCTGAACCCCGAACCTTTCGGCCAGAAAAATGTTTGTCGGAAATTCGAAGATCAAAGGAATATTCGCCTGTGTAAATGCTACTTAAGCATGGGGGGGGGTGCAGCTTAGCGCCAAGCCACACCCCCCCCCCCCCTGTTAAGTGCGAATAACTCCGTTATTCATTAAGTACAACATTTTTTAAAAGGGGACTAAATTAGTACATAATATTAGGCATAAGGGGGGTGTAGCTTAATTGAGCCGGAGTACCACCTAGATAGATAACAAAGAATAGACTTCACCATCCCAACGCATCTGTCAATAGATTACACAATAAGGAGTGTGGAAAACCGTTTACTTACCTGAAATCCAGGCTAGCCGAAACTGACCCACCTGTAAAAGAAAACAAAAATTATTACACAGAATTAGAAAAATGTTGGAAAAGCAAGGAGTTGCAAGGACGCTTTTTAGCGTCGTTTGCCGGCCAGAACGTGGATAGAGAGTTTCTAAAATTCTATCTTACTAGCGGTAGTCGTATGGCTGAAACTGAAGGATTCTTCCATGCTATTCAAGACTAAGTCATACGCAAAAGAAATTATAGACGTTTTATTCTACATCAAAAAATACCAAGGGATCGATACAGGTTGTGTCAGGTAAAGCCTGAATTTATCCAACACCTATTTGCAATACTTTTTTTCGGGTTACCATAAAATAACCTAAAGAAAATCTGCACTCAAACCGTGCATGTTATATTCCATTTACAGTGCACTACAGTCCATTGATAAAGAAGAGAGAGTAATAAAACGATTTAAAACCATTTTCTCGAGCGTACCATTGGCGTAGGTGTTTTGCGAACATTTAAATTTAAAAAAAATAGAAAAGAAGACAGCAGTTAAAAATATATGTTATATTTTAACCTGATAGAGAAATTGTTTATTATGCGCGTTCTGTTTTTGCACTATAATACGTAGGTATGCAGATAATACCATAATTGTTTCAGGTGCATAATTAGAGATTTAAGTTTAAGTGAGGGTTAAATAGCAATGTAATAATATAATTTTATGATTTTAAGAATTTGACAGTGGATAAGTTGGTAGCGAAGTGTTCTAATTTTACCCAATTTGGAAAATCAACTATTTATAGAATACTACATGAAAGAAAATTAGAATTATTAAAATCGCCGCTATCAAAGTATGGGAGAAAACCAATAGAATTTGATGAGGAGGAGAAAAATGCATTAAGGCGGTTAGTTCATTCTTTTTATTTTAGAAAGGAAATTCCCAATGTTCATACTGTTGGCAAACACTGGCAAGACAAAAATGTGAAAAGTGCCCGACAGGCATTCATGGAAGGTTGGTCGACAGGGATAAAGCCGCCATCAGGAAAGGGAAAACGTTTGATAATTGTCCATATTGGCAATGAAAAAGGGTTTGTAAAAGGAGGTCTTTTGGTCTTTCCGTCAAACAATACTGGCGATTATCACGAGGACATGAATGGCGACACATTTGAAGAATACCAACAAATGTTAGACCTAATACCTCCTGGTTCAGTAATATTAATGGATAACGCCAGTTACCATTACAGAAACCTTGAAAAAGTACCAACCACAGCATGGAGAAAAGCTGATATTTGTAAGTGGCTTACAGAAAAAAACATAAATTTTGAGGCAGATATGGTAAAAAAAGAACTACTATCACTGGTAAATAGCCACAAAGAAAAATTCAATAAGAAAGTTGTCGATGGCTGAAAAACGAAATATAACAGTATTAAGATCTCCGCCTTCCCATTGTGAACTTAATCCAATAGAATTAATATGGGCTCAAATGAAAGGGTATGTGGCAAGGAATAATACTACCTATAAATTAAAGGATGTGGAGGTGCTTTTTCAAGAATCAGTTAAAAAAATAACTCCAGATAATTGGCATAAATGTGTACAACATGTTTTAAAAGTAGAATAAAAAATGTGAAAACTTGAGAATAGTTTATCGCTTGCCTTCTATTGTTCTCGGTTTTGGGTTCTATTGTATTCTCCGGTCGAACAGGGTGAGGTATATAAAAATAAAGGATTTTTACCTGAGGTACATTAGAAAATTTTTAAAAGAGAAGAAAAAGTGATTGATCACTCAGTACAAAAATTATCCAAATTTGCATTTTTATTAGTCTCTCTTCTTTATGAACAGACTTTAATAATGCAATTTTCTGACAGCACCAGGTCAGTTTTAGTTTCGGTCCAGTGCCGCTATAAATTTGACCTTTTCTATTTATAAAGGTGGCAAAGATGTCTATAACTTTTACTCAAATCCCCGGTCGGGTGTTGTAGGAAACCCAGATAAATGGCCGTTTCTCTTAATTGCTTTGTTTATACAGACCTCTTAAAGCGCTTTTATATGAGGACGGATTGAAAAGTTTTGTCGCATAAACACTATCGAAACCGTTTGAAGCACGAAATTGATTTACCAGCTTTATAAGCGATTTAAGAAAGCGGTTTATCAGGTTCGGTATAAATGCTTTAAAAACGCCTTATCACATTGCTGCCAATCTACAGAAAAACTCTACTTTTACGGAAAAATCTGTTGTTAATATACGTAAAGGTAAACATCCAGTATTTATGATTTTTTTTTAACGTTTTTTTTTGCCGTTTTTTTAAAATTCCTTTTTGAGGTGTTCGATTTTAGTTTAACGAAGTGTTTCATTTTCTTCGTCAGAATGCCCCGCGTGCGTAGAGTTGCTCGTATTCGTCAGCTTAATTAAGACTTTGAGAGATGGCGAATTGTGGACCTACGGAAGGCAGGTTTATCAATTAGAGAAATTGCGAGAAGAACCAACCGATCTTTACGTACGATTTTAAGATGTTATCGGGCATGGACCCAAGAAGGCCGAGGACACAGAGCTAGAGGCACTGGACGTCGTAGGGGAGCAACAGAGCGTCAAGACCGCCGACTTAGACTTTTGGCTCTAAAAGACCGGTTTAGCTCTACTCGGGCGATTGCCAATGAGGGGTTTCAAGAATGGAATAGGGTGATCTTCAGTGATAAATCTCGCTTTTGTTTAGGCATGCATGATGGTCGAGCAAGGGTAAGAAGGCGTCGTGGTGAAAGACGGGATCCACAGTTTGATATGGAAAGGCATGTGGCAGAAGTGCTATCGCCATCTATCGCCTCTAGTCTGTCCCCGATCGAACATGTGTGGGACATTCTGGGTCGCAGACTACTAAACTTACAGCGTCCTCCTCAGACCCTTGCAGCACTTAGACATGAGTTAGAAGTAGGGTGGAACGAGATACCCCAAGAGGATATAGACCACCTCATCCGAACAATGCCCAGACGTGCGAACGAGTGTATAAGAAATCGACGATCCTCAACCCATTATTAGAGTTAATTCTGTTAATGGTCAGCCGATTTGGCTGAAAACCTAATCACTTATGAAGTATTGCCTGGTAAATATGTGAGCATAATATTAGTAAAATATATCAAATATAAATAAGTGCTTACCTTCCTTTGTCACTCAGTATATGTATAAATTTTTGGGAAACAGTAAGGTTACATCCTTAGTTTAGCGCGTTGGCAGCACTTCGATTATATTATCCGCTACAAACGATTTTCATGAAGAACCTCGGAGATTTTATTTAAACCGTCCTTATATAAAACCGGTTTTAGGCGCGTATAAACTATGTAAATGTAGCGTGTGCATCTGTATTTTACTGATAAGGTGTAAATGGGCGTAGAGTTTTCGCGTATTACGAAAAACGTTTCATAAACTGTCCGAATCCTATACATATATACGGACAGGGAAAACTTATATGTGGCATGGGGACTTTTATCAAAAAATCAATCTAATTGATATAATGTGTCTCTTTTTAAAATATAATTCAAATTTCCTTCCTAAAATATAATAAATTCCCAATGTCTATAGTGGAGTTAAATATAAATAAAAAAGAGAGTTTTACCAACAGAATGCTATTGGATTTTTGGCCTCCTTCATTAATCCTACCACTGACTGGTTTCAGACACATTCCATCCACCAATCGGGATTTTTACTATGACAAATATGTTTTCGTCTAGTCTCCAAGTCGCACCCGGTATGTATTCTTGTGGTACTCCGGTGTATTTTGTAAAGTTCGTTTTTTTTTGCTATCGATTCGTCATAGTAAAAAGCCCGATGGTGGATGGACTGCGTCGGAAACCAGTCCGTGGTAGAACTAGTGGAGAAGGCCAAAAATCCAATAATTTTCTGTTGGTAAAACTCTCTTTTTTATTTTCTTTAAAATGTTTTTGTAAGATACGTTTGATTATTAAAGAATTAATGCCATTGATGTCTTCATCGCTATCTTTTTTCTTATTATCATTCTCATTGTTAAGGTTAGTATCTTTTAGTTCATTTGCTTCTTCATTGGTTTATTCTTCTTCTGCACTAAAACTGTTAGTGTTTCATGTTTAATGGAGAAAGAATCACCGAATATAAAAGCGCTTTCGTACTAGGATTTGGATGTTCCAAAACTGTTACTCCGGATTTAAAACAGATCGGTCTTTCTGCTCCCGCAAAATCGCGAAAGTAGAGGATTCATGGCAAAACAATGTCATAACCCTACTTTTCGACAACGATTTTTTCTTATTTTTTTGCTATTTATAAACCTTTTGTGGGTTAAAACAGAAAAAAAGGATCGAAAAAGTTTATTTAAATTAAAGAATTCTTCCTCAATTCTTCTCACAGTTATCAAAAATATTATTTTCAAAACAAAAAATATGTAAACTTTGCAACATTTGAATGTCGATGGTCTCCTTAATCAAAAAGAAGTAGAATGCAAAATCGCAAACGTACGATTTTTTGTACAGTCGACGAAACAATAAAATTTTTTGATATAAAAGTATTTTAGCTCAAAATTTTCCTTCTTGCTTGATCTTTTTTTTTGAAAAATATGATTTTATATTCAGATATCATTATTGCTTTGGTACAGTCAACAAAATAATAAACCTGTTAACAAAAAACTCTATTTCTAAAGTCAGATTAAGTCTAACCATTAATACAAATTAAAGCCAAAGAACCCATAAAAATGTGGTATGTTACTACCCAAAATATAGTACTATACTAGTTACTACTACCCAAAATATATACCAGTATTAGAAAACTTCAACCCCCAAAATATACGCTGTTATACACCATATCCCAGAATTTATCGAAGTCACAAAGAAACCATTGGCTTTCTATTCGGGCAGGCCACTGAACAGTCTCATTATTCGTTTAAAATATTCTGCATGAATTTTAACTTCAACAAAAACTCGGTATATAAATAATTTAATACGTTGTATTTCTTCTTATAACAGTAATCAAATCTAACGTAACGTAAAAGCTTGTTACTTAATATAAATATTAGTGCAAACATTCAATATTAAAAAACACTTAAATTGATTCTGAAGACATTTTATTGATTAGTTCGCTGTAAGGTACCAGTACTTTCATAAAAATTGAGTTTTATGGAAGAAAAAATAGACGAAATAAATTTTATATATATATATATATGGGAGGGACCATCGACATCGACAAAAATCAAGGGTTGCAAAGTCTATATATGTTTTGTTTTGAAAATAATACTTTTGCTAACTCTGCTTCTATTTCCTCCGAGGAGAAAGAAATGTTTGTCCCACTTATACTCGATAGGGAGCCCTCAAAAGCGGGCTAAAATTAACAATTATGTGTCTGAGGTGGTCCGCGATTATCCTGAGGAGTAAGTAAACAAAATAAAAATAATTCTGAAGGCTAGGTACAAACGACTAGACTACTTTTACTTTTTTAATTAATATTCTGTTCTGATCTCTCTTTGTGGAGTCGCGTTTTTTCAAAAGAAAAAAAATAAAAAAGTGAGTTTAAATGTCATTTTTCGAGCAAATAGCTTGTTCGATAATTGCTCTTTGCGCGAGTTCTCCGGTTGGGATTCAGTGCACCCGCGGGTAGATTCGTGACGTCACTACTCTACTGGAACGATCTGAAAGTACGTTTCCTTGTCCAATTCATTGTTCTCATGTAAAGGATTTTGCCATTTTATTTAAACATATTAAGTATTTTTGGACAGATAAGGAAAAGCTCTATTGAAATTTGATAAAACATATAGAGTGTATAATTTAAAAAAAGTTGCTGCTCTAGCTCCTCCCCCTTAATGGGTTACGATAAGCACACAAAAAGTTTTGGCTTTGACGATATGAAAGGAGACTCGAAATTTTGGAACACTATAATTGTTGTATTATAGCTTATATAATCTAATTGCTTAAAATGAAAACATTTTTAATTTACTGAAAATTGTACAAAATTAAAAGTAGGCAGTAACGTGATCAGCTTTGATAAATGAAAAATTTCAGTTGGCACAAAAGCGCACAAAGAAAATCGAGCAAAAAAATTTTTAATGTCGAGCCCGCAGTAACGAATTTTGACAATTATTTGCCCTCAGACACGAAATATTTGTGCTAATCGTCACGTCAAATACACCTGTGCTGAAACTGCGACTAAAACTCCCAGAATAAGGAGAGATTATAGCACAGTCGATCTCTGGGTCTGTTGCGTTCGCGTAACTACTGTGCTCAACTCAGACAATAATTAGGATATTATCTACTAAGCTAACAACCTAGCAAATTTTACATTAAAACGTAGGCCAGAAAGTTTGGTAACACGTTATTTCACGCCACAGTTATGGCCGCGAATCATTGATGGGCTGCATCCCCGTGGTTCCTCTGCAAGCTAGTCCTAAATAAGATCTCGAGCTTCCTCTAAGTATGGAAGACCCAACTCGTCTACCTTTGTTGTTAGTAGGATGATCCTAGAGCGTACCAATTTAAAGCTGGTGCTACTTTTACCTTCCGGACAACAGACGGGGCTAGTACAGTCCATGTATACTTTAATTATAAGATGTGGCTTATATAAATGGTAAACGGGAAAAGGATTGATCTTTATGTGTACCTATGCATTTTTTGAATATCTAGGGGAACACGATATCATCACACCCTCTTTTCCAGAGACTACATGCAGGGAGTCTTCATAGACATCAGGAAAGGTGCTAACCTGATAGTGTTGTATTCTTACCTACTGACCAACTCAAAGTCTCGTACCGAAGCCTCTGATAGGGTTTCACCTTTAAGTAATGACACTTACTCCACACTGTTCGGTAGGCTGATCCGCCCATATCTCCGCTGTTTGTTAAAAACTAATTTATATTATTTTCAGCAAAATCAGTTAAATTATGTCGCATATGTATTTCTTGAAAGTATGTCTCTAGAGTGACTTCTTTTTCTTGGATCTGAATTTTTACCTCAGTGGATGAAAATTGAATTTGCGATTGCCAATTGCCGAATGTCAATCGGGATTAATCACGTTTTAGTTTTTTTTAACAATTATACACGTTCAATTTATTTCAAATTGTATCTTTTGTCTTTTTATTTTACAGCCATGGTGCGGTTGGGCTATTGCTGTTTTTTTTATTTGTATAGCTCACACCTACAAGAAGAACCTCATGGTGCTTTACTCACAAACACAGCTTAGCTTGAAGGTTGGAATGTGCAGATTTGCCCTCGAGCAGGGTTTCGAGCTTCCTCCAGGTATGGAAGACCGAACTCGTCTACCTTTGTTGTTAGTAGAATGATCCTATAGTGTACCAATTTAAATCTGGTGCTACTTTTACCTTCCGGACAACAGACGGGGCTAGTACAGTCCATGTATACTTTAATTATAAGATGTGGCTTATATAAATGGTAAACGGGAAAAGGATTGATCTGTATGTGTACCTATGCATTTTTTGAATATCTAGGGGAACACGATATCATCACACCCTCTTTTCCAGAGACTACATGCAGGGGGTCTTCATAGACATCAGGAAAGGTGCTAACCTCATAGTGTTGTATTCTTACCTACTGACCAACTCAAAGTCTCGTACCGAAGCCTCTGATAGGGTTTCACCTTTAAGTAATGACACTTACTCCACACTGTTGGGTAGGCTGATCCGTCCATATCTCCGCTGTTTGCTAAAAACTAATTTATATTATTTTTAGCAAAATCAGTTAAATTATGTCGCATATGTATTTCTTGAAAGTATGTCTCTAGAGTGACTTCTTTTTCTTGGATCTGAATTTTTACCTCAGTGGATGAAAATTGAATTTGCGATTGCCAATTGCCGAATGTCAATCGGGATTAATCACGTTTTAGTTTTTTTTAACAATTATACACGTTCAATTTATTTGAAATTGTATCTTTTGTCTCTTTATTTTACAGCCATGGTGTGGTTGGGCTATTGCTGTTTTTTTTTGTATAGCTCATAGTGCTTTACTCACAAACACAGCTTAGCTTGAAGGTTGGTTATATATTATTTTACTGTCAACTTAGGGTGGTTTTATACAGGAAATAACAAGATAAGAAATAAGACATCGACAGGCTCTTTTGATGTTTTGCTTCCTTTTCAATGAATTTCAAGTTTCATTTGGGAATTGTGGGATTTGAAATTTATCTCCGTAAAGAAAGATAAAACCTGTAAAGCCGGGAAAATACTTTTTTTTGAGTTACCATAAAAACCTAAAATAATCTTCTCTCAAGCCGTGCATTTCATATTCCATTTTCAATGCACTAATCATGCACCGATGCCATCTTCTGACAACACCAGGACCGGTATTCTCGTAATACGTAACGTTTTGAAGTCGCTAAGCGACACGAATAGCGAACAGCGCGCTCAGCGGCACGCTGACCGACGACTTTTCGTATTCGCTCTGCCGAACGCGCTGCCCTGCGAGCAGACAGAATCAAATTCGCTTAACACATCTTGGCATCACCGAATTTTGCATTTTTATTCCTTGTTAGTCTTGTCGCTCCTTTTTTTTTCTATGTGTAAGAAAGAGGCCATTACGTGATCGATTTCGATCCGTAGTTCAGAAAGGGTAAATTTCGCGCGTGTAAAAATGTATGTTTTCATGGAACTGTTGAATTAAAAAAAGAAAATAGTAATTTTTAGTACATTTATGAATAAATAAAATGACAAAAGATAAAAAACATAAAAATGGTAATTAGTGTGAAAAATGTGATATTTCAGAAAAGTAAAGAAAATACAGACGAAAACACAGAAATAAAGGGAGTTACCTATATTGTTTACTAATTATTTTTTATATATTTCATGTTTGCTAATTTCATATCTCATGAAAGCTTTTAGTTTATTTTTGAAAGAAAACAATTAATGTGGGCAGGAGTTTAACAAAACCAGATATTTTTTGGTACACATCCGATGAAAGATACAAAAAGCACCGCTGACCAATGGCTTTTTTTACCCTTGGTTTTACAGAATTTTGATTGCTTCTATTTCTAGTATTATACGGATGCTCAATTATTTCGATGTCGATTTTGATAAGAAAAGTTTTTGTTGCAGTTTTTTGGAAAAAAAGTTGTCTTACATCGAGCATCAAATAGTGAGGTTGATGTGTACGTGTTTGTCACCCGTCCCCAAGCTACTAATAAGAGATTTTTATTTTTCTAATTATTAATAAAAACGCAAACTGAAAAAACTACTATTTTCTCTGCAGCACTCTACAAAGTATTGTAGGGTAGGAAAATCGTACGCGCGGAGGGCAAAACAGCTGGCAAATGGTAGGTGTTTCTCAAACGGTCGCCACGCGCCGAGCGCACTTCGTCGACGTCTTGCGTTCAATATACGTGAATACCATTTTTGTTACTTTGGTCACGTGGTATACGAATATTACGTTATCATACGGTCAGCGAGTACGAAACGCCGAGCGTATTTAGTTACGAGAATACCGGTCCAGGTCGTAGCACCAGGTTCGTAGCAAACTGCGTGTATGTAGGGCGCTTAAAAGCTGAAAGTTTTTATTGCCTAAACAGACAGTGAAGGTTTTTGTGGCCTCAAATACGAAACCGTTTTTATTTCAAATGTCTCAATTTCGTTCAGGCAAATAAAAATTAAATTACAAAATTCAAGCACCGACGACGTTAACTTCTGGGATTAAATCAATATAAATGCAAATAAAATTCTGCCGAGGGTCGTCTAAACCCTTTAATTCCGCCAAAATTAAGAGAGATTTGTAGTTATCCACCGCACAGTATGGATTTTTCAATCCTCTGTCATATTTAGTCGGGGAAAATATGCAGAGACCTTAGATTAAAAAGAGACGAGATACCTGACACTTACGGAGACTTTGGTTATATTATTATATGGATCAATGTTTACCTTTCTGTTGTTTACAGTAAACACATCAGTGGCGTACCTACTTAAATATAAATTTACACATGGATTATATTATTAAAATTTCACTATAATGTGCAATCTGCAAAATAATTTAAAAAACATGCAAAAAATAATTCTACCAATTTCAGCTTTGGAAGCTTCCTAACAATAAATGTTTGTAGTATAATTTTATACAAAATAAATTTATTTCAAAGTTTGTATATGATTTATAGCAATTTCAATTTTCAACATAATAAACCTATGCCAAAAATTAAAACAAAGAAACACAGTTCATAGCACCTGGAAAATATACATACTAGCTAAAAATTATGTTATAGTGTTTGTTAATTTTATTATTTTTTCTGGTCATTAGCAGAAACTTATTTATTACTGACTTTTTGAGTACATAATAAAGTCAATAATGCTTAGGGTACATAGAGACATCTAGGACAAACAAAAAGATTTAAATATCAATTTGAAGGGCGAGTGCAGATGGCAACGGCGGCAGTACAAATCAACCTTAATATTCTGATAAGAGGTAGGAATTCAATATTCTTACAAACCTGAACACATGTGAATTAACTTCTATTGTTGTTTGCAAGTTGGTTTAAGGACTTTACATACCTTTACTTTATAGTCTTTATAAAAAAAACCTTCGAAAATATCTTATTTGCGCATTAACTACTTCATCAAAAGTATGCTTTATTTTATCGTCTTTATAAAAGAAAACCTCGAAAAAAACCTTATAAAAACGTTCGAAAATATCTTATTTGACGGATTGGGAATTAACTACTTCATCACAAAAAAAAAACGTGTTTGTTGATATTTTCATCTAAAGATCTACTAATTTAAGTATATTTAATAAACTGTTTTTTACTTTCTGTGTACCTACGGGCATGTACCGCCACTGACTGATTTTATTTACTCTCCCTTTGTTTTCAAAACATTGGACGATTTGTTTTGGTAAAAAAACACACTATAAACGTTTTTACAAAATGTGGTTTTAAAACGATTTATAAACTGCTTAAAACATCCTGAAAAAAGCTTATGTCATTAAAAATATCATCCGACCGTGAGCGCTCTACCGACTTTCCCCACCCACAAGCCAATCACGACCTAAAGTGGTGGAGACAGAATTCTCTGTCCCTACCGTTCTAACGTCATTTAAAAGGATAGAAAAATGATCGAAATTTCTCACATTTGTTTGGTTGTGACTTTATTTGTGAATAAACAGCGGTTATTTTTTGCCAAGGAGTTTTCGTTAGACCAGATATCTTGTCTCTTTTTAATCTAAGGCATAGACTAATGGTTTTTGGCAGAGTGTAAAGAACCGTTTTTTTTAAAAAGCCGAAAATTATTTTTGCATGTGGGTTTATTAATGCACATTTAATTAATATAATTAAAATCAATTGGTCCTAATATAATACAAGTGTTTATACAGGTGATTCGGCATGTTTAAAATCACTTTTTCCAGGCGCGTCTCAGAGTTATTTGAACAACCAAGAGCACTAGGCATAAACTATCAATTCGTAGGTTGACCGTAATCTCCGGAGGCTAGCGAAAGAAACAGGTCGTATTTACTTTGAAGTTTGCAACGTTAAGCACCAATGACGTTACGAGGACTTTCTTCTTCAGATACTTGCTCTCTTCGAACGTTGGCTATCATCAGCGCAATCTGTACCCTGTCTACTGCTTTTCAGAAAAGTGTCGTAGTGCTAACACCATACCATTGTCTAAGATTTTTAAGTCATGATATCCGTCTACGACCCGGACCTCTTCTGCCTTCAATTTTGGCTTCTATTATCAATTTTAAAAGTTTATATTTGTCATTTCTCAAAATATGGCCAAAATATTCAAGTTTTCGTTTTTTGATGGTAAACAAAACTTCAAAATCTTTATTTATTCTAAGCAAAACATCCACATTAGTTATTCTGTCCATCCAAAATATCCTTAGTATTCTACGATAACACCACATCTCGAATGCCTCTAATTTTTTGCACATGGCCTCAGTCAGTGTACATGCTTCCATGCCATAATATAAGATTCTAAATACAATACAGAAGCACACGAATTCGGAGAGTGTTTTAAGATCGCGACTACACAACACTGATTTCATTTTGATAAAAGATGTTCTGGCCTGTACAATTCTTGCACTTACTTATTGCATGTTGCCCCAGTTCTCATTAAGAAGGCAACGCAAGTATTTGTATGAATCCACGCGTTCGAGTTGCTGCCCATTTAATTCTAACATGCCTCTGATGTTCTTTTGCTTGGATATGACCATCCATTTTGCTTTACCAACGTTTAGGTTAAGCCCGAATTGCAAATTTTTGGCAGTAACTCGTGCAGGCCTTCCAGCGTGTCTGCTATTACGACAGTGTCGTCGGCATATCGTAGTTGTTGTTGACTTTTATGCCGTTTATGGTCAAACCCACTTCGCAGTTATGAAGTGCATTCTCTATTATTTTGTTACTATAGATATTAAACAAAAGTGGAGACAATATACAACCTTGGCGCACACCTCTTCTTATTTGGACCTCCTCGGACACTTGGTTCTCAAGCTTTATTTGAGTAGTCTGATTCCAATATAGATTAGCTATTATCTTTAGATCTCGGTCATCTAGACCAATTTCTTTTGGTGATTTTATGAGTTTTTCGTGTTGGACTTGATCAAAAGCTTCCCTAAACTAAGACGTGAATTCCAAACAGGGCCTCTCTTGTCCCGAACCTACCACGAAATCCAAACTGCGTGTCACCCATAAAAGATTCGCATTCTCCATAAATTCTTTTATGGATATTCTTTAGAAATATTTTTAACATATTCTCTCTCTCATTAGTCTGAATAGGCGGTAAGAAGTGTAATTCTTTGGTGAATGTTTTTTAGGCAGTATAACAAAGGTTGATTTTAACCAGTCATCAGGGATTTTACCGCTGCGATAAATGAAGTTAAAAAGTTTGAACATCATATTTACCGAATATTCGTTTTTTATTAGCTTTAAAACCTCAGTGTATACTTCGTCTTGCGCTACCGCTTTTCTGTTTTTAGCTGAAGATATTGCGTGTTGTACTTCCTCTATGCCTTGGTATGAGAATTCTTCTGGCTGTTCGGATCGGTTATCGGTAAAGAGATGTTCTATGTAGCTACACCATTTTTTTAGTTTTTCTTTGGTATCCGATATGATTTTGCCCTGATTGTCCACAAGGATTCCAGCTTCTCTTTTATTAAATAATCCGGCTGCTTCCTTTATCCGTTTGTATAAATTGAAAGTGTCATGTTTAGCCTCTAGATCTTCTATTTCTTGACATTACTGTGTTATCCAGTCTTGTTTTTTATTTCTCTGTTGATTTCTTCATCTTTTATCCATCAACTCAAAGATTTCACCGATTTCACCACTTTCGTTTTATTTCTTGTTTGATCCTTGCCTAACAGTGTTGTGCTTTCGACAATCGCACTTTTAACCTTTGTCCAAACTATTTCTACTTCTTGGTCGGTAAACTCATTATTCTCTTTAAGTTTTTTATTAAGTTCGACTAAGTTTAGTTGCTACCGTGTTATCTTGAAGTTAGTCCAACCTGGGTAAATTTAATTTTCACCACAACTGGATTGTGATCCGATCCTATGTCCAGGGTTCCAGTCCAGTTTCCAAACCGTTTATTAATTAATATAAAGTCTATTTGGTTTCTAATGATAGTCTCAGGATTGTCGGATTTAGAAGTCCAAGTATAAAGGCGTCTAGCTGGAAGTTTAAAGAAAGTATTTTACATGAGAAAATCTGATTCAAAATGGTGATTTCTGTCTTTTGTAAAACGAAGAGCAGTTTGAATTTGGTTGTAGAATACCTCTATTTCATCATCTGAATATTTAATGGTTGGAGCGTATACTTATATAATATTGACATTAAAAGGTTTTTTCATAGGTCCCAAGTTTGAAGCTGAATTGCACGATGAAGAAGCAGAAAACTTTTCGATAATCTACGGGTTCCAAAAATATCATAAAGTAATAAAATCGGCATTTTTTTAACGCACGAACTCCATTGTACCACCACATCTATGTGTGCCTCGTGGAGGCAGACGCCACAGTCATTATCCTATCTCCCAGTGGGCCACAGGGCATTTTCTTTCTAGGACATAGCAGTTTCCACTGCATTCCCGAAATCCACACCATCATGCCTGAGAGGGCAATTTTTTTTGCTGCCTGTCACAGGCGACAACAACCCTTCGACCAACAATGCAGTGTGAACAATAACTGCCACCCTAACTTTGTTTTTAAAAAAATATTTGTACACAGACTGTTTTATGTTTTTTGCCGTCCTGTATATAATTTTTTCAAATTTATAATTTTTATATTAGAAAAGGCTTTTTGCTTTGCGCTTCTTTCCAGTTCTTAAGATTATTGATTTAATTACTTATCTCTTAAGAACTGACGTCTCCCAATTAGGAGACTGGGGGGACTTTAAAGCGGAGCATCAAAGTAAATATTATTAATTGAACCAAACACTTTAAAAGGGTCGCAGACTGAAATTCGTTATACCATATCCGAGGCACGTCCATAAATATTAGGGCCTGGAAAAGCAGTTTAATGTAGGGAAATTAGGACAATTTGTATGGATATTTCCATTACACGCGATAACATAGAAGAGGTTTATTATTATTTTAAACATTCCTACATACAAAGTAACAAAAAATAAATGCGTTTTTACTTGAACTCGTTAAGTTAACATTTAACATGAAGTTCGCTATGAATTTAGGAAGGGCAAGCAATAATAATTTAAGTTTTTCTATGAATTCTTTAAAAGTTGCAAATTAAAAATCTGGAGATTTGTTTCAAATACGAAAGCATTTAGCTACACGGCTTTTACTAGATAAAAGCTTCTTCTTCTTCTTCTTTATTGGTGCTATCTCTTCGTGAGATAATCTGCCAGCTCAAGTGTAGAACCTAGGATTGTCTGACTCTAAGTCACCTGAGTCCTGAAATATATATATGAAACCCCCTACCCCTAGGAAAGCAGTTTTCTTTTTCTAGAGGCTAGGGATCTTTAACGTACTCCACTACCAATATATGGATCACACGGTACCGTCTACGAGGGACGATATCGAATCGTGTTAGCCTGCCTTCTAGCTAACACGGCCTACTCCGCTTTATACGACGTTTTTCCTAATCTCACAAAATTATGTCATTTTGCAAGAAAAAGTTCAAGTAGATTAGCGACGACCCCGGGGATCAAATCCGGCTTGCTCCTCCTGGTTGATAGATCAGGTATGTATCCACTAGGGTGCCGATTCTTGAATTTAGAGAGAATGGTCTCCTGGGAACGTTCATATCTCTTTTTTCAGAAGCTGCCAAGCTTGTACGGTGCACGGGCAAAGCTGATTGATTATCGTTTTTCAGGAGCGCTCGTTCTCCTGCTCAGAGGCAGGTGTATGAAAGTGTAGGAACCTTTCTTCGATATACGGCAATCGGGTGAAGTTCGGCCGTGGTCGGATAGATTTCGGATAACTCGTGATAGCTTTAAAGCGTGTTATTGGCCGATATCAGGGAGGTGACCGTTCCCGTGCGACCTTTCCTACGGAATTCAAGAATCGGCACCCAGGTCGGCTAGATAGAAGCTTGATGATTTAATTGATTTATTCGAAAGTGTGCCAGTCTGACACTTTTCACTGCGACTACTAGCGATTCTATTGCGGATCACCTTTGAGATCGTTTTTCACTATGTATGAGTATATTTAGGGCCTTTTGCAACTTGCTGAGGCTGACGTTTAACAACCTTGATTCCAAATAATAGGCAATTTTTACGTCAGTCTCTTTCTATACCCTGTAAAATGAGAGGCCAAATACAAAACGGTATGTGTGCATCGCGTTCGAATTCGATTGGAATTAATCAATATTGCTCGAGTGGGTGGAGGGCATTCAAATTGTTTCACCCCAAAAATTAGTTATTCTTTCACGCACGACTCGTACATGCATATCTTCAGTGGCGTACTCACCGCCCCGGGCCCCGAGTTACGGGGATCCCACATGTACACAATTATCCAAAAACCTACTCTAAGTTATCCCAGGTACGAAAAGCGCATAGGTTCTTATGAAAGTTGGTGAGTTTTTATGCTGTTTGAAGGGTTTTATAAAGTTCTACGAGTCAAAATGTCTTTCTCGTCAAAACTGATAGAAAAAATTCGTACTTCATGAGATTTTATTAGATTTTTAAGTTTTTTTCACATATCACATAGTAAACATATAAAAGCCGTACTGGCGCACCGAGAAGCTTGGTTATGGTCATATTTTTACTTCAAATTAAGGTTTTTTTTTTAATATTTATCCTTATCCTTTTTTTTAATTAATAAAAACGGTGCCCAAAAGTGCAAAAAATAGTATATATGCCATGTGACTAAAGTGTCTTTTTATCCCTCAGCGAAGTGTAGCCCTCACTCCGGTCGGGCTCCAAACATTTCGCCTCGGGATAAAAAGTACCACTTTAGTGCCTAGGTACATTATTGTAAATAGGTACCTGTAAATATCATATTTATAAAAATTTTAGGATTTAATATTGTTTTTTTGTCAAATAAAACTAATATAAGTATATACCGCCTTGGACCCCACTTTTTCTCAGTACGTCGTTCGTCGTTGGTGTAGGCAAAGACCGACGTAAAAATTCGACACCTGTTCCTGCACAGTTCTGTAATGAACTCTTTACAAGCTTACTACTCTGGTGTTATTAGGTAAATTGTCCATTTATGTGATAGCAGTTTGATTAGAACTTAGTAATGAGTTGACTCTCAAGGCGGAAGTAATAACAGTTCGACGTTGTTGACGTGTCCTTATTGCGGAACTTCGTTGAATTCATTATTAAATTCAAAGGTCAGAGACAAATACGGGGCGACCCGAAAAGGGGAGGGGGACCTTTCCGTACAATTTTAATGCCTATTTTCTGGTTGGAAAAAAATCGAACATTACCCAGCAAACACGGTTCCCTCGGGCCTTTGTCGGCTCGATGTCGATTGCCGAATTTGCCGTCATCGGCACGACGTCGATTTACGACATCGGACCAGCAGAATTTTTTGTCCACTTTGCAATGTAGGCCCAATGTATGTTTGCCGACGCATCGTTAGACTGTAGCCCGCAGTCGGACCAATGGTAAATTTACTTTTTGCTGACATCGACATACCGTCGCCGTACGATTAAGGGTAGGCAAGCTGGTCTCGGCCCGACATCGGTAAACTATTTAAGTCCGACATTGGTTTGCTAAAGCAGCCCGACGTCGGTGATTGACGAAGGTCCGTCGGTGGTTGCTTGACACGATCCGACATTGGCAAACTACAAAGTTTCGATAATACGGCTGCTTAATAACCACGTTTACGTGGCGGAAGAGGTGATTCTTGTCGAGAAGTACCACCATCTTGTCAAGTCTGCATTCTAGTTTTGAAATATCTTTGCTCATTATATATATATAATATTATCTTCCACAGAACAGGGAATTAGCGGCTTCTCTACATACTAGGAAGAAACTATAGCAGATAAAGTGGTTGTCGGCATAAAGTCGACTATAGTAAATCGGGCCATCGTCAGTTGCCGATTCTCGACCGATGAAACAAAGTTCTAATCGGACCATCATCGGCCCTAAGGCAGATAAGGTTTGCGTTGGCATAATGTCGACTATAGTAAATCGGGTCATCGTCAGTTGCGGATTCTCCACCGATTAAGGAAAGTTCCAATCGGACCATCATCGGCCCTAAAGCAGATAAAGTTTGCGTTGGCATAATGTCGACTATAGTAAATCGGGCCATCTTCAGTTGCCGATTCTCGACCAATCAAACAAAGTTCCAATCGGACCGTCGTCGGCCCCAAAGCAGATAAAGTAGGCGTCGGCATAAATTCGACTATAGTAAATCGGGTCATCGTCAGTTGCCGATTCTCGACCGATGAAACAAAGTTCCAATCGGATCATCATCGGCCCTAAAGCAGATAAGGTTTGCGTTGGCATAATGTCGACTATAGTAAATCGGGCCATCGTCAGTTGCCGATTCTCGACCAATCAAACAAAGTTCCAATCGGACCGTCGTCGGCCCCAAAGCAGATAAAGTTTGCGTTGGCATAATGTCGACTATAGTAAATCGGGCCATCGTCAGTTGCCGATTCTCGACCGATTAAACAAAGTTCCAATCGGACCATCGTCGGTCCTAAAGTGGTGTTGGCATAAAGTCGACGGGCCAGCGTGTAGTCGCCGATGCTGACACACTGCCGACGTTGTCGACATCGGTCCGATTCAATGCCGACGATTTGTGTTTGCTGGTTACGCTTGATGTGGTTTCGTTTACACCCATAAATACATGTTTTTTCATGCTAACAATCTTTTTATTCTTCAAGTGCCGTGCAAGTCAAGATATCTCCAAATGTTCATAAACAATTTGTGGATATTCGTCCACGAGCCGGACGAAATTTTCCAGTGGGATTTCCTAAAAGAGTTCGCCCTAGTTTAAGACGGTTTAAGTGTAATTTTTGGTTTTAAGCATTTTAAACTAACTTTCCTTGTAGTTTGGGTTTAATTTATAAGGAAAACTTTAATTCATTTGTTTGCTGAATAATCATCTTAACACAATCTTTTGTTGGATTTAAAAAGAAAGTTAAAAAATTTAAATCTATGCGAGGCCTAAATGGTAGACACTCTGTAGAACAAATTAAAATTGGGCTTATGTGTCACTCTAATAACCACTTACCCTTATTAATTGATTTTCCAGATTAATACTCTGTCACACAAGGATTTAAATGTGTTATAATAAAATAAGGATTAGATTAATTTTGAATTTATTTAAAAGGTGTTTTTATGTTTCAACAGTATTAAAAAACTTAAATGCAAGTTTTGTTTACATTTCTGTCACTGTAGAAATGTCAGTTTCAAAATATTACTTGTTTAATATTACACAAACTTGAGCGAGGTCGGATCTCTTACCTCTGACTTTTCTGTCCTACCACATAGTGAGGTAAATACGAACTTCCGGTTATCATGGAAAACAAATGCAACGACGTAAGAAACCATGCATTTTGTTTTCGCAATCCCAAATTACAAACTTTAAACTGAAATTTGATTTAATAGCTGTTCCTGCATTTATGACAGTGTCGTCAGCACATCTTAGTTTAAAAAAAAAAAACGAAAAAAGAAGTTAAAAAACCTTAAAATCGGTTACTTCAACCGAAAAGAAACTAAAAAAACAAAAGACCAAGAGATCTTGGATGAAAATAACGAAAATTCAAACTTGGATGGGCATCCCACAAAGAACACACCAAAGCGAAAAGAGAAATGATTAAACGATGTTTCGCCTTGGGTAACCAGCGTTGAATCATCAGTGATTTCATTGGTCATCCTCTACCATACATCATTAAACACCATCATACACTTTGATTTCGAAATTTGAATCACTCACAAATAAGCATCGTTCCGCACTGGTACTTATTCAAGTTACCTGATACGGATTCGTCCTGGCGTGTTAATATTTCCAGTGTTCCTAAGGCAATTAAAACAAAAAAAGAAGTTAAAAAACCCCCAAATCAGTTACTTCAACCGAAAAGAAACTAAAAAACAAAAGATCAAGAGATCTTGTGTGGAAATAACGAAAATTCAAACTTGGATGACCATCCCACAAAGAACACACCAAAGCGAAAAGAGAAATGATTAAACGATATTTCGCCCTGGGTAACCAGCGTGGGCTCATCAGTGGTTTCACTGGTCACCCTCACCATACATCATTAAACACCATCATACACTTTGATTTCCAACTTTGAATCACTCACAATTAGGCATCGTTCCGCACTGGTACTTATCCAAGTTACCTGATACGGATTCGTCCTGGCGTGTTAATATTTCCAGCGTTCCTAAGGCAATTAAAACAAAAAAAGAAGTTAAAAAACCTCCAAATCAGTTACTTCAACCGAAAAGAAACTAAAAAACAAAAGACCAAGAGATCTTGTGTGGAAATAACGAAAATTCAAACTTGGATGGGCATCCCACAAAGAACACACCAAAGCGAAAAGAGAAATGATTAAACGATGTTTTGCCCTGGGTAACCAGCGTGGGCTCATCAGTGGTTTCACTGGTCACCCTCACCATACATCATTAAACACCATCATACACTTTGATTTCCAACTTTGAATCACTCACAATTAGGCATCGTTCCGCACTGGTACTTATCCAAGTTACCTGATACGGATTCGTCCTGGCGTGTTAGATTTCCAGTGTTCCTAAGGCAATTAAAACAAAAAAAGAAGTCAAACAACCTCCAAATCAGTTACTTCAACCGAAAAGAAACTAAAAAACAAAAGACCAAGAGATCTTGTGTGGAAATAACGAAAATTCAAACTTGGATGGGCATCCCACAAAGAACACACCAAAGCGAAAAGAGAAATGATTAAACGATGTTTTGCCCTGGGTAACCAGCGTGGGCTCATCAGTGGTTTCACTGGTCACCCTTACCATACATCATTAAACACCATCATACACTTTGATTTCCAACTTTGAATCACTCACAAATTGGCATCGTTCCGCACTGGTATTTATCCAAGTTACCTGATACGGATTCGTTCTGGCGTGTTATTATTTCCAGTACTATTATGCTCCTTAGGCAATTAAAACAAAAAAAGAAGTTAAAAAAATGGTCTTTTGTGTGTTCCTTGTGGGATGCTGATCCAAGTTTGAATTTTCGTTATTTCCACCCAAGATCTCTCGATCTTTTTTTACATCTTAGTTTGTTGATTTTTATGTCGTTTGAAGTCAGACAATCTTCCCGGTTGTGAAGTGCATTCTCTATTATTTTATTACGTCGAAATAAAAAGACACCGAGAATAAAAGCAAAACATAATATTTCATCCTGCGGTTTCGACAGTATTCTGTGCACGTTCAGTTTTTAAAACTTAAATTCTACTGCGACATCTGTCGGGGGCTAATCTAAATTTAATTCGTCTATACCGCAGCACGAGACTGTCCCAAAGAAATCAGATGGTAATAGAAAGATTTTCGGAAAGCGCACGTCCAAATTCTAGCAAACACCATGAGCGCCGCCATTTTGATGTTAACTTCTCCGAAAATTCTCCATCGATCGCCATAAATTGAGTCAACCAACCTTATTTATCTGTGGTTCTGTTGCGGACGACTTGCGTCCATACAATAGCGACTCATACTTTCTTGTGTGTTTTGAGTTTTATTTCCTATTTAACGATTTTTTTTTTGGATTTTTTTTTATTTTATTTTTAGTTAAACACATGTTGTGTTTATTCTCTTTAAGTTTATGTTGTGGGTGTGCCTTTGGGATCCCATTTTATAAACGATAGTTGCGTTTTTTTCCTCAACTTTGCGTTGGCGTTGTACACGCGACTAAAAAGCTTATTTTTAAACAGTTTTCATGTTTATTTTTAAAATTATTTGTGATACTGTTATAGAACTATTACTTTTATTTACTTTAATCGTTTAATTTATCAGAATTAATTAAAGAACCATGACTAGTTTCTGAGATATTCGCTGTCAAAGTGAGAAAAATAGCCATACACTGTTATGTTTCAATTTGGAAAATACGGGTCTCTCTGGAATAAATAAAAAAAATGGCTAAAATTGCTAAACAGAAGACAAGCTGTACGCAAGAGTCTATCGTCTATATATATTATATACAGGGGACAGTAAAAAATAAGGTATTTTTGCTCTTTTTCGAATTTATGTTTGAAGCTATTTCGAAAATCTGAAGGTTTTTTTTGAGGCATAATATTATAATTTCCATTATTTGTAGCTAAGGAAAATAAAATTATGATTGTTTTCCACAAACCAAAACTACACTTTTTTGCACTCGACGCGCGTTTCGCTAACAATGTTAGCATCATCAGGAGACGATAAACAATGAACTAAATTAATCTACGCTCTATCTTATATACAATCCTTTAGTGGGCGGAGATAAGACTAATAATTTGTGATTGATCACGATTTTTAATCCTTTCTCCCCTCGACCAAAGAATAAAGTGTACTAAACGGGATGGGTCCTCTATCTTTATTTAAACTATTTCTGGATTTAATGATTTCCATACTTTCATATGCATTCAAAAGTCTTTTGTTTGGTACACTTTTTAGAAGTTTTAGGTTATCTAATGTGAATCTATGATTGTTTTCAAAAGCATGCTCGGCCACACTTGACTTTTCTGTTCTTCCGTATTTTAAGTGTGCTAAGTGTTCTTTAAAACGTGTTTGAATAGAGCGTCTCGTTTGGCCAACATATTTTTTGTCACAATCCATGCAACTAATTTCGTAAATTCCACTTTTTTCTAGAACTGTAGTCTTATCTCCGCCCACTAAAGGATTGTATATAAGATAGAGCGTAGATTAATTTAGTTCATTGTTTATCGTCTCCTGATGATGCTAACATTGTTAGCGAAACGCGCGTCGAGTGCAAAAAAGTGTAGTTTTGGTTTGTGGAAAATAATCATAATTTTGTTTTAGTGCAACCAAAGGTTCCAAATTCCCAACATAGTTAAGGAAAATAGTTTGGGCTTGAGGTACGGCCCTTAGTGTGTTACAGGCTGTTACAACTTTGTTACCACTAGCACTACTACATAGTGACTTTTTTATCAGATAATATTGGTACCTACTTTTATAATTAGTCATAGAAAGTTAATTACATTTTGATGTGTGATAGAAAATAGTTTGGCACTACTTTTATGAAAACAGGGTTGAAATTCACCTAATCGATTTTGAGAAATGATTAAAAAAGCAATGAGATCAAAATTGTTGATTTTAGAGATATCTTGGATCGATCCCCGCGAATCAAATATGACATTTGCATGAAGGTTGCAAATTACGATATTTAAGTGATTTATGTCGAATCTGCTGCTCACAAAATACTGTAAACCCGATTAAGCTACCTAATGTAAATTTTTTGGCAAGAGGAATAGTCTAATCTCAAAAAAATATTTTCTTATGAACTCCTTTAATAAAACTATTTTACAGATTGTCAAAATAGCTTGAAACAAAAATTCGAAAATTAGCAAAAATGTCTTACTTTTGACTATCCCCCGTATAAAAACTACTCATCCGCCAACAATAACACTAGACTCTTGCGGACAGTTTGTCTTTTGTTTAGCAATTTTAGTCACTTTTTTTTTTCATTTATTCTAGAGGCACCCGTATTTTCTTAATTAAAACATAACAGTGTATGGCTATTTTTCTCACTTTAATAGCGAATATCTCAGAAACTAGAAATAAAATTAGTTGAAATTGACCGAGATATGTTTTATAGGAGAGTCCAGTGCGTGGTTCTTTGATGTAGATCAACCTTTATTATTAAGAGTGCCGATGTCAAAATGAAGTACGTTTGAAAATTACGGAAATTCGTTGTTTTCATTCCGTCTTTTTTTGTCATGCTGTTGGTATAGGAAAGAAGCATTTTCCCGCCAAAACTTTAAATTTTCAGACATACTCTAGGGTTGATTATTTCAGCCAGCTCTTAACATCGTTGGAGTTGTGGTGGCGGCTAAATTTTTGATTACCAGTTTTTGTTTTTAATTTTACAAGAGCAATGCCTTGTGTGGCCCAAATTATTTAAGACTCGTCGTTGTCGTGTTTTTTAGAAGATTTCTATTATGACGGGACACATAAAGTAACATATTACAAAGGCAAAAGGAGTGTTGATTTTCGTTTTATTTAAATAAATCACTTTATATTTTTTGTGCTGCCCTGCAAGTTGCATATCAGCTCGTTTTGATCACGACTTGATTTGAACCAGGGGGGAACGGTTTTGACCAAGGTTATTCTTTTGGTCATTGATTTTGAGGTTAGGGGATAACGTAGTTCACAACAATCGTAACCCAACTGACCGTTCGCTTGAATGGAACGGTCAAACTGACTGGTTATCAAATCGATTTTTTACAGAATTTTCGGTTTAGGACATACCCAACCTCTTAAGTTCAAAGATAACACAGTGTAGTCTACCCGGAGTTGTCCGCCACATATATTTTAAATTTCCACACAAAACCTTGAATCATGGGGCAAAGCACTAAAACAAATTTAAAAATCGCTATTTGAAAATATACCTAACCTCTCCAAAACTAATGACCGGAACCATAACTCACCTCCCGAGCACAGTCATCTTCGGTCAAGACCAAAAGTAAAACAGCTGATCAATGACGTCATAATTTCCCCCATTTTGGTTAAAACCGGTGTCGCTTAGATGCATTGGTTTTGACCAGATAATAATGACCGGTCATCATATTTGCAACGTTTCGTGTTGATTTTTTTTATAGCGACGAGAAATCTTCATAGACACCGGTCTCTGGTGGTCTACCGAATGTGCCCGATTCATCCTCTCTTGAGGACGCCTACGGACTAAAACCCTCCGCTGTAGATTTGGTCGAAGTAGCGGAACCATTCTCAGGAATATAACGTCACTATTTCGCTGTTTACTGTTTTGATCTCTTAGGTGCGTTCGTCTTCATGTTTAGTTTTTAGAATCGTTCTGATCAGATCATGTCCCTGGTTCGATTTGTCTACATCTTGTATCATTTATTTAAATAGGTTCCCTATGGTCATACTCTCTATCTGTAGATCTTGTCTTGTTGCTTGGCGGTAGTTCTCAAATATCTGACAGTAAATTAACATATGTTCTGCGTCATCTATTCTTTGACAGTACCGACATATGTCGTCCGTTTTCCCTATTCGCTTTGTGTATGTCCTGAAAGATTCATGTCCCGTTAGAGCTTTTGTCATATAGTAATCCATTTTTTGTTGGGAATAATTATTTTGTCCATTGTCCTTTTTCGGTATTTCGGTCAGATCTTGCTTGCTAGGATTCTAGTGTTTTCTCTTTTGCAGCTTCTTTGTTTTCTTCACTGTGTCCATTTTTATCTTCATATACAATTTCTTCGACAATTAGGTCTAGTTTTTGTACTTCCTTGTGCGCAGTACTGGGCTCCATATCACTGCACCTCTTGCTGGTACTGGACCGTTTATGTTGGGCATAAATCTTTGTAGTTCAGCGAGCCTTAGGTGTTGATTTGGTTGGAATAATGATGGATGTCTTGCTTCGTAAAGGAGAGCAAGAACGTAATACGACTGTCATTTGATGCTAAGAAGATTTTGTAATAAACTGCAGAAAATAAAAATAAATCAAATATCAAAGTCAACAGCTGTCTGTCCTCAAAAAAATGTGAGGTTAGGTTGTCGATTGTGACGTAAAATGGCCGCCCACCAAATGTGAACGTTCGCGCAGTTAGAAAGCGTTATCTCTTACCTTTTCCTATATCTATGGACGGTGCGCCATGTGTGCTCGAAATATAACAAAACAGGCCTAATGTTATTTAGTAGCGTCCGGTGTACTTTTTAAAATTACGTTAGCGTTGGCGTATCAAAACGTGTTTTACATGTGAGGGGCTTTATGCATGTACCACGTAAATTGTACATATTATTATAAATATAACCCACCCGTATTTTTTTTTGCAAAGTAAGTAACAAAGTGCCGAGACTATCACGTTTTAGATTTAAGTAAAAAATGTTTCTAAATAACAAGCTTTTACGAAAGGCATTAAAAAGTTAAAAATATTTTTTTAGCTTATTTAGCAATAGGTGCTAATAAAAATTTGGGTTTAGTAAATAGGTATCAAAATTGTACACTGAAAAGACGTGACTTTCAGGATAATTGAAATCAGGTACATTCGCTTACAAAGTTTGGCAGAAGTGCAAAATATCTAGGTTTCAAAAGCATGCGCTATTATGGATTTTCATAAAATGTCAAATTTGACAGGTATCGTATACAGACCGCTTCAAGCTACTGCGAACATAGGGGGAATCAAGTCCAATTTACTCTCCGTGCCGTACGACCGAGGTGGATTCGAAGCACGCTGCAGTGTTATCTTTTGGAAATTCATTTTGTTTTTATTATTTTGTTTTATTTCTGCCTTGCTCGAGAAACAGATGGGTAAGTTCTTAATTGAAATAATACATTTTTAAAACCAAAAATGGATGTCTACGAAGTTGCCGAAAAAGTGAAGATGGTCAAATGGTCAAATCGTCATAACCCAACACACGTTCGATATTGGTCGAGGGAAAATTTGCATTTGTATTTTGACGTAAGAACACAGTATCCCCAAAAACTAAATGTTTGGGGGGGGGGGGTATTATAGGGGAACACGTAATTGGGCCATTTTTTATTAACGGCAATTGCAATTTGAATGGTCCTAGATACTTGTAGCTACTGCAGCAGCACATTATTCCAACTGCTAGGCAGTTGTTAGGTGTAAGATTTGGTGAAACATGGTTTCAACAAGATGGTTGTTCCGCTCACAATGTTGGCCTTGTTAAGGAATATCTTGATAATGTATTTCCTAATCGGGTTATAAGTACACGGGGAACTATTTTATGGCCAGCTCGATCTGGCTTCTATCTGTTTTTGAAGAAGCTTTTCAAATTATCACCCCTAACATGCTTGGAAACGTTAGAAGGGGTTTTTATAGTAGGCTCGGATATTGTCTAGCCGAGCAAGGAGGACTTTTCGAACATTTGCTTTAATTTTTTTTTGACTGGGAGGATCTTTTTGGTTTTTAGAATGTATTATTTTATTTTGAGAACTTGCTTTTATTTTGTTTCTCCTTATTATTTTCATTGTAACACGTCGTCACTGATAAATCTGAGCAGTTGACAATAAAACGCTCTTATTTATCAGTGACAAAAAATAAGAAAATTACGTTATAAAAATTTGCGTATTTAGTGACCAAATTCCGGTTTCATTGACTACGCTCCACACAGCACCGTGGTTAGAGGCGTACTAAATACCAAAGGAAAGTCATGCAAGTGGTGATCGCAAACCTGAGTATTGGTTGCTTCACTGATAGGCGTGCGGTGTCTCTGCATGTACGTACACTGGCAAATTAGACTTCTTCCGCCCTATGTTCGCAGTAGCTTGAAGCGGTCTGTATAGGCCAGAGCCTTAGCTTCCCGCAGAGCTCAAAATCTAAAAAATCGGACGAGATTTAACAAATTCCTAGTAGAACAAAGACTTTTAGACCTATGTTTTACAAAGGGTTAAGACAACACTTACTTCGTTGGCGACAATTTTTTACAATTTCACGTGGGTAGTCGCCGACGCCCCCCTCTTTCCTTAGCTTTGTCACAGACCACAAAAAATATTTTGAAATTTTCCTTCCCCCGCTTATTCTTGCTTCCTGGTAAGATTGCAAGAATTCGCCTAAAACGTCTCATGACGACGGCGGTTCCCTTTGGCTGCACCAGTGCGCACTAAGTATGTCTCTGTCTTTTTCTAGCTTGCATAAATATAAATGGTAGAGATGCATTGACTGCATAACGGATACTTGAACCCTGAACGCACCCCTTCGCTTTGAATTTATGAACGCGTTCCTCTTTATCTTAAAAAACTTCTTGAAGATGCCTTTTAAGGGACATCTTAAAGATACAAGGATTTGTAACACAAAATATCTTCCAGACATCTTTAAGTTTTATCAGAATGTGCAAAATCAAACCCGTTAACTAAAAGAAAGTTCAAGCATAAACTCATTCACTATAGACACTGCAATTCGTTAAACCAATTTTTATCCGAACCTTATTTATTCAAACCCATTCAATAACAAATTCGAAATTTATAAAACCCGTTTTCTAACGAAGCATTGTTAATGAAACTCATTAAATATCAAACTCGTAATTTTTAAAACCCATTTTTAATAAAAATCGGAATTTTTCAAAACCGGAATTCGTAATACCCGTTGTTTATGAGAAATATCTACTAAATTGATTGCGCATTCGCCAATAATTAGATGCATTTGTACTTGTACAGGTAGAGTTTAATAGTTTGTGTATAGTTGTCACTTGTATTCCAGTTAAGAACAAATTTCTGAAAAATAAAGGTTGACAAATTTTGGGTTTTACAAATTACGTTTTTGATATTGAATTAGTTTGATGAACCGGTAGCGGCTCGTGACTTATAACACTGATGAGGCACCAAGATCCAAAATGTTAAAAAAATAAACACCGTAAATGAGAATAATATTGGTCAAAAGTAAAATCTTAAACTTATTAAAATAAAAACACTATTCTCCAATCTACTTCAATCTAAAAAAAAAAATAATTTATATTTTTATATAGAATGACATTATTCCCTTTGGCTGCACCAGTGCGCACTAAGTATGTCACTGTCTTTTTCTAGCTTGCATAAATATAAATGGTAGAGATGCAGTGACTCCATAACGGATACTTGAACCCTGAACGCACCCCTTCGCTTTGAATTTATGAACGCGTTCCTCTTTATCTTAAAAAACTTCTTGAAGATGCCTTTTAAGGGACATCTTAAAGATATAAGGATTTGTAACACAAAATATCTTCCAGACATCTTTAAGTTTTATCAGAATGTGCAAAATCAAACCCGTTAACTAAAAGAAAGTTCAAGCATAAAATCATTCACTATAGACACTGCAATTCGTTAAACCAATTTTTATCCGAACCTTATTTATTCAAACCCATTCAATAACAAATTCGAAATTTATAAAACCCGTTTTCTAACGAAGCATTGTTAATGAAACTCATTTAATATCAAACTCGTAATTTGTAAACTCCATTTTTAATAAAACTCGGAATTTTTCAAAACCGGAATTCGTAATACCCGTTGTTTATGAGAAATATCTACTAAATTGATTGCGCATTCGCCAATAATTAGATGCATTTGTCGCTGCTACGTGCGTATACTTGTACAGGTAGAGTTTAATAGTTTGTGTATAGTTGTCACTTGTATTCCAGTTAAGAACAAATTTCTGAAAAATAAAGGTTGACAAATTTTGGGTTTTACAAATTACGTTTTTGATATTGAATTAGTTTGATGAACCAGTAGCGGCTCGTGAATTATAACACTGATGAGGCACCAAGATCCAAAATGTTAAAAAAATAAACACCGTAAATGAGAATAATATCGGTCAAAAGTAAAATCTTAAACTTATTAAAATAAAAAAACTGTTCTCCAATCTACTTCAATCTAAAAAAAATAATTTATATTTTTATATAGAATGACATTATTCCACAACATTCCCAATGACATTGAATTTTTGTATTTTAACGCCCGAGAGCAAAAAAATGACCCTAGGGCTTCAATAACTTTACTCCCTTCACGATTGTGCATAAATACCTAGTTATTATACATTTTTATTTCACAATTTTTTTGTTTGTGACAAAATCAAAATGTTTGTATATATATATAATCACCTACAAGCGTGATGCGCGTATTATAAAAGTAGGCTGAGTTGTCAAGGCATGGGTGAAGAGGATCTTTTAGTCGCCTCATTAAACACAAAAAATCTCACAAAAAAATAAATTTACCAGTTTTTCCAAAAATTTTGGTGAGCCCACGCCTCACTTGCCTCATCTGACGAGCCGCCACTGTGATGAACAATGGAACAATGAACAATTTCGAATTTGTTATTGAGTGGCTTTGAAGAAATAAGGTTCGGCTAAAAAACTGGTTTAACAAATTGCAGTTTTTATGGTGAATCGTTCTTAGGATGAACATTTTTATTAAATACGGTCTAACAAATTCCTGGTTTGACAAACCAAAGACTCATTCAGGAAATAAAAGATATCTTTAAGATGTCTATAATGTCCGGAATAAGGCATCTTTAAAACAGCTTTAAGAAGTATTTGTACTATATGGGTTGTCGATGCTGCTGCGCAGGTTAAAGCCCATTCTTTAAACCCTTTTATTTCTATGATCATAGACGATTGCACATTCTCCTATCGAAAATAAGTTTTTGTCGGTGACGAACGAGTTTCTACCATCCCGCCTTTCTTGCGCGTTTCTTTTATATTAGATAAAAAATGTAATAAAAGGGTCACGAGAACGTTCCCATTGTACCACGATATATGTTTCTTTTAGGAAGGCCTTTAAAGAAAATACGAAAAAGTGTTTTTCCAAAGTGCTCGGCTACAACTTTAAACGGTGCGAGTCATACGACTCGACGGCTGCGATATTGAAACCAATTTGCTATACCACTGAACTCAATAAAAGTTTCAATTCGAAAAACGAAATACGCGTATACAGGGTGTTCCGAATTCCATGCTCACCACGGGGATATCCTAAGAGGTTACAAAACCCGCGGGTATTCTGAAAAGTGTCAAAAAACGCTTTAACCTTTCTACAAGCATTTTTTTAACATCTACGTAATGACAGGTCCATTTTTGAGATTGCACATTTGGTTCATTAACTATGACAGATAAAATTTCACATTCACAACATTGTTTTGACAAGTCACCTGACGTTTTAGGGTGGTTGGCCATCATCAGCTCAAACTCAATTTCTGCTTTTAACTTATACTCAAGATATTTTGGAAACCCGGTTGCAGTGAACATTTTTTTTTTGTTTTGCCTTAATATTTTAAAAATTTTTATTATTTAATTTTATAACTTTTCTGATCAAAATTTTGATAATTTTTAATTTTAACTGTCATAAGATTATAATGTCAATGAGTTGTATTTATAGTCAAGAATTTTAGAATTCAAAACCTCGTTCAAAACAAAGTAAACATATTTTTAAAATATTAAGCAAAACTGGTGCTTGCTTACCACAATACGGCAACGTTAGTTTGAAAAATTTACATTTAGGTTATTTTATCCATCACTGACAAAGTCGCACTGAAAATGTCTGCTACATTGGTTCAGAAATAAGGATACTTCACTCACAAAGTTTCCAGCCACTGTCATGTTAAGTAAACTGATAATCTGGGTATTATTTATTTTTGTTTATGGTTGAAATAAAAGTATAGACAAACCAAGTGAATTTGAAATTTACATCTAAAAAATAAAATCAAAATTCAGTGTTTCAGATACCTTAAACAGTGGTTGCCATGTTGTGCAAAATAGCAATTTTCGGTTTATGGAAATCATAGCCAAATGAAGAATACTAGAGAAATATGCGCTACAGAGAGCTTTTTTAGAAAAAAAATTATTTAAAAAAAAATAATTCCAAAATTACGATTTGTCACATTGGGCTCTGTAGCACAATTGGGAGTCACATAATTAGTATGTTTGCAAAATTTCAGCGCTCTAGCACTTTTTGTTTGGCCAGGATTTCCAGAATACGATTCGCCCTGGGGATCCTGGCACTTAAGTTTCGAACGCCCTGTATACTACAGTATGATGGTATAAATGATTGTAAATAGGTAGCCGTCACAATTTTTGCCAGGATGTCCGCCTTTTCATCTTCAATACGAAATGAACAGTCTTGCACCATATATTTATGATGAATAAAGGCTCCGCATACCACACTAATGGCGAGCAATTTCCCCCCTTGAGGTGAGGGAAGGTCACACTTTATTGAAAATACTTTTGTGGCTTTTTTAACAACATGGTTTATCTATAATTTTTTTAAAGTGAAAAATATTGACAGTTAGGGACCATACGCAAGTCCAGAGGCTTGATCCTCGAAACAAAGGGATATACTACTGGGACTTTTCCATTCATTTTGGGATCCAGACCATTTTTTAAAAAAGCACAAAAATAATAATTTTACAACGCAAAAATTAACTAATCCTAAAAAGAAATTCAAATTTGGCCTTAAAAAACCGTAAAAAACGGATGTTTCTTGAGTTAACTAGTGAGTGACATATGTTGTAGACCATTTAAAAGTTTTTTAATTTTTTTTTCTTCTTGTTTCAGGTATGTATTTTAAATCCACCTTCAATCAAAGAAAAATAAAGTAAACCATCAAGAAAATAGGTAGGTAAAACAACTAGCATAATAAAAAAAAGTCATCAGCAAACACAACACACACAAACAAACAAGGTGTCCTTGGGTCAAAACATTATTCATAGTCGTGCAAGGTCGCCTTAAGGCGCATTTACACAGACAAACTTTCCTTTGATGTTGAAATGCCGACAAACATTTACACGAGCCTCTTGAGCAAAATGTTCAAAAAAAAGTTCGAGCAAAATCTCATACAAAAAGACTCACGGAAATTTTGGAGAGAATGTTAAGCAAAATTTGTTTGAAGAAATGTTGGTATAGAAATTTCTTACAAATTTAAATTTTATAGTTTTATGGGAATTCATTGAACTTAACTGAAAATAGAAAGACTAAGTTTTAAAACAAGGTATTTTTAATTACGTGCTTTCCGACGGAAAAACGATTTGATGTCGAAATTCACATTTTAGCTCATAAGCAACTTCGATTGACCTGATTTTTATAGGGGATATGCCAGTATACTTGTAACTTTTTTGGGGTTATAAAAAAAACGAGTATAAAAAAATAATAATTGGCACTTATTTATTGCTGTTGCCTGTAAAATGTAATGATAAAAATTTACGTTTAAAAGAATGTCTCTTTATTTTACTTCCTAGTTTAAAACACAATACAATAATAATTAATCATCAGCATTTTCATGAACCTTTTGCTTTTTTAAGCACCCGTTGGGGCGTTAAACTAACTAGGTAAATCTGGTGAGAGGAATTAAAAAAAAAAAAACAATCAAAGCTAAGGGTAAAGTAAAGTTACAAAAATATGTTTAAAAAAAAATCCCCTCCCCACCACTCCTCATAGTCGTGAGGCGCGGATTACCGCTTAAAAGTGCAATTTTTGAGTTTTTTGCCGATATCTGAAAAACTCAAATTTTTTGGAAAAGGAAAATTTTCCTGGGTTGTTTTTTGAATTTAGGAAAAAACCCTTGGAAATAAAAAGAAGTCACAAGTAAATCCCAAAAAAAACCACGGGCAAAAATATCTGGGAAAAACCCTAAGAAAAAAATATTATAAGTAACCCTAATCCATGTGACAAAACTGATAGCCAAGAATAATGTTTCGCTTGCCGTCGGCGTTTTTTCACAAAAATTTAAAATAAAAGTTGGTGTTCCATTTTTTTAAAGAATTGAGATCACTGATCACTGATGTGAAATTTTATTTATTCTCATCTTTAAAAATATGTTTCCAAAACAGGTAGCAATAATTTGCTCAAAAATTTACCCGAACAAAATGTTCAAAAAAAAGCTCACAAAAATGTTCACGCAAAAAATTTTAGATCTTTTGCACGAGCTTTGGTTTGAGCATGTTCGTCTGTGTAAATGCGCCTTTAGGGAGCTCCAAGGTTTTCTTCTGCCAAGGAATACTAAATCAAATCTCAAGACTTAAGTAATTGTTTTGGGTGGTCTAGAGAGGCCGACCTTATGCGATGTAGTGAAGTAAAAATAGGGCTTAAGGCTGTGTTATCAAACTTTTCCCAAATTGACAAACTTGATAATCCTATTCAATTTCACGGGTAATGCTCGGCACGTTATCATGAATCTATGTTCCCTGCGAAATGTCATGAGCCCCCCCGTGATTTGCTTTATCAAGACTCCATTTACCGCCCCCTCAAATTTAACCCTCGCGCGCTTGCAGTGATCCCTGCCATAGATTGGGACCTAGTTGAAAAATATTGTTTTATTTCCATAAAGCAAACGATAATAGTTCTTTATTTATTTATAAGAGTATACGGTAAAATTTAAATATACACTGCTTAAATTAAAAAAAAAAAAAAACAAAATGAAAATTTTAGTGATTTTTAATGTTATAAAAAGGTATATATTTATTTTCTAGTGTTAGTAGTATTTGTGGAAGGTGGTGTTTTTTGACCTAAGTTTAGAGACCGTAGTGTCTCAGTGCGCGACGATTTTCTAAAACTGGATTCTTTCTTCTCCTCGTCTTATTTTTTTGCCTTCTTTTCCAATTTTCTTTGACGAATGTTCTTGCTCTTCTTTTTTTCTTCAAAAAATACTTTGTCCACTAGTTTCTCCGGTATTTCGTGATTAATTTTACCTATGTTGTCGGACTCTTCTAGAATATTACTGTCTTCAATAGAGTATTGTCTGGGACGTGCGTTGGTAGTTGGTGGAGCGCTGTTGGGTTTAACGAAATTTTGTATTTTTGTTTCTTGTCCTTCCTTTGTAATTCCTCTGCTGTAAATGTTTGACTGTTTACTACGAGCTGACTGTTCTTTATGTAAGGGTTTAAATTTTGCTTTTTCGCTTCTTTTAGATGTTTACGAAGTATTTTGTTTTCTTCCCTTTCTTCTTTGATTATGTCTTCCGAAACACTGACTCCTGTTCCCCTAAGTTTCCTACAATTGGTCAGTATTTCCTTTTTCTTTAAAAACGACGACAAACACAAAAACGTTATCTATATCAGATATAGTTAAGGTTAGTTCTAGCTAGAGGCACTGTATATGTTTTTTGACAGTTATTGTTTTACCAGAGGTGTGCAACTGAATTTGACAGTTGCTAGGGAAATGTTTAAAAACAAATTGTGTGTTGGCAATGATAGTTGGTAACCTCTGACAATAAATAATT
This sequence comes from Oxystoma pomonae, assembly GCA_963921995.1. Taxonomy (NCBI): domain Eukaryota; kingdom Metazoa; phylum Arthropoda; class Insecta; order Coleoptera; family Brentidae; genus Oxystoma; species Oxystoma pomonae. The sequence continues at coordinate 73,508,764 of OY998171.1, forward strand.
TTGTCACTGTCACATTTTTGATTAAGTTCTGTTTAAAAATGGAATTTTGCTGTACCAAAAACTGTAAAAACACGTGCCTCCAAGAATTTGTATTGTTCCGTTGTGCAACTGAAAAAGAAATTCAAGAAAAGTGGAGAGAAAACATGCATTTACCAAGCTGGAAAATTAATAAAAATAACCGAATTTACGAGGCAAGTGAGCTGTAAGCAGTAGGTATAAACAAATTATGTTTCCGTGTTTTAAAGAAAAAGAGTAACAAAAATATAGTATCAATAGGAGTGTTTATATTGTACCTATTGTTTACATTTTTAATATCTTCGCGTGTATATTCATTGTTTGTTATTGTTTTTTTTATGTTGGGAATTTGGAACCCTTGGTTGCACTATAACAAAACTATTACACTTTTACACTCTGTGTGCAAAAAAGTGTAGTTTTGGTTTGTGGAAAACAATCATAACTTTGTTTTTCTTTTTTTTTTGTCAAAACTAAATTAAAAAATTATAAAAAGAGACAACAAACCACCAGTCCATTTCATAAAATCGCTTTTACAAGCAAATATGAAAAAACTAGAAAGAGAGGACAATATGAGTTGCCCACCTCTGGTAAAACAATAACTGTCAAATGTATAGAAGGCCTCTAGTTCTAGCAAGGTACGTATTTTTGTAATGCCGAACTGGGACAAATCGTCTTCTGGTGATGTGAGTCCAAAAATAACGATGTGGTTTTTATATTATTATATTTATATTTTTATTCAATTCTTCGCATTCTACCTTTAAACGATTTTCGCTTTTATCACCACTAGTTCCTTTTGAATATACTCCTTAATGTTTTGGGTTTGCTTGGCGTTTGCTTCTTCAAAAACCTTTTTGTTGGACTGTTCTAAGTGCCTGGTAAGTGTGAGCAGTTGTTCTTCATTCATTTTAAAAGTTTTGTTGAGCAGTGTATAACAGACATAAACTGAGGTTATGTGGGGTCACACTCAGTTTTTTTGATATTTCTAGGGTAGCTTTTAATTTTTAGACTTACCCCTTTTCTACAATTTGGTATAATTTTTAAATAGTTTTGTTGATTTTAACTGTCGAAATAACACATACTGTTTTTCTCCTGCCGTTTGGTTCATAAAGGATGACACATATTTTAGAAACTTATTCTGACAAAAACCTGACGTTTTGATTTAATTGACTATCATCAGCCCAAATTCAAAGATTCAAAAACAAAGAAAAAACGTATTTTTAAAATATTAGGCAAAGTTATTTTGTTATAACAAAATTTCAAAAAAATTGTCATTTTTAAATTGTTCAAAAAGTACTGCAATCGGGTTTCTAAAATATCTTGAGTAAGTTAAAAGTAAAACTTTAATTTGTGCTGATGATGGTCAATAAACCCAAAATGTCAGGTGACTTGTCAAAATAATGTTGCAAAATGTTATCCGTCAGCCTTTATGAACCAAACGGAAGAAGAAAGAAGGATGTGTCCATAAGAAAAAATAAACTTGACAGTACTCCTGTCACACTGAAATGTTAAGTCACAAAAACGGACCTCTCACTAGGTAGATCTTAAAAAAGTGCCTGTAGAAAGTTTTAAGCTCTTTTTGACAGCTATAAGAATAAGGGCGCAGAAAAATAAAACTAAAAATGAAGATTGCGGTTTTTTCCGCCTATCTTCGGAACTATCCGGAATTTGTAAACTTTTTTTTTCGTTTTGAGCAAAGTATAAAATTGCGCAACTTTACCCTAACTTAAACCTTTTCGTATCTTCTACCGTGGTGACATTGAATTTGAAACACCCTGTATAGAATACGTTTTGCTTTTAAGTTTATTCGACAGATGACAGCTTAAAAAGAGTCGCTTACAGTTTATCAAAAATGACGACTTTAAAAACTTCAAAACACCTAGAGAGACGTTATCCCTTCCAATCTAGCGTCAAAATATTCAGTTTACAAAACAACAAGATTAGAACTGGACAGAGCAATTCCTTTGTAAATCCGAAACTAGCAGAACAGGAAAACAGACCCTTGGTTATCCCAGCACCATATCCTTATTTAATAATCGTAAAAAAAAATATTAAAATTTAGAATATTCGTGCCAAAGAAAGTGCTTCAAAATTATCCTTTACGTTATATTTGTAGAGAGTTTGCAAGAAGCAGTTAAGATTATTATTATCTCCAGCTCTCTTACTAAATCTTCCATTTCCCACGATAGTCTTACTAAACTCCGCAAATGGAATCTGAATGAAGACTCTCGTGTGTCAGAAAGACGACTCCTTATCTTTATGAAGTAATGCATCGAATATGTCTCGGAATTCAATTTGGGAAAACAATACATTTTGTTGAGAGTGGAAATGAATATTGACTTTCTCGGTATGCCTTGTTTATTTGATTAAAATTTTAAACGTCGAGGGTTACTTGCATCATATTTGGGAAACATAAAATATTCTCTAACGATGCAAACTATTTTGTCAACCAAGATGAATAGTTTTGTGACTCATAGAACTTTATTGTTGACTAATATAAACACACCACTGTATCTTTAGCTAAAGTTCATACAATGACAGAGTATAAAATCTTCTCAAACAGCCAATCGGCAAGAGACTAACTCAAAATTAGTGTGGACTAGGTACAACTCCTTCTAGTTCTGGCCAACCAAAACAAGGTAATGCTTGCCTACATGCCAAATAAAAATACTACTTAGCCAGACAAAGGTCAGAAAGATAGAACGAGCATGCTTAGACAGATGGACCAGAGAGAAAGTCAAAAACCATCGGGATCAGACACCGAGCTAACACCACAGGTTGGTGGAATTTCCATAGGCATCATTAAACTTTATTGTTGACTAATATAAACACACCACCGTATCTTTAGCTAAAGTTCATACAATGGCAGAGTATAAAATCTTCTCAAACAGCCAATCGGCAATGAAAGCTCGGGCATGTCAAGAGACTAACTCAAAATTAGTGTGGACAAGCTACAACTCCTTCTAGTTCTGGCCAACCAAAACAAGGTAATGCTTGCCTACATGCCAAATAAAAATACTCCTTAGCCAGACAAAGGTCAGAAAGATAGAACGAGCATGCTTAGACAAATGGACCAGAGAGAAAGTCAAAAACCATCGGGATCAGACACCGAGGTAACACCACAGGTTGGTGTAATTTCCATAGACATCATTGAACTTTAACAGTGGGATTTATTAAAAAGGTTTAGCTTATTTTAGGCTAATCCCAAGTTTAAGTGAAATTTTTGTTTTTTATACCAACTTTTTTTAAGTTTTGGTGAATAATCATCTTAACACAAACTTTTGTTGGATTTAAGAAGAAAGTTATGTAGAAGAAAAAAAAATAATTAAAACCTATGCATGGTCTAAATGGTAAACACTGTAGGACAAATTAAAATTGGGGTTATATGTATATGTCACTCTAATCAAAACTTACTCTTGATTATTGATATTGAGTATTAAAAAACATAAATGACAATTTTGTTTTCATTTCTGTCACAGTCGAAACGTCAGTTTCAAAATATTAACCACAAACTTGTCGAAATAGCGAGTTCGAATCTCTTGAAAGTTTGAGACAATGATGATGAAATTATAAACTCTGTGTTTCGGACTTCCATTGTCTATATTTCATTTATACACGACGCTTCGATCAGAGTCCGAAACACAGAGTTTATAATTCGGATCTCTTATTACCCCTGCTTGTACCTTGTCTTACACCAAGGTGTACTGATGAAAGCTTCAACTTTGAAATTAATTGGCTTTCAGTAAGGAAAGTTTTTTTGATTGAGCTTTTAGAAAACCTCAATGCTTTAATTTCAGTTTATAAATAAATGAATACAGTTGTTTTGGATTTTTTCCTTTGGCGTAGTTTTCGTGCATAATCAGTGACCTTTATTTATATTGGTTGTGCCTCTTAATGCTCTTATAAAAATATATTTCGTTCTCAAAATGGGTTCAATATACGGCATTTGTCTAGACAAAATTGGAGGTGTTATATTGGTTGATGAAGAGGTTCCTTTCAGAAATTATAAATGAACTGACTACCAATCGCCATAAAATAGTACTCTCTGGGAGCTATAAATTTAAACCACAAGTTTATAACCTCAAATAAAGGTAATAAAGCTATTCTCTGCCAAATTTTTGACGAATTTACCATTCACCAATATAATAACAAATATTAATTTTAGAGCATTTTCTTTTAAAATGTGATATATTTTGGGTGTTTTTTGAGAATCGGTTTTGAGTCAATGCAGACTGAGAAAACAGTTAAACAGGACGAAAATATTACAGAAGAAACTCATTCGTTTATGTCTTACTTTACTCACCATCCTCTAGCTGATGAAACTATCTCGGAGAGAGGTTCGTTGAAACCACTGATAAAATACAACTGCACTTAGCAAAGGTCTCAAACCTATTTAACTAGAATAAATTCAGCCATGTACAATATAACCAAATCATTCCTGAACCTTACCCTGCTTTTAAAAATAAATATAATAAATAAATCAATCCTAAAACTACACTGCTCAGAAGGGATTTAATCGAGGTCCCGATTGCAGACTTTGTATGAAGGAATGTCTGTCTTGTGGAATACTAATAAAATAAAAAACATAACTTTAAAAGTAAGTCAAAATGGATGGCTGTGAAAGTTACTGCTTTCAGCCCACTCACATCTGAGTAAATGAACAATTTTGCTAAAACAACAGAAAGTTTTTAAAACGTAAAACCTCCAAATTACTTAAGGAAAGGATAGATGCCAGCTAATTTAAATCATTCCCCAAATGACAAAGGGGCGTAAATAAATTAAATGAAGATGAAGACTTCTCTTGGGAGCCATTAATTCCCTAATAATATGTGATAAGGGTCTCACCCTAAAAACCCCTATTTTACCTTTGGACCATCCTGCATGAAACAAGAATGAATTAGTATGATAGCTATTTACTTAACAATGCTTCAAAAAATGTTTGCTTGCCGTAATTATTATTTTATATCATTTTTAATGTTTTCTAAAGCATTCCTGACATAGAGCAATAAAACGTGAATTGCATGCAAGTCTTCTCATTCTATCTTGCTTTGTTGGACCCAGTAAAGTAAGATAAAGAGTTGAATTGCATGCAATTAATGTTTTGTTGCTCCATTTCCAGCGGGCTTTAGGCAATATGCTTCGTCCTTCGTGTGTTTTGTTAAAACACCATCGGTCGTTAATTTTTGCCAAACTATTAAAATTATACATTGAATTTTTTCCTTCTGCGTGAGCAATATCTGTCACTGGTATTGTTGCGGACTTTGAGCCCCTTCAAAATAATTTTACCCACACTTTTTTTCTACAACCAATATTACAACCTCACAAATAGAAGATAAATAAAAACGGAATACTAAATGTAATATAATATGGAATCGACACATAGGAGAAATAACAATAGAGAAATCGAGTTGGGTGTTATTTGACTTCCTACTTGATCACGCCGAATAGGAAGCAAATAGTAGTTTTCACAACTAGTGGCTAAAATAGTGCTTTTTTTACAAGCGTTGGTTTAAATAACGAGCGCAGCGAGGTATTTAAAAACGCGAGTAAAAAAAAGCACAGTTTAGCTTCGAGTTGTGAACACTATTTTTTTTAATACCTTTATCAGAAAATCCAAGAAAAAAAACAGGAACATACCTTTAAAAATCTCGAACGAAGAGCACTTCTCGCAACACACCATCTTTACACTATAGATCAAGGCGGCTGGTAAATGAAATAACAATGGTTTTCATAGCGATGTGTCTTTTTACTCAGTGACGTTCATTGTTGCGCCATTTTAATCTTTGACAATTTGATATTTTGACGACGTTTTTAAATGATTTTTTCGTAAATACTTGGTGAAAACTGGCGGAAATGAGTTAATTTTTAGGCAAGAATAATTAGATTTTTTCAATATTACTATTTTCCACTATTTCTCTTTAACTTTGGGTAAAAAACGGACCGAAATCTTTTTTTGCACCCGTGAGCAAAAAAAAGTTTTTTTGCATGGGTAACCAAAAAAGCCATGCTTTAGTTATCTGCAGACAGTTACTAAAATCATGTTTTTGATGAAGGTATTAAAAAAACATAATTTTATTGAGTTCCTGCAACATTTTGTAGTAGATTCTACAATTTCATTCCACATTTCTTTAGTCTGTAAATAAACACTATTCTTAGTTAAAAAAGTGAAAAAAGACGGGTGAAAGTGTCCTTACGATTTCTTATATTGGTTGAAGAAGTTAAAGTCGAACCAAAGCACGTGTAAACTATGTAAAGTTGTAGTATGACGATATGCTAAATCAAAATCTACATGTAAAAGCTGTAAAATTAACCACATTCTTGCTTCACTGTTGGGAATTTTTGTGACAGTAGAAGGACAAAAGTCTCTACAACTTTTAGAAGTGGGGCATGGAGCCTTAAGGCTTTAAGGCGACTGGTGGGGAAAGATGAAAAATCGTTCGTTTCGTTTTGTTTTGTCGCTTAGGCGCATTTTTACAACTCATAGTTAAACGGCAATGTATGTCTGTCTGTCTGTCTGTAACCAACGCTGATATCTCAAAAACTACTTGCTGGGTTTGCCTTTAATTAATGCCATTTTAAAGATATGGTTGAAATAATCAACCCTATATGCCATGAAAATGTAGTCTTTTAAACTAGAAAAAACTCGATGTGCTCCTAATCCTACAGCTCTTCTTTTCTTCCTGGCAGTGGTTTAACTGCGACTTATGAAATTGAGAAGATTAAACTGAAGTTTAAACTATGGTTTAATCTGGAGTTTTACCTTTGGTTGTAAAATTAGCTCTTAGTCGTTTGCAGTTTTTTTAATATTTTTTCATAGTTACTTATATTTTTTCGTTATTGCTTATGTTTATTTATTGAAACGTTATTTTCTCTAGTTTTTTCGGAGTCTTTACAAAATAGTAAATAATGTGCATTGTTTTTCTAACTAGAACTTTAATTAAGTACCTTCAGTTTTGAATGCTTTTAATTTGTAATCCCTTGCACTTGACACCTCGAAATAATGAGCATTTTGAAAGTTATAACGAACACATGGGCTTGTTAAATAGGACAAAGGATCCATGCATGTGTTGCCCTTGTCGAATGCGAAGGAAATAATCCTTTTTTCAATTTCACCAACCAAAAGTGTTTTGAACAGACTTTCGGGAAGCAAACCCTTTGATCAATTTTCCAATATCATCGTTCCCCTGGGAAGAAAAAACACAAAAAAAGAATTGTGGTTTTCAAATCTGAACTCTTGTCCGACTCTGCCCAAGCAACAAAATCAGTAGCGACGTGGTGGCTCTCTCCACGCCCTATCCCTAATAGAGTTGTGGCGTAATATCATGGTGACGGTTTTACTACTGCTATACCTCGAGGTATTCGCCGTTTTTGGGAATGTATTGGGACGGTTATACAACTACATCGCCACGGTAATGATTACTCGTGATAAAGGAGTTATGTCGTCGAGGGTAGTAAACGGGCACGTTATCCCGACGTCCTATTTACCACATAAAGTAGTATTTCTGACTTTATATCAGAATTCCTAAATGAGTGTACAGGTAAAAATGGTGGCAAGATTTTAATACCCTGTGTGTAGGTTCGTCAATTTAGAACTACAGTTGGTAATGAGAAAATAAATGAATAGATAAAATTATATAAATTAACAAATAAAAATAATACATAAAAAACCTATAAACTACGTATAGTTAAAAATTAATAAAAAAAAAAGAAAAAAAAACAAGTGCATAAAATACAAAATTAAGGCACTACACACATTACTAGTTATTTTAAGGCTTAAAGTCTGCTACATGATAGGGGCACATTTCTATAGTTATTTTAAGGCTTAAAGTCTGCTACATGATAGGGGCACATTTCTAAAAGAATTTTTTTAATTGCGAGCTTAAATCTTTTAACATTACTGATATCTCTCACTGCCTTTGGTAGTTTATTATAAAGGTTTACAGCCTTGTAAGAGAGAGAGATCTCTCATAAAGTGCAGTATTGTGATGATTAGTTTTTAATAAGCTGCCATGTCTTGTGTTATAATGATTGTTATTAAACATTGCATTTTCCTCAAACAATGGAATATTTTTTTTGACAAAAACCAATGATTTAAAAATGAAAACTGCAAGGAAAGTAAGAATTTTCTGCTGTTTAAAGACAATTTTAGACATGGTGCGGGGAGAGATTTTTAAGATAAGCGTCAGGATTTTTTTTTGTGCCACAAATACAATATATGTCGCATGTCCCCAAAATATAACATTATATGACAATACAGAGTAGGCTAGCGCACAATAGACATTCATGAGACCATTTTTTTTCAAAGTATCTTTTAATTGACTTATATAGTAAGCAGAATTTAGTTTTTCACAGACGTGATCAATATGATTTTGCAAGTTTAGACCACTATCAATTTGTATGCCCAAAAATTTAGTTATGTTTACTTGCTGAATGATTTCATTTGAAAGCCGTATGTCGCCAATGTCATAAGAAACTCGGTTATTGTTTGATGAAAATTTCATGCACACAGTCTTTTTGATATTTGCTATTTGCTTATTATTGGTGCACCAGGTGTTAAAATAATTACATATTTGGTTTAATTTAAAGGTTAGTTCTTCTGACGTGTGATAAAATACATCATTCACATCGTCAGCAAAATTTGCACAGCAGTCTGCCTTCAACGCTTCAGGAAGGTCATCAATGAAAACAATAAATAATAGAGGACCAAGTACAGATCCTTGAGGCACACCTTGATCTATTTCTACAAAATCAGATACTTTACCTCCATACTTAACACACATTTTTCTTTTTCGAATACGGTTTTTATAGGTTTTCCCTTTCCCAGATTATTAATTGAAAATATGTTGATCTTTTTCTAAACTATATCAGGACACACACAAAAATATTATCTAAATCATAACCTAATAATTACCATTGTATTAACCACTTTTCTGAAGTCACTTAAATCATGTTCTTTATCTTAAATTTTTTAATAAAAAAAACCCGCCCCCTCCCCCAGTTTTGACCTAGTTTTATCTAAAATTTTGATAATGCGACCGTGTAGACTCCATAACTTTGTAGTTTTGTATTGAGAAGGAGCTACTAAATTGCAACCGAAATAATATCAGTAGAGTAATGGTAATTTTTTATCGTAATAGTGACCACACTAAGTGACAATAATGACATTATTCCGATAAATAGTTTTTTGTAGGAAATATTACTACGCTTTAACCCATTTTTGGTGGCAATGACAATGGCATCAGTGAAATTGACTATAATTGTTGCTTGAGTGAAACTGTATTTAAAAATATTTATATTTTTGGAGAAGCCTTTTCATGTATAGATTGTGTTTTATTCACGTGGAAAAGCAGATGAGCCAACTTAAAATGCTGAGAACCTTAAAGTACCAACCTAGAGCTTAAAGTGATAAAAATTTTGTTATTTTAAAGTAGAACTTTTGCAAAAAATCAAGAATAAAAATGGTTATCTGAGACTATTTTGTTACATAAGCCCCCCCCCCAATAATGATTTCTGCACTGTTTCAATAAATTTAACTGGCTGCGACTAGTTCTTGTTTCCAAGAGCCTGCCTTTATTTCTGTTAAAATTGAATTAACAAGGGATAAAAAGCCACACCCACACAAATTCGTAATCCGATGAACACTGTTTGATATATGGACAAAAAGCAGCCAGACAGACAAGCTGATAAAATGTAACAAAAAGTTTACATTATTTGAAAACTAATTAAACTTTTAAATTATAAGGGATTATTTTATCAGTAGATAGAGGAGAAAGGCATCATATACAGGGTTCGCCGGGTGACATCTCGGAATCGGATTCAGACAAGCTGAAAAAAAAAATATTTGATAACGGCGAAGGAACATAGATATCTACTTATATAAATATATAGGTTGAACTCGAGTTAATAAATAAAAACATTTTTTATGTGTCAGCCAAATACCAAAGATTTATCTATTTTTCTGTACATTTTTATTCCCCCCTTTATTTAAGCTCAGTTTGGAAAACGATCTAACTTAAAGTATGGTTTTAAACGAGGGTGTTTAAAACACATACAGCGCTACAAACAGATTTGGTTTTATTGAGACTCGTTTATTTTTATTGCAAAAGTTTTAATAAGATTCAACTTCGATGGCGTTTTGTTCATGGTAATGTTTAAATTCAACAAAAAGTCGGCGCTCGTAAAACGAGTTCAGCGATGGAGTACAAACGAAGTGTGCTAGAGACACGAAATTTTGCACACTTTTCCAAAATTGAATAAATAACGGCGGAATTTTATACATATTTTTGAATTGTCAAATTTGAAATTTTAATATTCATTATATTGGATTTATACAAAAATCAAGAAAATTCAGCCTGCGAATTTCAAAACATTATTAAAATTAAACTATTTTGTAAATAAGGTACTTATTTTATTATTAATAAAGGTTTGCGTGTTATTATAATTAAGGTACGCATATATTACAATTAAGGTACGTATGTTTAGGTACAGGGTGTTTTACTAGTTTTTCTCATCCACTTTGACCATTAATTTTCGTCCTAAGAAAAATAACTTAATAAATAAATAAATAACTTTTTTACACTCGACGCGCGTTTCGCTAACAACGTTAGCATCATCAGGAGACGAAAAACAAGATTGTTTCCCACAAACCAACTTTTTTGCACTCGACGCGCGTTTCGCTAACAACGTTAGCTAAAAACAATTGTTTATCGTCTCCTGATGATGCTAACGTTGTTAGCGAAACGCGCGTCGAGTGCAAAAAAGTGTAGTTTTGGTTTGTGGAAAACAATCATAGCTTTGTTTTTTTTTTAACTTAATAAGCCTTAGAATCGGCAATTTTTTTCGTTTTGGTTAGAGCAGGAAGTGGATTTTGACATTCACCATATAGGTTTTTAGGAGAAAAGTTGACTTTTATATTTTAAGAAACATACCATTTAAAAAAAGTGATATCTAATAAATTTAAAATAAATGTCACGCTAAAACAAAAAAGAAAAAATGTCCCCAGGTCGAACTAATGGTTAAAATGGGTGTGGCGAAATTTAGTAAGAAATAATGTACTTAGTACAAATAAAAACATTATATTAAATGTGGGATAAAACTTTTAATTTTCTAACAGCTTTTCGGTCGGATACTTTATTTCCCGTTTCGTAAATTTTAAGCTATAAAAAATAAACTAGTATCAATGATAAGAAAGCAACAAGAAATTTTATAAAATAAATCAATTAACAAAATCCAAATTTAAACCTATTCGTAAATTAACGCCTAACTCCCGGCCTACTACGCTAGTTTTCTGCTCGACTGCTAGAAAATAAAAAAAGTCATCAACTCTCGGACCAAATAGAGGTTCTTTTATTGAACTTTATTTCGCGCATGCGCCCTCAGAATGTGTACCCGAGCTGTCGCCACTCTGTTATTTGTTATACTCGGGTTCGACGTCAGGTTTCACAGGGCAGGTTGGTCAAGTCATAGAATAAACTGGAGTTTCGTACTTCCATTTTCATTATTTTTACTTTTTCACAACATTTCGAATGCTTATGTATCTGCAATCGTCATCAGGTGAATAGTAACAAAATCTAAGACTACCTAATGTGTTGTGTTCAATGAACCATAAAACTAACCTGTGTTCAGGGAACCATAAAGTTTACAATTTGTTGGCTCCGCTCTTTCACAGTTGAAATCTGTTATCTACGTTGATTCGATACCTAATTTTTTTCTCGGTCCTACTCCTATTCGTTCTCGAGATACGGGCTTTTGAAAAATTTACGAAGGGTTGCGCTGGATTTATACGAAATTTCGTTATTTTGTATATCTGTAATCGCATTTTTACAATGCTATGAGTTTTTTCAATAACAAATCTAGCCATTTCCCTCCAGTAGATAAACACGACGGTTAAACAAGTGCTCCTTTGTCTAATGTCTCGACAGGTATTGAATTACAAAACAGTCGTCTGTATCCAGTGGAGGGCTCGATTTGTTTTTGCTTAAACTGAGTATATAGCATCCGATAGCTATTGAAAATTCTAGTATTTTGAGCACAAACACGGATGGTCGAGCACTAACCGTTCTCGAGATATCGCAAAAACACGTGTATTTTTTGTTCATGTTTTACAGATCAGGTTCGGTTGGTCAGGTTGGGTTGGGTTAGGACGCGAATGGCTTAGGAAAGGCAAGGTGGGCCAGTCCGGAGTAGTCGAGTTTTCAACCATTTTGCGGCCGACAACATTAATGCTTTAATTGGCATTGGCTAATCTTTGTTACCTGTGTTTAGTACATTCGTTGAGATTGCCACATTGTTCATATACTAACTTCTGACGTTCCCTCAAAGATGTATCTGCGACGGCTTCTTTAAAAATTTTAGGGAATGTGGTGCTATCGTAGAATGCTCAAAAAGCTTGGATGGACAAAGTCCGTAATGTGGATTTTTTGCTCAGATTAGATATGGACCTTGAAGTCTTATTCACCACATTTCAAGAAATGACAAATTATACGAATTTTTATTCTTAATAACAGAAAGAAAGCTTAAAAATCTTAGACGATGGTCATATTTTGAGAAATGACAAATATAAACTTTTAAAATTGATAATAGAAGGCCAAATGGAAGGCAGAAGAGGTCCGGGTCGTAGACGGATATTACGGCTTAAAAATCTTAGACAATAGTATGGGGTTAGTACTACGACACACACACAGAGCATGGCACTTGAAGAAGAAGAAGATGGTATAGTGTTAGAACTGGGTCATTCCATATCAAATCAACCAAAATATCACAAAAATTTTACGCGACCAATTCCAATTTTGATGATTTTTGGTATATATTTTCTTCTTACCATAAAAGTTGAAAATGCAAATTTTTAAATTTTTTTGATTCGTAGTTTTTTTTTTTTTAATTTTTCAAAATAAAAAAGTCAGCATTTTGACCTTAACAAGAATGTACAAAACTAGCAATATCTCGAGAACCACTTACACTAGGAAAGTAATAAATGGCTCATTTTAAAGTCATTTTGAAGCTCTTCTTTACGAAATATCACAACATAATTTTAACAAAAAAAAAATTGGAAATAAAAAATTGAAAAAAAAAATTGAAAAATTCAAAAAGGCCATTTTTAATTTTTTTGAAAAAAATATATAATTTTGGTCAAAGTGTTACTTAATTATCCACAACATTTTATGATGGAGAAATGATGGGTTCAATGTCAAAAAAAATATCAAAAATATTAAGTACATTTTATAGGCGATTTTTCATGCATGTGACATTTTTAATAAATTTTTTCACATTGAACCCATGATTTGTCCATCTCAAAATTTTGTGAATAGTTTAGTAACACTTTAAAGAAAATAATATAATTTTTTGAAAAAAATTAAAAATGGCTTTTTTGAAATTTTTCAAAAAAAAAAATCAAAAATTTTTTTTTTTATTTTTTTTTTCAATACATGTTATGCAATATTCTCATATGAAAGGTCTTTATAAGAGCTTTAAAATGAACCTTCACCTACTTTTCTATTATAAGTGGTTCTTTGGATATTCCTAATTTTGTGCGCACATGTTAAGGACAAATAAGTGACTTTTTCGATTTTCAAAAATTAATTCAAAATAAACAACTGGTCAAAAAAGTCTGAAATTTTGGATTTTCCAGTTTTTTGGTAGGAAAAACATGTATACTAAAAATCATCAACATCGGAGATGGTGTGGTAAAATACCCTGGTTGACTTGATATGGACTGACCCAACTACGAAAATGTTCATAAAAGCAATAGGTAAACTAACATTCAAAGAGATCATAGCACTTAAAGAAGAAGTTAAATTTGAGAGTAAACTAGAGTTTAGAACTTCCATTGTCTTTATTTTTTCATTTTTCATAACGTTTCAAATGCTTATCTACTTGCAAGCGTTATCAGGTGAATACTAACAAAAACCATAAAACTAACATGTGTTAAGTGAACCATGAAATTTACGCTTGGTTGGTTCCGCCCTTTCACAGTTGAAATATGTTACCTCTGAAAAGCGTCACCATAAGCATTCGAAACGTTGTGAAACATTAAAAAATAAAAAAAATGGAAGTCCGAAACGCTAATTTACTATCAAGTTCAACATTATCTTCCTCCTTCAAACAACAAGAAGTTAAATGACGATTTTTACGATTGACTGATGACCTCGACCGGATAGTATTGCGATCTATATTTTAACCTTTGAACTACGCATTTCTCTCTCAAATTCAATAAAGTAGAAACGCTTGTAGAAAGCAACAATTATTTATCCTGATTTTTGTTGTCAGTGGCTTTTAGAAAATTACGTTTTTTTTTGGTTAAAGTAGAGAAATTCAGAGAAATATGGGAAACTTTGGGCGAAACGTCAAAAAGACATACTATCAAACTATGGGAGATTTTGAGGATATACATACAATATTCCTTTTGACCCTGTTTTTTGTTCAAATGTCTAATCTGGGTTAAATTTAGATCGCGAAATTTGTAAAGAAATTTACGAGCGAGGAAGATCGATTTGTCTGGCCAAAAAATAAAATTTCCAAGGCAATTTAAAATACAGAGGGAAGGGTTTAATTTGGGACCAAGGTAAGTCTAAAATGAAAGGGGTAAGATTGCAAAGTGTCTAATTAAAGATATGAGGGTTTCGAGTGGGAGCCTTTTCAGTGTTCCCTAGTGATTAAAGATTAATTTTATGCGAACGCATCAAACTGAACGAAAAAAAAGTTTTTTTGTCAGTGTTTTTGACTCTTTATAGTTATCATTATTTCTGCGACTGCACAGTTGCTAAATATCATTCCGTAGTGGTTATTACCCATAACGGAGTCCGGTGTTTAAGGAAGAATAATTTAATAGTTATTGTTATTTTGTATTTTTTGTTTTCGAAATATTTTTGAGAAACCTATTTATAAAATTGCTAAATTTACTGAAAAGGTGCTTATTATCGCCTTTATTTTCTTTAATTCGAAAAAAATCGGTATAAAAGTAGGGTTATATGTAACAAAAAAAGTTAGGTTATATATATTGTCAACTTAAAAAGTGGATCTGACCAGAAACTCTTTCTACGAAAATTTCGTTATCGTTATTAAAAATAAAAATAAGCACAAGCTTCCTAACAATAAATGTTTGTAGTATAATTTTATACAAAAGCAATTTATTACAAAGTTTGTATATGATTTCAATTTTCAATACAATAAAATTATAACAAACGTTAAAACAAAGAACCACAGTTCATAGCACCTGGAATTTTAAGGAAAAAAAATATTACCCACTGTGTTGGGAATTTGGAACCTTTGATTGCACTAAAACAAAATTATGATTGTTTTCCACAAACCAAAACTACACTTTTTTGCATCCAACGCGCGTTTCGTTAACAACGTTAGCATCATCACGAGACGATAAACAATGAACTAAATTAATCTATGCTCTATCTTATATACAGTCCTTTAGTGGGCGGAGATAAGACTAATAATTTGTGAATCATCACGATTTTTAATCCTATCTCCCCTCAACCAAAGAATAAAGTGTACTAAACGGGATGGGTCCTCTATCTTTATTTAAACTATTTCTGGATTTAATGATTTCCATACTTTCATATGCATTCAAAAGTCTTTTGTTTGGTACACTTTTTAGAAGTTTTAGGTTATCTAATGTGAATCACTTGACTTTTTTGTTTAAGGGGAAATTTACTAATCTAATGTTGCAAGTTTGCACTTTTTAACATATAGATTAGTAAATTTCCCCTTAAACAAAGAAAGATTTGAAGCAGAAGAGAATAGGATTAGAAATATAGCTGGCGAAAACGGTTACGACGAAGGCTTAATAAATAAGCTGATAAATAGACATTCTTTTCAAAAGACCTTTCGGAATTCTACCTTTTTCAGACAAAAAGATACCTGCGACTCAAAATTTGTATCAATTCCTTATAATCCTAATTATACGAGAGGATTACACAAAGTATTTAATAACACCGGTCTTAAATTAGTATATCAATCCGGTAACACAATAAGAAGCTTACTAGGAAATCCCAAGGATAAAACTACAGTTCTAGAAAAAAGTGGAATTTACAAAATTAGTTGCATGGATTGTGACAAAAAATATGTTGGCCAAACGAGACGCTCTATTCAAACACGTTTTAAAGAACACTTAGCACAATTAAAATACGGAAGAGCAGAAAAGTCAAGTGTGGCTGAGCATGCTTGTGAAAACAATCATAGATTCACATTAGATAACCTAAAACTTCTAAAAAGTGTACCAAACAAAAGACTTTTGAATGCATATGAAAGTATGGAAATCATTAAATCCAGAAATAGTTTAAATAAAGATAGAGGACCCATCCCGTTTAGTACACTTTATTCTTTGGTTGAGGGGAGATAGGATTAAAAATCGTGATGATTCACAAATTATTAGTCTTATCTCCGCCCACTAACGGATTGTATATAAGATAGAGCGTAGATTAATTTAGTTTATTGTTTATCGTCTCCTGATGATGCTAACGTTGTTAACGAAACGCGCGTCGAGTGCAAAAAAGTGTAGTTTTGGTTTGTGGAAAACAATCATAATTTTGTATTACCCACTGGCAAAAAAATATGTTATTTTGTTTATTAATTTTGTTATTTTTTCTGGTCATTAGCAGAAACTTACTTATATTGACTTGAAACTTACTTATTATTGACGTCAATAATGCTTAGGGTATATAGAGACATCTAGGACAGACAAAAATATTTAAATATCAATTCTAAGGGCGAGCGCAGATGGCAACGGCGGCAGTATAAATCAACCTTAATATTCTAATAAGAGGTAGGAATTCAATATTCTTACAAACCTGAACACATCTGAATTAACTTTTATTGTTGTTTGCAAGTTGGTTTAAGGACTTTACCTACCTTTATTTTATAGTCTTTATAAGAAAAACCTCGAAAATATCTTATTTCCGCATAAACTACTTCATCAAAAGTATGCTTTAATTGATCGTCTTTATAAAACAAAACCTCGAAAAAAACCTTATAAAAACGTTCGAAAATAATTTGACGCATTGGGAATTAACTAATTCATAAAAAAAGTGTTTGATGATATATTAATCTAAGGATCTACTAATTTAAGTATATTTCATAAACTTTTTTTTATTTTCTGTGTACCTACCAGCATTTACTGACTGATTTCACTTGATCTCCCTTTTTTTTCAAAACATTGGACGATTTGTTCCAAAATAGCATTTTAAATGCACTGAAATATTCTCCTACTGGTAAAAAAACACACTATAAACGTATTTTGACAAAATGTGGTTTTAAAACGACTTACAAACTGCTTAAAACATCCTGAAATTCTAAAATAAATAACACGAAAAAGCTTATGTCAATACAAATATCATCCGACCGTCTGCACTCTGCCGACTTCCCCCACCCATAAGCCAAGCACGACCTAAAGTGGTTGAGACAGAATTCTCTGTCCCTATCGTTCTAACGCCGTTTAAAAGGATAGAAAAATAATCAATATTTCTTACCTTTGTTTTGTTGTGATTTTATTTGTAAATAACCAGTGGTTATTATTTGCCAAGGAGTTTTCGTTGGACCAGATATCTTGTCTCTTTTTAATCTAAGGTCTTGAAATTTGAGCCTCGCATCCTCTAGAAGTACCCAAAACCGTCGAATTTGGGACATCCTGTACAGAATGGTGCAAGGGGCCCTTAGACGTCTTAAATCTCAAGCTCTACCTTTTCTTGGTCACTCACTACTTGTAATTTAATATAGTAGGGATGGACGGGATTTGCCCCAATTTAATGCAATAATGATGAGCGCGGCGTCGCAATCCTCTCGCCTTACGGTTAACCGCCCCTGTCGTAAACTAAGGCAGAGTCTATGGAATTTAGCTCGTCACAAATATCCAGCAGGACAACAAAGTTAGTACATCTACTGACAGAATTAGGTTTACCTACAAAGGCACTCTATACATTTGATCAGGGGCTTACGGTGCATGGAAGCAGTGCTTCTCTTAGAAAAACATCATCTGCTTAAATGTAATTTTTGAAATATGAGACAATAACTTTAGATTGTATTAAAAATCTTATAGAAGCTATCTCCGATGCTAGGTTCTCTGTAGGTTTTCTGTATTGGTACCACACAATTTAATTAATTTAATTGTGTGGTACCACCGCAGAACAACGCGTGAAATAATAATAGTAATATTCGCGTTTAAAATTTACAAGGAAACTAATAGTACAGAGAAATGTTAAGGCAAACCAAACAAATCTTTTATTTAAAAATGACTAGGGATGAATGAACGAGATTTTCTATCCACTTTTAATAGGCTATGCCACATTGAGTTGATTTTTACCATAACAACAGGTAATACTTTCAAACATTCTTTTTCCCTTAGAAATATCCCTCCTTTCTCCCCTTTTCTCCCCTTTACCAACATTTCAAACTTTGGTTTGGTTTTAATATTTGTTTATTAATCCATTTTTGTTAAAAGCAATACCATCTTTACTTTTTGCGAATCCCCATATAATCCGTCTTTGCCATAAGCTCTTTGTTTAGTAAACTTTCACAAAAGTAGGTGAACGTTCAACATAAACACACTTTGCCCTCAACGCTTCTCTTGTTCCAGTGGTTTTTGATAAAAAATTTTCACGAAAATTCTTAAAATTTCCAAGTTTTTATTTCATATGTTGTTAAATAAAAACTCACAACTCTTCTTGAAAGGTTGAAAACTCATTAGTCATCGAGTATAATTTGGAAAATTTTTATTTTGACTATATGTAAACATATTTTTAATATGTATTATGTTAGTTTGTATGTATTGTTAGTTTGTTTTTACAAATATTTTCTCTTGTTTTTGTTAGGCGTTTGACATTCAAACCTTGAAAATGGGACAGTAGTCCCGAAACGCGTCGGTTGACTTAAAATAAAGAAGTTTTGCACTCAAAACAAATCATTTTCTTTCCTCAAATGATAATGAACCTTCTGGAGTTTTCAAATAATAATTACTGCATTAATTTGGTACAAATATTTTTTTTTTAAGAAAAATAAAACAAAATTTGTAGTAAATGGATGAGAGTAGTTTTCAAATTTTTACCATGTATGATTGACGCAAGTGTTAATAAAAATCGTGGAGCCCTTTGTAAACTAAGCATGTACCCGTATCACCCAACTGACATGACACGGTGACGCGAAGGATAGAATTGGTCCAGGCCGTATACAAAATTATTTACTTGGGAAAATTTTTTCTCTTAAAACGTGTCTCGAAAAACTGGGGTTTGGATTTTTTGGAAAGATCACGTTACTGAGTGGGCCAAATAAATATATCAAATAAATGAAAAGGCTCTGGTCATTCTCCACTAATATTTATTCAAAAAAAAAATTCTCACCCAAACTGTCATCTTCAGGGGTGTATCTAGGATGGTGCTACAAGTGTGGCGACATCTTGTGTCTATGGAAAAGTACTAAAACCTCATTCTTAGGTGGAAATTTTTTTTTTATATGAAATGGTTAAAAAAAACTTAATTAAATTAAGGGCCTAGCCCCCATGTTTGAGGGCTAGGTATCCTCTTTAAATTCCAAAGGGAAAACATTTTTGTTTAAAAAATCAAAGTTCGCTTTTTTTTTTTAATTTATGAAATGGACACGTGTAACTTTCAGAACAAATGACAAAATTACCAAATATTTCAAAATTGATTTAAGTAACTGTCTGCAGATAACTAAAGCATGGCTTTTTTGGTTACCGATGCAAAAGAACTTCTTTTTTTATCACGGGTGCAAAAAAAGATTTCTGACCGTTTTTTACCCAAAATTAAAGAGAAATAGCGGAAAATAGTAATATAGCAAAAATCTAATTATTCTTGCCTAAAAATTAAGACATTTCCGCCAGTTTTCACCAAGTATTTACGAAAAAATTATTTAAAATAATCGGCAAATTATCAAACTGTCAAAGATTAGAATGTCGCAACCATAGACGTCAAAGTATTTTCCTGTTTTCCTTGGATTTTTTGATAAAGTTATTAAAAAAAATAGGGTTCACAACTCGCAGCTAAACTGTGCTTTTTTTTACTCGCGTTTTTAAATACCTCGCGACGCTCGTTATTTAAACCAAAGCTTGTAAAAAAGCACTATTTTAGCCACTAGTTGTTAAAACTACATTATTATTTCTTACTCATCGTAGCTGGCCTGTCAGTGGTCCTCGTGTACGGTCTTTTAAATAACTTGTATAATTTGTTTTAAGAGAGTTGGAGGCTCTTATAAAAACACCATGATAGCCGTTACTTCTAAAAAAACCACTATTTCATGTTTTTCTGAAATTTGCCTGGGGACAATTTCGTTAATTACCAAGAAAATTAGTACGAAAGTAACTCCTCATAAGTTCTACTTAATTTTTACGACTTCTATCTTGTTGGCCATATGTTTTGAGGGGCACGGACGCAAGGAATTCGTTAACGAATCATAAATTATTTAGGCGGTTTAGGCAGGGTTGGCAATTCCCTAAAAGGCCGTAAAAGCCGGTCATAAAGTGAAACTTTTCAAACTTTGGCTATTACGTGACGTTTCTTATCAAAGATTAAAGTGCGCCACACACTATGAGATTGTCTCGAAGCAGGTTTTTTTGTGAAGGTGAGAGGCCTCTGTTGCAAATTGGGCTCCTTTTTAGGTATACAAAGTGAGAGATTGAGGTAAAGAATGCCATCACTAAGGTAATTTCCTAGCTAAGGGGTAGGACTGGACTCCTCAACCATTGTTCTTCCCTTAGGTGAAAGGCCTCTTTAGTTATACATAGTGAGAGGTTTTACTGAGGTCATTTTTATTAGGAGGAACGTACCAACCGAACATAGGCAGTAATAAATGCCATAACCAAGATAATTTCCTAGCTAAGAGGTAGGACTGGTTTCCTCAACCATTGTTCGTCCCTTATGTGAGAGACCTCTGGTGCAAAGTTGGCTCCTGTTTAGGTATACAAAGTGAGAGATTTGGCTGGGGTCATTCTTATTAGGCGGAACGTACCAACCGAACATATGCGGTAGTGAATGCCATCACCAAGGTAATTTACTAGCTAAGAGGTAGGACTGGTCTCCTCAACCATTGTTCGTCCCTTAGGTGAGAGACCTCTGGTGTAAAGTGGGCTTCTCTGTAGGTATATAAAGTGAGATATTTTTTCTAGGGTCATTCTTATTAGCAGGAACGTACCTCGAACGTTTTATTATACCCAAAACGTTAAGTACTCTTCTCCTGGTCGCCTACAACCTGGACCAGGGTACAAGTAGCTTTAAATGGGTACACTAAAGGAAGAAATGATATAATAAGCCAGGCTGACGAGTCGCTGGAGATATCGCAGACTTCGCTGGAGGTTTAGGCTTAGCGGAGAATAGTCTCACACTACCTCAAGTCAGTACAAAAAAGCCAATTACGATAAATATAAATTTTCATAAAGCCCCCGGAGCTCGAAAATGGCTTGACATATTAAGAAAAATTAAGCTCGCACCAGTGGCTTTTTTCCATCTCCTCAAGAAATACCCAAAATCATCAAACACTTCATTTCAAATTCAATTGGACCAATTTTTTGACACTGCTAATGACAGATTCATTTAGTTTTTGTGTTTGAATGTCAGCCTCCATATTTAAATTAACCCGGAGAATTTGAAATGAGTAGCAGAAAATTTTGTGTGTTTTGTGGATTATTAAAAAAAAATTGTTTGGGTTAGCTGCCAGCTAGGCTGGATTAGAGGCCCTCTATACATTTGACAGTTGTTGTTTTCAATAACTGTCAAAAACTGTATAGAGGGCTGGACTAGGGTTAGATCTAGTCTTAGTGCTAAATTTTTTGCTGAAATCAAGTCATAAATCTTGAGAAAATTATACTAAATACCATTTTTTATACATTTTGAATGCTGTTGATAAAAACTGCTGAAAATTAAATTAAAACTTATTTATCTTTTTCAAGATTTTTTGCAAAAAATTTAAGAAAGCCTTGAACCTGTGATCTCGTATATAATATGAAAAAGCATAACGGTTTTTATTCATTTCTTTTCTGAAAGTGTCTAGACAAAATAACTAATTCACGAGACATTTTTGAGCTTTTCCCCAAGGAAATCTACCAAACGCACTTGACATAGGTGAAAATAAATAAAATATTTCCAAGTCCCCCTGAGGTGTGCATCGCCTACTCCCACACTATGATAAGAAAGATTTACATTTTGGACCAGCGAAATGCTTTTTAAAATATCAAGTTTTGTGGGTGTTCTTATTTCCAGCATATGCACTACACAAACAAAAAGAAAACTCCAGAGTACTTTGTCTTTGGCAGATCCCACCTATTAACTAATTTTTCGACACTTTTTTATTCCACCATACCAATATGGTATGGGGGACTATTAAAATCGTGAAATTTTGACTTTTCAGAAAGTACGGATAGTCCACCATACAATCAATTATTTTATGTTGAAAGGAAATGAAAATATCTCGAAAACTGTATCTTTGAAAGATTTGAACCTTATAACAAAATTTTTGGGTATTATCTGCGAAAACCAAAATCTGAAAACCGCATATCAATAGCTGCTTTACTATATTTTTACGTTTTTTCAAATAACTCGGAAACTAAAACTCCCACGAATTTGGACTTTATAACAAAACATGAAAACTTAAATCTGAAAACCGTATATCGCTGCTTTGTTTTTTTCCAAAGTTACAATTTTTTAAAATATTTTATTCCCCTTTTCCTCCCTTAAACCCCCTACAACCCTACACAAAAGTTAATCAGTTCATAGTCACCCAATAGAGGATTTTTGTACCAAATTTAATTAACATGGATTAAGGCGTTCTTGAGTTATCGTGTATACAGACGGACAACAGACCGACAGACCAAAAGACAACTTTTTTTTCGTCGATTAAGGTGTTTTGGAACCTTAGTAACTCATTTTTGATAAAATTAAGAGAAGTGAAACTTTCATGATTTTTATAGTCCCCCATACCATATTGGTATTCCTGCTTTCGTGTTCGTGTGCGTCGCGATGTCATTGAACTTGCTGGACGTGTATTCTTGAACGGGAAGCGGCATAGATCTATGGCGGATGATCACATGGGACGAAAACGTTATCGATCGCATGGTCCGAAATCTGGGAACAGCGTCGAACCTAGTGATGCTTGCGCAAGAAAAAGGTTTTTTTTGAATGTTTTTTTTTCTAAAACCACTTTTTATTCGTGGAAGGTGATAGATCCCATCCGTATGACTTTCAAGAATAGACGTCCTGGGTACCGATTCTGGAAGTCATAGGAAGTGATCGTTCGCCTGAGAGAAGGGAAGCAGTGTCAACCAATAAACGCGCTTAAAAGCAGTAACGAGACGATCGAAGAATCACCAATCTATTATGGGCACGCGCAGAGCTGCCTCGAACAACAATTTTTGAGCGAAGCCGTTCTCTTGACTAGACCCATTAGTATGGACTTGTAGGAAAGCTCGTCTGAAAAACTTCACTCGTATGATTTCAGAGGACGCTATTGGATGAAACCATCACGTGACAGATCTCGCTAATGCGCATGCTACGGCCAACTTGACCGTCTCGTAAAGTACGACGTCGCACAGTGGTCGATTTTTGTAAAAACGCGGATATTAAAAAAAAACTTCCACATTGTAATTTAATCGTACAAAATATTTAGTTTTAATAAAAAAATAAATAGTTTACAATATTTAAATAAGTAAGCATTTATTCTTTTTTAGCTGATACACAGGATGATCGTGTGAATTTTCACGTTTACCTTAAGACATTTTTAAGAAGGTAAAAGATACATATTAATTAATTGGCTAAATTAAACTAAAAATGTTAGTTTAGAACAATCAAATTTAGTTTAAAGTAATTGACACAATATATAAGTGTTACAGTATACTAGTATATTTTTTATGTATATAGCGTTTTGAATTTCTAAGCATTTTTATTTTGAATACTGATGCGTAATATCAAACTCGTAAGAAGCATAGTTTATTCTTTGGCCAACTATTCGCCTAGTATCTTGACAACCATATAAGGGCAAATTTAGACACATTTTGAATTTTTTAATTTTTCAAGTTATGTCCGCGTTTTTCTGAAAATCGACCACCGTGCGTTGTTCGCATGACTTGTGCGATGGATCACTTCTTAAGGCGCAATTACACAGACGAACATGCTCAAACAAAAGCTCGTGCAAAAGATCTAAAATTTTTTGCGTGAACATTTTTGTGAGCTTTTCTTTGAACATTTTGTTCGGGTAAATTTTTGAGCAAATTATTGCTGTCTGTTTTGGAAACATATTTTTAAAGATGAGAATAAATAAAATTTCACATCAGTGATCAGTGATCTCAATTCTTTAAAAAAATGGAACACCAACTTTTATTTTAAATTTTTGTGAAAAAAAGCCGACGGCAAGCGAAACATTATTCTTGGCTATCAGTTTTGTCAGATGGATTAGGGTTACTTACAATATTTTTTTCTTAGGGTTTTTCCCGGATTCTTTTGCCCGGGTGTTTTTTTTGGGATTTTCTTGCAAGTTTTTTTTATTTCCAAGGGTTTTTTCCTAAAGTCAAAAAACAACCTAGGAAAATTTTTCTTTTCCAATAAAATTTTGAGTGTTTCAAATATCGACAAAAACTCAAAAATTGCACTTTAAGCGGTGATCCGCGCCTCATGACTATGAGGAGTGGTGGGGAGGGGATTTTTTTAAAATATATTTTTGTAACTTTACTTTACCCTTAGCTTTGATTGTTTTTTTTTTAATTCCTCACACCAGATTTACCTAGTTAGTTTAAAATGAAGATAGATATTTACTGTCAATGTAATGTAACAATCAAGGTCGATTACTGACACTGAACAAACAATATGCAAAGGAGCAACAACAACACAGAAGTCTAGTCTATTACTGCTAAATTATATTTTTTTAGACAAGGGTCGGGATCGTAGGGTTGTAAAAGTGGGTAATAAACGAGTATTATTTAGACCGAACGTGCTTTTGTTCATATATTTGAGATTTAATAAAATGTATATAGGTTTTTTAATTTGACTTAATTATTATTGTATTGTGTTTTAAACTAGGAAGTAAAATAAAGAGATATTCTTTTAAACATAAATTTTTATCATAACATTTTACAGGCAACAGCAATAAATAAGTCCCAATTATTATTTTTTTATTCTCGTTTTTTTACAACCCCAAAAAAGTTACAAGTATACTGGCATATCCCCTATAAAAATCAGGTCAATCGAAGTTGCTTATGAGGTAAAATGTGAATTTCGACATCAAATCGTTTTTCCGTCGGAAAGCAAGCAATTAAAAGTACCTTGTTTTAAAACTTAGTCTTTCTATTTCCAGTTAAGTTCAATGAATTCCCATAAAACTATAAAATTTAAATTTGTAAGAAATTTCTATACCAACATTTCTTCAAACAAATTTGGCTTAACATTCTCTTCAAAATTTCCGTGAGTCTTTTTGTACGAGATTTTGCTTGAACTTTTTTTTGAACATTTTGCTCAAGAGGCTCGTGTAAATGTTTGTCGGCATTTCAACATCAAAGGAAAGTTTGTCTATGTAAATGCGCCTTTAGGGTATGATCGTTCTATTACGCCCAGAATCGAGCACCTGAATGCATCGAGCATCGAGTTACGGTCGCGTGCTTTAGGCGGGCGTAGAAGCTATCATTGGAGTAGGTTATTTGCAAGACAATGCGGGTATGCAAATACCGTCAACTTCAGCTGACCGCACGCCAGTGTGGCCAACTGGGTTCGCTGAAAATTCCCATTTTTTGTGTGGAAAAATCCTCATAATTCCTTAGGTCAAAATTACCTTGAATCAGGACCTACCTAAGCAGACGGGCCACCAGTGGCGGATCCAGCAATTTCACGAGGGGGGGGGGAGCGCAAGCAATAAAACTTATGTAGGCCGGCTCAAGCGACTACGAACATATGGCAAAAAAGTCCTTTTTTATGGTCATCATTGTTTTTGGGGGTTTGGTTAGATTGGTATGTTGGTTAGTGGTAACCTGACCGTCCCCACTAACCAAACAGTTGCGACCTTCGTTCGTCGTAGTTGCTTGAGCCGTTGGTGGTAACTAACAGATACAATCTGATACAACCAATTTATTTTGGCAAAGTTATTTGTTATACAAATCCCTAATTCTAAAAAAAAAAATACATTCAGTATTAACATTCCAACATTATTATCGTATTAAAAAACCACTTTAGTCCCTAGGTATATAATGTACTATTTTGTAAACCATATAATTATGTGAAGTTGTTCGTAATAAAAGTTGTTAAATCACCTTTTTTTTAGAAAAAAGCTGTTTTTGTACATTTGGCTCCTTATTTTTTTCTTTTTATTTTGTACATAGAGAAAGTAATAGCTACGCGAGAGTGACCGATACTATTTTATACTTAGGGAACATAGTTTATCGGCGACACGAGCGCAGCCAGTGGCTACAGGAAGGAACTACTTGTACAGCCAGACGCATAATAAAATACATATATTCTTTTGGTTAATTTTTTACAGACACTTACTTACTTAATAACAAAAAGATATGAAAAAACTTAACAGCCGCAGTTTTTCATACTTTTAAGTGTTAAAAAAGCAATGCATTCGCGAAAGGTTTTAGCTCTATACAAACCTTAACCAACTTTGTAGTGTTATGCAGCTAAAAAACTTTTTTTAGCTTACAAAAAGTTTTTTGGATCCTTTAAAAGTCTAAAATAGGAGGAGGGGGTTATAACTATGTTGAGGAATATTATCACGTATAAAAGGTAACAACATTTTATTATGTTATTTTCTTTTATTAATTGAGAAAAAATCCCAGTATTATTTTAACATATATCTCTTTTTTTTGTTGTGTTTTAACCTATTATCTTCTTGCTTAATTCTGTATAAATCGCTCGCAAAAATCTGAAACCCAATTTTCGGCACTCTTCAAATAGTCCTCTCTAGCTTTAATGCTAGTGATCCAGCCTGATTTGAATGGCATTTTAGACATAATAATAACTTGTTATTCCACTATATAGCTAATCCCATAAACTCGCGCGATTTCCAACCAAAACTAATTAAAATCACTCACTTTTTAAAATCTAAAAAAACCGCTTGCCAGGCTTGACAGACTTTGACAAGCGGTGGCAAAAACCGTCAGGTACTAAATTAAAATTCTGTGAAATATATTTCGATATTGAAAAATATTCTTTCTTTCATGATCATATAGAAAGAGATGGACGAGGCAGGGTAGGTGATGACTTAATACAAGCATTACTTTCACTCTCCGCCGCAATGCACTATGCGCTACAGGAACGTAGTTCCGGCGCGGCCCTATCTTTCTGTTAGCTTCGTAAGTTATTATTATTATTATTATTATTTAAAATCTGATAATTTTAGCAACAGTGCACGATAATTATGTCTGTCGATGGCGCCCTCCGTGCGAACGATCGAAACCAATAAAATAGCGACATAAAACTATTTGTAAACTAATCGCGGTATACGTATCCGCATCTAGCGAGAACCAAGCACATTAATTGGTCAGAAACTTGTACCACGTTCGAAAAGAGCAGATATATGCTAATCTAAGGTGTTCTTGAACGCGATAGGTGTTGAGATGCGTTAGGTATCACGTATCGTTACGGCACACGTATCGTATCTCAGCACCTATTGCGTTCAGAAACACCTTAAATTAGCATACATCTGCTCTTTTCGAACGTGCTACAAGTTTCTGACCAATCAATGTGCTTGGTTCTCGCTAGATGCGGATACGTATACCGCGATGAGTTACAAATAGCTTTATGTCTCTAATACCTAATGTACTTAGCAGTAGGTGGAGGTAGTATGTAGGTTTCGTCTACAATCAAGAGATACTGTACGATTTAAAAAACAAACGGAATATTTAAATCTAAAATATTTTTAGTACATCCTGTAGGAACTCTATTCGGGCGAGAAATATGCTAATATAATGTAAAAAAAGTACAATAGAAAGCATTGTAACAAAACTAAAGCAGGACGCGATAATACCAAACAAAACTTGCACAACACGTACCCAGTTTATACGGTCCTCTTAAAGCGCTTTCAAATAAAGTCAATTTTATTTTTTTTTTCGTATAGAGACGATTTAAGAAAGCGGTTTTTGAGGTCGGTGTAAATACTTTAAAAACCCTTTGGAGCATTGCTGCCACGCAAAAAATCTGTTGTTTACTTAGTTGTTTTATTTGCATTTTTTGGGAAGTCTTACTGTTAGATCATTAGGCTAGAGTGATGGCAATACTTGGATCAACTGCTAAGAAACAATTTTAATGAAGGACGTAAATCCTTGGATAAAACGAATTTATTTAAAACCGTTTTTATATAAAACCGGTTCGAGACGCGTATAAACGCAGCAACGGTTTTCGTGTCTTTGTTTAGTC
Organism: Oxystoma pomonae; assembly: GCA_963921995.1. NCBI lineage: Eukaryota > Metazoa > Arthropoda > Insecta > Coleoptera > Brentidae > Oxystoma > Oxystoma pomonae. The sequence continues at coordinate 73,537,119 of OY998171.1, forward strand.
GGTTTGGCTCGAATTTCCAATCTTGCCCCATTTTCCATTTATTCTCTACAAAGCGTTGCCAGTGCACTGGATTCGCTTTCTCTCCTTATCTCCTTCAGCAGTGGTGTTTTTTGGCCTCAGATTATTGTAGGTCAAGAGTTGATTTTAATTGACTCTATGTTGTTTGTCCTTGTATTAGTAATTTATTTTGGTTCAATAGCGATTGTATTAAACTTGCATGTTAGCAAACTTATTGACCGTCCTATAATAGTACTAATTGTTTACCTTTCTGTCAAACTGTCATAAATAGTGCCGACTTCATTAAAGTCAGCCTGTCCAATAAGTCTCTAATGACGAAATAGTGGCAGGATTTAACTTCCAAAATTTAATATCTCGTTTCTAGACTTGGACAAAAGGCGATATTTTTTTGAACTCTGCGAACTTTTTTGTTAATAATCTAAAAACTCTTTTAATATCTCGGCATCAACTTACTTCAGATAAAGCCTTAGCTAATTGTAACTTTTACCCTGTGCTCTAAACCTGGAATAAGGTAAAATGCCACTTCTATAGGTTTTCTTATTCTCTAAAATGTTCGGGCGTTCAAATAGCGACTAAGAATACGTAAAATCGGGGATTTTCTTTTAAATTAACACCTTTGGCGTATTTTCCCTTTTGTTAGAAAATGGACCAGTTTAATTTAGAAAATAAAGATGTAGTGTGAAAACGATTCTCCAAGTTAAAATGTAGTTTTTACAGCTAATGGCTAAAATAGCGAAGCGAATGATTTAATATTAATAACGCAAGTAAAAAGTACAATTTATTCGCGAGTTGTAGACACTGTTTTTTAATACCTTAATCAAAAAATTTAAAATACGTGTGTGGTTGAATTAAAGTCAAATATTTGTTTAAATGAATGAATGAATGTAGAAGTGCCGGCGGGACAATTCCCATGTACGTAGGCCACCTTGCTGGGCCCGTTGCACGCCCACTATCCATGGTTTAGCTCTGGAAGCCTGCCTCTTGCACAAAAGAACAGATTTTTCTGGGCTGCAACCTTGTTACATCGCCTGGGACCTACAGACAGTTCCCAAGGTGCAACTCTCTTGACCTGGGCAGAGCCAGACACTCCAGCAGGACATGTAAGGACGATTCTTCCTCCTTCATGCACCATCGACTTTCTGAGTCTAACAGTGTCCCGTTAGGAGCCCTGTTGCTGGTCTCACATCCTTCCTGCCTAGGTGGAGCAAGGACTTCGAGCAGGTGCTCTCCAGTCAGCTCTGTTTCGGTTGGACCGTTCATGCTGATGTCCACGATTTTGACCTGGAGCTTCCTGAGCTCCTTGGCCAATTTGTTTACATCAGTGGGGTCCGTAGCCGCCCCTGATGCGTTTATAGAGTAGAGTCCAATAGGTACTTTTGCAGTTCCCTGTCAGGCCTGTTGTGTTGAAGAAGATCTACTGAGTTTTTGAACAGTTCCTTGTTGATCTTATCTTTAGAGGTTTCACTGGGTACCTGTTCGGTTTCCCGTGTTACCTCCTGGTTGTCGGAGGGTCCTTCTGGAGTTCTCTCACAGACAAGTAAATCGGCTAGAATCACCTCCCCATCACTTCAGAGAGGGGGCTATATACAACAGGGTGTACCTGGTTCCCTGAGGAAGGTTTTTATTTTGGTGCCTCATCCATACCCGTCCCCGATCCACCACTCAGAGATGTCGAGAGCGAACCAGAGTTGGTCTCACCTAAGCGCTCCCTATCTCCGACACACCAACCCCAAAGAGCTGCGTTCCAGGGGGGTGCGGTATGACGTTCACCAACAGGATTTAGTCACCGACTTATTCAGTCGGGTCCACCCCCGCGACTTGGACGCCCCTGTTGAGAGTTACCCGAGTGGGATTCAGAGAAGGGAGCTCTCAATACATGCAAAGGCCAAATATTTGTTTAAACTAAGTAAATATATTAGGGCGCTAAATTTACCTTCATTTTGTAAGTAAATATTACTATATAATAAATAAATGATGTAATAAAATATGTAATAAAATAAAGGTCAAATTCAGTAAATCTTTAAACTTCTAAAGCCAAGTAAAACTTATTTACAGTAAAAAATTTAGTGCTTAAATAAACTAAATGTTCTTTGAGGTAAATTTGGCTGACTTTTAAAAAACATTTTTATCAGTGAGGGCCCTACACTGACTCCGTTTTTAAATTTTGCACCATACAGCTTATAGTAGTGGTAGTAGAAGAGGCTTGCCTTTTTTTTTAAGCCAGGCAAGTGCCTTTTTATACACCACCCCTGTGCACCCCCGACTGATTTACGTGCGCCTTAAGATGCAAGTTTTCTTTCTCTAAGAGGGCTTAATTTTGCCTGACGCCCTCTTTTTCGAGGGCAGGGATCTTTAGACTGCATATCATGTATACACAGTGGACCGCCGGCCTTACAACACCTTAGACTTGCATTTATCTAAAATCGCTACTATTCCAGCAGAACTTGGTTTTGACAGCAGACATTCCCGGTTTTACTAGTCGTAGTCACCGTCGGAGTCTCCTCACACTTATTCCTTGAAAAAGTCCCGCTTATCTCCGGCCGGGTCCCATGCAGTCCCGGTATCAAAAAAGTCCAGGCTTAGAACATTGAACTACTAGAAGGAGTCTGGTCTGTCTGGTTACACTGGTTGTTTGAGTGCAACATCAACAATGGGGAAAGGGGAGAAAGAAATCTGTGTTGCCAATTTTAATAACAGAATTATGCAACAAAAAACTTATTAAATTTGGATTAAGTTTTGACGCTTATTTATTAATTAATTAATGAGGTTTAAGGAATATGTTGAAAAAGCTAATATAAACAATATATAATATTCACAACCTATTTAGAACTTTCGACGTTTTTTGAAAATTTAACATGTGTTTTCCTTCTTTTGTTTCTCGATTTTTCCCGGAATGTCATTATTGTTTTGAAAGTGAAAGTTTCAGCACTTGTCAGTAGTGTTTTTTTGATATTTTTGTGAAAAGATTGTGCCGAAAATTGTTTCCGAAGTGTATTATTATATGCAAGTTGAAACAGAAGTCGTCATATTTGGCCATTCTTGGTAAACAAAGGCAGGAAATCTGTGTTGCCGGCTTGTCATTAATTTCAGTGTAAATAGGGATTTCCATAGCACCTTTTTCTTATTTTTATAGTTGTACATCCTACTTGAATAAATTTTTATGTTTTTTTATAGAAACATAGATTTTTATTACTATATCTAGACCATTTAATTAAACGAAACTAAAAATTATTGAAGGTATTTTAAACAATATTAAAAACAGGGGAAAACGTATTAGGTTAACATGACAACAATGGAATGAAGATGTTGAACTCAAACACCCAGCCCTAGGTGTAAAAAAAAAAGCTCCTTCTAGTAGTTCAATGTTCTAAGAGTCCAGGTCTCTTTTTTTGGTTCACCAGCTGCCAAGAGGTCTTCTCTACCAAATTTCGTGGGGGCCTCACCATGCCCTTACTGTTGTATGCAAAAAAAATTGCACCCCTGCTTGAATCAAAAAAACATGCGTCATTTCAAAATTAGTTTCAGTGCTAGCGCCCGTCCTTTAATATAATTAAACCAAAATAAATGACCTTTTTATGAATAGATATTCACAAAATAATTTGGTGAAACTTAGAGATTTTCGTTTTTTTTTGTTCTGTTATTTAAATGCGGGGGTGTTTTTCCTTGTAGGTTTTTATCCGTGATATTTATGGAAAACTGTAAGGAAATAGGTTCAAGAAAATTAATACGTAACGCGATTAAGATTAGATTGTCGTGCAGATAAAGTTCGTTAATGAATTATTAATGAAAATTTGACTGGCTGGTTAAAGTCATAGAAATCATAAGGTAACGGAACGATTTTCACCTTAGAAGATTGAACTACTAGAAGGAGTCTGATCTGTCTGGTTACACTGATTATTTGAGTGCAACGTCTACAGTGGAAAAAGAGGAGAAAGAAATCTGTGTTTCCAATTTTACTAACAAAATTATGCAACAAAAAACTTATTAAATTTGGACTAAGTTTTGACGCTTATTTATTAATTAATTAATGAGGTTTAAGATATATGTTGGAAAAGCTAATATACACAATATATAACACTCACAACCTATCTAAAACTTTCGACGTTTTTTTGAAAATTTAACATGTGTTTTTCTTAAACATCTTCTTTTGTAGTCAACGTGGCAACATTAAATGTTTATTGCGGTTTCTCGATTTTCCCCGGAATGTCATTATTGTTTTGAAAGTGAAAGTTTCAGCACTTGTCAATAGTGTTTTTTTGATATTTTTGTAAAAAGATTGTGCCGAAAAATGGTTCCGAAGTGTATTATTATATGCAAGTTGAAACAGAAACCGGGGGACCGCAGTATTTCGTTTCACAGGTACGATAAATTAAAATATTAACTAAATATTAGGTTAGAATTCGTCATATTTGGCCATTCTTGGTAAACAAAGGCAGGAAATCTGTGTTGCCGGCTTGTCATTAATTTCAGTGTAAATAGGGATTTCCATAGCACCTTTTTCTTATTTTTATAGTTGTACATCCTACTTGAATAAATTTTTAGGTTTTTTTTATAGAAACATAGATTTTTATTACTATATCTAGACCATTTAATTAAAAGACACTAAAAATTATTGAAGGTATTTTAGGCAATATTAAAAACAGGGGAAAACGTATTAGGTTAACATGACAACAATGGAATGAAGATGTTGAACTCAAACATCCTGCCCTAGGTCTGAACACTGATTATTTGAGTGCAACGTCTACAGTGGGGAAAGAGGAGAAAGAAATCTGTGTTGCCAATTTTACTAACAAAATTATGCAACAAAAAACTTATTAAATTTGGATTAAGTTTTGACGCTTATTCATTAATTAATTAATGAGGTCTAAGATATATGTTGAAAAAACTAATATACACAATATATAACACTCACAACCTATTTAAAACTTTCGACGTTTTTTGAAAATTTCACATGTGTTTTTCTTAAACATCTTCTTTTTTAGTCAACATGGCGACATTGATTGTTTGTTGCGGTTTCTCGATTTTTCCTGGAATGTCATTATTGTTTTAAAAGTGAAAGTTTCTGTACTTGTCAATAGTGTTTTTTTTGATATTTTTGTAAAAAGTTTGTGGCGAAAAATGGTTCCGAAGTGTATTATTATATGCAAGTTGAAACAGAAGCCGGGGGACCGCAGTATTTCGTTTCAAAGGTACGTTAAATTAAAATATTAACTAAATATTGAGTTAGAATTCGTCATATTTGGCCATTCTTGGTAAACAAAGGCAGGAAATCTGTGTTGCCGGCTTGTCATTAATTTCAGTGTAAATAGGGATTTCCATAGCACCTTTTTCTTATTTTTATAGTTGTACATCCTACTTGAATAAACTTTTAGGTTTTTTTATAGAAACATAGATTTTTATTACTATATCTAGACCATTTAATTAAAAGACACTAAAAATTATTGAAGGTATTTTAGACAATATTAAAAACAGGGGAAAACGTATTAGGTTAACATGACAACAATGGAATGAAGATGTTGAACTCAAACACCCTGCACTAGGTCTGAACACTGATTATTTGAGTGCAACGTCTACAGTGGGGAAAGAGGAGAAAGAAATCTGTGTTGCCAATTTTACTAACAAAATTATGCAACAAAAAACTTATTAAATTTGGATTAAGTTTTGACGCTTATTTATTAATTAATTAATGAGGTTTAAGATATATGTTGAAAAAGCTAATATACACAATATATAACACTCACAACCTATTTAAAACTTTCGACGTTTTTTGAAAATTTCACATGTGTTTTTCTTAAACATCTTCTTTTGTAGTCAACGTGGCAACATTGATTGTTTATTGCGGTTTCTCGATTTTTCCTGGAATGTCATTATTGTTTTGAAAGTGAAAGTTTCAGCACTTGTCAATAGTGTTTTCTTGATATTTTTGTAAAAAGTTTGTGGCGAAAAATGGTTCCGAAGTGTATTATTATATGCAAGTTGAAACAGAAGCCGGGGGACCGCAGTATTTCGTTTCAAAGGTACGTTAAATTAAAATATTAACTAAATATTAGGTTGGAATTCGTCATATTTGGCCATTCTTAGTAAACAAAGGCAGGAAATCTGTGTTGCCGGCTTGTCATTAATTTCAGTGTGAATAGGAATTTCCATAGCATCTTTTTATTATTTTTATAGTTGTTCATCCTACTTGAATACATTTTTAGTTTTTTTTTTATATAAACATAGACTTTTATTACTATATCTAGACCATTTAATTAAACGAAACTAAATTATTGAAGGTATTTTAAACAATATTAAAACAGGGGAAAACGTATTAGGTTAACATGAGAACAATGGGATGAAGATGTTGAACTCAAACACCCTGCCCTAGGTCTGAAAGCTCCTTCTAGTAGTTCAATGTTCTAAGATTTTCACGCATCCAAGTTTTAACGAACACCATGAAAGCCGCTATTTCTTGATCGCTGTAACTAAACCAACCAACCTTTTTCTTTGGGTCGGTTGCTGACTTCACTTGCGTTAATTTTGGCTCGTTTTGGTTTTGGTATTTTGTTTATTTTGCATTTTTCTTTGTCCTTTATCCCCTTGAACCCAAACCTTAACACCATTATCATTAGGATATTTTTGGTCAGTGTTTTTGACTCTGCGTTATAGGTTTCGTTATTTCTGCGTTAACTAAATGTCATTCCGTAGTGGTTATTCACCATAACGGAGTCCGGTACTTAAGGAAGAATAACTTATTTATCGATATTTTTATTTGTTTTCGCAATATTTTTGAAAATATTATGGAAACCTTATTTACTAAAAAGGTTCTTATCATCGCCTTCACCTTCTTTAATTTGAAGAAAATCGGTATAAAAGTAGAGTAATATTTAACACAATAAAGTTAGGTTATATTTAACATCAAATACAAAAATGAATCTGACCAAAAACTCTTTCTGCGAACATTCCGTTATCACTATTAAAAAAAAAATAAGCATAACAATAGCAGCTGTGGTAGTGTTTAACAACCACTACCACTCATCGATTTTACCAGAGTTTTTGGAACACATTAAAACTTCACTTGTAAAAAATCTGACAAGATGACAAAAAATAAAAAATTTGGCTTAATTTTACCAAATAAGTGTATTATATGTTGGAACATGATAATATTTTATTAATTTTAAGATTAATTGCGCGAAAATTCTCTAAAATTAACCAGAAAAATAACCACAACCACAACGAAATGGATTCGTAGCTTACGGCAGTGGTAGTGGTTAATCACCACAATCACGAATGACGTTTAGCTATTGCGCAGACGCAGTCATTACCACAACCACTACGAAGTATCAAATAAGCATTCCAAAATATCCCTAATAATAATTTCGCTATAATAAAATACCCTATTAACACTGTTATCATACTTTTTAAAAATTGGGTTACGAGGCTCTAACTAGAATCAAGTCGGAATCGGTCATGAGTTATTTTTAAATAAATAACAAATTATAATATATATATAATTATTACAAAATTTCGTTGCTTGCTCAGGTAGAATTTTTGATCTATTGCCCTCTCTTATATCTATGGTTAAAGTTAATGATATGTATCAAATACACGGAGCTTTTCTTTGTTTTTACAATGAAAACCTGACCCATTTGGAGATAAAAATTATGTTTTGCAAAAAAAAATGTATTGGACAACGGCTTCTGCTGAGATATGCGTTTTTCCATCCTCAGTACGAAATGACGGTCTTGCTCCTCAGATTTGTGGCTTGGCACACCACTTCAAAGGTGGACAATTAACCCCTTTGATGGAGAACATAAGAATGCCTATAATTTACAATACAATGTAAAAAGGTAGTTTTCCTAAAATTTTAAAATGACAAAACAGCGACAAAACAGAAATTGGTCAAAACGTACTGGTTTTTTTTTTATAGCGACGAGAAATCTTCATAGACACCGGTCTCTGGTGGTCTACCGAATGTGCCCGATTCATCCTTCGTCTTCGTGTTTAATTTTTAGAATCGTTCTTATCATACCATGTCCCTGGTTCCATTTGTTTACGTGTTGTATCATTTCTTTAAAGAGGTTCCCTATTATTCTCTATCTGTAGATCGTGTCTTGTTGTTTGGCGGTAGTTCTCAAATCTTGGATAGTAAATTAACGTATGTTCTACGTCATCTATCCTTTGACAGTACCGACATATGTCGTCCGTTTTCCCTATTCGCTTTGTGTATGTCCTAAAACATCCATGTCCACGTTAGAGCTTGTGTCATATAGTAATCCATTTTTTTTGTTTGCAGTCTATCCATGTTTTAATGTTGCTTGCCAGGATTCCAGTGTTTTCTCTTTTGCAGCTTCTTTGCTTTCTTTACTGTGTCCATTTTTATCTTCATATACAAATTCTTCGACAATTAGGTCTATGGGCGGGATTCCTGTTATAACCTGTTCCGTTGATATCGTTCGGTAGCCTAGCCTGCGTTCCGTTACATTATTGTCAGCATGTTTTTGTACTCCTTTTTGCGCAGTACTGAACTCCATATCACTGCACCACGTGTTACGATTGAATGAGTTACACTGTATAGTAACTTCCTCTTGCTAGTACTGGGCCCGTTTATGTTGGGCATAAGTCTTAGTAGTTCAGCGAGTCTTTTAGTTGCCTTTTTAGTTGCTTCTTCTATATGCTTTCCGAATTTCTGGTTTTCACCGATGTGAATTCCAAGATATCGTACGCTCTTTTGCAGTTTTATGAGGACTCCCTTTAGTGGAAAGTCAATGTTTTGCCGATCTTTTTTTTCCGCTTAGTATAACGGCTTCGGTTTTTTCTGGTGCTAATTCTAAGTGGTTGTTTGTCATCCATTCGTTAATAAGTCTTGTTGCCTCGTTTGCTCTTTGCATAAGATGTATCGCTGTGTCAGCCCTGACTGACCTACACAATACCAAATACGTACAAGTCTAAAATAGTATAACATATTGCCGCTAGATGGCGCTGCGGTGTAACAGGCACCGTTTGATTTGTTAGCCTGAGAGCGCCTTCTTTATTTTAAGTAGAGAGGGCGCTGGCCTCGCCTACAGCAGCATCTAAGGGCCGTATTCATAGTCCTCCCTTGGGGGGCCAACCCAACCGATTGGTTACAAGAAAAAACAAGCGCGGCAAAAGTCGTTACGAAAAGCTTGTCCGCTATATGCATACTGCCATCTAGCGGCAATATATTACACAGGTTTTCCTGTCCAGCTGTTGTCGACTGTGTCGCCACCTAGCGGGAATATGCTACACTATTTCATGTTTGTACGGTTTTACGGTTATGCACCTGTACTTTCTTATCATTTCCGGTTTTTGTAATGGACTTCTTGATAAATTATGCGCACCCGAACATAACATCTCTTTATTGTTTTTTTTAACACAAGGTCATATTTATCATATTTTTTTTCAAATTAAAAATATTAACTGTAATTATTTGTCTCTTAAATGGAAAAACATTACCTATCTGTAGAGTGGTGTGCTAAAAACGAGGTCGAGCACACCAGTTGATTTTTTTCAGGATGTATTATAGACCGGGTGGTTCACCCTTTTTTTTCTGCATTTATTAAGAAAGAGAAATGAAACACACATAATGTGAAATTTGACGTTTTTTGTCAAGTCACCTGACATTCAGTGACTTCACTGAAAACGGCCTCAGCTTTCGATTTTTATTTTCCTGGAACATTCTGAGTTCAAGGGTATTCCATATGTCAAATTTTGACAGCTTTTAAAAACTTTTTTTTTCAATCTAGGTGGCCATGACGGGCCAAAAATTAATATTTCGTTCTCAATTAATTCAATCGAAAAGGCCTGCTTGTTATTACCTATAAAACTGCATAATGTAGGCTTGCAGATTTTTCATTTGTTTTTAAACTGCGCACTACCATCTCAATTGTCAACAAGCCTACGAGTTAAAAATAAAAACAAATCATTTAATTTATAAAAAGCGAAGGGTTTGTTTAATTTCCTATTCTTTCAATGAAAATTATTGTTTATAACCTTAACATTTTTGATAGCAGTGTAAACACATATCATTCTATTTAAAAAATGCAGTATTTTTATTTTGAAATTTCAAAACGCGATCAAATTGAGCGTAAAGCATTTACAGGGTGTTTTATATTTTGAATTAATTAAAATCAATATATTAATTTTTTACCCATCATGGTCAATTTTATTACAAAATTATGATTGTTTTCCACAAACCAAAACTACACTTTTTTGCACTCGACGCGCGTTTCGCTAACAACGTTAGCATCATCAGGAGACGATAAACAATGAACTAAATTAATCTACGCTCTATCTTATATACAATCCTTTAGTGGGCGGAGATAAGACTAATAAATTGTGATTGATCACGATTTTTAATCCTACCTCCCCTCAACCAAAGAATAAAGTGTACTAAACGGGATAGGTCCTCTATCTTTATTTAAACTATTTCTGGATTTAATGATTTCCATACTTTCATATGCATTCAAAAGTCTTTTGTTTGGTACACTTTTTAGAAGTTTTAGGTTATCTAATGTGAATCTATGATTGTTTTCAAAAGCATGCTCGGCCACACTTGACTTTTCTGTTCTTCCGTATTTTAAGTGTGCTAAGTGTTCTTTAAGACGTGTTTGAATAGAGCGTCTCGTTTGGCCAACATATTTTTTATCACAATCCATGCAACTAATTTCGTAAATTCCACTTTTTTCTAGAACTGTAGTTTTATCCTTGGGATTTCCTAGTAAGCTTCTTATTGTGTTACCGGACTGATATACTAATTTAAGACCGGTGTTATTAAATACTTTCTGTAATCCTTTCGTATAATTAGGATTATACGGAATTGATACAAATTTTGAGTCGCAGGTATCGTTTTGTCTGAAAAAGGTAGAATTCCGAAAGGTCTTTTGAAAAGAATGTCTATTTATCAGCTTATTTATTAAGCCTTCGTCGTAACCGTTTTCGCCAGCTATATTCCTAATCCTATTCTTTTCTGCTTCAAATCTTTCTTTGTTTAAGGGGAAATTTACTAATCTATATGTTAAAAAGTGCAAACTTGCAAGCTTATGTTGTAAGCAATGAAAAGAGTCATTTGGAATATACCTGTTGGTGGCCGTGCCTTTTCTGTATAGGTCAAAGTCCCAATTTATTTTTATTTCTTATAACTAAAGTGTCTAGAAATGGCAGTGTACCGTTGTTCTCTGTTTCATAAGTAAATTTAATAGTGGGAAATTTGTTATTTATTTTTTCCATAAAATTTTCAACACTAGTTACTTTAGTGTTGAATACTGCAAACACATCGTCTACATACCTGAACCATACTCTGGGGAAATACTCAAATTCTTTACTTATATCTGATTCAAATTTGCTCATAAATAGGTTTGCGATAAAAGGTGATAAACTATTACCCATTGTGGTTCCTTCTAATTGCTGGTAGTAGTTATTTTTATATTGAAAGTAATTTTGATTCATGCAGAGTTTTGTTAAAGATAGGTATTCTAAAGTCTGTTTGTCTTCTAGATTGTTTTTTCTTAGTAGTTCCTTCAGGTATTGTAAGGTATTGGGGATCGGCACACTTTGAAGCAGAAAAGAATAGGATTAGGAATATAGCTGGCGAAAACGGTTACGACGAAGGCTTAATAAATAAGCTGATAAATAGACATTCTTTTCAAAAGACCTTTCGGAATTCTACCTTTTTCAGACAAAAAGATACCTGCGACTCAAAATTTGTATCAATTCCGTATAATCCTAATTATACGAAAGGATTACAGAAAGTATTTAATAACACCGGTCTTAAATTAGTATATCAATCCGGTAACACAATAAGAAGCTTACTAGGAAATCCCAAGGATAAAACTACAGTTCTAGAAAAAAGTGGAATTTACGAAATTAGTTGCATGGATTGTGATAAAAAATATGTTGGCCAAACGAGACGCTCTATTCAAACACGTTTTAAAGAACACTTAGCACACTTAAAATACGGAAGAACAGAAAAGTCAAGTGTGGCCGAGCATGCTTTTGAAAACAATCATAGATTCACATTAGATAACCTAAAACTTCTAAAAAGTGTACCAAACAAAAGACTTTTGAATGCATATGAAAGTATGGAAATCATTAAATTCAGAAATAGTTTAAATAAAGATAGAGGACCTATCCCGTTTAGTAGACTTTATTCTTTGGTTGAGGGGAGGTAGGATTAAAAATCGTGATCAATCACAATTTATTAGTCTTATCTCCGCCCACTAAAGGATTGTATATAAGATAGAGCGTAGATTAATTTAGTTCATTGTTTATCGTCTCCTGATGATGCTAACGTTGTTAGCGAAACGCGCGTCGAGTGCAAAAAAGTGTAGTTTTGGTTTGTGGAAAACAATCATAATTTTGTTTTAGTGCAACCAAAGGTTCCAAATTCCCAACATAGTCAATTTTATTGTTTTAAAAACTGTCAAAATTTGACATATGTGGTGCCGCTGGAAGCAGAATATTTCCAGGAATCCAAAAAATGTAAAACCATATTTAAAAATCGACAGTTGAGGCCGTCACGTGACTTGTCAAAAAACGTAAAATTTGACATTATTTGATACCTCAAGTTTTATTTTTCTACTTTGAAAAATGCCCAAAAAAGGGAGTGACCACTTTTGTGAAACACCCGGTGTATGTGAAAAATTACTCGATGCATCAGAAAACCTTCAAATTCGCCACTTTTTTAAGGTGGTGTGGAGAGCCTTATTTAAAATTTTGAGATGCAAAACTATTCATTTCGGGTCGTTCCATATCAAATCAACCAAAAAATCGCAAAAATTTTACGCGACCAATTCCAATTTTGATGATTTTTGGTATATATTTTCTTCTTACCATAAAAGTTGAAAATGCAAATTTTTAGATTTTTTTGATTCGTAGTTTTTTTTTTTTTAATTTTTCAAAATAAAAAAGTCAGCATTTTGACCTTAACAAGAATGTACAAAACTAGCAATATCTCGAGAACCACTTACACTAGGAAAGTAATAAATGGCTCATTTTAAAGTCATTTTGAAGCTCTTTTTTATGAAATATCACAACATAATTTTAACAAAAAAAAAAATTGGAAATAAAAAATTGAAAAAAAAAAAATTGAAAAATTCAAAAAGGCCATTTTTAATTTTTTTGAAAAAAATATATAATTTTGGTCAAAGTGTTACTTAATTATCCACAAAATTTTATGATGGAGAAATGATGGGTTCAATGTCAAAAAAAATATCAAAAATATTAAGTACATTTTATAGGCGATTTTTCATGCATGTGACATTTTTAATAAATTTTTTCACATTGAACCCATGATTTGTCCATCTCAAAATTTTGTGAATAGTTTAATAACACTTTAAAGAAAATAATATAATTTTTTGAAAAAAATTAAAAATGGCCTTTTTGAAATTTTTCAAAAAAAAAAATCAAGAATTTTTTTTTTATTTTTTTTTTCAATATATGTTATGCAATATTCTCATATGAAAGGTCTTTATAAGAGCTTTAAAATGAACCTTCACCTACTTTTCTATTATAAGTGGTTCTTTGGATATTCCTAATTTTGTGCGCACATGTTAAGGACAAATAAGTGACTTTTTCGATTTTCCAAAATTAATTCAAAATAAACAACTGGTCAAAAAAGTCTGAAATTTTGGATTTTCCAGTTTTTTGGTAGGAAAAACATGTATACTAAAAATCATCAACATCGGAGATGGTGTGGTAAAATACCCTGGTTGACTTGATATGGACTGACCCTTTCGTATTAAGGATGGAAAAATGCACATCTTAGCTCTATTCATTTCGTATTAAGGATGGAAAAATGCACATCTTAGCAATCGAAATAAAATAAAGATTTCCTGTGTATCCCTATACATCTTCTCAAGATGAAGAAGTCATAGTTTATTTTTTATCCAATTTTTATAGCGGCAAGAAGGGATAAAAACTAAAATCCTCGGCGATCATAAAATGCTTTACGATATATATACTGAGACGTTGTTCAGGTGGAGTGCACTCGAAACCTACACTTTATCGACATTGATCCAGACCCACTTTGATGCTTGATTTATTACGAGAAGCCCTCGACATATTTTTATTCAGCATCCACAAATAAAGTTTTGTTAGTGGTTTTGATCATTTTAGACTAGCAGTAGAGAGTATTGGTTGTATATGTAAATGTAAGATAAAAAATAGTTTGAGACTTATTCGAGAACTTTTTTTGGAGAATTTTGTAAATCACCCAGAACCTAGTTTATCAACGAACTATAGGTTTGTGCAGAATTTTAAAAAGTTTGGTTATGTAGCGCCAAGAAAACATAAAAAATCCACTGTTTTGAATAACGTGCAGGAAGTACGAGATGTGATGATTTGCGCTGCAGTGGAGGAAAATCGAAAATTAACTAGCCACCAAATTGCCGAAGCAGTTGATACGTCTTCAGCCACTGTCTTACGTGTTCTCAAAAAAAAATAGTTATCATTCTTACAAAGTGTCCAAAACGCATCAAATTTTTCCGGAGGATAACTATCGTCGTATGTAATTTTGCGAAACAATGATGGAAAGGGCTAATCGTGATGAAAACTTTCTGAGACCTATTCTTTTCACAGATGAAAATACTTTTCCATTATTGAATCGTCATAACCCAACACACGTTCGATATTGGTTGAGGGAAAATTTGCATTTATATTTTGACGTAAGAACACAGTATCCCCAAAAACTAAATGTTTGGGTGGGTATTGTAGGGGAACACGTAAATGGGCCATTTTTTATTGACGACAATTTGAATGGTCGTAGATACTTGGATCTACTGCAGCACCATATTATTCCAACTGCTAGGCAGTTGTTAGGTGTGAGATTTGGTGAAACATGGTTTCAACAAGATGGTTGTCCCGCTCATAATGTTGGCCTTGTTAGGGAATATTTGATAATGTATTTCCTAATCGGGTTATAAGTTAACGGGGAACTATTTTATGGCCAGCTCGATCACCCGATCTTGCTCCTAATGACTTCTACCTGTGGAGTTATATCAGAAATAAAGTGTACGGGTATGAAAGGGCTAATAATTTGGAAGAACTTCGTATTAAAATTGAAGAAGCTTTTCAAACTATCACCCTTAACATGCTTGGAAACGTTATAAGGGGTTTTTATAATAGGCTCGGATATTGTCTAGCCGAGCAAGGAGGACTCTTCGAACATTTGCTCTAATTTTTTTTTACTGGGAGAATCTTTTTGATTTTAGAATGTATTATTTTATTTTGACAACTTGCTTTTATTTTGTTTCTCCTTATTATTTTCATTGTAACACGTTGTTAGTGATAAATCTGAGCAGTAGAAAATAAAACGCTCTAATTTATCAGTGACAAAAAACAAGAAAATTACGTTATCAAAATTTGCGTATTTATTGACCAAATTCCGGTTTCATAAACTACACTTCACATTGCACCGTTGTTACAGGCATACTAAACGCAACCCGCGTGCTGATAGGTGTGCGGTGTCCCTTCGTGTACGTACACTGACAAATTGGACTTCTTCCGGCCTATGTTCGCAGTAGCCTGAAGCGCTCTGTACTTAACTTCAGCTTTAGTTTCGAACAAAAATTAAAAACTTTTATGCATCCCTTTTTTAGGGCTGTATAAATGTCAATTGGCTGTAACAATAAAATTCTATCCAGGAATTTAAAAATGCATTGCTTATAAAAAGTAACTTGCCATTAGGCTGAATTTGCAAATCTTTTTTTATTTGACGAAAATAATTGCATAGGATCAGTAGTTGCTATTGGTACCCATACTATGGCATCAGCGGGAGTTTGATAGGTTAGTTAAGATTGTGGTTTGTAAGCGTTTGCAGGGATTGGTTGAATTAAGGTGTTCACAAATTCCGTATTGGCAACCGTTGGTATATCAATTTCCGCTGCTTCACTATTTTTGCAAAAGTCCGAATCCGTATGTGAGTTCACGTCAACGTCATCTTCTGAACTTACTAAAAATTCTTCTAGCTTATCCTGTTTTAAACTTTATTTGTTTCAACAGTGTACTTTACACCTAATTGCAAAATCGAAGAAAAACATTTTATTACCAGTGAAAATGTAAAGGCGCAATTACACAGACGAACATGCTCAAACAAAAGCTCTAAAATTTTTTGCGTGAACATTTTTGTGAGCATTTCTTTGAACATTTTGTTCGGGTAAATTTTTGAGCAAATTATTGGTATCTGTTTTGGAAACATATTTTTAAAGATGAGAATAAATAAAATTTCACAGCAGTGATCATTGATCTCAATTCTTTAAAAAAATGGAACACAAACTTTTATTTTATCAGTTTGGTCACATGGATTAGGGTTACTTATAATATTTTACTTATTGTTTTTCCCGGATTTTTTCTCCCGGTGGTTTTTCTGGGATTTTCTTGCAAGTTTTTTTTATTTCCAAAAGTTTTTTTCCTAAATTCAAAAAACAACCCAGGAAAATTGGGAGTTTTTCAAATATCGGCAAAAAACTTAAAAATTGCACTTTTAAGCGGTAATCCGCGCCTCGCGACTATGAGGAGTGGTGGAAAGGGGAATTTTTTTTAAAAATATTTTTGTAAATTTACTTTACCCTTAGCTTTGATTGTGTTTTTTTTTAATTCCTCACAGCAGATTTACCGAGTTAGTTTAAGGCCCCAAGGGTTGCTTAAAAAAGCAAAAGGTTCATGAAAATGTTGAAGATATAGATATTTACTGTCAATTTAATGTAATAATCAAGGTCTATTACTGCTAAATTATATTTTTTAAATAAGGGTCGGGATCGTAGGGTTATAAACGTGGGTAATAAACGGGTATTATTTAAAACGAACGTGCTTTTGTTCATATATTTGAGATTTAATAAAATGTATATAAATTTTTTAATTTGACTTAGTTATTTTTGTAAAAGACTAAACTAGGAAGAAAAATAAAGAGATATTCTTTTAAACGTAAATTTTTATCATTACATTTTACAGGCAACAGCAATAAATAAGTGCCAATTATTATTTGTTTATTCTCGTTTTTTTACAACCCCAAAAAAGTTACAAGTATACTGGCATATCCCCTATAAAAATCAGGTCAATCGAAGTTGCTTATGAGGTAAAATGTGAATTTCGACATCAAATCGTTTTTCCGTCGGAAAGCATTTAATTAAAAATACCTTATTTTAAAACTTTGTTTTTCTATTTTCAATTAAGTTCAATGAATTCCGATAACAATATATATTTTGAATTTGTAAAGAAATTTTTATACCCCCAATTATTCAGACAAATTTTGCTCAACATTCTCTCCAAAATTTACGTGTGTTTTTTTGTACGTGATTTTGCTCGAACATTTCTTTGAACATTTTGCTCAAGAGGCTCGTGTAAATGTTTGTCGGCATTTCAACATCAAAGGAAAGTTTGTTTGTGTAAATGCGCCTTAATGTAATAATATAAATTTATTACTTAGCGTATCTTTTAATCCGGTATATTTATTTATTTAGGAAGATTTTGTATCAAAAAGCTCATGCATATTGTGTTTTGTAAATTTATTACTAAAGCAAATATCGCAAATCCAAACAATGTAAAAAAAATAAATACAAAATTTGCAGCAATAAAGCGGCTTAAAAAAAGAGAAAAATGTTTAAAACAAACAATACACTCGAAACATTATTTACGTCCAATTGAGTTTAATGAATGGTCGTCGTGTATTACTAAATATTTTCGTCCCTTGCGGGGCGATTGCAATAAAGGGAATTAAAATCGGGCTTGTTCAAAACAAACGACAAACTTCCGCCCGTGTATTAATTAAACCCAAATGAAAATGTTTGGTTGAAATGCTGTATAAACAAATAAATGGCATTCATTTTACTTTATTAACCTCTCCCGGTTCGAAATTGTAACGAATTTAAACAGGCAATGTTATCCGACTCGAGCAACACTTCATTAATCTTTGGAGGAGATCTGACTCGAGGAGGGGTTCTCCAAACGATTATTAAAAGGTTTGTTTCAGCTTGGGCAAAAAGTCTCTGTGATGGATTTACTACTGCTTCGTAATTTTTTGCCAATCTTATGGAGTTAACGAGAATTCTTTTAAGCTGTTTTGATAAAAAAAAAGTAGACTAAGAAGAAACTTATAACTTCTAATACAGTGGCGTTTCGTAAAAACGAAGAAACATACAGAAAATTTTATGAAATTGGTCTCAACCAAAATAAAAAAAAAACAATAGTAGTCCATTGCACTTAGCATCCTAGGTGAAACCAAAGGTTTGTCTTAGCTTGAGCAAAAAGTCCAGAGGATGGATTTACTACTGCTTCGTAATTTTTTGCCAGTTCTTCGGAGTTACTAATACGCAACTTCTAATACATTGGCGTTTTGTAAAAACGAAGAAACATACAGAAAATCCGATTGATCAAACTAAAACACAACAATAGTAATCTAGTGCACTGAAAATCCTAGCCTAGGTGAAATAAACAACACTGATGAGAAGCTGATTTTTTTCATTTAATTTCTACTAATAATAGTCTGTCTGATGGATCTACTACTGTTTAGTAATTGTTTGCTAACCTTACGTTAACGAGAATTATTTTGAGCAGTCTTAACAAAAAAAGTAGCCCAACAGGAATAGTAAAAAAGAATACGATAAACATACTAAAAATCCAATTGATCACATCCACGCTACAATAGTATTCCATTCCAATTAGCTTGAGCAAAAAGTCTCTATGATATTTTTACTACTGCTTCGTAATTGTTTGCCAACCCTACGGAGTTAACGAGAATTCTTTAAGCAGTCTTGATAAAAAAAAGTAGACTAACAAGAAACTTATAACTTCTAATACATGGGCGTTTTGTAAAAACGGAAAAACATACAGAAAATCCGATTGATCAACAAAACAATAGTAATCAAGTGCACTTATCATCCTAGGTGAAACAAAATAGGAACAGGCTTATTCTTTTCGTTTAATGTCTACTAATAATTAGTACAAGTTTATCTTAGTTTGAGCAAAAAGTCTATCTGATAGATTTACTACTGTTTCGTAATCGTTTGACTATTTTACGTTAACGACATTTCTTTTAAGATGTCTTCATAAAAAAAAGAGTAGGACAACAGGAAACGTAAAAAATAATACGATAAACATACTAAAAATCCAATTGATCACATCCACATTAGAAAAGTAGTCCATGGAATCTTAGGTTAAACAAACTAGGAACAAGCTGATTCTTTTTTGAATGTCTATTAATGATTAGCACAAGGTTTGTTTGAGCTTGGGCCAAAATTCTTTCTGATGAATTTTCTACTGCTTGGTAATTTTTTTCTGATCTTACGGAGTTAACGAGAATTTTTTAAAGTTTGCTTGATTAAAGAAAAGTGGTCAAACAAGAAACTTTCCTATATACTGGCGTTTCGTAAAAATGAAAAAAGAATTAAACAACAAAAGGAGTATAGGAACAAGAGTGTTCTTTTTTTATCAACTAATAATAGTTATCACAGGGTTTGTTTCAGCTTAAGCAAAAAGTTCCTTTCATGGATTTACTAATACTTCGTAATTTTTTGGCAGTCTTACGGAGTTATCGAGTTTCGTAAAAAAGAAAACGAAAAAAAATACAAAAAAACCACTTGATCACTGTGTCCCTGCAAATAAAAATGAGATTACCTCACAAATAAAACTTTTTTTTAATAAATTTAGTTTTGAGCTGATACTATCTAATCCAGCTACAATAAACCCACGGTTTTTTAAACTGTCGTGATACTTTGATAAAGACTCATTTAAATTTAAATAGTTTAGCAAAGGGTTTTTAAATCAATTTATAATCACGCCTAAAAGCCTGCATCAATCAGCTATACTCTGAAAAATGAATTATGGATATTGTACAATATACTACTCTATGGCTTTAAGACAATAGAATTTTTTACAAGATATAAAACAATGAGTTGCAGGGTTATACTTTCGATACCGATAAATTTGTGAAACTGAATTTTAAACTCGGCAAATATTGGAAAATTAATCATATTTTGTAGATTAAAATCATCGATACAATCCCGATACAATAAAGCAATTAGAATTATTTAAACATGTTGGTTAAATCTTTTTAAATTACTTAATATTATCCCGGAACAAATAATGTAGAAAGTTGCACAAATACAGAGGGCTTAATCGTAATCGTATCTCAGTGCGGATGCTCAGAACGGATACGTCGTACAACAGCGACTACGTTTTCGTATGCAGCTAGCGTATCCTAACCATTTTGTTATCTGTGGGTTTTCATAAATGCCTGATCCACAGGACGCTTTCACAAACGCATCAAATATACGCTTACAACAAGGAATCAAAAATAGCTCGCCAACAAGAAACAAATGTTTTAGTTTGTAACTTGAATGTGGACAAGAAATAAAAAATTAAAGTCTGGTGCATAGAGCTGTTAAAGCTTGTGGCAAAAAAAACGCATGTTGTTGGTTTTAATTTCTTGATACTAAGAGGCAGAGGAAGGCAGATGGCAGTGTGTAGAAGAGTTAAGCAGAGACGGGCAGATCATAATTTAAACTAGTAGACAGGGGTGTCTCTCTTCTCTATATTTTATACACGGACATAAAGAAATAGAAAAAGGCATTCTACACGATTTAAATAGATTAACAGACTGGTTCGAATCAAATAATTTACCACTTAACATTAATAAATCGCAACTTGTTCATTTCACACCCAAAACCACAGAGAAATTATGTATAGAATATGGAGGGGCGGAGCTGGAGGCTCAGGACGGCGTCATGTTTTTGGCTGTTCTCTTGGACAAAAACCTAGGCTAGGAATCCCACATAGACAAACTCGCGTCAAAATTAAGTCAATTTTGCTTCTCACTTAGAATTATTAGAGGCACGGTGTGTCTGTATGCTTCCCTAACTTCCTACCACGCCTTTGTCACGTGTCAGGTATGGTGTCATTTTTTCGGGTAACTCTATGTACGTTGAAAGGATACTCATTTTGCAAAAGAGATGTCTTAGAACAATCTTAAAACTAAACCGCAAACAAAGCTGCAAAGCAAATTTTATCGGGTATAAAATTTACACAGTGTACAATATCTACATTCAAGGGGGTATAAAATTTATTATAAAAAATTCAGATCTATTTGAAAACAAAAAAAATTGAACACAAATATGACACAAGGGCAAAGGATAATCTAAGAACAGATATACCAAACTTTAGTTATTTAGATAAAAATATGAAACTCATTGCCTATAGGATTGAGACAACTGCTTAGCAAAAAAATTGAGGTGAAAATTAAATTACTTCTAGAAAATCGAGCCTACTATAGATAAGACGAATTTTTTGACGATAGCAGTAAAGCCATTTTCTTAAACAGTTAATCGATAAAATTTAAAAAGTATTCTGATCTGACAAAGCTTTAAAGTTAGGTATTGTTTTATTTTATTATTTTTATTTTTGGCTCCGTAATAAAAATCGTAAAATGCTTTTAGATGTTTATTGTAACATTGTACAACATTGTACTAGTCTTTATACTTAGATTTTAAGCCTTTTAATTAAATGTAATTTTTTTATTTATTTTTATATTATTATTTTTTATATTTTTATTATATATTACTATTTTTTATTATTGAAGTGATCTACACCTGAAAGGGTATAAAATGTATTATTATATTTATTATAGAGATCAAATAAAGTAAACTAAAAAAAAACTAAACAATTTTACAAACCAAAAATTTATAACCTACGGAATAACAAACGAGGCAACGATCGCTATAGTTTCCAACATCCCACATGAATCGCCCTTGCGCTACCTGTAAAAGTGCAATCAGCGAAAACGACTGGGTCATACGCACGCACTCATAATAAATTATCTCCCTTTTGCTCGTAGGATCACCAGGGATTTTTAAGGGCAATTCCATGTAACCTATGTTAAGGGTGTATCGTATATTTGACTGAATCATGATACGATAACCTATAAGGTAAATATGCAAAGGCTATGAAACTACAGCCCGTTCCATTTTTATTTAGGCAAATCCTAACCTCAAACCTCGAGGCTATAATTTCTTAAACTTTTTTTTAAGATTAAGCTTATCGCTTTTCTTTTTAAAAAAATGCTACGAAAACTGAACTGGTCATAAGTCATGGTTGAAAGGGTTTGTAAAGTTAAAAGGGTTTTTTGAAGATTGCTTGTTATTTGACTGTTTTATGGGTAATTGAGTATTAGACCTAAATTATTGTAGCTCTATCTATTTTATTTATATTTAAAATTATGTTTGATTTTCAACTTTTGTTCGTTTTTTTTTGTTAATATTATTTTATTCAAATAATTTTTTCTATACACTTGTCAATTGTTTGCGTTGTCTTTTGTTTATTTTCAAGTTATTCGTCTCCTTTTGTGACTTTAACAAAATAATCTTTAGCACAATTTGTTATGGTTTGCATTTTATTTTATTTAAGTATAGCTTAGGTTAAGACTTATTAGTTTATTATAAGACATCCAATATTTTGTAATATATAAAGTTCTGCAGAGATTTTTTTGTGGGTATATACTACAATGTCTTAATTATGACTGCAAAGGTTGTAGCTGCCAATATCTGCCTATCTGTGGATTCAAATATACTAGAAATACACATCTTCTGTTTGCTGTGTTAGTATGGATGTATGTATGGATTTATAAGTATAGGATGGAATAAGTTAGTGGAGCGCTAAAGGTCAGTGGCGAACCTAGAAATTTTTCTCGGGGGGGGGGGGCCTGAACCCAATTGTTTCTCAAAAATTATTTTTATGATAAATTTAAATCCAGTTTATTAAAAGAACCCTACAATAAAAGTAAATTTAAAAAAATCTTGGCGGGGGGCTGGATGCGCACCTGTGTGTGCACAAATATTGACATTTTTAACATGCATTTTGCGTCATCTAATCCTTGTATACTTGTGCTTAGGGCAGAGCCAAAAAAATAGTATAAAGTATCAGTCAATTTATTAGTTTTTTATTATATATATTAAGTAAGAGTTAAGTAAGATTTTTTTAAATTACTTTCTTTTGTAGGTTTATTTAGAATATAAATTTTAATTTTGGATAAATATATTGAATTTTTTTACTTTTTACCACCCTACAAAAAAATATTAAATATATAGAAATAAGTAATAAGTGACAAGAATTTGACAAAATATTGGGGAGGGGGCGGGCTAAATAGTAATTTAATAAAAATTAGTACTTTTATTTTTGTTTGAACCTACATGGAAGTTAAAATTTAAGGGACTGTGGGATCTGAGAGGGCATCCGACCCCCTCTCTATACGTACGCCTATGTTACGACACAAATGAGGGTGGAAATATGGGTTCCAAAAAATCATTGATCAATAAAACTAGTAATATTGAGTAATTCTTTACCTTTTTATCTATATTACACAATATTTATCTTACACCCAGCAAGGGGGGGGGAGGTTTAGCTAGGAAAAAAATTGTAAATATGGGTTGAACATATGTACAAAATTTCAAGTTTATCCGATAAACACCCTTAAAGATATTTAGTTTTTTTTTTCCGAAATTTAACCGTTTTAAACCACTTTGTGCCGCGCCACCACACCACCTGCGTGTACGCCTCTGTTCACGTATTATTGGCGAATGCGCCATTAATTTAGCAAACATTTTTTGATAAACAACGGGTTTTACGAATTCCGGGCTTTATTAAAAATGTGTTTGAAGAAATAAGGTTCGGATCAAAAATTGGTTTAACAAATTGCGGTTTTTATGGTGAATCGTTATTGAGATGAAAATTTTTATTAAATACGGTCCGATAAATTCCTGGTGTTATAAACCATGGGCGTTCCTCCCTGGAAAGAAGGTATCTTTACAATCTTTCTAAATTGTAAGTACTATGGTGACTTGTTTCTCATACTAGGGGAGTTGGCCGGAAAAAAGTTATTGCTTTTATGAAACAGGGGCAGAAAAGAGATCACCAAAGTGGCTTTACTTTTGGTTGCTGTCATGGCTTCTTATCGTCCGAGCAAGTCCGGGCTATTTGTTTCGTCTGTTAGATTTCATTCTATTGTGCCTGGCTTTCTTTTATGTCAAAGATGCCTGTAATTTAATTATTTTTAAAGGAAGTGCACGCCACAGCTTGCAAAAGCTGGAAATAAAATAATACGTGTATGTTTATTTTTGGGAAGAGCGAGTTTTATACTGTATTGGTAACTAAATATAACAGTTTAAAACTTCCATCAAATCTGAATAATATTTAGAAAGTTAAAAAGGGATTTTGAAAAAAATACTATTTTGAAAAAATAAAAAAATATTTGTTTTGACTTTTGTTGGGGTAGAATTTTGAAATCCAAGAAACGATGCAGACTAACTTTAAAGTAAACAAAATTTAAGCATCTTTTTTGCAAAAACTATAAAAGGATTCTCCTTAGGTATGTGAAGGTATTCTAACCAATTTCTAGTCTGTGGTTTAATGACAGCGCGTTAGTGATTTTAACCTGACCAGTATTACAAAATTATGATTGTTTTCCACAAACCAAAACTACACTTTTTTGCACTCGACGCGCGTTTCGCTAACAATGTTAGCATCATCAGGAGACGATAAACAATGAACTAAATTAATCTACGCTCTATCTTATATACAATCCTTTAGTGGGCGGAGATAAGACTAATAACTTGTGATTGATCACGATTTTTAATCCTATCTCCCCTCAACCAAAGAATAAAGTGTACTAAACGGGATGGGTCCTCTATCTTTATTTAAACTATTTCTGGATTTAATGATTTCCATACTTTCATATGCATTCAAAAGTCTTTTGTTTGGTACACTTTTTAGAAGTTTTAGGTTATCTAATGTGAATCTATGATTGTTTTCAAAAGCATGCTCGGCCACACTTGACTTTTCTGTTCTTCCGTATTTTAAGTGTGCTAAGTGTTCTTTAAAACGTGTTTGAATAGAGCGTCTCGTTTGGCCCCACATATTTTTTGTCACAATCCATGCAACTAATTTCGTAAATTCCACTTTTTTCTAGAACTGTAGTTTTATCCTTGGGATTTCCTAGTAAGCTTCTTATTGTGTTACCGGATTGATATACTAATTTAAGACCGGTGTTATTAAATACTTTGTGTAATCCTTTCGTATAATTAGGGTTATAAGGAATTGATACAAATTTTGAGTCGCAGGTATCTTTTTGTCTGAAAAAGGTAGAATTCCGAAAGGTCTTTTGAAAAGAATGTCTATTTATCAGCTTATTTATTAAGCCTTCGTCGTAACCGTTTTCGCCAGCTATATTCCTAATCCTATTCTTTTCTGCTTCAAATCTTTCTTTGTTTAAGGGGAAATTTACTAATCTATATGTTAAAAAGTGCAAACTTGCAAGCTTATGTTGTAAGCAATGAAAAGAGTCATTTGGAATATACCTGTTGGTGGCCGTGCCTTTTCTGTATAGGTCAAAGTCCAATTTATTTTTATTTCTTATAACTAAAGTGTCTAGAAATGGCAGTGTACCGTTGTTCTCTGTTTCATAAGTAAATTTAATACTGGGAAATTTGTTATTTATTTTTTCCATAAAATTTTCAACACTAGTTACTTTAGTGTTAAATACTGCAAACACATCGTCTACATACCTGAACCGTACTCTGGGGAAATACTCAAATTCTTTACTTATATCTGATTCAAATTTGCTCATAAATAGGTTTGCGATAAAAGGTGATAAACTATTACCCATTGTGGTTCCTTCTAATTGCTGGTAGTAGTTATTTTTATATTGAAAGTAATTTTGATTCATGCAGAGTTTTGTTAAAGATAGGTATTCTAAAGTCTGTTTGTCTTCTAGATTGTTTTTTCCTAGTAGTTCCTCCAGGTATTGTAAGGTATTGGGGATCGGCACACTAGGAAACAACGAACTAACATCAAACGAGATTAAAATTTCACCTTCTTGGAGTGAAATATCTTTAACTTTGTTGATAAATTCAAGGGAATTTTGAACAGAAAAACCTTTTTCCTTTATCGGTAAATTTTCAAACTCGTTTGCTAGCCATTTCGAAATGTTGTAAGTAGGTGATCCTACAGCAGAAACTATAGGTCTAACCGATTTTCCAGGCTTGTGGATTTTCGGAAGACAATACAGTTTCGGCATAGTGGGATTGCTTACTTGTAGTTTATATTTAATATTGTCAGTAATAATATTGTTACATTTTTTAATTGTGTTTTTTACTTCGTTAATCATTCAAACACGTTTTAAAGAACACTTAGCACACTTAAAATACGGAAGTACCAAACAAAAGACTTTTGAATGCATATGAAAGTATGGAAATCATTAAATCCAGAAATAGTTTAAATAAAGATAGAGGACCCATCCCGTTTAGTACACTTTATTCTTTGGTTGAGGGGAGATAGGATTAAAAATCGTGATCAATCACAAGTTATTAGTCTTATCTCCGCCCACTAAAGGATTGTATATAAGATAGAGCGTAGATTAATTTAGTTCATTGTTTATCGTCTCCTGATGATGCTAACATTGTTAGCGAAACGCGCGTCGAGTGCAAAAAAGTGTAGTTTTGGTTTGTGGAAAACAATCATAATTTTGTTTTAGTGCAACCAAAGGTTCCAAATTTCCAACATAGCTGACCAGTATTGTTCATTTTGGACCACTACTACAAAATTCATTATCTTACTAACAGCTCCTAAGTTACGTCATCCTGTTAAGTTTATTTTTAAGATTGATTCTTTAAATGTCAAAATTTTCATTCATCCGTGAAATAACAAAAATTCCTTGCTTTGTAAAATTGCTGTATAACGCGTTTGCCGTTTCAAACTTTTGACAAGGGTTAAGGTTCACGACATTTTGTTTGCTTTTTTTTAATACATGTCAAGAAAGGGTAGGTGTCTTGTCAACATGCAAGCATAGTAAGACCTTATTGAATAATAAACGATTATTGGACCTTCAAAAAATGCTCAAATAACATCTACCAAATTCCAGGAAAGCAAACTTGAGTAAAATGGAAATAGCTTTACATTTTTGCTACTAGGCGTTTAATTTTTTTTGGAAAAGTAGGATCTGAAATAGTAAAAAAAATCTACTGTTTCTATCTGATTTGTTTCAGAGGTTTTGTTTTCTGCCTTTATGAATATATTTGTTGTATTGTCGTTTGTATATTTTATTACATTTTATGTTTTTATCAATTGCATTAGCAGAAAAAGTAATCCAGAATCTTTTGGAAACAATTCTGTATTCTTTGTCTGTGCTAAACGCTTTTTTAAAAGAGTAAATTTTACAGACAGTGAGTTTGTAAAAGTTTCCCATAGTTTCTCAAGGGAAAATAAATTTATTTGAGAACTCGACCGCTCGTTTTTTACGTTTTATTTAGGTTCACATTGTTAATTATTTTTTAGTAAGCAATTATTTAGTTTATACGTGCCTCTTAGAGCCCTCAAAGCAGTTAAGCCATCATCATTGATTTTATTTTAAATCAAGCTAAAAAATCTGTTGTTTTCTTTGTGTGTTAGATTTAAACAATAAAACATTTGAAAAAAAAATGATTATCCTAATGCTAAAGTTAATTTATATATATAATTTTTTCTATATAATTTTTTGGAAATTCTAAGGCTAGTTCATTAGATCAGCGGCAGGTTGGCAGTATTTCCATCAGCTGCTAAAAAATTATTTTAATAATGGACCGATAAACCCTTTGAGAAATCGATCCCATTTAAAGCCGATCGTATATAATGAAAATTTGTATGCATATAAACGTAGTAAATGTGAAAACTTTGTTTACTAAAGTTCTTGCCAGTAACTAGACAGCACAGCAATTTTTTAATTGTAAATTTTGGTTTATCAAACATACTAAACAACAAGATATTATTTTTTAAGGATTCTATACAGGGTCAGGGAAGAGTATGGAACTCCCAAAATATTTCGGAGGATTAGCTATTTTTAAAAAAATCAAGTTTTGTACCCTAGATAACCTTCAACAAGGAATCTAATGGTGACCTTAAACTTCACCTTGAACTTCAATTTCAAGGTCATTTGAGGGTCAATTTATTTTTTAATGGAAACCTGTATTTTCGATCTCGGAATTGAAAAGAGCAGAAAATTCTGCTTTCAGATACACGTTCGAGTCACAGGTTTGCCTGAACACGCTACCACCACAGAACCTCATAGAAATCTCGCGAGGTTCGTGATAAAATAGTGACTGACAATGTTAAGTCTCTGAAAAATCTCAATGAGGAATACAATGGTGAGCTTGGATTTGACCTCCAATTTAACGAAATAAATTTTTCTCCTTATAAGAATTTTGCTAATGGCGTTCTTTTGTCCAGTGAGGATTAGTATCAGACCAGTAATCAGGCCAAAAAAGATTAAAAGTAAGTTTATTCCCTCAGTCTAGGGATTAAAAGTAAATTTAGTCCCTCAGGGATTAAAAAAAAAATTAATCCCTGGAAAATTATAATTAAATTTATCGGCGAGCCAAACAGCACTTGCTCTTGGCCAAGATAATCTTTTTCTAAAGTGCGTGAAATATTATATAAACCTCGGGACTAAAGCGTCTTTTAATCCCTTAGCGAATTGTACAAACCTTTCGCCGCAGGATTAAAAGTAGAACTTTAGTCCCTAGGTTTATAATGTACTATTAATAAATTGAGAATCACATGTAGGAGTTTTTACATCTAATGACTGAAAGAGCGCTGTTTTACTACAAACGCGAGTAAAAAGCACAATTTAGCCATTATTTTCTTAAATACGTTAAGAAAGAAACTTAAAAAAAACGAAAAGCAAAAAAAACTAGGACACAAAAACGATTAAGATATAACCTCTTTTACCATTGCTTACTCTGTTTTTAAATTTTGCATAATATTATCACCGTTAGCCATTTAATTTTTTAACATTCGTGTGCAAAAAAACTATTTACGCCCCTGAATAAAAAAAATGCATCGCTAATCAAACAAGTCATGATTTGGTTATTTGCGGACAAGGCGTCAAATCTTTTGTTTAATAAAGTTAAAATAGTAGTTTTCGCAACTAGTGGCTAAAATAGTGCTTTTTTACAAGCGTTGGTTTTTTTAATACCTTTATCAAAAAATCCAACAAAAACAGGAAAATAGTTTTAAAAATCTCGAACGAAGAGCACTTCTCGCAACACACCATCTTTACACTATAGATCAAGGCTGCTGGTAAATGAAATAACAATGGTTTCCATCTATGTTGGCAATTTGGAACCTTTGGTTGCACTAAAACAAAATTAAGATTGTTTTCCACGGAAAACAATCATAATTTTGTTTTAATGGTTTCCATAGCGATGTGCCTTTTTACTCGGTAAAGTTCGTTGTTGCGATCTTTTGACGATGTTTTTAAATGATTTTTTCGTAAATACTTGGTGAAAACTGGCGGAAATGGCTTAATTTTTAGGCAAGAACAATTAGTATTTTTTAGTATTACTATTTTCCGCTATCTCTCTTTAATTTTGGGTAAAAAACGGACAGAAATCTTTTTTTGCACCCGTGATAAAAAAAAAGTTTTTTTGCATTGGTAACCAAAAAAGTGCCATGTTTTTATTTGCCTTTCCAAAAGTTTACGGGGGAAATGGCGTAATATTTAAACATAAATATAAACGTTTTATACGAACAACATGCATTAAAGTAACGTGTGGGTCCCAAAGGATTCCCTAATAAATATATGGCCGTTGGAAACTAACCGACAAAAAAAATGGTTTACAAAACAAATAAAAGAATAGGTACAGTGTTGCTTTTTTTAGAGAGAATGTTATGCATTTTTTAACTATTCTGCCTTTTTATAAAATCGTGTATTGGTTATATCTGCAGTTATTTATATTTACATTTATGATTGTGAAGAGAGTTTTGTATACAGGGTGAATTATCTTATACTTATATGTGGCAGGGGATAAATTGAATGATTTCAACTTTTCAAGAAGTTTGACTTTAGGTCCTGATGTTACATTTTCTTGCTATTCTTTTAATTTCCTCAGAATTTTCTTTAATCCATGGTGTATAGAAAGCGACTGTCTGGTATGTGGATATTTTTTGTGTTTTTTCAGGTGTAGAGGATTTTTTGTGATTGATGGAGACTTCGACTTTAAGGCCTTTCGTAATTTTTCCAGATTTTATCAACCCTGTTGTAGAGTCTTTACGAGTTCTTGTTCACATTTAAATCAGCAAATTGGCTGACCGATAATTTAGATATTGATTTCGGTTACAACTTTAATGAAAAGAGTAGCTAATAACATTTTTTATTGTTCTTTGTGGTTCTTCATCTAAAGTGTTGTTTGAAGATGGTGGACATTAAAAAACAAAAGATCTTGGGTGGAAATAAGGAAAATTTAAACTTGGATGAGCATCCCACAAGAAACACACAAAAGATCAAAGCGAAAAGAGAAATGATTAAACGATGTTTCGACCTGGATAACAAGCGTGGGCTTATCAGTGGTTTCACTGGTCACTCTCCACCATACATCATTAAACACCATCATACACTTTGATTTCCAACTTTGAATCACTCAAAAATAGGCATCGTTCCTCACTGGTACATATCCAAGTTACCTGATACGGATTCGTCCTGGCGTGTTAATATCTCCAGTAGGATTATGCTCCTAAGGCAATTAAAACAAAAAAGAAGTTAAAAAACCTCCAAATTAGTTACTTTAACCGAAAAGAAACTAAAAAACAAAAGATCAAAAGATCTTGGGTGGAAATAACGAAAATTTAAACTTGGATATGCATCCCACAAGGAACACACAAAGGACCAAAGCGAAAAAAGAGAAATGATTAAACGATGTTCGCCCTGGCTAACCAGCGTGGGCTCAAGTTTAAATTTTCGTTATTTCCACCCAAGATCTTTTGATCTTTTGTTTTTTAGTTTCTTTTCGGTTAAGGTAACTGATTTTTTAACTTATTTTTTTGTGCTAGACATTGTTGAATTTGATAAGAAACTAGAGTTTCGAACTTCCATTATCTTTATTTTTTTTTTTACTTTTTCACAACGTTTCGAATGCTTATGTATCTGAAATAATCATCAGGTAAATACTAGCGTTTTGTTGAGCTATTTTCGATCCAGTTATATCTCCTTGCATTGTAAGGCAAACTTCCATGGGTCAGCTGGCTTCTCCGATATAAATATCTCCACACTCGCATGGAGCCTGGTTGATGCAGTCTGTCACCTTTGATTTAGTAGTGTCTTTATTTTGTTGACCTATTTGAAAGGAAGACGGTTTTGCAGTTTCACCAACATAAGCCGATTCTGCAATTTGACAGATGGTTGTCTTTTACATGAATCCTGTGTCAGATTTTTTCTTCATCATCTGCCAATTCCTAGCACCGTACTGGTGAGCACCACAAGTGCGAAATCCGGATCTACAGTTACCTTTTTGGAGGGAAAGCTCGCTATTCATTGATTTAGTCATATTGTAGTTCTGAGTGTTTGTTTGGTCAAGAAACTTTCCTGTTTTAAAAGAGGCATATAAAAATGTCGGTCTTTACTACTACTACAACCAAAATACATATACAACCGGCCTCCCTAGTGCAGTGGGTAGCGTATCGGCCTGTCGCAGCAGAGGTCTCGGGTTCGAATCCCGGCTAGGTGCATGGATATTTAGTGTTTGTCTTTAACTCTGCAGAAACACTTGGCTACACTGGGCATTGATCCTACTATGGATGAAAAAGTTCCAGTATAAAAAAAATTAAAAATACATTAATTTAAGTCGTGTCTCATACCTATTATGGTAATAGGAAACGATTTGGTAAAAAAATGTATATTCCTTGTGGTGGTTATTACGATATATAAAAGTAAAGGAAAGTCAATGAAACGAATGTAAGTATTAGTATAAAAAAGTTTAGTTTCTTAAAATTACCTATGCCTGCTGGATAGCCCGGAATCATAAAACAGTGGAAAAGACATGTAGCTTTTTTTAAGTTGTAAAATATATACAGGGTTCCTAAGCAAATCCTTAGGGGGCCAAGCAGCCGTGTATAAGACGCAGACAAACGGAAAAGCACATTAGGCAGAAAAGGATGGGCATGGGGCGATGTTGTCACTACATCTTACACGTAGTAAATCCATTCCAGGTTCTTGTTTTCTAATGTTTTCCATTTTCATACCTTTAGGACTGGAATAAAAATTGTTTATGCTCGACTTTAATACCAAACTGATGAAAGCTATCGTAAAAAAAATATTTTTCGGCTTTTCATTTTGTAACCATTGTCCTTACGCACTGTTTACAGGCTGGGGACTGAGATACATGCAAATGCCTAACCTAAAGCGTTCATACACGGCCGGATATATTTCCGTCGAAACTTTATCAAGCAAATAGGACGGGTTGACGCCTTCGAACGTCCAACCCAGGTTTTGCACTTTGATTCGAAATCAAAAAGGAGGAACAGTCAGATGTGGGGCCGTGCACAAATTACGTAACGGTGATTTTACCAATTTTTGACCCCCTCCCTATGTAATGTTTTGTAACGGTTTGGCACGCCACTCCCCTAATATTACGTAATGATTTCAAGACCACTACCCCCCCCCCAAAAAAAAAATCTTTTCACTTATTTTGATTACAAATTTTCTTAGTTTCACACAAATGCAAACGCTGTCGAAAACCCCCCTCCCCCCTACGTAACGTTTTGTAACCCCCCTGCTCCCTATGACCATTACGTAATTTGTGCACGGCCCCTGTAGCCCAGTGGAGGAGGGCGAGAAAATTGATATTTTTTTCTTAAAAATTATACTCTTTAGACCTATTTCTTTGCGTTCCCGTAATTACGTAATTTTTGAAAAAAAAATTGTAAGCGGCGCCATTTTTATTTCGTGCTTTGTTTTTCTAACATTTTTGCGTTCGGCTAATTTAATTGAAAAATTTTTGCCTGCAGCTCCTTTATCTTCTCACTCGAAACCAACATCCCCCGTTTTAGGAAAACTGATCCCGTCTCTGTTTCTAAGTTTTTTCGAATAAAAGTAGAGTATGACCATGGGGTAAATAATTTTTTTCTACGGTATGACGAAAATTTCGAGAAAGTTGAAGAAAAAAATAAAAAAAGTGGCAGAGCTCAAGTTTTTCGCAAAAAAAAACGTTTTTTGTAAAGAAACAGAGCAAAATAAATCTTTTCGCCCCTTTTTGGTTGTTACAAATATTGGCCGCTAGTTTTGAAGAATTGGTTCGCTACATGTTTCGAGATCATGTCATAAAATACCTCGAAAATATCAAATGTAGTGTAGGGCCAGCTTTATTTAAAATCAATCAAATATCGCAAGCAAAAAGCTCTGCAGGAAAAACAGCGCCGTTTATTGATTTCTTTGGCTGCTAGTGGTCCCTGCATGGTTTGGCCGTTTCCGGATAGATGTCACTAGTAGAACAGAATGGAAAGAAATTTAATTAAAAGCGAAGATATTTCTTTCTAATGTTAACAACCTCACGAGTTTATCGCTCATTATCGTAAATAATGGACCCTGCCGCCTCCTTTAAGCAAGAAAAAGCTGTGGTTTGGACCTGAAAACATCTAATTTTTAATTAGATAATCTCATGGTGTGGCCGCCATCTAGCGGAATTTTCAGACATCTTGTCAACGGTTATTATTGCAACTATGATTTATGCTCACAATGAAAGATAGGCGACAATTTTTTCTCATGAAAGCAGTCCGGAGATAATAACAAACTGGTACCATTGCTCAATATACCTGTTTCTTTTGTGCGCGCAGAACTTTCTATGCCATTTCTGTTTGGTTTATTGAAATCCTATCCCTAAGGAAAATCTTGGGAACCCTGTATAAAGATAAAGTTTTATTCACTATCAAAAAATGTAATGAAATGTATGGTGTTAGTACTACGACTTTTTAGAAAAGAAGTGGACAGCCAACGTTCAAAAAGATCATGATACTTGCAAAAGAAGAAGAAGAATGAGAAAGGAGAGCTAGAGTCATGTTCCAGAGTCATGCAGCTGGTGCGAGAATCACTCACGTTAAAAGTGATGAGCGGCACTGACTGATATTGGCTGACATACAAACCTTTGTTAAGGATACTGACAGGAATAGTAAAGAAAAGTGAGCAGCAGAGGTACATGGTTAACGTTTTTAGGTAATGTAACAAATGCTGATTAAAGCCAGTCACCTGTAATTTTACTACTGCGATAAATCATGTTAAAAAGTTTGACAAGAGTATTCAGCGACTCTTCGTTTTCCCTACTGCTTTTCTATTTTTAGCTAAAGATATTGCGTGCCGTACTTCTTCCGGTGTTATATCTACACCTTGATTTAAGAATTCTAGATATTCGAACCGTTCATCGCTAAAGAGATTTTAGTTTTTCTTTAGTATCAGTAAGATATTTCCTTGGCTGTTAACAAGGATTCCTGCTTGTCTCGTATTAACTAATCCGTTCGCTTCCTTTATACGTTAGTGTAGAGTAAAAGTATTACGTTTAGCATCCAGATCTTCGATTTCGTGATATTGTTGTGTTATCCATTCTTGTTTATCTGACTTGATCTTGTTTTTTATTTCTTTATGAATTTCATTATACTGAGCGCTAATTTTTTAGTGCGTCTTTATCCATCAAATCTAGGATTTGATCAGTCACCCAAACTTTTTTTTCCTTGGTTCATTCTTGCATTCAACTATGACCATTTTGACACTTGTCCAAACCATTTCTCCATCTTTTTCGGTAGATTTCTTAATGCCTTTAAGTTTTTCGTTAAGTTCAACTCTTATTTGAGTTGCTGCCATGATATCTTGAAGTTCGTTAATCCTGGTTGTGTTTGTTATTTGTGGAATGATTTTTCTTGAAAGTAAATTTAATTTTGACCTCAACTGGATTTAAAATTCGAAGTATGAGTTAACATTCGCTTCCATGAAAATAGAAAATCCATATCCTGAGGTTGCCGTAAGGAAAAAGAAAAGTTTACATGCAATATATCGTGTCGTCTGTTCTCCATCGAAAAAGTTTACGATAAATTTTACGAGAAGTTCACACCATAAACTCCTTCGCGTATTACAACGTTATAATTTGATAGTTACGTGATTTTAAAATTTATATACAGAGTGTTAGTAGTAGTAGTAGAATAAGGGGGGGCTCCCGACCCGGCGACTAGGCTCTACGCGAACTCTTTTTGCCATCCCCCAGAGCTCCCCCTCACGCTCCCACTCCACCACGGTCGAACCTTCTCGTCCTTTGGATAAAGGTCAGGGTATCCGACCATTTCAGCGTCGAAAGGTGTTTCGGCTCGAACACTTCCTCTCGGAAGATTCCCTCTTTGATTCCCCTATAACCTTGCAAGATGAGTGGTATGAGGATTTATCCTCCTCCCAGCACTCTCTGCAAGTTGAGTCCCGCACTATCTTCACCCTTGCCAGGTGCTCTTGGAGCGCGCAATGTCCAGTCAGGACTCCTATTAGGGGTCCTATTTTTGTACGTTTCCTGAGAGTACGAGTCACAACAGGGTAATCAGCTACTAAAAAGAGATATACTGGTAACAAGAGGATACATGCTAATTCTAGCATTATTTTGTTTTGATAGTCTTCAATATTAGGGAGTCGTTGGAATAAATATACACTACTACTTGAATGCATATTTAGGCTCTTCTTTTCTCTCAAGTAATAGTTAAGTAAGTAAGTAAGTGAGTAAGTAATTTTTATACTTAATCCAATACACAATTCATACTCCAACCATGAAAAATAATTACTTGAATTACTGGAACGAAAATTGTTATTCTTAATCTAATACGTAATTTCTTCTTAAACACAGAATAAGAATTTCTTGAATTAACTAATTATATCTTTGATTCAAACAGATTGTACTCTTAAACCAACAAATCGAAGTAAACTATAACCTAACTTAAACTAATATACAACCTAAATTAAAGTACGGACACTCATATAATAA
This sequence comes from Oxystoma pomonae, assembly GCA_963921995.1. Taxonomy (NCBI): domain Eukaryota; kingdom Metazoa; phylum Arthropoda; class Insecta; order Coleoptera; family Brentidae; genus Oxystoma; species Oxystoma pomonae. The sequence continues at coordinate 73,572,929 of OY998171.1, forward strand.
CACCTTGCAAATTTGAGAGCATTAACCAGTTGTTGCCAACCTAAAAATTCTGTTTAATTGAGGATAAGCTTTTCTTAACTTAAGATTTGGTTATAATTTTTTAATAGTGCGAGTTTTCTTAAATTAAATTTTGTATTATTATTAATTTAAGATTATAAGATACTAATTTAAAAACACTTACTCTTTAAATTTAAGAATAAGGAAATAGTTGTTCGAAGTATTTGATAATGTTCGTAGAAGAATAATATTCTTGCATTAAATATATTTTTTTAAGTTATTCTTAAATACACTTTTTTTCAGTATAGTAGTACAGAGGCACCCCCTACCAAATACTTTTTACGAAACTTTCAATTTCGTCCAAAAAAAAGAACAAATTAGTCGATAAGCGTACCTAGTTTCCCCTCCGCAATAAAGGAAATCCAAGGAAATTTAATGCCGGTATTATTCTCCAAGAGCAAGACATTCGTTTTAATAAAAAGAAACTCGAGCGTAGAGCGGGTGTTTCCTCTTGCCCTTTCCTTTTAACCCAAAAAATACCTTAGATTTACTTAAACACATTTACGTGGCATAAAAGTAAACGTACAAAAAAGGTGACTTTTTTCTTTTTTCAAAGATAATCAGTTGATTTTTGATCAGGGGGTACTACTACATTATATATGTGGTCGAAAAAATGCACTTCTTATCAAAAAATGATGAGGGTTAACTATCCATACCATCTATATTTTATACCGCAAACGCTTCTACTATATGTTCGCGTAAATGTTCAAACTAATAAAGGCCAAATTTTTGTTTGTATCCACCATGTGAAAATAAAAAGGGGCTACTTTTTTATGAAATATCTGGGGATCTTCCTTTGTGTTATGTTTTTGTATTTTTTTCAACATTTATACGTGCTATATGTAGATCTATATATAACGATGACTGCCATCAGCATCAGCTACTATCACCGATCGAGTTATTGATAAATTATGCCAAATTTTAAAGGGGGGAACTTACTGATCTCAGAAAAAGACTTAAAGGTAAATGTCTAAATTATACAAACAAGTTTAGGGTAAAGTTAGGAGTCGTTTTTACTTACGGATTTATATTTCAATCTTAGCTATTTAGACTTTTTTTATGTAGTATTTATTCAAGTATTTTGTCAAATTTGTTGCTAATCAGACAACTTATTTAAAAGTTTGAGACAATGATGTGTTTGAAATTAACTCTGTGTTTCGGAATTCCATTGCCTATATTTTATTTATACACGGCGTTTCGATCAGAGATTCTACTGATCGAAACGTCGCGTCGTGTATACATAAAATACAGAGCGCTTTAGGCTACTGCGAACATAGACCGGAAGAAGTCCAATTTGCCAGTGTACGTACACGAAGAGACACCGCATACATATCAGTGGAGCAACCAACACTCAGGCTTGCGATCACCGTTCGCACTATTCGCAGCTTGCGTTTAGTACGGCTCTAAACACGGTGCAATGTGAAGTATAGTCCATGAAAATTTTCTTGTTTTTTGTTACTGATAAATTAGAGCGTTTTAATTTCAACTGCTCAGATTTATCACTAACAACGTGCTACAATAAAAATAATAAGGAGAAACAAAATAAAAGAAAGTTCTCAAAATAAAATAATACATTTTAAAAACCAAAAAGATTCTCCCAGTCAAAAAAAAATTAGAGCAAATGTTCGAAAAGTCCTCCTTGCTCGGCTAGACAATATCCGAGCCTATTATAAAAACCTCTTCTAATGTTTGCAAGCATGTTAGGGGTGATAGTTTGGAAAGCTTCTTCAATTTTAATCCAAAGTTTTTCCAAATTATTTAATATAACTCCACATATAGAAGTCATTAGGAGCAAGATCGGGTAATCGAGCTGGCCATAAAATAGTTCCCCGTGTACTTATAACCCGATTGTGAGCGGGACAACCATCTTGATGAAACCATGTTTCACCAAATCTCACACCTAACAACTGCTTAGCAGTTGGAATAATATGCTGCTGCAGTAGATCCAAGTATCTAGGACCATTCAAATTGTCGTCAATAAAAAATGGCCCAATTACGTATTCCCCTACAATACCCCCAAGCATTTAGTTTTTGGGGATACTGTGTTCTTACGTAAAAATACAAATGCAAATTTTCCCTCGACCAATATCGAACGTGTGTTGGGTAATGACGATTCAATAATGGAAAAGTGCTTTCATCTGTAAAAAGAATAGATCTCAGAAAGTTTTCATCATGATTAGCCCTTTCCATCATTGTTTCGCAAAATTCCATATGACGACAGTTGTCCTCCGGCAAAATTTGATGCGTTTTTGACGCTTTGTAAGAATGATCACCATTCTTTTTGAGAACACGTAAGATAATGGCTGAAGATGTATCAACTGCTTCAGCAATTTGGAGGCTAATTAACTTTCTTTCTGCCGTAGCGCAGTGGGTAGCGTATCTGCCTGCCGCACAGAAGGTTCCGGGTTCGAATCCCGGCTAGGATCATGGATATTTTGTGTTTGTCTTTAACTTTGCAAAAACTTAGCTGCAACTGAAAAACAAATGAAAAGTCTCAGTAAAATCATCATATCTCGTACTTCCTGCTCGTCATTGAAAAACACAAACAAAACTTTTCAAAATTCTGCACAAACCTATGAATCGTTGATAAACTAGGTTCTGGGCGATTTACAAAATTCTCCAAAAAAAGTTCTTAATAATGTCACTTTATTGACAATGTTTAACCCAGAAATTAACTTAATAAATATGATAAAATTTATGGAGGATATGCCGCACTTTAAATCCAATTTGTTATAATATTATGGCTGAACGTTATTAATGATGTTTTCTCATAAGGGTATTAACAAATTTGATACACGTAAAATTGCAATAAACCAAAAATTAATTCTGGTAAAAGGTAAGAGGGCTATCAGTAATACCACTTTAGTGAATGGATATCTCATATTTTGTTAAGTAAAGGCGTAAATTTGTTTCTATGCTTTTTAATGTCAAAATTTAATGTTGTATTAATATATTATTTGGGAAATATTATAAGAAAATCCCCCTCCAGTTTAAATTAAAAGTCCTGAAACAATCTCTTTATAAGCCATTGTAGTAAATTTTCCTTCTTTTGTGTCCTACGAAATCTATGAAATTGGAATAAATCATCTATTATCATAACTTATCCCGTGAACTCATGCTTTATTAATTTAAACATTCAATAATTAAATGTTGAAACTGTGTGAAAATTTGAGAGATTTTATTTTTGTATTTAGAGGAAACTAACTTTGGGTGCATCGAAGCAGAAATTAACTTCTTGTAGAAAATTTGGCTTCAGCTTATTACCAAGTTTAGCAAAGTTTAAGAAGTGACAAGGCGGAGACGCAGCTGAGCAAAGCAAAAAGGTTAAAGAAATTATGCAAGCTTATGACGAGCTAGGTATTGTCTAAAGAAAATTTAGTTTCGAAAGTCAATGTGGATACATAAAGTTTAAGGAAATGAACAAAAGAGAACTTATAAAAGGAGAAGAGTTGAAACTGCAGCAAAAAAAAATAAGATAACCCCACTCAGAATGCAACAATAGTTGACAAAATAAAGTCGATTTATCTCGATTGGTTTTTAGAATTTCCCTACTTTATCATATTATATAGCTAGCTAACTTGTCGAATATCTACAGTGATGTAATAATAGAGAATGGACTTTACAAGTGAGAAGACTACAAACGGCATTAATAGTTATTTACATACCAAGGGATGAAATTCACTTTACTCCAGAGGCATGTATCTGATTTTATCTACTACCTAATAATAGATGCGCTAACAAAATAATACTTCCGGCCGATTTTTTCAATTCCCGCTTTTCGGCAAGGATCACTACGCGGTACAGTGAGGTAAAGTATTGTTGTTTGACAACAATTAAAAAACACCATGCAAACTTTAAATGAAAAAATACAATCTAGTAGGCTTGTTTCTAGGACGCTAGTGGTTGTTATTTGAAACAGAAGAGCGGTGTTTATTCGTCTGTGTTAGTTCGTCGATCTCCAAAAAATGGAATTTTCTGAAGAGAACCAAGATATGAAAAAAAAGCGAAGCGCTTATCGCTCTGGATTTGCTACCCCAAATATCAAGAGAAAGGTATGAAAAGGAATATAGCCTGTTTCAGTAATGGATGGGGCAAAATAACATGAGAAAAGTTTCTGAAAGTTCCGTTCTTGTGTACTTCTCCATGCTGGCAGAAAAACTGAAGCCGTCATCATTATCGAGCAAATACAGCATGCTGCAGTTCTGCATTAGCTTGCAGGAAAATGTTGACATAAAATACCCCAAGCTTATTGCCTTTTTGAAGCGCTAATCTCATGGTTTTCATTCAAAGAAAGCCTCTACTTTCACAAGAGAGGAAATCAACGCATTCATGAGTCAGGCTTCGGGTAAATATTTCTTGCACATGAAGGTAAGCTAGACTAGTCTTAATGTTCGTAAAATGTTGGGCTATAAAATTGCATATTATCGGGAAACTAACTCAATGTTCTATTATTTTCAGGTGGCGTTGAAACTGCAATAAAAAATATAAGATTAACCCCATTCAGGATGCAACAATAGTTGATAAAATAAAGTCGATTTTTCCCTAGTTTATCATATTATAGCTATCTTATATACTATCTTTTAGTGGGCGGAGATAAGACCAATAATTTGTGATTGATCACGATTTATAATCCTATGTCCCCTCAACTAAAGAATAAAGTGTACTAAACGGGATGGGTCCTCTATCTTTATTTAAACTATTTCTGGATTTAATGATTTCCATACTTTCATATGCATTCAAAAGTCTTTTGTTTGGTACACTTTTTAGAAGTTTTAGGTTATCTAATGTGAATCTATGATTAAAACAAAATTATGATTGTTTTCCACAAACCAAAACTACACTTTTTTGCAATCGACGCGCGTTTCGCTAACAACGTTAGCATCATCAGGAGACGATAAACAATGAACTAAATTAATCTATGCTCTATCTTATGTACAATCCTTTAGTGGGCCACAAGCCTGGAAAATCGTTTAAACCTATAATTTCTGCTGTATGATCACCTACTTGCAACATTTCGAAATGGCTAGCAAACGAGTTTGAAAATTTACCTATAAAGGAAAAAGGTTTTTCTGTTCAAAATTAGCTTGAATTTATCAACAAAGTTAAAGATATTTCACTCCAAGAAGGTGAAATTTTAATCTCGTTTGATGTTAGTTCGTTGTTCCCTAGTGTGCCGATCCCCAATACCTTACAATACCTGGAGGAACTACTAAGAAAAAACAATCTAGAAGACAAACAGACTTTAGAATACCTATCTTTAACAAAACTCTACATGAATCAAAATTACTTTCAATATAAAAATAACTACTACCACCAATTAGAAGGAACCACAATGGGTAATAGTTTATCACCTTTTATCGCAAACCTATTTATGAGCAAATTTGAATCAGATATAAGTAAAGAATTTGAGTATTTCCCCAGAGTATGGTTCAGGTATGTAGACGATGTGTTTGCAGTATTCAACACTAAAGTAACTAGTGTTGAAAATTTTATGGAAAAAATAAAAAACAAATTTCCCACAATTAAATTTACTTATGAAACAGAGAACAACGGTACACTGCCATTTCTAGACACTTTAGTTATAAGAAATAAAAATAAATTGGACTTTGACCTATACAGAAAAGGAACGGCCACCAACAGGTATATTCCAAATGACTCTTTTCATTGCTTACAACATAAGCTTGCAAGTTTGCACTTTTTAACATATAGATTAGTAAATTTCCCCTTAAACAAAGAAAGATTTGAAGCAGAAAAGAATAGGATTAGGAATATAGCTGGCGAAAACGGCTACGACGAAGGCTTAATAAATAATCTGATAAATAGACATTATTTTCAAAAGACTTTTCGGAATTCCACTTTTTTCAGAAAAAAAGATACCTGCGACTCTAAATTTGTATCAATTCCTTATAATCCTAATTATACGAAAGGATTACAAAAAGTATTTAATAACACCGGTCTTAAATTAGTATATCAATCCGGTAACACAATAAGAAGCTCACTAGGAAATCCCAAGGATAAAACTACAGTTCTAGAAAAAAGTGGAATTTACGAAATTCCAACATATTATAGCTAACTTGTTGAATATCTAGTGATGAAATAATAGAGAATGGACTTTACAAGTGCGAAGACACTGTCATTGCAGATACTCTAGAAAAAGATAGTTGGCTTAAATTACTGCGGGCCACCATTTAAATTAAGTTTCAGATCTAACATGTGGCAGTACTTCCTTGGTTCAATCAGAAGAAAGTTAAAAAATAAAACAGAATCTGGACTCATAGGAGATGGCATTCGGATGTCAAATGATAGGTCAAGAACTGAAATTACGAAGAATTTTGTTACTAAAGAAGAAGGAAAAAACTTAAGAGCGACACCTCGTAATCAAAAAAATATGTAACAAGTCTCCAAATTTTAAACGTTTTTTTAGTAAATGCAGATCCGAGCTTTGTGTTTTTTAACGGCTAATAAAACGTTTCCAGCATGTACTTTGACTTGAGTTTTATGTTCTTAACCTTTAAGGCATTTTCCAAGTATCTTACTTTAATTACTGGTTTTACTGATTGTAAAATTAACTACTGCAACGGGTCATTTTAAAATTATTTATTTCCTGACGTGTGATAAGACACGCTTTACGTAAGTGTTATTGTAACCTTTCTCTAAAATATTATCGGAATTTCCATTAAAATTCCTTTAATTTTTTTCGTTTTCTACCAAAAGTTGAAAACTAATTTAAAAACTTTGCTAAAAGCTTTTCCTAAAAACAATTTTCCCTTTTAATAGTTCTTTGTAATCAAAGGCATTATTTTCTTTAAAGTTTAATTAGTTTTTAATCTTAATTTCTCCTTCGCAATTGCGTCTGTGACTTTTTAGCTTTTAAAATAATTATTTTTGTGTTTGAGAATAACAGTAACCTGTGTTTTTTCGGTATTAAAACCTTGAGTTTCGAGAGACTTTTCGGGCAATTTGTTTGCTACTTCTTTCTTGGTTTTTTTATTTGCGTCTGATCCTTCAGTCTCACATTGGCAAAAACGGCTCCAAACAAAAATATTATGACGATGACTCGATGAAAAGATTACTTATTTATCATTGGCTAGTACCTCCAAGACAAAGACCTTAAGGCGCAATTACACAGACGAACATGCTCAAACAAAAGCTCGTGCAAAAGATCTAAAATTTTTGCGTGAACATTTTTGTGAGCTTTTCTTTGAACATTTTGTTCGGGTAAATTTTTGAGCAAATTATTGCTATCTGTTTTGGAAACATATTTTTAAAGATGAGAATAAATAAAATTTCACATCAGTGATCAGTGATCTCAATTCTTTAAAAAAATGGAACACCAACTTTTCTTTTAAATTTTTGTGAAAAAAAGCCGACGGCAAACGAAACATTATTCTTGGCTATCAGTTTTGTCACATGGATTAGGGTTACTTATAATATTTTTTTCTCACGGTTTTTCCCGGATTTTTTTGCCCGAGGGTTTTTTTGGGATTTTCTTGCGAGTTTTTTTTATTTCCAAGGGTTTTTCCTAAATTCAAAAAATAACCCAGGAAAATATATATATTTCAAATATCGGCAAAAAAATCAAAAGTTGCACTTTTAAGCGGTAATCCGCGCCTTACGACTATGAGGAGTGGTGGGGAGGGGATTTTTTTGTAAACATATTTTTGTAACTTTACTTTACCCTTAGCTTTGTTTAGTTGAAGGCCCCAACGGTTGCTTAAAAAAGAAAAAGGTTCATGAAAATGCTGAAGATAGATATTTACTGTCAATTTAATGTAATAATCAAGGTCGATTACTGACACTGAACAAACAATATGCAAAGGAGCAACATTCCGATTCAGAAATCTAATCTATTACTGCTAAATTATATTTTTTTAGACAAGGGTCTGGGATCGTAGGGTTATAAAAGTGGGTAATAAACGGGTATTATTTAGACCGAACGTGCTTTTGTTCATATATTTGAGATTTAATAAAATGTATATAGGTTTTTTAATTTGACTTAATTATTATTGTATTGTGTTTTAAACTAGGAAGTAAAATAAAGATATATTCTTTTAAACGTAAATTTTTATCATTACATTTTACAGGCAACAGCAATAAATAGGTGCCAATTAATATTTTTTTATTCTCGTTTTTTTTACAACCCCAAAAAAGTTACAAGTATACTGGCATATCCCCTATAAAAATCAGATCAATCGAAGTTGTTTATGAGGTAAAACGTGAATTTCGACATCATATCGTTTTTCCGTCGGAAAGCACTTAATTAAAATGCCTTGTTTTAAAACTTAGTCTTTCTATTTTCAGTTAAGTTCAATGAATTCCCATAAAACTATAAAATTTAAATTTGTAAAGAAATTTTTATACCCCCAATTCTTCAAACAAATTTTGCTGAACATTCTCTCCAAAATTTACCTGTGTTTTTTTGTACGAGATTTTGCTCGAACATTTCTTTAAACATTTTGCTCAAGGGGCTCGTGTAAATGTTTGTCGGCATTTCAACATCAAAGGAAAGTTTGTCTGTGTAAATGCGCCTTTATATCCAAAGAAACTAAATATTCGCCAATAGATAAAAAAACGTTTAAAGGCGCATTTACACAGACAAACTTTCCTTTGATGTGAAAATGCCGACAAACATTTACACGAGCCTCTTGAGCAAAATGCTCAAAGAAATGTTCGAGCAAAATCTCGTACAAAAAAACACACGTAAATTTTGGAGAGAATGTTGAGCAAAATTTGTTTGAAGAATTGGGGGTATAAAAATTCTTTACAAATTCAGAATATACATTGTTATCGGAATTCATTGAACTTAACTGAAAATAGAAAAACAAAGTTTTGATATAAGGTATTTTTAATCAAGTGCTTTCCGACGGAAAAACGATTTGATGCCGAAATGCACATTTTACCTCATAAGCAACTTCGATTGATCTGATTTTTATAGGGGATATGCCAGTATACTTGTAACTTTTTTGGGGTTGTAAAAAAAACGAGAATAAAAATAATAATAATTGGCACCTATTTATTGTTGTTGCCTGTAAAATATAATGATAAAAATTTACGTTTAAAAGAATATCCCTTTATTTTACTTCCTAGTTTATTCTTTTACAATAATAATCAAGTCAAATTAAAAAACCTATACAGACCGCTTCAAGCTACTACGAACATGGGGGGAATCAAGTCCAATTTACTCTCCGTGCCGTACGACCGAGGTGGATTCGAAGCACGCTGCAGTGTTATCTTTTGGAAATTCATTTTGTTTTTATTATTTTGTTTTATTTCTGCCTTGCTCGAGAAACAGATGGGTAAGTTCTTAATTGAAATAATACATTTTTAAAACTAAAAATGGATGTCTACGAAGTTGCCGAAAAAGTGCAGATGGTCAAATGGTCAAATCGTCATAACCCAACACACGTTCGATATTGGTCGAGGAAAAATTTGCATTTGTATTTTGACGTAAGAACACAGTATCCCCAAAAACTAAATGTTTGCTGCTTGGAAACGTTAGAAGGGGTTTTTATAGTAGGCTCGGATATTGTCTAGCCGAGCAAGGAGGACTTTTCGAACATTTGCTTTAATTTTTTTTTGACTGGGAGAATCTTTTTGGTTTTTAGAATGTATTATTTTATTTTGAGAACTTGCTTTTATTTTGTTTCTCCTTATTATTTTCATTGTAACACGTCGTCACTGATAAATCTGAGCAGTTGACAATAAAACGCTCTTATTTATCAGTGAAAAAAAATAAGAAAATTACGTTATAAAAATTTGCGTATTTATTGACCAAATTCCGGTTTCATTGACTACGCTCCACACAGCACCGTGGTTAGAGGCGTACTAAATACAAGGCGAACGGCAGCGAATGGCGATCGGGAGCCTGAGTGTTGGTTGCTTCACTGATAGGCGTGCGGTGTCTCTGCATGTACTTACACTGGCAAATTAGACTTCTTCCGCCCTATGTTCGTAGTAGCTTGAAGCGGTCTGTATACATTTTATTAGATCTCAAATATATGAACAAAAGCACGTTCGGTTTAAATAATACCCGTTTATTACCCACTTTTACAACCCTACGAACCCGTTGTCTAAAAAATATAATTTAGCAGTAATTTAGTAGACTGTGTCGCCGATATATCATCCCGCGTTTTGGATTTCGCAGGTAGTAGGCCAGCCACCCTTTTGAATCGCAATGTTGCCCTTTGCATATTGTTGGTTCAGTGTCAGTAATCGACCTTGATTATTACATTAAATTGACAGTAAATATCTATATCTTCAGCATTTTCATGAACCTTTTGCTTTTTTAAGCAACCTTTGGGACCTTAAACTAACTAGGTAAATCTGGTGTGAGGAATTAAAAAACAACAATAAAAGCTAAAGGTAAAGTAAAGTTACAAAAATACGTTTCAAAAAAATTCCCCTCCCCACCACTCCTCATAGTCGTGAGGCGAGGATTACGGCTTAAAAGTGCAATTTTTGAGTTTTTTGCCGATATTTGAAAAACTCAAAATTTTTTTGGAAAAGAAAAGTTTTCCTGTGTGTTTTTTTTTTTACTTTAGGAAAAATGCCCGGCAAAAAGTCCTGGAAAAACCCTAAGAAAAAAATATTATAAGTAACCTTAATCCATGTGACAAAACTGATAGTAGAGCCAATAATAATGTTTCGCTTGCCGTCGGCTTTTTCCACAAAAATTTTAAATAAAAGTTGGTGTTCCATTTTTTTAAAGAATTGAGATCACTGATCACTGATGTGAAATTTTATTTATTCTCATCTTTAAAAATATGTTTCCAAAATAGATAGCAATAATTTGCTCAAAAATTTACCCGAACAAAATGTTCAAAGAAAAGCTCACACAAATGTTCACGAAAAAAATTTTAGATCTTTTGCACGAGCTTTGTTTGAACATGTTTGTCCGTGTAATTGCGCCTTTAAGGGTAAATTTTTGAGCAAATTATTGCTATCTGTTTCGGAAACATATTTTTAAAGATGAGAATAAATAAAATTTCACATCAGTGATCAGTGATCTCAATTCTTTAAAAAAATGGAACACCAACTTTTATTTTAAATTTTTGTGAAAAAAAGGCGACGACAAGCGAAACATTATTCTTGGCTATGAGTTTTGTCACATGGATTAGGGTTACTTATAATATTTTTTTCTTAGGGTTTTTTCCGGATTTTTTTTGGGATTTTCTTGCGAGTTTTTTTTATTTCCACAAACAACCCACGAAAATTTTTCTTTTCCAAAAAATTTTTGAGTTTTTCAAATATTGGCAAAAAACTCAAAAATTGCACTTTTAAGCGGTAATCCGCGCCTCACGACTATGAGGAGTGGTGGGGAGGGGATTTTTTTTTAAACATATTTTTGTAACTGTACTTTACCCTTAGATTACCCTTAGATTAGATTTACCTAGTTAGTTTAAGGCCCCAAGGGTTGCTTAAAAAAGCAAAAGGTTCATGAAAATGCTGAAGATACATATTTACTGTCAATTTAATGTAATAATCAAGGTCGATTACTGACACTGAACAAACAATATGCAAAGGGCAACATTCCGATTCAAAAGTCTAGTCTATTACTGCTAAATTATATTTTTCAGACAAGGGTCGGGATCGCAGGGTTGTAAAAGTGTGTAATAAACGGGTATTATTTAGACCGAACGTGCTTTTGTTCATATATTTGAGATTTAATAAAATGTATATAGGTTTTTTCATTTAACTTAATTATTATTGTATTGTGTTTTAAACTAGGAAGTCAAATAAAGAGCTATTCTTTTAAACGTAAATTTGTATCATTACATTTTACAGGCAACAACAATGAATAAGTGCCAGTTATTATTTTTTATGATTCTCGTTTTTTTTACAACCCCAAAAAAGTTACAAGTATACTGGCATATCCCCTATAAAAATCAGATCAATCGAAGTTGCTTACGAGGTAAAACGTGAATTTCGACATCAAATCGTTTTTCCGTCGGAAAGCACTTAATTAAAAATACCTTGTTTTAAAACTTAGTCTTTCTATTTTCAGTTAAGTTCAATGAATTCCCATAAAACTATAAAATTTAAATTTGTAAGAAATTTTTATTACCAACATTTCTTCAAACAAATTTTGCTTAAAATTCTCTCCAAAACTTCCGTGAGTCTTTTTGTACGAGATTTTGCTCGAACTTTTCTTTGAACATTTTGCTCAAGAGGCTCGTGTAAATGTTTGGCGGCATTTCAACATCAAAGGAAATTTTTTCTGTGTAAATGCGCCTTAATACCATGATGTAGGAAAAATAAGATCACATTTATTTCTTATTGCATATTGTAAAATAGACAATAAAGATCTACTTTTTATTGTCAGTCATAAACTAGCAATGAAATGGTTTTGCATGTAGTTCCTTTTAAGGCGCATTTACACAGACAAACTTTCCTTTGATGTGGAAATGCCGACAAACATTTACACGAGCCTCTTGAGCAAAATGCTCAAAGAAATGTTCGAGCAAAATCTCGTACAAAAAACACACGTAAATTTTGGAGAGAATGTTAAGCAAAATATCTTTGAAGAAATGTTGGTATAGAAATTTCTTACAAATTTAAATTTTATAGTTTTATGGGAATTCATTGAACTTAACTGAAAATAGAAAGACTAAGTTTTAAAACAAGGTATTTTTATTTAAGTACTTTCCCACGGAAAAACGATTTGATGTCGAAATTCACATTTTACCTCATAAGCAACTTCGATTGACCTGATTTTTATAGGGGATATGCCAGTATACTTGTAACTTTTTTGGGGTTGTAAAAAAAGGAGAATAAAAAAATAATAATGACACTTATTTATTGCTGTTGCCTGTTAAATGTAATGATAAAATTTTACGTTTAAAAGAATATCTCTTTATTTTACTTCCTAGTTTAAAACACAATACAATAATAATTAAGTCAAATTAAAAAACCTATATACATTTTATTAAATCTCAAATATATGAACAAAAGCACGTTCGGTCTAAATAATACCCGTTTATTTAAAAATATAATTTAGCAGTAATAGACTAGACTTCTGAATCGGAATGTTGCTCCTTTGCATATTGTTTGTTCAGTGTCAGTAATCGACCTTGATTATTACATTAAATTGACAGTAAATATCTATCTTCAGCATTTTTATGAACCTTTTGCTTTTTTAAGCAACCGTTGGGGCCTTAAACTGACTAGGTAAATCTGGTGTGAGGAATTAAAAAAAAAACAATCAAAGCTAAGGGTAAAGTAATGTCACAAAAATATGTTTAAAAAAAAATCCCCTCCCCACCACTTCTCATAGTCGTGAGACGCGGATTACCGCTTAAAAGTGCAATTTTTGAGTTTTTTGCCGATATTTGAAAAACTCACAGTAGAGCCAATAATAATGTTTCGCCTGCCGTCGGCTTTTTTTCATAAAAATTTTAAATAAAAGTTGGTGTTCCATTTTTTTAAAGAATTGAGATCACTGATCACTGATGTGAAATTTTATTTATTCTCATCTTTAAAAATATGTTTCCAAAATAGATAGCAATAATTTGCTCAAAAATTTACCCGAACAAAATGTTCAAAGAAAAGCTCACAAAAATGTTCACGCAAAAAATTTTAGATCTTTTTCACGAGCTTTTATTTGAGCATGTTCGTCTGTGTAATTGCGCCTTTATGCAGTGACAATAACGCTGAATAATTGGTCATCACAAAGTACAATTTGCAATAATGCTGATTGTCATATCGATTGATGCATCAATAAGTAATGAAACTGGTAATAACTGCCGACATTAAGCATATTAAAGTTTAATTGTTTTCGACGGAATGAATAAAAGATTGGGGCTAGCAAGCATGGATAATACGTCATGCAAGAGTTTTTATAAAAACTGCAAGCCGAGAGAATGAGGTAAGATACACAGTGGTACTTTTTTTAAATAAAAGAAAGTGCCCGACTGCTAGTTCTAAATGGTGTTTAGTACGCAAGCTGCGTTCTATATTTGCCTCGTATTTTTGATTATGTGATCAAAGATTAATCTATATTTACGGCAATAAACTTCAAGTTTTTGGATTAAAACATAATTTATCAATAACAAATTACTTTCAGAAGATGAAGGAGTCCCTACTTTTGTTTGAAATTTTGAGACAACGATGTGTTTGAAATTAACTCTGTGTTTCGGACTTCCATTGTCTATATTTTATTTATACACGACGTTTCGATCAGTACAATCTCTGATCGTCTTCAGGTGCAAACTACAATCAATTCCTACGACTACGTGCTTATATACTGTGAGAAATCACTCAACCTTGAAGTTTAAGAAGTTGGCTCCGCCCAAGGAGGGGCTTCCAAATATTTGGGATTTCAACACTTGGTTTACTGAAAATACCCTGATTCTGCCCAATAAAGGCAGCTTCAAAGAATTTTCGTTTCTTCCAGTGTGACTCCTTGTGCAAAACCTTTGCTTCTGCCCACTTCATTCGGTGTTGTTTTGACCATGCATGTTCGGCGATTCCTGATTTCGTGGTTTCACCTTTTTGGGTATTCGTCTGATGTTCCTTAAGCCTAACAGATAGTGGTCTTTTAGTTTCGCCTATGTATGATTCACCACACTCACAAGGAACTTGGTAAATGCATTCCTTATTTTGTTTGTTCTCTGGTTTTGTTTTAGTAAGAAGGCTTCTAATTGTATTACTAGATTTAAAAGCTGTTTTATTATTAAAGTTTTTCGCTACTCTTCGAATTTTCTCTGATACTCCTTTAACGTATGGGATTGTAAGGAATGCATTTGCCTGATTTTGGTCTTGTAATCTCTGTCCTGTTTGTTGAACAGATACTATTTCTAAATTTCAACAAACAGGTCAGAGATTACAAGGCCAAAATCAGGCAAATGCATTCCTTACAATCCCATACGTTAAAGGAGTATCAGAGAAAATTCGAAGAGTAGCGAAAAACTTTAATATTAAAACAGCTTTTAAATCTAGTAATACAATTAGAAGCCTTCTTAGTAAAACAAAACCAGAGAACAACAAAATAAGGAATGTATTTACCAAGTTCCTTGTGAGTGTGGTGAATCATACATAGGCGAAACTAAAAGACCACTATCTGTTAGTCAAAACAACACCGAATGAAGTGGGCAGAAGCAAAGGTTTTGCACAAGGAGTCACACTGGAAGAAACGAAAACTCCTTGAGATTTGACACTTTATTGGGCAGAATCAGGGTATTTTCAGTAAACCAAGTGTTGAAATCCCAAATATTTGGAAGCCCCTCCTTGGGCGGAGCCAACTTCTTAAACTTCAAGGTTGAGTGATTTCTCACAGTATATAAGCACGTAGTCGTAGGAATTGATTGTAGTTTGCACCTGAAGACGATCAGAGATTGTACTGATCGAAACGTCGTGTATAAATAAAATATAGACAATGGAAGTCCGAAACACAGAGTTAATTTCAGTCCCTACTTTACTGCAAGTTCAGGGCTTTGTTAAGAATAGAAGAGAATTTAATTTCCCTTTTTTTGACACCTGAAAATTAAAAAAAAAACTAAATACGCCTTTCCTGCGATACCACTTTTATCCAAATCGGTCCAGCACATATAAACATACACACATAGATATGCAGGGTGTTTCAAATTCGATGCTCACCATGGGGATCTCCGTAGCGGTAGGAGATACGAAAAGGTTTAAATTAGAGCAAAATTGCGCAATTTGATGCTTTGCTCAAAACTAAAAAAAAAGTGTAGAATTTCCGGATAGTTCCGGAGATAGTCGGAAAAAACCGAAATCTTCATTTTTAGTTTTTATTTTTCTGCGCCCTTATTATTAGAGCTGTCACGGCTGGCACTTTTTTAAGATCTACCTAATGAGATGTCTATTTTCGAGATTTGACACTTTAGTGTGACAGGAGCACTGTCAAGTTTTTCTTATGGCCACATGCTTTTTTTCTCTTGCCGTTTGGTTCATAAAGAATGAGAGATTTTTTACAACCTCAGTTTGACAAGTAACTGACGTTTTGAGTTAATTGACCATCATCAGTTCAAATTCAAAGATTAGAAAACAAAGAAAAAAACATATTTTTAAAATATTAGGTAAAGTTATTTGGTTATAACTAAATATCTTGAGTATTTGGTTATAACTAAATATCTTGAGTAAGTTATAAGTCGTAACTTTTTAAAATAAGGTTGCAATATGTTATCTGTCATCCTTTATCCTTTATGAACCAAACCAAAAATAACCAAAAAAAAAAAGTAACTTGACAGTGTTCCTGTCACACTGAAACGTCAAGTCTCAAAAACAGACCTCTCACTAGATAGATCTTAAAGAAGTGCCTGTAAAAAGTTTTAAGCATTTTTTGACAGCTTTAAGAATATGGGCGCAGAAAAATAAAAAATAAAAATGAAGATTTCGGTTTTCTCCGCTCATCTCCGGAACTATCCGGATTTTGTAAACTTTTTTTTAGTTTTGAGCAAAGCATCAGATTGCGCAACTTTGCCCCAATTTAAACCTTTTCGTATCTCCTACCGTTTAGGTGATCCCCATGGTAAGCATCGAATTTGAAACACCCTGTATACATGAATACATATATTCAAACATTGAAGATTTACTACGATTATAAGTACCTAAAACCGGTTTTATATAAAAACGGTTTTAAATAAAATAACTTTTTCTGAGGATTTATACAAAAACAAATAAAACAACTAAGTTAACAAGAGATTTTTTGGTAAAACCAGGGTTGAGTATATCTCTAGGTTAGAAGCAATGAGCTAAAGTGTTTTTAAATCATTTCTACTGACCCTAAAATCCGTTTTAAAGCAATAAAGCACTTTTTTAAATCGAGAGACCCGTGTAAACAAAGAAATTTGGAAGATATTACGATAATATTTTTTTTTTACTAACAGTCTAAAAGATACTCATTTGAACTGATCTTAAGAGATTCTAGATCCTTAACCACAAAAAAAAGTTTATGAACGCTATTGTATGAAGTACAAAAAAGTTACCTGTAATTTCTACATTTATATCCTACTTATCTGGGTATTTTTTTTTCAGATCATGTGCGAGAATTCACTTGTGGGATGCAATACTATCGAACTTTTCATATGGATGTCAAGAAAGATACACTCTATGTGGGAGCTATGTAAGTACCCAAATTTTGTTTATCCATACATTCTTCATTTATTAAGAATAGCACAGGGTGATTTTTTATAAAAGTAGGTAGAAAATCAAAGTAACACAGTGTGCTGTACAACTGCACGGACAACGTTTCTACAGCAAAAACAATAACAAAAATGCTTTTACTCTTTTCCGCCACAACGTTTTGAAAACGTCGTGGAAATGTTGCCGCAGCAATTTTGAGGAATATTTGTTACCTGTGACAACGGCAGATGCTAACAAAAATTACCTGAACAGGAGAGAACACAGCTCCAGCAAAAGAGGAAGGCGTACATTTTAGGAAAATTAATGTGCAAGTTAAATAGGTTGACTAAAAAAATTGCGGTGTTTTAAATTATGGCAGAGATATTGAAACTTCCACACATACGCAGTTTGACTTGAAGGTTAACCTTGAGCTCATTCGAAATAACTACACTTTTACCGGCGTACGCAGGGGGGGGGAACTTAGGGACTCAAGCTTTCTCCCCAAAGTCAATTTAGATCGTTTACCTTGGTTCGGGTTCAGTGTCACTTTGGTAATTGGCAATTAGACATCTCATGGACCCTTTCTGCCATACCCCGTTTCTTACTCCGGGCCTCCCTGTCTTCTTTACGAAGTTCAGTATGTCGGCCCATTTGAGCGACTGCAGCTTCTTCTTCCTCTTCTTCCTCTATCATGGGAAATCCCCACTTCAGCTTCCTTGATCTGGCATATGCATCGCACTCTGCTAAGTGCTGCGCGGATTCCTGTTCGAGCTCGCACGCGGGACACACGGGATTGTGTCCAGTCCAATGTCCTTTCGGGTCTTGCCTAAGGGTCAGTCCATATCAAGTCAACCAGGGTATTTTACCACACCATCTCCGATGTTAATGATTTTTAGTATACATGTTTTTCCTACCAAAAAACTGGAAAATCCAAAATTTCAGACTTTTTTGACCAGTTGTTTATTTTGAATTAATTTTTGAAAATCGAAAAACTCACTTATTTGTCCTTAACATGTGCGCACAAAATTAGGAATATCCAAAGAACCACTTATAATAGAAAAGTAGGTGAAGGTTCATTTTAAAGCTCTTATAAAGACCTTTCATATGAGAATATTGCATAACATATATTGAAAAAAAAAATAAAAAAAAAATTTTTGATTTTTTTTTTTGAAAAATTTCAAAAAGGCCATTTTTAATTTTTTTCAAAAAATTATATTATTTTCTTTAAAGTGTTATTAAACTATTCACAAAATTTTGAGATGGACAAATCATGGGTTCAATGTGAAAAAATTTATTAAAAATGTCACATGCATGAAAAATCGCCTATAAATAGACAATGCATTTTGGTAATTAGAAGAATATAATGGGGTTTAAAGCGATATTATAAAAATATTTAACAATATTTTATTTAATAAAAAATTATATCCTACGTTTCAGTCTGTATCAGTAATCGGATTAACATTGCCCCCCATTGTAATATTTACTTACAAAACCTCTTTTCCACCGGAGACGTACTATTGGATGTTCCAATTCTTAGGAAAATATGCCTGTATAAACCTGCCAATACTTTTGTGAAATACTGCCTGTTTATTCCTGTTTAACATTAAGGACACACCTCCTTCATTTTATTGGTCTGTTTAGTTACATTGTGGGGATTTGCTGACGTGAAAATTCCTGCATAAATTGATTTTAAATTTTTGGCAAGTATCTTCCTGATACAGCTCCAAATAATCGATACATAATAGTTCGACTGAAGGTTTATCAGAAGTCATCTCTGTGTAATTTTAAAAGTTTCAACTATGGGTGAGGCAAGTGGATGGACTAAATATAAAGTAAAGTGCTGTGATCCACTAGAGTTAAAAATCAAGCATTTTGGGAAATTAAGAAATGTGACCAAGTGGATGTGCAGTTACAAAAATGTCAAAATGGGAATGAAAATCTGTGATGGTTGTAGACTAAAGCTTTCAAAGGAGTTTAAGGCATCTGAAGAAGATGAGGCAGGGTAAGTAACAAATAGTATTTTTTAATATAAAATTAATAAACTAAACCAATTGCGTCAAGTACGGAGTGGAAAAATCTCATGGCATTATTTTGCATGGCATTATTTTGCATGGCATTTTGAGAATACAGACATTATGTACAAATTTCTTGGCATTATGTACACATTTTGGGTCAGCTTTTACCCCCTTTTTAAGTTCTTATAAAAAACTAACTTTTTAAATTTTTTTAGACCCAGTCAAGTTCCAGAAAATGATCCAGATTTTCAAGATCCTGCTGAATCATTTACTCTTTTAAACAAGTCATTGGAGCTTCTTGGTGTGTCGCCGATTAAAAGAAAAAATGTATACAAAGAAAAAATTGATATTGTACAGCATACAATTGCGAAAGCACTTACAAAGGAATCAGATTCAACGCTAGTAAAGGAATGCCAGAGTGACGAAAGTGAAATGATTAAACAGTTAAACAACAAATTTTTAAAAACCGAAAAGAGGAGTGGGAAAATACTAGTTTTATCATGTTTACCTCAAAGTTGGAGTAGAAAGAAGATTGAAGAAGAATTTGGAGTTTCTCAATATTTGGCCAGAGCTGTAAAACAGTTAGTTAAGAACAATGGGATATTATGTTCTCCTAACCCCAAACCGGGAAAGACCCTTAGTGATAGAGTGGCCCAAATAGTGGTAGATTTTTACCAAAGCGATGACATTAGCAGGACCATGCCAGGTAAAAAAGATTATGTTGTTATCAGAAAATATGGAGCTGAAAAAGAATATGTACAAAAAAAATTAGTCTTAGCTAATTTAAAAGAAATGTATGCATTGTTTAAAACTGAGTACCCCAATGAAAAAATTGGGTTTTCAAAATTTTGTGAACTGCGACCCAAAAACTGTATACTGGCAGGAAAAAATGGGACTCATACTGTATGTGTATGTACTATACATCAAAATATAAAACTAATGCTCAATGGCTCCAAATTAAATAAGCTATATGATGAAAATAACAGGCCTCTTGCAATATCTTCTCATGATTGCCTTTATAAACTAATGTGTAATCCACCTTCAGTGGACTGTTTTTTAAGCAATAGATGCAAGCAATGTCCTGGAGTAGAACAGTTTAAAAATACGTTAATAGAAAAATTTGAGGAAGAATTAATTGATGAGGTCTCATTTAAAAAGTGGGTCTCAGTAGATAGGTGTACTATGGAAACCGTTGTTAAGAAAAGTGATGATTTTGTCCAGGAATTTACTGATGATCTTGTAAAACTTAAATCACATTCTTTTATTGCAAAAATGCAAAAAGATAGATACAATGAAATAAAAATTAACCTTAAACCTGGAGAGTCTTTGATCACTTGCGACTTTGCGGAAAATTATTCCTTTGTTATGCAAGATGAAGTCCAGTCTTATCATTGGAATAACAGCCAGGCAACCCTCCACCCTTTTGCCATTTATTTTCTAAGTGATGGTAAACTGCACAACCTGAATTATGTGTTTATTTCGGAAAGCTTGACACATAATACAATTGCATTTCATTTATTTTTAAAAAAATTAATGCCTGATTTAAAAATCAAAATACCAGGACTTAACAAAATTTTTTATTTTTCGGATGGATGTGCTGCGCAGTACAAAAACAAAAAGAATTTTCTCAATATATGCCTGCATAAAAAAGATTTTGGTGTTGAAGCAGAGTGGCATTATTTTGCCACCTCACATGGCAAAAGTGCCTGCGATGGCTTGGGAGGAACTGTTAAAAGACTTGCTGCCAAAGCCAGTTTGCAGAGGCCCTATGACAATCAAATAATGACACCTCTACAATTGTTTACTTGGTGTGAAGAAAACATATCTGGCATTGATTTTAAATATTGCACAGAAGCAGATTATACAAATCATGAAATAATTTTGAATAAAAGATTTGCGGAAGTCTTAACAATACCGGGGACACAAAAAATTCATGCTGTAATTCCTCTTACAGAAAGCACGTTTTTGGCAAAACAGTTTTCTACATGCTTAGAGGTCGAAACACATAATCTTTTTAAAGGTGGAAGCATTATTTTGCAAAATATCGAGTCAGGGTTTGTCACTGTAGAATATGACAGTGCTTGGTGGCTGGCTTGTGTCTTGGGGAAAAATAATGAGAGCGGAGAACTGAAAGTAATCTTTCTTCATCCACGAGGACCTGCCTCATCATTTTTTTACCCAACACCTCAAGATATTTTAATTATTAAACCAGAAAGTCTTATAAAAAAAGTTGAACCCAACACTGCTACTGGCAGAACTTACAATGTCAGCAAAAAAGAAATGTCAGATTCATCAGAAATTCTTAAAAGAAAGTTAAAAAAATAAATTTAAGGTATATAGTTAGTCTTAGTGTTTTCTGTTTAATTTTTATCAACGAAGTAGAAAAGTTTGTTTATTTCTTTTGCGAGTTTAAAATAAAATAATTTGTAGATAAAGCCTCTGGGTATTTTTTAAAACCTGTATCCATCCAACAAATTTATTTATTTTAATATCCAGTGCACTATTGGTGCTCCTAAAATATGTTTATTTTTTTAAATGCATGATTTTTAATGTACTTAATATTTTTGATATTTTTTTTGACATTGAACCCATCATTTCTCCATCATAAAATTGTGTGGATAATTAAGTAACACTTTGACCAAAATTATATATTTTTTTCAAAAAAATTAAAAATGGCCTTTTTGAATTTTTCAATTTTTTCAATTTTTTATTTTCAATTTTTTTTTTGTTAAAATTATGTTGTGATATTTCATAAAAAAGAGCTTCAAAATGACTTTAAAATGAGCCATTTATTACTTTCCTAGTGTAAGTGGTTCTCGAGATATTGCTAGTTTTGTACATTCTTGTTAAGGTCAAAATGCTGACTTTTTTATTTTGAAAAATTAAAAAAAAAAACTACGAATCAAAAAAATCTAAAAATTTGCATTTTCAACTTTTATGGTAAGAAGAAAATATATACCAAAAATCATCAAAATTGGAATTGGTCGCGTAAAATTTTTGTGATTTTTTGGTTGATTTGATATGGAATGACCCCTAAGAGCCATTTAGTTCTGGCTACATTCGGACCATCCACGAATAGCTTGCACTGTCTGCACTCTGTCTCTTGCCTCCAGGACGTCTTCAGTAAATTGTTCGCCCATTTGTTGAGCTCACTCTGTACCTGTTTCCTTGTTATTCCCTGATGAGGTTCCGATCCAATGTATTGGGTTCCGACCCCTGATAGAACTATTACTTTTATTTATTTTAATCGTTTTCGTATGTTAAATAGGGCAAATATTGTGAAATTTATGGGTGGCGTTATCAAAAAGATGTATGTCCGAGAATGACCGAAAATCGTCGTTGTTTTCATTCTGTATATTGTTTGTCATGCTATTAGAGAGATATTGGAATAGTGCCATCCATTATCCGTCCTTACATTAATAATGACAAATAGTGTCAGACTGAGTTATTGGACGCGTGTTCTTGCATGGATTTATCCCTAACCTAAAAAAAATGTGCGATTGCTCCTGACCTATAAAAATTTGTTTGTGTTGTGAAGAAAGTGGGTCCCAACTTGGACGCAAATTTGTACAAAATTGCAATTTTTTGTTAAATAAAATGTTGTTAAATAAAATAAACAAACAAAGTAAGGTTATTGATCAATTCTTCTTTGAAGATGGGCTGTAAATGCTATAAATTTCACAAAAAAATCTCTATGACGCGGCGTAAAATGTTCACTAATAGTGGCAGCCTCTAACTTTATTAATTCCTGGCCTTATTTTTTTTACCACGCATGCCTAGATGTCAAATACGGCCAGGAATTATTAGTGCTCTAAAGGTAAAAAGCCCTTCCCGACCAAAACTTTAAATACTCTAGCTTTCATTTTTCCCACCAGGGTGCCTATTCTTGAGTTCCAGGGAATAGAAATCCGTTGGCTAACCGTTCCAAAATGGGCGTGGTTCCCCCAAAATGAAAAATGCACTATTCTTGAAAAATCTCCCTCAAAAAATAAGGGAACATTCTACTTCCTAGAGAAATTTTTATTCTATTGATCATTAGTGAGAGAAATGGGAAAAAATAGGTGGAATTGTGAGATATTTTGAGTAAACATGAACTGTTGTCTGTTGATTTTTGCGTTTTTTTAAGTTTCTTTAAAATTTTTGAACCTTAAAAACTTGTTTTCTGTTAGTTGGACTTTTTTTAAGGCAAAAACTACTGTTTTCTTTAGTCTTTCTTCAATGTTTTGTTAGGTTTTGTATTTCTTGGACTTAAAATTCAAAAAACATGGATGATTATAATCGACTTGTTTATTGACATTATTTTATCTAATAAAAAAAATCTTACTTACTAAAATCCCTGGACAATTTGTATGTGCTCCACTGTAATAAAACTGAGAAGTGCGGTAAATAGCCTTATTCTTTTAAAGTACATATACACGAGCACTTTGCTTAAATCGATTAAGAAATGAGAAAGTTCTGCAGTTTTACATTTGATGCTCTTTGTGTGATAAGACTTTCCATGGAGGAGTCTGCATCTTGAATTGTAAAGAGATGTCATTTTGACAATAATCACATAAAATTAGACTTTTAGCTTGTCAGAAAGTTTTAAATTTTTGATAAAACTGTATTCCGGCGTCAGAAAATTTTATTATTTCTTAACCGATTTAAACAAACGTTACATGGAAACACATAGAAATAATAAGGGTATTTAGTGCACATTTCAGCATACATAAAAAATTTCTAGGGGGGGGTCAAAATTACCCATTTTCCAAAACCCTTCGCCATCTTTGAAAACATCCACAAAAAAAAACACAAAAATCGCACAATTATTTATTTTGATTGGTGGAAATTATTCTGATTGATTTGGCAACATTGTTTCCGTTTTCCCTCTATGATTTCCATTCCCTGGTTTGAAGAATACCGCTTTTCGAAAAGAAGGGAAATTTTGTGGGATTCTTGAATTTCGGGGAAATTTTACTCCCAAAAATAGAAAAACTAAATTTAACGCAAAAACAAATGGTGCCCTTAGCTCATCAAGATAAGTCTCAGGTTACATCATCGTCATCCGGCGACATTAGGGATATTTTGGAACACTTAAAATTTTGACAACTTTGACAGCCGCTGTGGTAGTATTTAACAACCACTACCACTACTACTCATCGATTTTACCAGAGTTTTTGGAATACATTAAAAACTGTCACTTGTAAAAAAATTTAGAGATGAGAAAAAATAAAATATTTGGCTTAATTTTACAAAATAAGTGTTTTATATGTTGCAAGCTGATAATATTTTATTATTTTTAAAATTATTTACGCCAAAATTCTCTAAAACTAACCAGAAAAATAACCACAACCACAAAGAAATGGATTCGTAGCTTACGGCAGTGGTAGTGGTTAATTACCACAACGGAATGACGTTTAGCTATTGCGCAGGCGCAGTAATTACCACAACCACTAGGAAGTGTCGAATAAGCGGTCTAAAATATCCCTAATATCAATATATCTGTTATTTCTCTAACATTTATTAGAAGAAATTAAAGTTGATGACAACAAACTTGCACCTGAAGAATATTTATCGTTTTTAATTTCCAATAACCTAGAGTCTTCATATCCATCTTTATGTGCATTACTGAGGATTTTTTACACTATAGCCACCAACAGTGCTGGTGCAGAACGATCTTTTAGTAGATTAGGAAGAATTAATAATTATCAGCACACAAGATAGAACCAATTATTTATCACTTCTCAGTATTGAAGCAAACACAGCCCATAACCTAAATATAGACGAAATAATAGATTCTTTTAAATCAGTTAAAACAAGACGCTTGCATCTTTAAAATAACTGTTTTGTATACTAACTTTTTAAATAAACATTTTATTAACAAATTTATAATTTTAATAAATTTTAAGTTTACATGTAGTGTTATTATTTTAAAAAAAGTTTTGCAATTTATTTGACTCCCATACCTATATTTGCGCCCCTTAAGATCTTCGCCCCCCCCCCCCCGCCCTTTTATCCACGACACGCTACTGTTGATGTCGTATCTTTCTGACGCCGGAATACAGTTTAATCAAAAAGTCTAATTTTTATGTGATTATTGTCAAAATGACATCTCTTTAAAATTCAAGATGCGGACTCCTCCATGGAAAGTCTTATCACACCAAGAGCATCAAATGTAAAACTGCAGAACTTTCTTATTTCTTAACCGATTTAAGCAAAGTGCTCGTGTATATGTACGTTAAAAGAATAAGGCTATTTACCGCACATCTTAGTTTTATTACAGTGGAGCACATACAAATTTTCTAGGGGGAGGGGCTGAAAATTGCCTATTTTTTAAAACCGTCCGCCATCTTGGAGTTTAAAGAAATGTCAATTTTGACAGTAAATGCATAAAATTGTTTTCTTCTTCAAAAAAACGTTAAATTTCGAATTTCGGATAATTAATGCGGAAGTTATAAGAAATCCAAAGTCCGATTTTTTTGGGACACCCTATATTTATTAAAAATAAGCCATAAGGATCTTGTGATTTTGATTATAAAGATTTGTGATCTTTTCTCTGTGATTTACTTATTATAAGTAGGTTTAGTTGAAAATATTGTTACCCATGTTTACCTTGATGTTGTAAAACTTTTTACAGTGTTAGGTATCTTTATACCTATATGTTGCCTTGTTTTTAGTAAAAAAAATTGTTCTAGTTTCAAGTTTTTGGGCTGAATTTAGTAAGTAAGATTTTTTTTATTAGATAAAATAATGCCAATAAACAAGTCGATTATAATCATCCATGTTTTTTCAATTTTAAGTCCAAAAAATAAAAAACCTAACAAAACATTGAAGAAAGACTAAAGAAAATACTAGTTTTTGCCTTAAAAATCTTCCCTTATTTTTTGAGAGAGATTTTTCAAGAATAGTGCATTTTTCATTTTGGGAGAACAACGCCCATTTTGGAACGGTTAGCCAACGGATTTCTATTCCCTGGAACTCAAGAATAGGCACCCTGGGGAATAAAATTTCCCTGGGTGCCTATTTTTGAATTTCGGGTACTTCTAAGTACAACTCGTCCTGACCAATTCAGTGTGAGAAAGAAAGCTATACATAATAAACAACAAGTGAAACAAAGATAACCAAATCTTTATTTCCGAAACCTACACCACACAATGCGTGTGTGTAGGGAGCATTGGCGATTTTTCAAGACCCACCGTTGTAAATAGGTAATGATCCCTTGTAGCTTTGTTGCCAGACACGAAAAAATAAATCCTCTAATCTATTTTTGTGCTTGCTTTTTATTTCGCCATGTGCATTCAGAATTCCGGCTAGGTGGCGTACATTTCGAGAGCCCTTTTGTGGAAAAGTAGAGGTGCGAAAAACGCTGTGAATTTTCCAAACGTGGCTGCACTCATTGTTTCGCACAAGGGCTTTGTTATCCCTTTATCCTTTGTTTGGACTTCAGGCTCAAGTTATGAGTCTTCAGATAAACTTTTATAAGCCAGGATCCTGATGAACAAGACAAAAAATTGCGTTTCGGGGTTTTCGGTTACCTCGGCAACATTGCATATGTTAAAATTTAGTTAAGCGCTTTACAGACAGGCATCAGTTTGGCTTAAAGATTGGTCTGCGAGTCGCGATTTGCGCACATCAATTTTGTATGTGCCTGGGCCAAAACTGAAGGAGCGTTCAGTCTCTGCGCGGAACTTGATGCCTTCTTTAATTTTTTAACATTTGGAAAGTTGATTTAAAAGTATAGAAAATATACACATAGAAACTATTATAAATAGTTGTTTATGCTTTACGTTTCTTAAAAAAACGTTTTACTTTTTCAGAAAAACTTCTTTTGGTTGTTTTTTTGTCATATTCAGCTAAAGGAAGATCTCTTCTCAATGTCCAACAGTAATCATTTTTGTGTCCCAGCGCCTCTGGTATCTTTTTTCCATCTCTTTAATATCTTAATGAAATCTTTTACCTTTCTCTTCAATGACAGCTCCTAGATTTTCCGGGAAATAGTCCAAATGGGAATGTAAAAAGTGAAGTTTTATGGTGATATTGCAACCAAGAACCCTGATTTTTTCCAGCATATTTTCAATGATCTTGGATCTTTATAAATCCCTAGAAATTTATGCACAACTTCTTTAAAACTATTCCATGCATATTTTTCCTTATCTTCCATTACATTTTCAAATTCTGTTATCTTTTACCAAGCTCCTAATTTGCGATCTTACAAAGATTCCCTCTTTTAATTTTCACTCTGACAGAGTCAGAAATGATTCAGATTCCTGCTATCCCCCACACACACTTTAAATGAACTGAAAAAAAAGCTTTAAGGCTCCTTTTTAAAGAGTTGATGAAAAGTCTCCAGTCAGAATGTGTGTACTCAGGAGCTCCGAGGCAAGTAAATAGATTAGCTTGCTTGGCAGTACACTAATGGTCCGTTTTATGCAAAATATTTTACAAATTCAGCCGCACGATTTATATACCAAGAGAAGGTAGTTTCTGGGGCAAGCAAATTTTTTTTTGTTTCAACCTAGAACCCAAGTAAGGTATTTAGACCTATTGTAAGATAAAATCTGTGGGTGACAGAGACCAATTGTATTTAAATTTGTTATTTCTATATAAAAAATTAGCTTTACAAACAAAAATCACGTGTGTAATTGTTCTCACAAATAATGCTTAAAGTAGGTAGCCACCAGAGTCGTTATTAATTTTGGCCATAATACCAGGACGTTTTCAACATACCCTTTTATGGCCATTTGCACCAACCAATTTAGAGTAGCCCTAGTACTAGGGAGCCCATAAATTTAGGCAGGGGTGACCTCTAACCACTCTAGGTGATCCCTAAATCTAGGGATTCGATATTGGCCCCCTAACCCTTACCTAACATCTACCTACAATAAACCTGACCTAATAATTTAGGTTTGATGATGATGTTATCAGAAGATTGTAGGTGATGGAGCATTTAGACTGTGCTGTGTCGTCGTAGTTGCGTTGTAACGAATTATTTTAATAGATAAATAGTTAACAATATTTTTTTGTACACATTTTTTAATATAATTTACTTTCTAAATGCTTTAACCAAATATTGGTGGTAATAGACCCTCCTGCTAAATTTTGGATTATGTCAAAAGTTTCACCTTACATATTTCTTCGGTATTAACCGAGTAAGTTCCGTTTTTTCTTAATAGTTCAAAAATGCTTTAATTTTAAAATTGAGGTTGATAGGGTAGCAAAGAAATACAAAATTGAACTTGGGGAAAAAAAGGAGAAAAAAGGTGGCGATATTATGTCTGCATACATATAGACAGTCGATAGTGGGTTCAGTGATATAAGCAATAAATTAACACGGTATTATAAGTGATATTTAGGTATATTCTAATTCTAATCAATCATTCTGGTTTATTATAATTGTAAAAAAATTACGGCCCTTTTTGTAAGTTACGAAAAGCGTTTACTTTTAGCATTATTTCGTCGCTTGCATGGACAAATTATATCAAATAATCCCATATTTTGCTATTAATTACCTTTAGAAAAGTTGTAGTACTGTATCAGCCGTTGTTGTGGTCAAAAAGACTCACACAGAGATAGGTAGATATTTTCCAGCGCGGATGGCATGAACACACCAACGTTAAGCATGGGAGTTATTTCTTGGAGAAACATACAGTCGATCGTTGCAATAAAATAAAATGACCAAGGTATTATATTTACGTATGTCCCCAACTCCTGACCATCCGATGTTAATAATATTAATGTGTGAGTCTTTTTGACCACAACAACAGCTGATACGGTACTATCACTTTTCTAAAGGTTATTACTAGCAAAATATGTAAATTATTTGATATATTAATTTGTCCATGCATGCGACGAAATAATGCTAAAAGTAAGCGCTTTTTGTCACTTGCAAAAAGGGTCGTCATTTCTTCGCAATTATAATGAACCAGAATGAATGATCAGCGGATAGGAATATAAATATTACTTATATTAACTGGTTTATACTTTACATGCTGTCAATGTCATTTAATGCAATTTTCGTTAACAGATAAAAGTTTATCACAGCAAAGAACCTATAAAAAGATATTAAAAGTAATCTATTTTCGTAAAGGAAATAAAAATAAATATTTTTTTAATAATATATATCCATTTTTCAGTACCCAATAGCTGTAAAAAATTCGTCAAATGTCATTTTAGGTAGTTTTTGATAAAACCTTCAAACTCCTAGTATTGGAAAACCTACACATTGATATCAAACACCATCAATTAATTTGTCTCTACACAAAAAACAAAAAAATCAAATTTAGTCCTTGGCCGCTATTTTGGATTTTGCCCTGAATATTTCAATACGCTCAACATTTTCGAGATGTCGAGAGAAAATCCGGGCTCGATTAAAAATCGCCACTTATTCCCCTAACTGTAATTAGTTTTATCTGTACATACAGGGTTCCTAAGCAAATCCTTAGAGGGCCAAGCAGCCATGTATAAGACGCAGACAAACGGAAAATCACATTAGGCAGAAAAGGATGGGCATGGGGCGATGTTGTCACTACATCTTACACGTAGTAAATCCATTCCAGGTTGTTGTTTTGTAATGTTTTCCATTTTCATACCTTTCGGACTGGAATAAAAACTGTTTTTGCTCGACTTTAATACCAAACTGATGAAAGATATCGTAAAAAAAATATTTTTCGGCTTTTCATTTTGTAACCATTGTTCTTACGCACTGTTTACAGGCTGGGGACTGAGATACATGCAAATGCCTAACCTAAAGCGTTCATACACGGCCGGAGAAATCGACTGAGATATTTCCGTAGAAACTTTATCAAGCAAATAGGACGGGTTGACGCCTTCGAACGTCCAACCCGGGTTTTGCACTTTGATTCGAAATCAAAAAGGAGGAACAGTCTGATGTGGGGCCGTGCACAAATTACGTAACGGTGATTTTACCAATTTTTGACCCCCTCCCTATGTAATGTTTTGTAACGGTTTGGCACGCCACTCCCCTAATATTACGTAACGATTTCAAGATCACTACCCCCCCCCCAAAAAAAAAAAAACTTTTCACTTATTTTCATTCCAAATTTTCTTAGTTTCACACAAATGCAAACGCTGTCGAAAACCCCCCTCCCCCCTACGTAACGTTTTGTAACCCCCCTCATGCATGCATGGCCCCTGTAGTCCCAGTGGAGAAGGGCGAGAAAATTGATATTTTTTTCTTAAAAATTATACTCTTTAGACCTATTTCTTTGCGTTCCCGAAATTACGTAATTTTTGAAAAAAAATTTGAAAGCGGCGACATTTTTATTTCGTGCTTTGTTTTTCTAACATTTTTGCGTTCGGCTAATTTAATTAAAAAATTTTTGCCTGCGGCGCCCTTTATCTTCTCACTCGAAACCAAGATCCTCCGTTTTAGAAAAACTGATCCCGTCTCTGTTTCTAAATTTTTTCGAATAAAAGTAAAGTATGACCATGCGGGAAATAATTTTTGTCTACGGTATGACGAAAATTTCGAGAAAGTTGAAGAAAAAATAAAAAAAGTGGCAGAGCTCAAGTTTTTCGTAAAAAAAAAAAAATGTTTTTTTTAAAGAAACAGAGCAAAATAAATTTTTTCACCCCTTTTTGGGTGTTACAAATATTGGCAGCCCCTTATTTTTCGCTTTTACCCTTCCGCTAGTTTTGAAGAATTGGTTCGCTACATGTTTCGAGATCATGTCATAAAACACCTCGAAAATATCAAATGTAGTGTAGGGCCAGCTTTATTTAAAATCAATAATATCGCAAGCAAAAAGCTCTGCAGGAAAAACAGCACCGTTTATTGATTTCTTTGGCTGCTAGTGCTAGCTGCATGGTTTGGCCGTTTCCGGATAGATGTCACTAGTAGAACAGAATGGAAAGAAATTTAATTAAAAGCGAAGATATTTCTTTCTAATGTTAACAACCTTACGAGTTTATCGCTCAGTATCGTAAATAATGGACCCTGCCGCCTCCTTTAAGCAAGAAAAAGCTGTGGTTTGGACCTGAAAACATTTAATTTTTAATTAGATCATCTCATGGTGTGGCCGCCATCTAGCGGAATTTGCAGACATCTTGTCAACGGTTATTATTGCAACTATGATTTATGCTCACAATGAAAGAGTGGCGACAATTTTTTCTCATGAAAGCAGTCCGGAGATAATAACAAACTGGCACCATTGCTCAATATACCTGTTTCTTTTGTGCGCGCAGAACTTTCTATGCCATTTCTGTTTGATTTATTGAAATCCTATCCCTAAGGAAAATCTTAGGAACCCTGTATAATAAATCTCTAAAAGGACCATTTCTGTACATTGAATATATTTTTTTAATTGTGTGACATGACATGCATTTTTTACAATTTTTGACTGTATGTCTGTTTGTTCCAGCATCACGCATAGACCGCCCAGCCGATTTTGATGGGACTTTCAAATCATACACATAATACTATAAAATAAAAATACTAACTTGTGAGCCACTATAACTTCGTAATATTCAAAACGCGCCCTATTAAACGCAACCCTAGCTTCTACGAAACGTAGTGTTTTGTTGTTAACTTTTTAATAAAACCTGCGTCCCGAATTTCCCATTGTTACACGAGTTCGCCTGTAACTAAATGAGCGTAAAAAAGGTGGAATCTCTCTCGGTGCGTTCTTTTATTGTGCGGCCATTAATTAAAAGAGATCACGTTTGTGGGCCTCTTTTCATTATTTGCTTCTGCCCGGAAAAAGGCGGCAAAATTAAAGCCATAAATTAATTGCTAAAAACTTATTGCTTTATTGGAATTACCCTATTCACTTTTAAAAAGGAAGTGTCTGCCCCAGACCTAATCGTTATTATATCTTGGTCTTTATTTTTACACAAACTAGAGCCAAGTGTGTTCAAAGCACAAAAGAATTAAAATTCGGATATGTTCGATAACACTAGGCAACAAATTTCTTTTTTAAACTCGTAGGTAAAAATAGAGTTTTTCGATTGTTTATGACTGAAATAAATACAAAATGTTTTTTGAAAAATGTTCTTAGGTCGTAAGTAAAAAATAGAACCACAATGACATTGTTTTTAACTAATAATTCGGGTTTTCGTAAACTGCCATATCTCTACATATTATAAAAACAACTATACTTAATGATTAGTTTAATATTAAATTATTGGCTATGGTATCATATTATGGGGTCAGTCCTCAGATTTGGAAAGAGTCCTGATTTCACAGAAGCAGGCTTTACGAATAATCTTTGACTTGAGACCTTTAGCCTCAGACCTCAAAAAAAAAGATATTCTTACTGTTGTGTCCTTGTATGCCTATAAATTACTAATACATGTGCATAAAACTAAAGAAAATAACTTTCCTCATCACTATCGCACTAGACACGGCAAAAAATTCTGCTTACCTTTACATAAGCATGAATTTTTCAAAAAAAAGCCCAACTTACGCCGGAATCTCTTTGTATAATTTACTACCGAATGAACAATTATCCTTAAACAGGTTTAAAAAAGCTCTAAAAAAATACTCTGTACAAAAGCGTTTTATAGTTTAAATGAAATTATGTCATTTCTGGTAAAATCATAAAACACTGTCATTTTGTTAGGTTAACTGTAAATAGATTATTTATATATTTATTTACTTCTTTTAAACTTTTTCTTCATCGACCTGTTCTAGTGTTCGTTCGGACCAACCATTTTATTTATATATCTATTTAGGTACCAATCTCAAGGTTTTTGACATGTTACATCCTATTATTTGTAGGCCGAAGTAATGAATAAATATTTTTAATTTTGAACTGAATTTTGGATTAAAATAATGACAAATTAAACTGATCACTTTTGTTACCAACAGTAATCCACTAATATTGCAACTTCTTGAGGGAATCATTCTCCATGTTCGTCATTCACAAGTTTAGAGGAAATATTCTAATTTGTTTCATGTGATTGAAGGCAGGAAGGTCTTTATTCATAACTTTAACCAAGTTTTGAAATAAGCCAAGTTTGATATGTAACGGCGAAAGTAATATTTTATTTGAAAGAACTAAAGGATTGTTCGTAATATTTTTCACTCCCGGTACTTTGTGGCCAATATCTTCTTTTATAATGATAATTTCTGCTCGGCTATCCCATTTGCATAGAAAACAACAGTAGTACTTTCAAATCTGCACCAACCAATTTTATTTCTTCTATATAAGCAGCATAACCAATTGGAACTGATCGAAATATGTTGCCATTATGTAATGCCGATTTAAGACTTATTTTTCATGAGTAAATATTTATGTTTTGTAGACAGGTATACTGCCAGTATTATATAAGCGACAGATTTGCTTCGAGCAGGTGAAAATCTATAAGGCTGAGCTATTTTTATTGCTGACTTTTTTTTGTTGACTAGTGTAATTAACACATGAACAAGTAAATTTAAACTCGCAAGCTGTTGGGACGTCCCCACTACCGTCGCAAACCATTTCGTCGCAGATCCACTTCGTCGCAAACAATTGGGTTGCTGATCCTCCCCGTCGCATAGGACATTGCGACGTCCCCTCTACCGTCGCAAACAATTTTGTCGCAGATCAACTTCGTTGTAAACAATTGTTTCGCTGATCCTCCCCGTCGCAAACCATTTCGTCGCAGATCCACAGCGTTACAAATATATTCCGTCGCATACGGGACCAGTGGAGAATTTGGGCTGCTGAGTGGGAAAATATACAAAAACTAGTAGATAAAACTAAAAATTTATTCGCGTCGTTGTGGATTTGCCACGAAAATGTCTGCGACGCTAGTGGCCACGTCGCAATGAGGATCCGTGACCCAATTGTTTGCGACGATGTGGATCTGCGACGAAATGGTTTGCAACGCTAGTGGCCACGTCGCAATGTCCTCTGCGGCGAAATGAACCCGCGGCGCAAATGTTTGCGACGTTTTGGCTCTGCGACGAAAGTGTCTGAGATGGTAGTCGGGACGTCGCAAATGTTTTTACGACCAGTTGTCCGCAAACCCTAATATCCTTCCCTTGTTTATGTTTGGACTGGACCCAGGAAACCGGTATCGAAATATCTTTCATTTCAGAAGAAGTTATCCTGTTCTCGCCTGTTCTCCAGAAAAAAATCTGCCAAAATTTTGCACCCCAAAAATTTAAGTTTAATTTACCCCTTCCATAAAAACGCATTTATTCATATTTGAGTCAAAAATGATGCAAAATTTAAAAAAAAAAGTGAAAATAAAGCGAAGATGATCACTACATTAAAATTATATTGGGCTATCCCGCATATTTTAGTTTGATAATAAAATCTTCGGCCACCGTATTAATTATGGGGATAGACATATAATGGCGTGTGGCAGGGCATTATACGCACCATTTTATGATTGACATATACCTCGCTTTAATTACACATATTATGACTCGTATCCTTCGCCGCCCGCACTAAAAAAAACTTTATGTTTCTGCTACTTATCGCGTGACAAATTTGTCCCTATTTAGTAGAAGTTTCTTTTTGTCCCCCCCAGACTTGTGACTCAGCCACGTCGTTAGGAAAGCGCTAATTTTGGTTAATGCGTATTTTTAACTCTCCCGTATAAAACTAAGGAGAAAAATTATGTGAGACCAAAACATTAAATACGTGGAAATGAATAGTAGTTTTTACAGCGGCAACACGAAAAAAAATTAGTAGTTTTTTCTATTAATGAAGGGGTATGTGTAAGTTCGTGGGATTTTGAATGCAGGAGTTTTATGACTATGTAGGATTGATAGATCTTTAGTCACATAATCAAGCCGGGTGTTTTGTTCGCATCCGTGTAGAAGGGGTTGATATGACGTCATATTTCAAGATGGCGGCCAAAAATCATAAAAAATACAACTTTTGCAACCGGGGCATGATTATAGTCGATTCCATATAATTCGACGACAAGGATTCCAAAAAATTTTCTTCAAGGTCATCCGAGCTTAAATGACCTTGAAAATCGCAAAAAAACAAGATTTTTGTCATTTTCTCTATAAAAGATCTTAATAGTTCGACGTTCTGTCAGACTAACTTCAAATGTACCTCAAACTTTTAGGCATACATGCCAAATTCCATCCTTAGAGCTTGATGCAGTTTGAAGTTTCACGAACGTGAAAAATACCCCAGTAAAATTAACATATTGCAAAAATAACATACTAAAGGGCGTTATTCATCAACTATTAAAGGGAAGAGGACCAAATTTGGTAAGAGAGATAAGATGGTCAACCCCAACAATATTGTTAAAAAAAAAATTTGGTTCAGCTATGACGCGTTTCAATATGGCGGCTGATATATCAAAATGGCGACCTATAACCGCATTTTATTTTATCCAATTTCGTAAAAAAGCAAAAATGACAAGGTGGCCGTCAATTCTTGTTGGCTTATCACCGCTTACTATGAAAAAAAAGTTTAGTTGATGCACGACCTTTATTGATCTTGAAAATAACATGTATAAGTAAAAAACCAGCTTTTTGTTGTAATTTTTCCAATTTACCACTACGCAAAAACTTTAAGTGCCGGAAATTAAATTATCATCTTAGCCATAACTAAAAACTTCATTTTGAACCTCCCTACCATTTTTTTTTCGATCTGGCGTCCAAGATGTTTATGCTTTACCCCGGTAAAAATTACCTATATGGCTGTCGTTTTTATTACGTTTAGGAACTTTCTACACGGATGCGAACAAAACACCCGGTGGCACATGAATAGCTGTAACCTAATCCTTGAATTTTATTATGAATGTTAATAAACAAGTATAGTCATAATTAGAATTTTTTATGCTTTTTTGATTTTTGATAGCATACACACCTTGGACGCCAGATCAAAAAAAAAAATGATAGGGAGGTTTAAAATTATGTGTTTAGTTATGGCTAAAATGTTAATTTCATCTCCGGCACCTAAATTTTTTGCGTAGTGGTTAATTGGAAAAAACACTACAAAAACCTGATTTTTTTACTTGTACCTGGTATTTTTAAGGTCAATCACGGTCATACATCAACTACACTCTTTTTTCATAGTAAATGGCGATAAGTTAACAATAATTGGTGGCCACCTTGTCATTTTTGTTTTTTTACGAAATCGGATAAAATAAAATGTGGTTGTAGGTCGCCATTTTCATATAGCAGCCGCCATATTAAAACGCATCATAGCTGAACCAAATGTTTTTAACAATGTTACTGGACTCGACCTTCTTATCTTTCTTACCAAATTTGGTCCTCTTCGCTTTAATAGTTGATTAATAGCGCCCTTTAGTTAGTTATTTTTGGAATATGTGAATTTTACTGGGGTATTTTTCAAGGTCATAAAGCTTCAAACTCTGCATCAAACTCAAAGGATCGAATTTGGCATATATGCCTAATAGTGTGAGGTACATTTGAAGTTAGTGTGACAAAACGTCGAATTATTAAGATTTTTTGAAGAGAAAATGGCGAAAACCTTGTTTTCTGCGATTTTCAAGGTCATTTAAGGTCGGTTAATTTTTTGAAATGCTCGTCCTCGAATTATATGGCATCGAGTATAATCATGCCCCGGTTGCGAAAGTTGTATTTTTTATGATTCTTGACCGCTATCTTGAAAGATAACATCATATCAACCCTTTCTACACGGATGCAAACAAAACATCCGGTAACACTTGATTGTGTAACTAAAGAGCTATCAATCCCACATGGTCACAAAACACCTTCATTCAAAACAAAAGTTAGGGAGTGTTGTTTTTCTACTCTATAAATTCTTCGATAGCTATTCTATAATGTCTAGATTCTATTTCAACAACCTTCATTTCAAAAATGACAAAAGTCACAAAATATCAACCTAAATATTAAATAATAAAAACAATAACAAAGTATACTGAGAAATTCAATCTAAATTCAACAGGGAGTTTAACATCAAACAGACAAAGTCAGGGAAAAAACGCTATCTGGAAGAAATGAAGAGCAAAGCATAACGAGGAAATTAAGCAAAAAATTCAAAAATTTATATAAACTGAAATAATTGATTTATTCCATCCGACAATTATTTGCTCTGCAAATCAAGGTATTTTTATTAAAATATTATTAATAGTGCTAAATTAAGCTACGAGGATTATTTTAAATTTCAATAAATATACGAAAATAAACATTGTAATAAATAAAGTCGAGAGGGTTTATTTAAACGTTAAAAACTTTATATTTTACAACAAAATCTTTTCATGTATAATTAACATACATTTCAAAAAAAATTATTACGTAACTGTTGGGAGCTAACACTATTTTCAAATTGTGTTTACCCCTATTACAATGATTTATTTGTAGAACCTATTATTAATTTCTGCAACA
Organism: Oxystoma pomonae; assembly: GCA_963921995.1. NCBI lineage: Eukaryota > Metazoa > Arthropoda > Insecta > Coleoptera > Brentidae > Oxystoma > Oxystoma pomonae. Next base: position 73,610,348 of record OY998171.1, read on the forward strand.
ATAGCCTTCATTATTGTTACCGGGAAGGGGTTCGAAAATAAAATTAGGCGAAAGGAAATTACCACCCCTATCGTACCAAGCACTGATTGACTGAATCACTCGTTTATAACGGCATATCGTTAATAAGTTTATTTAAGTAAACTAAAATGAATGAATTAATTTCTATGTGTAGGTAAAGAAAAAAAGAATTTATTTTGTATTTCAGAATCACCAGCGGTTTATGGGGCGAAAATTTATCTCAATGTAGATTCTTACAATCACTCGACATACTGCATAATGTAAGGTCAAAAACATAACCTATGTTTCAAATTTGACATAAACATACCTCAAAAACTGCAAGAGCTGTAAAAATCTTCAAACCCTAACGCCCTGTAGATTGGTGAGAAAGCTTTTAAGACACATGTTTAGACGAAAAAAGAACTAGCTTATGTAGCTTCAACTACTTTGTACAATTCTATGGCTTTCTGATGAGTTCTAATAAGGATGAAACCGGTCTGTAGGTGTCTGGATTTTTCACTAGTGTTTGGAAGTCTGATGTGCCCTGATTAGTCATTTTTATTTCTCTGGTATGACGTAATTAGTCCCTACCTATTGCTTTAAAGTCACGGTTATAGACAATAAGGAATTATTATTTTATTTTTAACAACTTTTCCCTGTGTTGGCCTTAATCAATGTTAAAAGTTAAACCTTTTTTTTAAGAAAGTAGGTCACGAATAATTTGGCCGCGATAATCATTTTATAGTGAACACGACGGCAATATTGGTGGATTGTGTGCATTAAAGAAAAAAAATCAGCGTCAGATTGACTGGTAAAAGGGTAAAAACAAGCTTTTAATTCTTAACAGAACTAAAATTTTCTTATTTTTATGTTGTAATAAAACACGAAACAGAATAAACAACAGAAAAGGATGCAAATATTTGCTCTTTCCATAACATTTTGCAGAATGGAGAATGATTGGGGTGGTACTGCTTCAAATCTACCTCTTTTTAAAAGTCTTGAGTCTGTGACCTTGTAATTTGCAGGTTTCTTTTCTTCTTGCGGAAAAGTACAGGCTTCTGTTTGTACAGCAACCTGCATTTTTCAATATTAGTGTTTTGTTCCTCAGATTAGTCAATAGGTGGCGCACATCAACATCATTCTAATATGTATAAAACCGGTCGGTGTTTAATTTCTTCATCAGTTTTCGAAGTCTGGTCATAATAAACTGAGAAAAAGATGCCATTCTCATATGCCATGTTTTTATCGTATGGCCCAAAAACTCCCTATTGCTGTAAAGTTATGGTTATAGATATTTGCTCTTTGCGTAATAATTTAACTGGAACCGTACATTAGGCAGAATGGAGAAAATGATTCATGGCGGAAAGCTTTTAAATATGTTTTGCCAAGGGCTTATTTCGCGCGCACCACTTTTGAATATATCCAAAATTTATCGTTGCGTACCCTTTAGTTTAATATTGTTTGTGTTTTGTGCGTTCAACCAAAATAATGAGAACAGAAATACAAAGAATAATTTAAAAAATAACGAAAGTTCGATAAAATTCGAGATAATAAAAATAATTAGTGGAAAATATTTTTTGCTGTTGTGAACTCTTTAGAAAAAGATTTTTCTAAAATGATCAGTTTTATGTTCAAATCCCATTGTTGACTACCATTCGCGCTTTGATGTTTTTTTTTATATCACGTGTATATTTGATAGAATCATTTTATGATGTGAACAATGCAGATTTAAATTAAACCAAAACGTTTGCTGTCTTTTTGTGCTGGGATTTTAGTTTTATATGACTCAGGATATAGGAAAAGGCCTTGGTGCATCCACTAACATTTTACCATAAACCATTGACAATATAAACTAAGAGACGACAGGTTAAAATTCATGTCACAACAGTTTATGGCCTCACGTACCACCTATGAGAGAACAAAAATAATTAGAACTGCAAAATTAGAAAGGATCCTGCCGCGGCTCCGAGACATCTCACAAAGTCAGATCATAGATATAGGAGAAGTTGGTAGATAACGCGTTCTACCTGCGCGAACTGTTTTGATGGTAGCTCCGTCCCTCAGACTAGTAACTAAAGAGAGACCAAACATTCCCTATTGAAATTCTCTAATGTTTACAATCCAACACCCTTCTGGACGATTATATGAACAGAAAAGAGATAGAGCAATAAAACGGCAACACTGTCAAAAATTGCTTTTCCCATTACCAGTGGCGGCGTTAATTTTAATTTAAATATATAAATGTGAAAACGAGATATAAGGTAGGGTTGGTCGGATTTTCTTATTCAAAAGAATTAACTGCCAGAACTTGCATAACCACAAAAAATAGATTTATTCAAGGATAAAGTTTAGTTTGGGGAATGTAGGTATTTACGAACAGATCAAAAGTTTACCAAAGAGCACTTGAAATGATTTTTAGGTCAATTATTCAAGATGGCTGTTATATATTTTTTTTAATTGTGCAATATCCCACAAAACAAAAGTAAAAAAAAATATTTTCATAGCAAAAAAAAACGGTTAATAACCCGTTTTATAACGTTTTCGTCCAAAAAAAACACGCTAATAAACGGCTTATTAAGCGTTTTTTTCACTATGATAATAATGTCTCTTTTAGTTTTCTTTAGTGGAATATAAACTTTATTTATCAAATTAAGAGAACTTTTTGTGATGTTAATTATGAAAATTTTAAGGCCAACAAATTTTATTCTTTACACATTGGCTGCATGTTCATTTCTGAATACAGAACACAAGAAAAATTTAAGGAAGAGGTAAAAAATTAATTACTAGTAGTTTTTCAGGAAACAGGAGTCAAAAGGCAAAAAAATAAATAATAAATATTAATGAAAATAAAAATAAGATTGGCTCAGAGTAAATATCTCCAAAACGGTTTTATTCACATTATAGAAAGTACCCAGGTACCCATTAAAATACAAAAAATACCTGCCCCAGTACCTGACTATCAGCACTTGGTCTTATTGTCTTCTCTTGTTATGTATAAATTATAATAAATAAATATTTTACATGCTGCAAAAGGAGCAAAATTATCTGGTACTTTTGTTTCTTAAAAAAGATTAGTATTAGTCTTAGATTTTTGATGTATTAATAGTATAATCATAAGCTTTTTACGCAGTTTTTTACCTCATACTACGCCCATGACTAACGTAAAATGACAGGATCTTTCTTACCTCCGAAATATTAGTTCTGGGCTGGAATATCCGCTTTTATTGCATACCAGGCAATAGTAAACCATTTTGTTGGTTCTCAAAATAGCTAGTTCTTTTTTCACAAATAGTCACAATAAAATTCAAAAATCACCGAACAACACAAACCCCCGTTAACAACAACGCCGTCAGCTGCAACCAAACATGTCGGCATTTATTCACGGCTCGTCGAAAAAACGTTGCCGGCTTGTGTTCTTTTTTATAAATCTCGAAATTCTACTTATTAAAAATTAAAAAAAGTTAATTATTGAGACTAAAAATTAGGACTAAGAATTAAGTTATTAGCATAAGAAAAATTATCCTATATAAAATAGCATATCAAATAATCAATAATATTATCAAAAGAGCTTCAAGAAGTTTATGAATTGTTTTGTTTCTAGGGAAACCCCGCAGTAAATTGGCAACCATGTATTTTTTGGGAAATAAACATTGTGGCTGGTTGATCGGGGTAATATTGTTTACTGTTATATCTCATTTTCTTTATTAATCTGAGCTCCGTCCGGATTGTTGACTTGTTAACAAACAAAAAAAATACCAGTTGCTTTTGTAGTGGAAACCAAGACAGACGCTAGTGATGTCATCAACCAAACCGCATATAAAGGTTGTTTGGTTTAGTTAATGGTGACCGTAAAATAATTTTCAGGGATAACTAGCATCAAAATGGCGGCACTCATGGTGTTTGCTAAAATTTAAATCGAAAATCGTTCTATTGCCGCGACTCGTGGAGACTCGCACGAAGCCAGATGCAATTAGCAGTGTTGTCTCAGGGGCCATTGTTGCTTGCCAAAGTGGCACGTGACCTGACTGATTTAGGCAGCGGCCGGTTTTAGCAGGAATTTGGGACTCTGTGGAAATTTGATCTTGGTTAATTTATTGCGGCTCTCTTTACCTTTCCTTTATAGAACGAACCACAGAAAAGTATGCCAGAGAAGTACTAAATTTTATAAAGAAACTTGATGGATATGGTACCAACAGTATTTCTGAACGGCTCGACACTTTCGAATTATTTGATCACTTGATTGATTCATTTGTGAGTGTGCCAGTCTGGCACTATCACCAGTGGGAATATTGCGTGACTCACCTTTGTTCTTTACCAAAGTTTGTTTAGCCCCTTAAAAAGCTTGCAACTTCCTTTAGCAAAGGATTATTCAGATTAACACAGTACCTGTCCTTGTACTTTCGTAGACCCATTCTGCGCAATGGTAATCTCAGCTTGTAATATCCGGTATATAGAAATTACAATCCTCTCCAATGGAAAACATGATCCTGCTAGAGATAACAATAAATAATTAGTGGAAAATATTTTTTGTTGTTGAACTCTTTAGAAAAAGATTTTTGTAAAATTATCAATTTTATGTTCAAATCCTACTATTTGCGCTTTGATGTTTTTGTTTATATCATGTGTATATTTGATAAAATAGTTTTATGCTGTGAACAATGCAGATTTAAATTAAACCAAAACATTTGCTGTCTTTTTATACTGGAATTTTAGTTTAGTAGTAGTTATTGCTGGATTCGGCTTTCACTAAAGCTTCAATTTCAACAAAGTTGAAGACAAAGTATCAAGCCTGCATCAAGATTTGTAATCTGCAGAATTTTTTAGTTTCGTGGGTCGTATGTGTTTAAATTGCGATCTTTCAAATCTCAGTAGATACCTGGGCACAATAGGCCCATTTGAGGCCGCAGTGCATGGTTCACCCTTCGGTAGAGAGCTTACCACCAGTTTTGAATACATACATACTTGCTAGGATATTTGCTCAATCAAGGCCTTTTCCTACATCCTGAGTCATACAAAACTAAAATCCCAGCACAAAAAGAGAGCAAATGTTTTGGTTTAAGAGTCATCGATTCTAGATAATGGAAAACTGTCTTTTTTTGTCACGTTATTAAGTTTCCTATAATCAACATAGAACCTAGTGCCTTTGTTCTTCGTATAGAACAAAATTCTTCTATCTCTTCTGGTTTTGAATAAAACGTCGTGAAAGGTTTTAGAATTTTCTCCATTGTTTCTAGTCGGCTCTTATTTTGTATTTTGTAGTTTATACGGAAGAGTTGCTGCTGTGTATAAAAGTGTTTTAAACTATGTTTAAAGTTAGAAACTCATCAGTCTGGCCTACAAAAGCAAAGTTCGAATTAATAAAAGCAACGCCTTCCTATAACAAAGGATGGCAAAAACTTTATTCCCAACTGGTTTCTGTTTGTTTTTTAATGTAAGGACGTCTTTCATTATAACACGATCAGTAATCAGACTTTTGGGGTAAACATAAAAAAATCGGAAATTTTCCTAAAAATTAAACATAATGCATCGCGTTTTGAGTTGAGAGCTTGGCATTACCCTTTTACCTTTTTTAAGGCCGAGTTTCTCTGATCCTTTTTTTTTTTCTTTTATGCACACATTCCACCAACACCTATCGTGTTTACTATACAGTGATTATCGTGTCCAAATTATTCGTGGTTTCCAAAAAAATAATTTAAAATAAAAGTTGAGAACATGGATTGGCGACCTCCAAAAGGTTGGACCTTGCGGACCCTGTACACACTAACCACTCTTTTAGCATGATGGTGACTGGCCCTTTATCCTCAATTCTCTCTTCCAGTCTGACGGTGACTTAACTCAAAAACTTTGACAAAAAAATGGGAGCCGTGTGGTCGCTGTGAACCGTCTATTGCCTCGCGTTTTTCCTTTTACCCATCCAGAATGTGCAAGCTTTAATTTTCTCGGCTTTACAGACTTTGACACCTTTGAAGTTGCCGCGCTTAATTTAACGTTGTTAACTATTTTAGACTGGCTTCGTCGATATTTTGCTTTTAAGTTTGCCGAGAACACAGCAACAACGAAGGCATGTACAGACAGAAGCCGGAAAGCGTACACAATTTTGTAAAACATATATTGAGAGAACGTATAGGATTTTGGACTACCCAACCATAAACATATTTACATTTTGTCCAAGAATTTTACCCCTAGTGCACTTAATTAACCTTATCGTTCCACCTCGCAAGTGAAGCTATTGGGGTGTAATGACCCTTTCGTATTTTAGGAATAAAAGTGTCTCTTTTGAACCCTGGCGAAGATAGAATTTTTAAAAATTTTGAACCCTCGATGGGCGACACACAGTTTGAATTTTGTGAAAGGTTCGCTACACAAGAAGTCTTATTTGATATTCAAGTCTTAGTTTATGCCTGTTCCACAGATTACGAGGAAGCTCATAGAATCTCTTAAAGGAGTTGATCAAGGCGTAAAGATACTCAAAATAGATAAGGAATTTAAAGTTTTATTCATCATCAAAAACCTTAATCTTGAATACATTGGTCACATTCTAATAAACCACAAATTTATTTAAAAAGGATAACAGAAGGAAAAATTAAAAGCAAAACAGGTTCGGGTCACAGACGAATCTATAATGACTACAAAAATCTTATACAATGGTATGTGGTTTTAAAACAAAGAAACATTTTGCAACTGCGGTAGACATGATAGGTACAAAATAGAGAAGAAGAAAGTAACTGTATGTGACATAGTTATAATTTCTTTTGGTTTTGTGGTAAAAAAGATCAAAGAAACGAAACAAAGCTTGTGTACTTTCTTCCCTTGATCTTGATCTTATGCTTAAATTTTCGAAGGAATAATATATTAGCATTTAAAAGAAGTAATCGATCGCATTCACCATATTGTGGACTGATATTCGATAAAAAAAGACAGCTCTCGTTTTTTCTTATAGAAAGGGGGGGGGGTGAAAAAGTTTCTAAGTGAAAATGTTATTTACTTTGCAACCATTTTCTGGCATCAACGTCAAACAAAAGTAATTTGAATTTTTTTGGACTTCTGGGGCAAAAAACCCCTCCTTACTGTGCTCTACTGTTTCATTAGACGACACAATCTTTATAACGCCCTATATATTCGACAAACATTCGGTAAACTGAAGTTCTATAAGCTGTCACTGCCAAGCATGGCGTGTCGCCTTTTATAGACAAAATTTGAAAGTTAAAATGCAATGCAGTTTATTTCGACTTTAACGAAGTTCACTATAGAGTTACCCATTTTATAATATAGTCTGGAATATTTGATTTTGTAAGTTGCATTTTATTTTACTGCTGTAAACAAAGTTAGCCAGTGAACTTTAGCTAGAGGATATTCCAAATTATGTTACAATTATTTAAAAAAAACAAAAACATTCCTAAATACATTTTACAGATCCCTGTAAAGGATATGCTGTGTTAAAAAAAAAATTAGAAATGTTTTTAGATAAACTAGGCGACAATAGTTCCATAAACAAAAGTTAGCTTATTTCAAGGTCTTGTTTTGTAGAAACATCCAAAAAATAATCAAACAACATTGAAGTTCAACGACAAAATTAAAACAAAAAGTGTTGCTTCTGTGAGTTCCAGGGCAGAGGGGAATTTCAGGCAAAGATAAGGCGGATGAACAAGCCAGGATTGAAGCCGAAAGCGTGAAATGTGAGACCTGAACTTGCACTAGGAATGACAAGGAGACAAATGCAGAGTAGACTCAATAACTGGGCCTTTTTAGGCAGTTAAAAAGTCATGAAACCAAGAACAAGGGTGTGAGAGGTTGCGGAGGTAAACAGATAACCCGGTTTACATAATATGTGAACACGACGACGCACTATTTACTATTATAGATAATCCTTAAGTCTGTGCTATAGACAGTCTAAGAAATTTATGGACGAACCAGACGCAGCTAGAAGAAAACCGCTACTAAAAAGAAGCCGCAAAAATAAAGTACTGCTCACGAGCATAGTAACCGGACACAACCGGTTGAGGAAACATCTGTTCCGCGTGGGTGCTGCTACGGGCCCCAGCATTCACGATGGAAGACGTACATTTCCTTAAATGGACAGACATACTGAAGTTTGAAAAAAACGATGCTAGGAGAATGCAAGAGTGCTGGAAGCCCCATCATTCACGGTAGAAGACGTAAATTCTCACAAATGGACAGACATACTGCTACTACTGCTACGACAAAATTATTTCGTTAATACACACTTAAAGTAAATATTTCAACGCATCGGTATCGGTATACGTATCGCGTTCGAAATAAAGCTAAAATACACTACATTTTTGACTTGTTTATGCGATGTTTCGAACGATGCCCGCTCTTTTGAAAGGTGCGATAACAGAACTGCTAACAGCAGTCGATGCGTGCGTTGGGGTGGACGTAACGATACGTTCATCACCCCGTACGCATCGATTGCTGTCAGCTTTTGTGTCATCGCACCAGTCAAAAAAGCGGACATCGAACGCGATACGTATACCAATACCGATGCGTTGAAATATTTACTTTAAGTGTCTAATTTCGCCGATTCTGCGAATATGGGGTTTAATAGGTTCAGCAACGCAGCAAGTATATCTGAATTTGTGGAATACGAAATTCCGACAGACGTGGGATTCAATTTTGATATAATTTGCATGCGAACACAATCACTTCCGTTCCTTTGCGGCCCTGCAAAATAATTCGCATGTAACAGACAAAGGGTTGTTAGAAGGCATCAATGCATCGTTACAATCGTTCGTTTACCATACTTTTCGTGCACTTGTCTTTCAGAAATTTAACATGTGGAGGGCAATTTTTTGGTATCACATCTTGCTTGCTAGGATGAGGTGCTTTATTCATAGGGTCACTGTACTGCTGACTTCTGTCTTTTTTGTTTAAAATTTAAGGCCTCTTTACTCAACTTTTAATGCCTAATAAGTAATTGATAATCACAATGGATATTATAGGATGTTGTCTTTCGAACTGTTGGGCCGTCGTTCTGTAGAAGTTTGTCTTCTCGACGTTTCGCCGATTCGAGTGCTCGGCATCTTCAAGAGATCAGGGGCACAATTCTTGAATCACTTGGCTTTTAGTCGTATACGAATCACATTTTAGCAAAAAATTGTCGAAAAAAATAGTCAATTTATACTAATTCAGATTCCTTAGATTAAAAAGAGACAAGATACCTGACACGGAGACTTTGGTTATATTATTATATGGGATAATGTTTACCTTTCTGTTGTTTACACTAAACACACCAGTGGCGTACCTACTTAAATATAAATTTACACATGGATTATATTATTAAAATTTGGCTATTATATGAAATTTGTAAAATAATTTAAAAAACATGCAAAAGATAATTCTGGCAATTTGAGCTTTGGAAGCTTCCTAACAATAAACGTAGTATAATTTTATACAAAATAAGTTTATTACAAAGTTTGTATATGATTGATAGCAATTTCCATTTTCAACACAATAAAATTATGCCAAACATTAAAACAAAGAAACACAGTTCATAGCACCTGGAACATCAAGAAAAAAAATAATATTACCTACTACCTAAAAATTATGTTATTGTGTTTGTTAATTTTGTTATTTTTTCTGATCATTAGCAGAAACTTACCTATTACTGACTTCTTCACAATTAAGTAAATAATGCCTAGGGTATATAAAGACATCTAGTACAGACAAATATCAATTCGAAGGCGAGCGCAGATGGCAACGGCGGCAGTATAAATCAACCTTAATATTCTGATAATACAAACATACAACACATGTGAATTAACTTCTATTCTTGTTTGCAAGTTGGTTTAAGGACTGTACCTACCTTTATTTTATAGTCTTTATAAAAAAAACTTGGAAAATATCTTATTTGCGCATTAACTACTTCATCAAAATTATTCTTTATTCTATCGTCTTTATAAAAAAAACCTCGAAAAAAACCTTATAAAAACGTTCGCAAATATCTCATTTGACGCATTGGGAATTAACTACACTTCAACAAAAAAAAAACGTGTTTGTTGATATTTCAATCTAAGGATCTACTAATTTCATAAACTTTTTTTTATTTTCTGTATACCTACCGGCATGTACCGCCACTGACTGATTTCACTTGCTCTCACTTTGTTTTCAAAACATTGGACTATTTGTTCCAAAATATCACTTTAAATGCACTGCAATTTTCTCCTACTGGTAAAAATATACACTATAAACGTTTTTTGACAAAATGTGGTATTAAAACGACTTATAAACAATAAAAATATCATCCGACCGTCTGCGCTCTGCCGACTTTCCCCACCCACAAGCTAATCGCGACCTAAAGAGGTTGAGATAGAATTCTCTGTCCCTATCGTTCTAACGTCGTTTAAAAGAATAGAAAAATAATCGACATTTATCACCTTTGTTTTCTTGTGATTTTACTTAACACGTAACGTAAATAAACAGTGGTTATTATTTGCCAAGGAGTTTTCGTTGGCCCAGATATCTTGTCTCTCTTTAATCTAAGTCAGATACCAATACAATACACAATATTTAATTAAAATAGGCCCAAAATTTAACTATTGCATTTTTGGCGGGAAAAATAGAATGGTTTTTGACGCTTAGATGTCGTTTTTGCTCGAATTTACTCGAATACCGAGTGGGTAAAGGCAATCGATGTAAATCCAGTGGCGGTCCCAGCCATTTGAAAAGGGGGGGGCGGTTTCGATACGAAAAAAAAACTAGAATAAAAACATAGCTTTTATGAGGAATATATCAATATGTGCAAACAAAACTTAGTAACTACAAACGCGGATTTGGCCTCAAATTTAGTGGGGGGGCTACTCAGATTTTAAGTTGTTTATTTGAAACATTTTTTTTTAAACTTGTAAGAAAATTGCACTAAAAAATACATTTTTTGATTTAAAATTAAATTAAAATTGTAAATATATCAATGGTTTCAAAGCGCAGCAGGCGAAAATTTTTAAGAAAATGACACTATAAATGCCATTTTTAACAGGAAATTCAAATAATACCGTAAATATAAAAGGTGTTATAGCACCGCAATTTATGTCATACTTTTGATTTTGTAAATGTTTTCGTAAAAAATTTAAATCCAGGGTGAGGGTGGGGGTAATTACCCCCCTACTTCTACTACTACACTGAAATCCGCGCTAGAGTAACTACGTATAATTTTTTCAGTTATAAAGAACATAGATAACAAACAAACCTAATAGATATATACTTTGGGTATAGAAACTCTATAATACTTTTCTGTATTTCCAATACCGTGGTTTTTGCGGTAAGTACGTCATGCGTTTGGTTATGTTTTCAATCTTCTGGAGGCACGAGAAGCTTTTTTCTGACGAAGCCTTACTTACTGGCAAACATCCAAGAATGTTTTTATCAACGGAAAAATATCGCCACACTTGTTTGTTGCCTCGAAAACGTTATCAGGTATGGTTTAATTATTTAAGCTTTTGCCTACTTCTGACCAATATTGTTTCCAAATACTGACTTCTCCCAATAAAATCAAACAGTTTATAGTATTTGGAAACGACATTATAGTTATATCAACCTTGATTTTATGTCCGAAATGATTTTAAAAACGAATGGGTAGTGGTTGCGTGCACTTTCAATCTAACGAAATTTGGACTAAGTACAAAAAACTCCGGTTTTTTTGTATCTCCAATATCGTGGTTTTCGCGGTAAGTACGACATGGGTTTGTTTATTCTTGGTGTGTCAAAAGACTTTCGGGTTTCCACCAGCATCTTTGTTGTCTACTTTTTTCTGGAGCAAAGGGGAGGGCGATCTCCCCCCCCCCCTGCCCCTCCCCTGGGACCGCCACTGGAAAATCCGAGAACACCTGCCCTGAACATGAAAGAAATCGACCAAAAGTGTCGCACAAATCTGCTCATATCATGGGATTCTACACCCTTTCCTCATTCTAAAACTACCCAAAAGTAAATCGAAGCTGATCGTTTTTGCGAAAAAAAATCATTTTTCAGTAAAATTATGAAAAACATGGATAATCCATTACTCTAAATGGGTATTCAAAAAAAAATTAAATGATTTATGGTTGCCAATTTCATAAAAAAAATGTGTATATTTAGTGCAAAACAAAAATATTAAAAGATTTATGTTACAAAAATAAAAACCCAAGGCAGTGGTCGAGGTATATCTATTTGCTGTATACATAGGTGCCAGATACTTATTAACCCTCAAAAGTAAGCCAATGTTTAGTGACATTTTGATAAATATGTCATTTAGTCACAGCTATAATGTCACTTTTGACACTAAAAACTTATCAAAAATATGAGACACACGCTTAACTAGTTGAGAACGGTGATGGCTTAACTAATATAAACATACCCAACTGGCGGTTTTTTTTATTTGTTTGTCTAGAAAATGCTCAGAGAAAACAAGGATTTGCTCACGCTTTTATTTTGTATTTTATGCCTGCCACAGGACGATACTTGATATTGAGTGAACTTTTCACTTGAAAAACTAGGTACGATTCTGCTGTTTTTTTTTGTGGTTCTATTTGCCTCGAATTTATCGTTGCAATTTGCGTTTCTTCCACCAAAATATACAACATCTTTCAAAAGTTCTTGAAGCAACAGATAGCTGCGAAAAATTAAATATCCATATAATCAAAAATCATTTGATAGAGTGCTTAGAATTCTTGGAAGGGATTGGACGAGTGTTCTAAACAATCAATCGAGTCAGTACATAAAAAATGTTTGCAATTTTGGAATAAATATAAGATAAATAACGTTAATGATTCACGATTTAAAACTCAATTGCTAAAATGTTTTGTTGAATTTAGTTCTAGCCATCTGCAATATAAAAGTTTAATTAAAAAATAATTGTTGTTGTTGTACTTTTTCTCAAAATATTATATTAGTTACTTGCGAATCTCATATTTTTGATAAATTTCTTGACCAAAATGACTCTATAACTGTCATTTATGTGTTAAATTCGTCAAAATAACACTAAACGTTAGCTTACTTTTGAAGTGTAAAGTTTATATATTACCTATGTACAAAACTAATAGATATACCTAGGCCACTGCCTCGGGCTGAGTGATTCAAGAATTGGGACCCTGTTCTCACAATGGGCTGAACGTGGACTGATGATTTGTTCTGCTTCGCAGCTCATATTTATGTGAAACCGGTGGTACCTCATTGGTAGAAACGCTTAACTTGTTTAGGTTAGGTTAGGTTAGGTTTATTATGAGTGGTGCGCTCACGCCCCTCCACTGAAACCTGCTTGATGGTCTATTGTGGCTCATCCCTAATTAGATGTCAACCAGCCCAATCTCCTTGACAAAAGAGATCAGTCTTTTCGGTGAGACTGTTTTCCAGTCTTGAGGCTCAGTTAAGCCCGGACCAAGTAACTTGTTTAACAATAGATATTGTATATAATTGTTAATTTTGAAAGTTAAATATATAGAAACCAGTGGTGCTCATACAAAACTCAGTTTCTTTACCGAGTTCTTAACCTATAACTTTACCTTATATTTTCAAAAATACAGTTATCCCGAAAATATTTGACAACAAACAATCACTTTTGACGTTTTAAAAATATTGACGTTTCTGAATGCGGTGACACTACTAAAAGCCAAACTCAAATACCAGCATTACGCACTGAGTTATTGTCGGTTGCACTTTACCTCCTATTTTGGTAAATTTAGAATAGAATTAGAAATATTAGAGTATTCTACTAATACTGCCTCATAAGTCCTAAAATTTCTCTCTAAAAATGCCGATTTTGCAAAAGATCGCTCTGACAGCCGGAATACTGTCAACCTTGCACAGGTCAAATTTGTTGTCAAAAGCCAACAAACTCGTTTGCCTGGCTGTTTTAGGAGAACTTCAGATTTGTTTATTGCTTGGTTGCATGGCAATCAGCGTGGACTCATCAGTGGTTTCACTGGTCACCCTCCCCGAACAACATTCAAGCGTATGATATAGTTGAATGATGTTTGGGGAGGGTGTGTGAAACCACTGATAAGCCCGCGCTGGTTGTCCATGACGAAACATCGTTTAATTATTTCTCTTTTTGCTTTGGTCCTTTGTGTGTTCCTTGTAGGATACTAATTCAATTTTGAATTTTCGTTTTTTCACTCAAGAGCTTTTGATCTTTTCTTTTTAGATTATTTTCAGTTGAAGTAACTGATTTGGAGATTTTTAAACTTCTTTTTCTTAATATATTAACACGCCAGGCGAACCCGTATCAGGTGACTTATATTAAATACAAATGCGAAACGATGTCTATTTGTGAGTGATTCAAAGTTGAAATTCAAGTGATGATGTGATGATGGTGTTGAATGATGTTTGGGGAGGGTGATCAGTGAAACCACTGATGAGCCCGCGCTGATTGCCCAGGGCGAAACATCGTTTAATTATTTCTCTTTTTGCTTTGGTCCTTTGTGTGTTCCTTGTGGGTTACTCATTCAATTTTGAATTTTCGTTTTTTCACTCAAGAGCTTTTGATCTTTTCTTTTTAGATTCTTTTCAGTTGAAGTAACTGATTCCGAGATTTTTTAACTTCTTTTTCTTCTCTCTCTTTTGCTTTAATTGCCTTAGAAGCATATTCTTATTGGAAATATTAACACGACAGGACGAACCCGTATCAGGTGACTTATAATAAATACAAATGCGAAACGATGCCTATTTGTGAGTGATTCAAAGTTGAAATTCAAAGTTTGATGATGTGATGATGGTGTTGAATGATGTTTGGGGAGGGTGATCAGTGAAACCACTGATGAGCCTGCGCTGATTGCCCAGGGCGAAACATCATTTAATTATTTCACTTTTCGCTTTGGTCTTTTGTGTGTTTTTTGTGGGATACTCATCCAATTTTGAATTTGCGTGTGTCCACTCAAGATTCTTTAATGTTTTCATTTTGCATAAGCATTTCCCCTCCAACAAAAAAAAATTGGGACACTATGTATGAAGCAGCTAAGCTAAAACTCCCTGATAATAGTTTAGAATATTCTATTGTCTAGGCGCATAAATTATACAGTGCTGATGTGTTTCCTGAGGTTTTGTCTCGGTTAAACTTCGAAATAAGTTTTGACATAGGCTCGGAACTTGTGCAGTTGCACTGATGGGAAAAGCCATTGTACGTTTCTCTATAATCTGGTTGTCAGAGTAAATTGATTTTTTAAAAATATTTTGTGAAGGTTAAAAGAAAACTATAAAAAAATATTTTTAAGAACTGGAATATTATGAACGCACGGTTTTCAATGTATGTTATGGAAAAGCTTCACGTTATATTTTGTTTAAACTGAAACATAGTTTAGTTTAGTTTGGTTTATTTATTAATATTTCCAAAAGGAGCCACCGAAGAGGATCTACGCATCAAAATCAAAAAATAGTTACAGCAATAACTTAAGGCTACAAATACTTCGGCGAAATAAAATAACTACAACTAATGAATATGACCACCCTTCGGAGTAGGTGTAAAGCTGGCAGTTCACTGTGCTACGCAGTATAAAGATCCCTGCCCTCAACAAAGAGGTGTCAGGCAAAAATTAAATCTTCTTAGAGAAAGAAAGCTTGCATCCTAAGAGGCACGCGCATCAGTCGGGGGTGCACGGGGGGTATGGCTGAAAGGGTCCATTATTTATTTACTTATTTATTTATTAGTATACATTACAGGTGATGTTATTCCTAAGTAGTACCTACAACCTAATCCTAAACAATTTAGTACACAAATTTTTTCAAACTTTTTCACTTTTCCACAAGAGATCCTCTGATAAAATGATAATTATAATTAATTAATTAGTAACAATTTTTTTAAATTTGAACTTAAAGGTGTTTGGTTTGCAACCCAGTTCAATATCTTGAGTAATGTATTTGTTAAATAAGGACATTAGACGATTACTCATACAATTTAGACCTATATTAGTATAGCATCTATTAACATAAAACATTTTTTTACATCTAGTGTTTTGAGAAGGAAACCTAATAGCGAGCAACAGTCAATGTTGTTTGTAAGAATCTTTTGTACAAAGGATAGCGAGAGCATTTTCCTTCTTAAATCTAAACTTGCCAACCCCAACATGTGTAGTGTTTGTTGATAGGACAGTTGGACAGCAATACTCTAAGTGACTTCGCACCAGACCATAATACAGACATTTAATGGCTTCAACATCAGAAAATTTATAACACTGTCTGATCACAAATCCCAACATTTTATATGCTTTACTCACTATATCATGTATGTGATCATTAAAAGATAATTTGTGATCAAAGATGGCTCCCAGATCTTATATAACATCCACTCTTGATATCATTCTGCAGGGCTATGCATTGGCTTAGAGTATAGGTTTTTTTATCATCTGCAAAAGTTAGTGAGTTCTTTAATTTGATATCATCTATGAATATGAGAAACAAGATTGGGCCTAGATGAGACCCTTGCGGTACTCCTGAAGGTACATCTAGGGAGCATGAAACTATATCGTTAATTTTAACCTTTTGTTGGGTGCGTTTAGTCATGTATGACTGCAGACAAGAGCGAAAAGGATTCCCTACTCCATAACAGGTTAACTTATTTTCCAATATTTTATGATTTACTCTGTCAAAAGCCTTTTTAAAATCAAAGTAGATACAATCCACCTGTCTGTTTCTATCAACAGCTTTGGCCAAATGGTCGGCATATAAACTAAGTTTTGTTTGACAAGAACGAGATGACATAAATCCATGTTGCGTTTCTGATATTAGATTTTTAAAAGCGAGTTTAAGTTCGACGGCCATAATCGATTTAAAAACCTTGGCGATAGTATCAAGACCGGAAATTGGGCGATAATTCGTTATATCGCTCTTGTCTCCACCTTTAAAGACGGGAGTTATATAAGCAGTTTTCGAAGCGGCCGGAAAATATCCATTATCATGGAAAAGTTGAAAAATTATACTTATTGGGAGAGATAGAGAGGAGCTACAATTTTTATAAAAAATGGCAGGTATACCATCTGGACCTGGTCCTTTGTTACTATCAAGGTTGAGCAATTTTTGAAAAAAACGGTCACACTGAAAATATATTATTATTTAAATTAATACTACTCTCCATCCTATCATCAAAAGACCCACCACCTGAATACCCGGTTATGTCGACCACATACACAGATTGAAAAAACTCATCAAACAAAGAAACTATTTCATTTACATTCTCCGTTCCCACCCCCTGATAATGCATACGTTTGGGATACCCCGATGAATTCCGTTTATCTTTTACATATATTTATGCGGCCTAATTGCCAGCCTTACGGCCGCCGATCTACTGCTACTAATAATGAATATGCAAAAAAATGGTCCTTATAATAGACACTTAAAGTAAATACTTCAACGCATCGGTATCGGTATACCTAACGCGTTCAAAACAAAGTCAAAAGACATATATTTTTCACTTGTTTACGGCATGTTTCGAACGAGGCCTGCTTTTATGTTGGATGCGATGGAAGAACAGACTCCACTCGTTGCATACGGAGGGATGTACGTACCGTTACGGACATACCAACGTACGCAACGATTGCAATCAGCTGTTCCGGGGCGCGTTCAGCGGCGGCTGGAGCCAAAACAAAAACGGTTTTACCTCTTCCACTCAAAATGTCAAAAATGGCATTGACATTGCCGAACCAGCTTTGAACGCGCAAAACCAACTGTCGTATCTTTAGTATTTTTTCTAGGCACGGACAGTCTGTTTAAAAAGGAAAAGGACTGTCGGAACTTTAAGCCACGGCAAACAGATACCTACTCCCTACCTTCTGTCCGCAAAATAAACGCATTCTCCTCACAATCCACAAGTGTGGCGTCTACACAATTCATTGTATGCAAGAAAAAATGGAGAAACGTGTTGCACTTTTTATTTTCAAATAAGTTTCTAAATTTTCTTTAATTTGTTAGGTTAGGAAAACCTCGCAACTGATTTTTTTTTCATTGACTTCGCCCGCGGGCCAGTAACAACAAGCGATGCCAATTCTAGCTTTCGAGTTGGTTTTTGGTTTGGTTCCAGCCGCCGCTGAACGCTCCCCAGGTCTCGCGTCCACCATAACAGAGCGAGTCTACGCGTTGGGTCTAGTTATACTGATGCGTTGAAATATTTGAAATATGTTTGCACAACTCAGACAAAGCTATAATTTGATGGTTTTTATTTCTTTTTTATTAATATCCAAAATTTTCTACTTTTTTACAATCAGAAAAATATCTCGTAAAAACATTACACGATTTATTCCTAAATGCATCGTAGGCTTAATCGCGATTGGCTATCTAATCCATTATTTTTCTCTCTTGATCCCACATAAATGAACAAAGAGGAAGCATGGATTAGCTAAACTCATCCGAATATTTTTACGGTGCATCTGAGGGTTAGCTGTATTTAACATAGTCAAACTTATTTAATAAATGTTCCTATTTCTTCCAAACGCTCCCCTAACTTAAAAGACAAATGATATGACATGCCTGAACTTATCAAACCGCGAATAAACGAACTTATTCTTACCCCATCATGCTACAAATGTCATAAAACTGATGTTTTGGCATTAATAGAACGCAAGATATCTTCGTGAATTTTTAATTCGGAGTATGAGCTTCAATTTTTCACAGAGCGGCGTCGGAGAGAAATGGTAGGGGAAACCAACCAATAAGTGTCCTTAAATTTGTAAATCAAAATAAGGAATAAGATTGGTTTATGGTGGAGTTAAGCACAAAAAAAAAATTTACCAGAAGAGAAAACTTTTGGATTTTTGGACTACTCAACTAGTTGTACATTATATTAATTTTCCAATGTACCGGGTGGCCCGAAAAAACCGGAATGACTTTAAATGGCTATATCTTTGTTAGTTTTTTATCGATTTTAACGAGTGATAACTCTGTTAAAAGCGGATAAAATTCCCCTTCAACAAATTTAAAAAAGTTGCTGGCCATCTTAAAATCAAAGATGGTGGACATTGTCAAAGTGAAGCATATACGTCGATCGCCTTGGCAGAGACTAGGCTGTTGGGCGGTTTTATTACTCGTTACTTCGCTTGAGTTGGTTCCAAGAAAATAAACGAGATTAAATATGCTTTATCTCATATAAGATCCGCCATCTTGAATTCAAAAATAATCGAGAATTTTGTTTTGTCGTCGCAGGAAAATTTAATTATTTCTTAATCAAATGAGCTATAACTGATTAAAATCGGTTAAGAAATAAAAAAAATTGCGGTGATATGAATATATTTATTATTTACATATAGAACACTGGAACTTCTCTTACGTTTATGGGTATAAATTCTAAAGTACTTAAACGATTTTAATAAGCTATATGTCGATCGTCTTGGTAGAGACTAGACTTTCGAATAGTGTTAATATTTTAATTTTATTAAAGTGGATTCCTCAAAAAGAAACGAGTTGAAATATATGCTTTATTTTGACAATGTCTACCATCTTTGATTTTGAGATGGCCAGCAACTTTTTTAAATTTGTCGAAGGGGAATTTTATACGCTTTTAATAGAGCTATTACTCGTTAAAAATCGGTAAAGAACTAACAAAACTATAGCCATTTAAAATCATTCTGGTTTTTTTCGGGCCACCCGGTCTATTGGGAATAAACCTACAGAATGTGACAACACCTATACAACCATGTACTATGCTGCCTTATTTTTGTTGTCGGAGTTGCCGCTTTAGTAGAATCGAGGTGGAGCCTGCTTGGGTATTGCTTGATGCAGCGTTGCCAATGGAGAGGACAATAGTTTTCCCTAAATATAACGACTGATCGCGTTTATGAATGATTTCATGGATCTATTTTAGTTTGGCTAAACGTTTTTTCTTGTGGTATTTTCTCTCCTAAAATTTGTAGTTTTTTCCTAAATTTTTTGCTAAAGAATCCCGCACGGATAACATGGGTTTATGGCCTACCGTGAATATTAACCATATTTTGATATTTGGAAGATATTGTACTTTGGGTGAAAAAAGTGAAATTCTATGAGGATCGTATGTCTGTGATAGGAGATATGAGCCGTGAAAGAACGTATGTCTGCTAAACACATACGGAGAAATTTTCTCCTAATTTAAAAAGTACTTTGTAAATTTTTGTAATTGGGGTGTCATTTGGAAGGTACTTGAATACTGCACAGGGGTGTATCTAGGATTATATTCTAGTAAAGTTTGTCTGGGAGAGTTAATTTAAAAAAAAAACATAAAAATTAAAAGTAAAAACTTGTTTGGGGAAACGATTATTTTCAAGTCTGGTCTCGTTTAAAAAGTAATGGATTAGTCTACAGAGGCGTACTCAGGATTTTGTGTTGCCATGCTTATAAGGGCCAAAATCAGAGTTAACCTTTATTTTGTCCGGTTTTCGCTGGTAGTTCTCCGCAAGTTTGGCCTCATTTTAAAGGAAATCAAATACGCTACAGGGGTGTATCTAAAATTCTATCTTAGAACCCTGCACGGAATACATGGCATTTTGGTTGATTGTAGAATTTAATGAAATTTTGGTATGTTATAGATCTCGACCTACTGATCAAACTACAAATGGATTATAATTAAATCGTATGATTAGTTTCAAAGACACAAGAGGATTTCGAAAGTAATTAAAATTAAACACCCAATCATTTTTCCATTCATCTATTCCCATAGATGTACCTACAAAAGTGGGAATTAGACACTTTTGTTTGTTCCGCTGTAACTGAAAGTACGAAAATAATGTTCTTATTAATCTGCCTGTTTAACTAAACGTACTAATCTAATACTTAGGATAAGCCGTAAATTTATAGGATAAACACATAACAAATACACATAAATTCTCTAAAGAAAATACTTTTGTGATGACCTCGGTACACTAAAATATTACCTTTGAATAAAAACGATTGTGCGCATACAGAATGATGCCAAAACTCAACTGAATCTTGTTAAGAAACTCGTATTATTAAAACATGACGATTTTTTTACTTGTTACTAACTACTTTTGAAATCCCCCTGTATATTTGAAACTAATCATTCGATTTGATTTTGGTATTTAAAGTGTGATCACTAGGTCGAAAGCAACAGCTTTCTGTTGCTGCTATACTATCAAACCGATTAATTCAGATTGGTGAAAAAAATCTGCCAGAGCCACAGTGTGGATTTAGGCCCAATCGAGGCACAGCTGACATGATCTTCAGTGCCAGACAAATGCAAGAAAAATCTAGATAACAAAATCGCCCCCTCTTCATGGCCTTCATAGACCTAGTCAAAGAATTTGACTCGGCCAACAGAGAAGCTCTTTGGCAAATACTGGCAAAAGCTGGATGCCTTTAAAAATATATTCAAATTCTACTACGCGACAATATGAATGCAACAGTCCTGAGCAACGATGCGAGCAAAAACTAAGGTCTCGACGACCTCGGTAATCGAACTGCAGTACGCCGTTATGGCCGATACAGAGGAAGGCCTACAGCTGGTAATCAACGCATTTAACCAAGCCTACAAAAGCATTGGCCTAGAGGTCAATCTTGCCAAAACGCAAATTCTTTACCAACCAGAACCAGGTACGAATCCCCAAGTTCCAAACATTTCCATAAATGGCCGTCCTCTGCAGAACGTGGAACATTACCCATACCTTGGGAGCCACCTATGATAAAATGCAACTATTGACGCAGAAATACAGCATCGCCTAAAATGTGCTAGAGCAGCGTTTGGACGGTTTTCGGAGAGAGTCTTCAACAATCACGACGTCAATGCGGAGACCAAGCTTTGTGTCTACAACTCAGTTATAATACCACCTCTAACATACGGATGCGAAACGTGGACCACTTACAAAAGGCATATCAAACGACTAGAAAAATATCACCAAAGTTGTTTAAGACGAATCCTGAGAATCAAATGGCAAGACCGACTAACAAACATAAGTGTTTTAGAAGAAGCCAGAACAACTAGTATAGAAGCCCTTATCTTTAAGCTTCGTTGGACTGGTCACGTTATCCGCATGCCCGAAACACGTCTCCTAAAGCAGATATTTTATGGACAACTGAAGGAGGGAAAGAGAAATCAATGAGGTCAACAAAAAAGGTACAAGGGCGTTCTCAAAGGCAATATGATGAAGGGTCATATCGATATAAACAACTTCGAGACCGCGGCAAACGATAGGGCATCATGGCGACGGACACTCCATGAGGGAACACAAACTTTTGAAGAGCAACGACGCCGACGTAGACTAGATACGGAAAAGAGAGATCGTAGAAAGGAGCGACAAAATGGAAGAATGGATGACCAACAACACCTGGCGGTTGCCGGATACTGGGTGTGCCAGGACTGTGGAAGGATGTGCGGCTCGAGAATTGCCTTACATACCCATCAAAAAACGCACAACAGATAGCGACGAGACAGAATAGAGGAAAATCATACTCGGTATCGAGTGATTGCCTATGATGATGATGACTAGGTCGAGATCTACAACATACCAAAATTTCATTAAATTCTGCAATCAACCAAAATGCCATGTATTCCGTGCGGGGTTCTTTGCTCTTATTTTAACAAAACTAATCACGGCACAAGGGCGAGCCGAGATTTCGCCTTTTAACGAACTATAAA
This sequence comes from Oxystoma pomonae, assembly GCA_963921995.1. Lineage (NCBI taxonomy): Eukaryota > Metazoa > Arthropoda > Insecta > Coleoptera > Brentidae > Oxystoma > Oxystoma pomonae. The sequence goes on from OY998171.1 coordinate 73,632,876, forward strand.
ATATTTTGTCAAAGAAACCCGACATGAAAAGAAAAACACACATCTCATCGCTCTAGTTGCTCCCTCATGCGTTAAAATCGCACTTAGGGCAAGAGTAAAAGAACGACGAATTTCTTACTTTTATAATGCCTGACGAAAAATCTAAGACTCTATTTTACTCTTTCGGAATTTTACCGTTTCCGTTTTTCCGCAGGAATCAAGTGGCGTGCCTCTTTTTAAAACCCCAATTTGGCGAGTTCCTTGGCACGACCTTTAAAAGACCGTTTATTAGACCGTTATTGACTGACTTAAGATTAGAGATATTGTTTCTGTCTGTAACGTTCCCAAAATTACTTAAAATACTGAAGGTCTAGAATCGCAATATTTACTAACGGCTAACTAGTTTTAAAATACGTTCGTAGAGAGCACCCACAAATCTCAAGCGCACTCGCCACCATGTCAAGAGGCAGTGACGACACCTGCTTATTTACTTTACTAGGGAACCTATCATTTCCCAGCGCATTCGCCAAAATAGTAAGAAACACGCTTGGTGGCTTGCCTGTATTTAGGAGATTGGACTGATAATTATTTGGCTGTAATTTCATAATTAAAGTAGTTCTAATATCTTAAAACAAAGAATGCACCTTTTTATGGTGGATCAAATTTTAACTTAAATAGCTGTCTTATCAAAATTAATGGAAATAACAACACAACCCCCCAAAACATACGTAAATTACCCATTGTATTATTATTTAGGGATTCTTTTCATTTCACAAATTACAGAATACAAAATATCACACCTACAATAAAGGCAATATATAAATATAGTTAAAACTTGTTTTGATAAATTTTGCTTTTGAATTCTAGCTCGAGCAAATAGCAAAAAATCGCCATGGCCACTTTGTTTTCAACTAAATAACTAGTTTTTTAATCGCAAACTTATTTAAAACCACATTGAAAAGTTTAAATTTATTTTCCAAAAATGTTCCTACCAACTTCCCACCCTGCAAAACTTCAAATTACTTTTCGAACTTATTTGGAACTTTCGACAAACAATAAAAAAAAAAGAATCCTTAACACTTAGGGCAGGATTATCAAACGAGATAATCTCGGATTAGAATTAATCCGAAATTTTTGAGGAGTTAACTGAAATCTACGTTGTTTCATCCTCAATACGTACCTCAAAGTTTCGATTCAGCACATCACCATAAAGGTGGGCAATTAACCCCTTGGGGTGAGGGGGTCACATATAATTACCAATATTTTGATTGATTCTTTATCACCAGATTTTATATATTTTTTTTTTAGGTTAAAAATATTAACAGTTGCCCTTATAAGAATAAGATAAATTATACGAAGGGGTAGTACTTCGTTAAATCTGAAAATGGTGGGGTTTCCAGATGAATCACAGGGCCTCCCAAATTTTCCAATTTATATTGAGGACAGAAAAATGCACATCCTAACAAAAATTGTGAGGGTCTGGGGTGAGACCTATTCATCATGTTTTATCCTCAGTACTCTTGTAATATACGAGGCAGCAGATACCCTCGCAAAAGGTGCTGAAACGCCATACTATAACCCAGAGCCCTACTGTGGACTCATGAAAAACCACGTTCTAAAAGAACTTAACAATTGGGAAAATTACTAATTGTCAAAACACTGGAGACACACTCCAGTACTAAGACAGGCAAAAAGGTTCATCACCACATCAAAAAAAGAACATGAACAGAAAAGACATCAGAATAGTCGTGGGACTGATCACCAGACACTGCCCGGTAAAATATCACCTAAAGGTAATAGGAAGAGCAGAAGACGACCACTGCAGATTTTGCGAAACCGCAACAGAGGCCGCAGAACACTTACTCTGTGAACGCCCCGCCCAACTCTGGAAGAGGCTTAAGCACCTCAAGCGGTTACTGTCATCTACCCAAGAAGTGAGACAACTATCCTCCAAGAAAATAGCTTCCCTTGGAAAAAGCCTTAAATTCCTAGACACGAAGACTCATGCACAAGATTTCTGCAAAGGAAGCAGTGCCGTGCGGATTAAAAAGTCGAAACGACTCCCCCGGCAATTTACAATCTATTCTTGTAATACTACCCTAGAAAATGGCGGTTAAATCCAAACAAATAATATTTCTAACCTTGTTTTCGGTAACTCTAATATCCTCTTAAATGAACATTTTTATAATTCTGAAATATGACTTGAGATTTTAGAAAACTCGTATGTTTAAAATTTCAAAAACTGGTTTGGACTAACAAAGGCCAGGTTTTGTCAATGTGAAACAATTAAACATCCTTGCCTAAATCTAATTGCATCCCGTTAGAGAACTAGACATAATAACCGCACAGGGGTGACCAAGATTTAATAACAGTAGCCATGTCATCATCAAAACGTGAAGGGGTGGCATATCTAATTAATTGTAATGTTGGTAATTGATACCTGACCGGGTCCTATTATGCAGATAATATAGATTTTGTAACGGTTTCCCCTAGGGTATAATTTACAGTCGATTCTTAAGAATTGCTTAGCCCATAACTCCTCCCTAAGAGCAAAATGTATTTTACAGTCGAAAGAGGCATGAATATAACACCAAAAGAGAAATACAGCACGGAATATATTTAAAGCTTATAAAAACGAAGATTTGCTGAATACTCTGGTCAAAACTGTTAACTGGATTTTCCACAGCGGTAAAATCCCAGCTGACTGAAATCAATATTTGTTACACTGCTTAAAAAACATTTAGCAAAGACCTCTAGTGATTAGCGCCTAATAAGCCATATGCTGACAATATTTCTAAAGGTTATCCAAGACTTTACAGAAAATGCGGATTCTTTAGGGGTGACACTCGGTTTGGGCTTTGTGGAGGATTCGGGACAGGAGAGGACTTATTTGGTATTCAACTCAGAAGACCCTAAGAAGTTCGGCTGGATGATTAAGATTTAAACTGCTCGTAGAGGTCCGAATAAGGAAAGGTGTTTTCCGCTGGGCAGATCATGTTTTATCAAAAAGTTCAGGTTGATTGTGTAGTCGCGATAATAATAACGCTCCTCTTATTTTGCACGTAATAAAAAGAGACAGTATGCGAATACTTTTTGTCTGGTTTCGAAAATACGGCCCCTGTCTGCAGTATCCCTGTCACCGGTCGTGTCCGGCACAATATCTATAAAATTAGTCGGACTCGCCATGCTTAATTACCTGGGGCACGCCCACTCGTGCTATTTAATTACGGAAACTCTCTAGCATCAGCTCGGACTTTATGGAGAATTTATGCAAAGCAATCCAGGAAGTTGTTCCCTAAATATTAATTTCTCGGTTTGTGTGATTTGTATTTGAATGTTACATAACAGGGTTCCCATCAATAATGGCGCACAGAAAAAAACAAAAACACCACGGTATCGTCATTGTCTTAAAATTAATCCTTACGCCCTTGGAGTAATGATTAGGATCTTTTATTATTTTTTTGTTCAATATCTTTTGTTATTACCCACCAAAGGGCTCCAACAAACAAACTAGATTTAAGGAGCACATTGCCAAATGGTAGATAACAACAGAAAATAGATTCAAACAACAGTTAGAAAGTAAATGCTTCCAGTGATTTATATAGCATCAATCTCTGATTAGGGACATTGGTTTAACTCTAACTCCACATTATACTCCTTTATGTCAAACAGATATTGGGCTAGTTTACTAATAGATACTTAACTAGGCCCACATTTTTACTTGCCTTCCAGTAAATATGCTAGTATATAAGCTTTGAGTATTAGACATTACAATTTAGTTTTAATATTCTCCTAAGATTAATTTAACTTATAAACTTTTGGTGAAGTGATAGAATACTTTAGAATTAATCATTCACACCAAAGTTTTAGTACCTTTAGTGATACTGTCCTCTTCTTCCCTGGAGAAAATGGGCTTTGGACTTCTCCGCTCCAACAACCATATTTTACTTTTTCAAGTATTTCAGAAAACTCTGCAAAGTTCCTATATAAATTAGGGCAACTTTATATTATATTACCACAAAAATTATCGATTTACCTTCGTGGTCAGTGGAACATTAAAAAGCGATTAATCATGTTTTAATCCTGATTCCTAGGGTAACCAATAGTATTATTAACAAAAGCACTAGGTAAAGCATTTTTACATAAATTTGCTGGATTAAATTGATTTGGATAAAATATCAAAATGGTAAAGGTAACCGTAGACTCGAATTTCGCACCTAGGGGTGCTCATCAGGTACTATGTCTGAAAAGGGAATTACGGAATGTAGATAAATTTAAAGGACAATCAACTGTTACAGTTTCGGCAGGAATAGTGTCATTTAGTTGGCATTATAATTATTATCTTTACAGTCATCCTAAGCTCGAGAATAATAGAATTAAAAGGAGATTTAGTGAGAGTAAATAAAAACAATAAAATAGGCTAACGAGACTAACTTTTTTGAGGGAATGCTGGATATCCTATTTTTTGTTTTTATTTATCATCACTAAATCCATATTTAAAATATCAGCGTCAGAGGAGGAGTGATAAATGTTTAAAATATTATTGAAACACAAAAGGAAACCTTCGTATTGAGTGGGTATTCCACGTTAACTACGCGACTAGCTCATATGAAACAATACCGTCCTTCAAAAGATTTGTAAGGAGGATGGTCATAGTTGGTGGCACACTTTACCTACCTTCAGTGATGAGAGGTTTACTTTTTTTCCACCGTGACCATCACCAAAAAAGACACTTTAGCTTATTGCGTCTCGTATCTCCGGGTTAACCTTGAATAATACATAGGGATACAGTAAGCATCTATCTGTTATGTCATGGAGAACGACTCCATCAACCAGGCATGTACGAGGGCGGAAGGGTCATCCCGGCACCTCATCGCACGCATGTCCAAGGTACACGGATATCTGAACCTGGATGCAGAAGATTTGCCAACCCTCAAATTGGTCCATCTACTGGACTTTGTCAAGATAACAAAGAGACCCGAAGAACCAGCCGGCGTTCAGGCGGTGCAGGCAGTGGATTAGGAAAATGAGACCGTTAGGGCCTGCTTGTCAGGAATTGAAGGAAACAAAAAAGTCGACTCTCTTGCTAAGGCGGGAGCGGAATCTGCGTTCTTAGGGCCAGAGCCCTGCTTTGGACTAACTAAAGCAACGGTCAATAGGGGTGCAGCACTGGCGCTCAACTTCGGAACAACAAACAAAAGCCTTTCTAAATAAGCCAGATAACAGAAGCAAAGCAGCTCCTGCAATTATCAAGGAACAGCTTGAGAATAATCACAGGTCTGTATACAGGTCAGTGTCGACTCAAACAACACATCAATAGAATTGGAGAAAAACGCCGGTACATATTCTATGCCAATGCGTAAGATTAATGATTTGGTCCTGGGTTGAAAGTGCCCTAAGATTTCGAGGAAGTAGACTGATTTTCTTTATCAGGGAAGTTGGGATGAACGACTTGTAGACAGGTATGAGCCACAATATACCTCTTAGCAGTGGCGAATCCAGAGGGGTGGCGCGGGGTGCGCGCTCCCCCTCTGAACATTATCAAAGTCTTAAAAACATTAAAGAACCACGTACAGGACACTCCTATAAAATATATCTCGGTCGGTTTCAACTAATTTTAAATATGTTGTATAACTAGTGCTGGTTAAAAACATGGGTAATTTTTATTTCGTTTCTATGACCTGAGATATCCGCTAGCAAAGTAAGAAAACTAGCCATACATTGTTATGTAAAAAAAAATTGCTAAACGGAACACAAGCTGTACACAAGAGTCTATTGTTGTTGTTGGAGAATGCTTAGTTTTTATACGGGGGACAGTAAAAAATAAGACATTTTTTCTAATTTTCAAATTTATGTTTCAAGCTATTTTGACAGTCTCAAGGTTTTTTTGAGCCATAATATTATAATTTCTATTATTTGTAGGTATGAAAAATAGGTTTGACTGACTTGAAATTAGAGTATTCCTCTTGCCTAAACATATTACATTAGGTAGCTTAATCAGAGTCGGGACAAATCAATTAAATATCGTAATTTACAGCCTTCATGCAAGTGTCTGTGTATTTGAATTCTATACAGGGGGCTATCCAAGATATCTCTAAAATCAATAATTTTGATCCTTTTACTTTTTTGATAATTTTTCACAAAAGTAATGCCAAAACTATTTTCTATTACACTTTCTATGACTAATTATGAAAATAGGTACAAATATGATCTGATCAAAAAGACGGAAACTATGGGTGGTTTTACACTATGTAGTATGGCTAGTGGTAACAATGTTGTTACAGCCTGTAACACATTAAGGTCCATGCCTCAAGAACTGATGTACGTGCCCCTCACAAACTGTAACATCATTATTACCATTAGCACTACTATATGTACAGGGTTCCTAAGCAAATCCTTAGGAGGCCAAGCAACCGTGTATAAGACGCAGACAAACGGAAAAGCACATTAGGCAGAAAAGGATGGGCATGGGGCGATGTTGTCACTACATCTTACACGTAGTAAATCCATTCCAGGTTGTTGTTTTCTAATGTTTTCCATTTTCATACCTTTAGGACTGGAATAAAAATTGTTTTTGCTCGACTTTAATACCAAACCGATGAAAGATATCGTAAAAAAAAATATTTTTCGTCTTTTCATTTTGTGACCATTGTCCTTACGCACTGTTTACAGGCTGGGGACTGAGATACATGCAAATGCCTAACCTAAAGCGTTCATACACGGCCCCACATCTAACTGTTCCTCCTTTTTGATTTCGAATCAAAGTGCAAAACCCGGGTTGGACGTTCGAAGGCGTCAACCCGTCCTATTTGCTTGATAAAGTTTCTACGGAAATATCTCAGTCGATTTCTCCGGCCGTGTATGAACGCTTTAGGTTAGGCATTTGCATGTATCTCAGTCCCCAGCGTGTAAACAGTGCGTAAGGACAATGGTTACAAAATGAAAAGCCGAAAAATATTTTTTTTACGATATCTTTCATCGGTTTGGTATTAAAGTCGAGCAAAAACAATTTTTATTCCAGTCCTAAATGTATGAAAATGGAAAACATTAGAAAACAACAACCTGGAATGGATTTACTACGTGTAAGATGTAGTGACAACATCGCCCCATGCCCATCCTTTTCTGCCTAATGTGCTTTTCCGTCTGCGTCTTATACACGGCTGCTTGGCCCCCTAAGGATTTGCTAAGGAACCCTGTAGCAGATATTGAAAGTTATATTTTTTACACCCTGTCTGACGGAAACAAGAAAGGGTATGATTGTCAAGTCGTATTTAGCGTTCGTGCTCAAGGTTTTGATTGATAATATTATCGTGTGCTCACAAAATTAATTTTGTTAGATCTGGTCAAGATATTGAAACAGGAAAAACAGTATAATAGCTTGAAAATAGTAAAAGTGACGTTAAATAATTGATGATGTATTAAAATGTCCTTGAGAGAGTCAGCTGGAAAATAAAAAGCATTGATATACCGGAAACCTTTATGTTGTTGAAATAATGTTATGATTTGTGGAAATATAATGTTGCTTGCTTCGATTAGGGTCAGAAAAATCATTGGAGTTAAATTATTATTTGGGTAGATCTGGTTAGAGACCCTGTATATGATTTTTGACAGTTATTGTTTTACCAGAGGTGAGCAACTGGATTTGGAAGTTTTTAGGGAAATTTTTAAAAACAAATTGTGTGTTGGCAATGACAGTTGGTAACCCCTAACAATAAATAATTTTGTCACTGTCACATTTTTGATTAAGAAACGTCCGATTTGAAAATGAAATTTTGCTGTGTCAAAAACTGTCAAAACACGTGCCTCGACGAATTTTGTTAATAAATAACACATTATGTTTCCGTGTTTTATTGTAAGAAAAAGAGTAACAAAAATACAGATCAATAGGAGTATTTATATTTTACCTATTAATATCTACCGCGTGTATATTCACTGTTTGTTTTTTTTTTGTCAAATTGACATATTTTACTAACCAAAAAAAACAATATTTACATGCAAATATTAAAAAAACTAGAAAGAGAGGGCAATATAAGTTGCCCACCTCTGGTAAAACAATAACTGTCAAATATATAGAGGGCCCCTAGATCTGGTTATATTGAACTATGGAGAAATCGGAGTGGACAGTATGAAACTTTGAGGGTAGTTAGGGCCTATATAAGAAAGCTTAAACCCAAGTTTTAGACTTCATCCCCCGGGAGGTTTTTCCGCCATCTTGGATTTAGGGGTACATTTAGTAGGGTATGACAATACGCATCTCGGCGTGACGTCACTTTGTGACACCGATACCAACACATGTGCATGGAAAGGTTATTAATTTTCCTTAATGTAATTTTGGGCCGCCGCACGTTTAATGTGTTTTTTGGTTTGTACGGGTTGACCTGCGTTTGTTTTAGATTTTAACAGAAAAATAAACAGGTCGAACTAAAATAAATCATAGCTCAAAATATACGTTTGGCGTTTCCTAAAACCATAGCCTAAAACATATTGTTAAAATAAATAACAAAAACTTACACATTTTGGTGTTTATTTGGCAGGCAATTATCGATTTCATTTCTACAACTTTTTCCCTTGGTAATCTAAAGTATTTAATGTTTTTTATAATTCTGTAATATATAATTTTTACATTCAAAAGCAGCGCACTTTCACATTGTAAATAAATTTTGACACTGATATAATCATTATCAAAGAACAAAGTGGTTACAATCCCATACGTTAAAGGAGTATCAGAGAAAATTCAAAGAGTAGCGAAAAACTTTAATATTAAAACAGCTTTTAAATCTAGTAATACAATTAGAAGCCTTCTTAGTAAAACAAAACCAGAGAACAAACAAAATAAGGAATGCATTTACCAAGTTCCTTGTGAGTGTGGTGAATAATACTTAGGCGAAACTAAAAGACCACTATCTGTTAGGCTTAAGGAACATCAGACGAATACCCAAAAAGGTGAAACCACGATATCAGGAATCGCCGAACATGCATGGTCAAAACAACACCGAATGAAGTGGGCCGAAGCAAAGGTTTTGCACAAGGAGTCACACTGGAAGAAACGAAAATTCCTTGAAGCTGCCTTTATTGGGCAGAATCAGGGTATTTTCAGTAAACCAAGTGTTGAAATCCCAAATATTTGGAAGCCCCTCCTTGGGCGGCGCCAACTTCTTAAACTTCAAGGTTGAGTGATTTCTCACAGTATATAAGCACGTAGCCTTAGGAATTGATTGTAGTTTGCACCTGAAGACGATCAGAGATTGTACTGATCGAAACGTCGTGTATAAATAAAATATAGACAATGGAAGTCCGAAACACAGAGTTAATTTCAAACACATCATTGTCTCAAAATTTCAAACAAACAAAGTGGTACTTGCACAAGTTGTGTGTTGTTATCATAGAACATTGTAGAAGGCAGTCTTTCAATCAAATCGTATTCTTTTCGAAGGGTGAGCGAGATTACTTCTGCTCCTTTACGCTTTCAAATAAAACATGAGACAAGTATATTAGCGCAGTGAACTCGTTCTGTCAATCGAGCACGCTAATTAAACTTCGAATGTTGACATCAGTCTATGATTGCGCAAAACCCGACGGAATTGGGTTCAGATAGTAGCATACCGTGGTAAGTATATCGTGATTTATTGTAGATAATAAGATTCCCCATCGAAACTATGGGTATAAAAAAATTCAGTTGAACTACAGTTTTTTTACTTTTTTAGCCTTCTTGTGCCATTTATGAAAAATATAACTAGAAGATAAATGTAGACCTTGAAAAGCTCTACAATATTTATCTCTTAACTTTTGCGTATCATTCTTCATTTTCGCAGTGCAGCGCTCCGAATTCGCGCGCGCTCACCCCCAGCGCCTGAAAGTCGAGCGTGGTGCGGCTAATATTATAAACCGAATCTCGCAGAACTACTTTGGTATAAGAGAAGGCTCAATGAAACTTTGTGGGTAGTTTGGGTACATAAGCGAGATCACAAATCTACGTTTTAGATTTCATCCCCCCAGGGGTTTTTCCGCCATCTTGGATTTGGGGGTGCATTTGTTTTTCGCGATTTGCGGCTTAATTATGCAATTTACGGGAAAGTAGGTCCAGTCATTTCTTGTAGGTAATAAGATCCCTTATCGAACTATGTGCATTAAACAATTAATAAATGCATTATTTAAACAATTACGAGCATTTTAGTGCAAAATTTAGAGTTTGAAGTACTGTTTTTAATTTTTTCAGCTACAATTTATCGTTTATCATAAAATATAATTAGTGCAAAAAGATAAGTCTTGAAAAGTTGTACATTTAACATCACTTTTCATTTTCGCAATGCAGCGCTCCAAAGTTAGGCGCTCTCACTCCCAGCGCCTGTAAGTCGAATGTGGTACGAGTGGTATCATAAACTGACTCCTAGAATCGCCCTGAAATAAGAAAGCGTAAAATGAAACGTTGCAAGGAGTTCAAAAACGTTTGTGAGAATTCGAATCCGAGTTTTTAACTTAATTCCACGATAAGTTTTTGCGCCATCTTGGATGAGTTGCATTTGTCTACGGTCTAATTCTTTATTGTAGATAATAAAATTTTTTATCGAACCGTGTATAAAACGACTAAGAAATGCATTATTGACACAATGAGGAGCATTTCAGTGAAAAAAATTCAGGCGTTCCTTCAGTATTAAAACTCAAGACTGATAAAAAAACGGTCTAAACAAAAAGTGTGCAAATAATTAATACATTATTTTATTCACCAGTCAATTATAGCCTTCGCTTCTTCTTCTTCTGTGACGGTCCAGGTGTCCCGCAGTCTTTGTCAGCGTCCTCAACGGTAGTGGAATCGAGAAAGGTTTCATCCGTCCCATAATCGGTCCCGCAATCGATTTCGTCTTCTTCTTCCAATCCATCTTCAATTTCCGCTGTTGGCGTGTTGGAATAAATTTCCCTCGCAGTTCTAACATAATGAGGAGCATAATAAACCAGCTTTCCGACAACCACAAGCTGCTCCGCATTTTGAGGCACGGCATTTGCAGGAGTGCACCCCCAAATCCAAGATGGCGGAAAAACGCCTGGGGGGATGAAGTCTAAAACGTAGATTTATCTTCTCGCCTATGTACCCAAACTACCCACAAAGTTTCATTGAGCCTTCTCTTATACAAAAGTAGTTCTGCGAGATTCGGTTTATAATATCAGCCGCACCACGCTCAACTTTCAGGCGCTGGCGGTGAGCGCGCGCGAATTCGGAGCGCTGCACTGCGAAAATGAAGGATGATACGCAAAAATATTAAGAGATAAATATTGTAGAGCTTTTCAAGGTCTACATTTATCTCCTGATGATATTTTTCATAAATGGCACAAGAAGGCTAGAAAAGTAAAAAAACTGTAGTTCAACCCCTAAATTTTTCACTAAAATGATCATAATTGTTTAAGTAATGAATTTATGATTTTTTTTTGCCCGTAGTTTCGATGGGGAATCTTATTATCTACAATAAATCACTGGGCATACTTTTCCGTAAACTGCATATTTAAGCCGTAAATCGCGAAAAATAAATGCACCCCTAATTCCAAGATAGCGGAAAAACCTCCCGAGGGATGAAGTCTAAAACTTGGGTTTAAGCTTCTTTATATAGGCCCTAACTACCCTGAAAGTTTCATCCTGTCCGCTCCGATTCCGAACTAAAGCATTGGAACTTGGATAGATTGCTTGGACTAAAACAATATAACAGCATAAAATTAGTAAAAGTGACGTTGAATGATTGATGAGGTACTAAAAGAGTCTTAAAAAAGTCAGCTTGAAAATAAAAAGTTATAATATAGCTGAAGCCCTTACGTTATTTAAATAATTTAAAGATTTTTGCATCAATTGCGGTCAAGAACATCACCGCAATTCAATTATTTGGGATATTACATCTGGTCAAGATAGTGAAATAGCTTAAAAATAGCAAAAGTGACGTGGAGGATGCATTAAAATGTCCGTGGGAAAGTCAGCTGGAAAATAATTAGCAATATATAGCTGAACCCTTAGCTTATTTTAATAATTTAAAGATTTGCGAAAATAATAATAACCTCTTGGATCAGGATCAGAAAAACCATTAAGATTTAATTATTTGGCATACTTTGTTAGCTTGAAAATAGTAAAAGTGAGGTTGAATAATTGATATGTTTGCAAACGTACTTGAAAAAGTCAGCTGAAAAATAAAAACTGATAGAGCTGAACCCTTAACTTAAGTTATGTTTGTTTCAGAAAAATTCCGTTATAAATAATAAATATTAAATATTAGAGTACACTGTATCACTGAAAATCTTCAAACGGTAAATTTAGAAAGTATATATATTTAGTCCTGCCATAAAAACAAAGAGAAAAGTAGCATGTCATGTCAGAATAATGTAACATGCATGTGACTACGATATCACATGTCTTGATTTGAAGATAAGAATAAAATTAAAGTGAACTTCTTTTGCTATGTTTTCATGGGTATTGAGTTCGTTTTCAAAACTCATTGTATCTTTTTCTTTTATATAGCGTGTTCTTTATCAAGACCAAGAACACGCTATATAAAAGAAAAAGATAGAGTGAGTTTTGAAAACGAACTCAATACCCATGAAAACATAGCATTTGTTACCCACACCAATATTCTGGACGTCTGTCACAATCCCCCATGAGGATAATCTAAAAATAATGAAGTACAGGGGCGGATACGGATGGCGTTTTAATTCACTCGCGTTCTTTTAACCAATGCTTGTAAAAAAAGCACTGGTTTTAAAAACTACAATTTGTATTTTTGTATCACATAACGTATGTTACATAAGTTTGGGCAACAAATATATTCTTTGAAATAAGTACCTATTTATGTATTTAAACTAACTTTATTAGTTCTACAAATAAAATAGTGAAAAGTGGACATAGTCTTCAATGGAATACAGTTTTGGTCTAACTGGTCTCATCATTGTTGCTTGAAACTGGTAGAGAATGTCGAACTTGAGAGTAAGCTAGAATTTCGAATTTCCTTTGTCTTTATTTTTTATTTTTTCACAACGTTTCGAATTCTTATGTATCTGCAATCGTCATCTGGTGAATACTAACAAAAACTAAGACTACCTAATCTAACTTGTGGTCAGTGAACCATGAAGTTAACACTTGATTGGTTCCGCTATTTTGCAGTTGAAATCTGTTACCTCCGATGTATTAGTTACACACTACCACAATACCACCTATACTACCACAATACCAAGAACTGCAACTGCCAGGTACCATGCGAGTGTGGGGATATCTGCATTGGAGAAACCAGCCGACCCATGAGAGTTAGCCTTACAGAACACAAACTCAAAACTCGACAAGGGGACACAACTGGATCAAAAATAGTTCCACATTGTTGACGTTTGGATCAGAGATTGTACTGATCCAAACGTCGTCTATAAATAGAATATAGACAATGGAACTCTGAAACACATAGTTAATTTCTAGCTCAACATTGCTGGGAAATTCAACATCATATGGAAGGGAAAGAGGCAAAGATCGTCGCCAAGGAGGAAAATCTATTGAAGCTGAAGAACCAGAACGTATTTTCTTAACAAAGCCTCACCATCAAGGATATTTGGAAAAATTTTTGATTTATTTACGGCATATTTCGATCGAAGCCTGCTTTTATGGTGGATGCGACGAGAGAACAGCTGATTTCACTCGTTACGTACGGAGGGATGTACGTAACGTTACGGACCTACCAACGTACGAAAAGATTGCAATCAGCTATCGAGGCATCGCATCCACCACAAAAGATGGTCTCGTTCAACACATAGCATAGACAAGTGAAGTATAGTAATACCGATGTGTTAAAATAGTTACTTTAAGTGTCTAATATATTTTTTCCCAATACTTATGTGAGTGGGCTAAAACAAACAAAATTTTTGTTTTCTTTTTCGAGGATTTCTGTCTATATATGACATAATTGAAATATTACCCCGTATTTTAAATGCTACGCAAGATTTTTTTTTAACTCTATTGCGTTTGTTTCAGGGATCGACTCTACAAACTCAACCTGAGCAATATCAATCAGACTAGTTGCGAGGTAAGTCACAAGTAACAAAAATATTATAGTATTAAGGACAGCAGTAGAGGAGCGAGTAAGTTCATTGGGTGTGGATAACTATACCTAAGCATCGCCAATCGCGATTATGTTTCGGATGGGTGACCGCAAGGAATTTCTGTTTAATTGAGTAATGGGCAGGTTTTTGGGGTCTACCTATTATGTTGAGCAAATGCTTTACTAGTACCAACTGTGTTTATTCCCATTTCAAGACAGTTAACTGTAATAATAATTGACAACGTTTCCTCGTATTAGCTCTGCTTTTGAGGGAACCCAGTGTATATAGGGGGGGGGGGATAATTATTATAAGCCCACGAAACTTCGGTAAATCCGGATGAAATGAAAGACTCCAAATTTAATAGTATGATATATAAAGTCCAAAAAAAATGGGGAAATGTTAAAATTAAGGTTTTAAATGATGACGTTATATACTTTATCTTGAAAATATTGTTAAAAATTAGTAGTTCTATTTTTTACTTTAATTTAAATAACGACTGTTTCATAAAACAGAAAATAAAGCAAACAAAAGAGTGCCCATGGATGGTAGTAGCTCCCCAGATATATTTTTTTTAATATTCGAAAGTTTTTCCAATATATTTTCCATTCCACAAAATTTGTTCAGAAAAACTCACTTTAGAGACCCAAAAATCGCGTTTTAATGATTTCGTTTTGTTTTTCAACACTCCCTGAAACGTGACTTGACTAAAAGATGCAAACTTATTTTTCTGTCTGAAAATCAGAATAAGTATAAAATGTTTTCTTTTAATAATAACCAAAAACCTCTAATTTTGAGACTGTGCTCTTAAACTTAGCTTAATTAAAATATCGCATTAAATCTTATAATGTAACATCTCTTTTAGAATCTGGCGACAAATAAGTACTTAAGTATGTAAAATTTGTGCGAGTCCAAGATGTTGTCATATTAGTGGTTAGGTCGTTGGTTTAATTTGGGTTGTATTCATAGGTTAGGTTAAGTTATAGTTTACTTCGATTTGTTGGTTTAAGGGTATAATCGGTTTCAACCAAAGATAGGATTCCATGACTCAAAAAATCTTAGTTTGATCAAAAATTGGGTATTAGATTAAGTATAACAATTATTGTTCAAATCAGGCAATCTGGTCGAATAAAGGATTCTATTTTTTAACTCAAGCAATTATTTTTCATTGTTGGAGCATGATTTTCTTTCCCTTTCCCTTTACTTTCCCTTAGTGGTAGTAGACGGGGGGTGGCCCAAGGCCTGGCAAGTAGGCCCTAGTGACCCCTTTTTACTTTAACCCTCTACTTTCCCTTAAAGGGGTTCTCAATCAAAAACACAAGTCGGGTTTATTTTGTATGAACTCGCTCGGACTCAGTAAGCATCTGACTCGCATCGGGATCGAGAATGACCCTATCTGCCAGGCCTGCGGGAGGGCGGAGGAGACATCCCGGCACCTCGTTGCGGAGTGCGATGCATACCTAAGGATGAGGCATCAAGTACTCGGACAACCGAACCTGGATGCAGAGGACCTACGAACTCTCAAGTGGGCCAAAGTACTGGACCGGTATTCTCGTATCTAAATACGCTCGGCGTTTCGTACTCGCTGACCGTATGATAACGTAATATTCGCATACCACATGACCAAAGTAACAAAAATGGTTAAAAAACCTCCAAATCAGTTACTTCAACCGAAAAGAAACTAAAAAACAAAAGATCAAAAGATCTTGGGTGTAAATAAATTTCCAACCTTGAACCACTCACAAATAGGCATCGTTCCGCACTGGTACTTACTTATCCAAGTTACCTGGTACGAATTCGTCCTGTGCCTATTTGTGAGTGGTTCAAGGTTGTAAATCTAAGTGTATGATGGTGTTTAATGTATAGTGGAGGGTGACCAGTGAAACTACTGATGAGCCCACGCTGGTTACCCAGGGCGAAATATCGTTTAATCATTTCTCTTTTCGCTTTGATCTTTTGTGTGTTCCTTGTGGGATACTCATCCAAGTTTGAATTTTCGTTATTTCCACCCAAGATCTTTTGATCTTTTGTTAACAAAAATGGTATTCACGTATATTGAACGCAAGGCGTCGACGAAGTGAGCTCAGCGCGTGGCGACCGTTTGAGAAACACCTACCATTTGCCAGCTGTTTTGCCCTCCGCGCGTACGATTTTCCTACCCTACAATACTTTGTAGAGTGCTGCAGAAAATATAGTAGTTTTTTCAGTTTGCGTTTTTATGAATAATTAGAAAAATAAAAATCTTTTATTAGTAGCTTGGGGACGGGTGACAAACACGTACACAACAACCTTACCATTTGATGCTCGATGTAAGACAACTTTTTTTTCCAAAAAATTGCAACAAAAACTTTTCTTATCAAAATCGACATCGAAATAATTGAGCATCCGTATAATACTAGAAATAGAAGCAATCAAAATTCTGTAAAACCAAGGGTAAAAAAAGCCATTGGTCAGCGGTGCTTTTTGTATCTTTCATCGGATGTGTACCAAAAAATATCTGGTTTTCTTAGGCTCCTGCCCACATTAATTGTTTTCTTTTAAAAATAAACTAAAAGCTTTCATGAAATATGAAATTAGCAAACATGAAATAAATAGCTTAATTGATATAAAAAATAATTAGCAAACAATATAGGTAACTACCTTTATTTCTGTGTTTTCGTCTGTATTTTCTTTACTTTTCTGAAATATCCCATTTTTCACATTAATTACCATTTTTATGTTTTTTATCTTTTGTCATTTTATTTATTCATAAATGTACTAAAAATTACTATTTTCTTTTTTTAATTTAACAGTTCCATGAAAACATACATTTTTCCACGCGCGAGGTTTCTCTTGTGGATGTATGAATTCTGTGTTTATTGTTGAATTGGTTAGGTTATTTTTTGGGTAAAAAATACCTTAGTTTTATTTTCTGTTTCTTAAAATGTAGAAAACGCATGTTCACTATAATTAAAAGGTATAACTTACTAGATATATAAGTAACTATTGTGAAACCATTTTAACCATAAATGCTACATAATAAAGTATCAATATGAATATACGACCGTGCCGGAAACACCACTTTCCCTGACTGAGTGCCGGAATAAATTTAAACTTTCCCGCACTGAGTGCGGAATTTTTTTGTAGGTGTGCGGTTAAGTCTCGGGGTAAACATTTTCCCGCACACTGTGCGGGAACGTGCTACTAGTTTATATCACAGGGTCAAAGGGCGGGTTTAACTGAGCTAAATCAAACCATCAAGTAATTTTTTAAAGGATCAACATGCACTTGTGCAAGTCACCATTTGATTTACCCTTTCTGAACTACGAATCGAAATCGATCACGTAATGGCCTCTTTCTTACACATAGAAAAAGAAAAGGAGCGACAAGACTAACAAGAAATAAAAATGAAAATTCGGTGATGCCAAGATGTGCTAAGCGAATTTGATTCTGTCTGCTCGTAGGGCAGCGCGTTCGGCAGAGCGAATACGAAAAGTCGTCGGTCAGCGTGCCGCTGAGCGCGCTGTTCGCTATTCGTTTCGCTTAGCGACTTCAAAACGTTACGTATTACGAGAATACCGGTCTCTTTGGTAGTAGAGTCGATGCCAAGAACAGAAGTCAACTTCGTTTTTTGATATAACTTCTAGTAATCGAGATACTCAATTTTGAAAGTTAAATCCTGCCACTATTTCGTCATTAGGGACTTATCAGTACATAAAGTCGGTATAGCCTGTCTTTAATAAAGACGGCTCTATTTTTGACAATTCCGCATGAAGTTTAAAGGGATTCTGACATTGTTGTTGTCTAAATATGTCATCTTTGCTATCAAAATAATGTCGACTTTCATAGCCATGCCTTTAATAAAAGACGGCATTAATTAATTAATTAATTTGTCAACTTTAAGAATGGCACAATATGAGCATGTTTAGATGACATATTTACATGAAAAAAATGTCAGAAACCTTTCAACCTTCATGCGGAACTGTCAGAAATAGTGCCGATTCAGGCTATGACCGATAAGTCCCTATTATACCCTTAGACATAACCACTGTTCCTCCTTTTTAAACACAAAGCATATACCTACCGACTTAGAGAAGACTCTTACTAAGGGCATCGCAAAAAACAAGTTACAACGCCTCTGGGGACTCGGTCTTTTCATGGGGTCTTTTTATTGAAGTTTTTTAGTTTTGTGTGTTTTTGGCCTTTTTTGAACTACTACAATTGGAAAACTATGCCCAAGTGTTGTGTCCCAGAGTGTCCCAATGATCCTCTGCTTCATCGCTTTCCACAACCTAGAGATGAAGAGATCAAAGACAATGGTTTGCCATTTGAAACGCTTTATAGGTTTAGAGTATGCACCCGACATTTTAAACCAAAAAATTATTCAAAAAAACTAGACGAAGCCTTCTAATGCGGCATGTAATTCCATCCTTGCATTTACCGCCAGAGTCTGAAACAGACTTTAATAGTAAGTACCGGACAAGGTTTCTACATACCAGAGGATTGAGAATTTGAATTGAGAATTGAGATGCTAAAAAGAGTTTTTAAACCACAAACACAAATTACCGTAACCGTATTCTTTTGATCACATACAAACTGCCAATGTAAATAGAATAGAAAAGCCGTTCAATTTGTATTTGAATTATCGCACCTACCAGCTGCAGTTTTTGCTCAGAAATAAATCTGGTTGGTTGCAAAAAATAACCGAGCAGACCCCGTTAAGTCTCCGTGAGTAACGTATTTCGTTTTTGATGGTCTATTAACGCTCTAATAGGGCATTTATTTAGCCTATTTCTTAATTACATTTTTTTTTAGTCCATTCCGTTTAAAAATGCTTCTGAGTAACCAGTTACACCGAATTTATTGAGAATGAAGAAAACTCGCAAGTCTTAAAAGAAACTGCAGCTATTGAGGCCGACATGGGAGGCATAATAAATAGTTTAATACTAAATACAGTAGTTCTGATATGTATATATCTTCTTAAAAGAATAATATAATATATTAAATACGACGCATTTGGTTTATTTCTTAAAATAGTCACCAGAATCAACAATATTTTAGAAAATAACATTAGTTATTGATGAATTAGGTTTTCCAAAATAATGCTGTTCCTAATGAACTGAAATACTTTAAAAAATACCCGAATTAAAATTTACCGGCGCCGACGCCGCTACCCTAATTCAAGCTTCGAGACCGAGTCACTAGAGGCGCAACGGTAGCAAAAAACTTATAACAGGGCCCTAAGTCGTCAGATCGCCTTCTATATCCGTAGGTACATATTTTGTGTTTTTGAATATATCATACACCTTGTCTTTGAAGGTTAAGTGTCACACATAGACATGACAATGACATATTGTATTTGTTAACTTATTTCAATATCGCAGCAAATTTTGTCAAGACGTGTATGACCCAAAAGGTTTGATAAAGCTCCAAAATTGATGACGAAATAGTGGCAGGATTTGACTTTCAAAATTGAATATCTCGATTACTAGAAGTGATATCAAAAAGCGAATTTCACTTCTAGATTTACCATCGATTTTTGAGCCATAATATTTGCTTGCTTGCTTGCTTTAAGGGAAAGTAGAGGGATAAGGCAAAAAAGGACCACTAGGACCTTTTTTGCAAATTTGAAATGAAATTTATCCATCGAAGTTGTTGCACACGAATAATATTGAGGAATATCAAAACAAAGCTCAGTGGTAGAAGTATATATTTTTTTCCGTGCGGTCTGTAATACGCAAATACGTATCGTTAAAACATACATTAAAAATAAAAATGTTTAAGAATTCTTGCAGTTTTGCATTAAAGAAAAACTTAAGGCTTTGGAAAATTAATTTAAACGTGCAACTGCATGCACGTGATTCGATCGTAAACATAATAACCAAAAATAAACTCCAACAGTCATAACTAGAAAGCTATAGTTTCCAGAATCAAATTGACAGAAAACGGTGCATTAAACCAGCATAATTCAAATAATAGCATGTCTGCACACGGACCGAGCCCAAAATAGTATTTTAGAGCTCCTGCAACTGCATGCTTACGGCATAAAAATATGCCTGGACTTCGCCTAAGGAGTTTTCTTCTTTGTTTGAAAGTTTGGGACAACGACGTTTCGGTCAGTAAAATCTCTGATCGTCTTCAGGTGCAAAATACAAACTATTACTAAGGCTACGTACTTATATACTATGGAAAATCATTTAACCGTGGAGTTTAGGAAGTTGACTCCGCCCAAGAAGGGGCTTCCAAATATTTGGAATTTCAACACTTGGTGTACTGAGAATACCCTGATTCTGCCCAATAAAGGCAGCTTCAAGGAATTTTCGTTTCTTCCAGTGTGACTCCTTGGGCAAAACCTTTGCTTCTGTCCACTTCACTCGGTGTTGTTTTGACCATGCATCTTCGGCTATTTCTGATTTCGTTGTTTCATCTCTTTGGGTATTCGTCTGATATTCCTTAAGCTTAACAGATAGTGGCCTTTTTGTTTCGCCTATATATGATTCACCACACTCACAAGCAACTTGTTAAATGCATTCCTTATTTTTGTTCTCCGGTTTTGTTTTAATAAGAAGGCTTCGAATTGTATTATTGGATTTAAAAGCTGTTATAATGTTAAAATTGTTCGCTACTCTCCGAATTTTCTCTGTTTGCTGAAATTTAGAAATAGTATCTGTTATAAATTTAAGCCTGTAACCATTCTGCTGCAGATCCTTCTTAATGTTTATTATTTCGATTTCAACAGCACCGAATGAAGTGGACAGAAGCAAAGGTTTTGCACAAGTAGTCACACTGGAAGAAACGAAAATTCCTTGAAGCTGCCTTTATGGGGCAGAATCAGGGCAGGAAACCGAGTGTTGAAATTCCAAATTCTGAAACCTCACGGTTGAGTAATTTCCCATAGTATATAAGTACGTAGCCTTAGGAATAGATTGTAGTTGGTACCTGAAGACGATCAGAGATTGTACTGATCGAAACGTCCTGTATAAATAAAATATAGACAGTGGAAGTCCGAAACACAGAGTTAATATCAGTTTTCTTCTTGTTCTTCAAGTGCCATGCTTTCTAGCTTCGAACGTTATCTACGATCTTTCTAAAGTGTCGTAGTACGAACACCATATCATTGTCTAAGAATTTTGAGCCATAATATTTGCCTGCGACCTGGACTTCAGTCTTTAGTTTTTCCTTTTATGTCATATGTATGTGACAAAAGTTTTGGAAAAAAATATATTCATTGAACATTTTACGTTACATCTAAGTTTATTAAATCTACAATTAAAATAATAACATGGTCTTCAATGGTACGCAGTTTTTGTCTGACTTGTTCCATCATATTTTTGGTCGATGTTTATATCAATTTCTCTTACCTTCTGATATATTCTATGCCTTAGTTGCGCCTCATTTTAAGCATCTCACCCATTATACTCGAACGACAGTTTGGGATCAAGTAAGATACCAAGATATTTAATTGATACGACACGTTTTAATACTACAATATAAAATTACACTTTTCTACATTTAAAACTAATCTATTTGTAGCACAGAAAGCAGAAAACCTATCAAGGTCTGCTACGAGATCCTATTGAGACTTCAACATCTTAATTTTTGTAGCTTGAACTCAAAAAACATTCACCAATATCATAAAGGAAAATAATAAACAGTGGAGGTCCCAAATGAGATCCCTGAGGGACACCGGAAGTTATAAAAATTTCCTCAGATTTAGAACCCTTGACCGCAATAAATTGTTTACGATCGACCAATTAATGTTAAAATTTCTCGAAGTTGATCCAAATTATACGTCTCATCTACGTGATGAAATAATATTTTTGCTAGTCTTTGTAGGGTGCCATTATGTCAGAACGACTAGAATACTGTCAGAAGCACAAACTATTCCTTTTGTGCCAAGAGTTGAAAATCTGCCAAATGTATGACAGACTTGACCAATCGGCAAATTTTACGAACTGATCAGAAAAGTTTACGATAATGGGTGATAAGCTTAAAATAAAGCGCCAACAAACTCTACGTCGATTCTTGCACAGACTTCTTGCCCAGTTCTTATTAAGCTGGCAACCCAGATGTTTTTACTCATTGATTTAGCCATTTCGCATGTTTTAGGCTTTTTTTCCTTCTAAATGACTCCCTATGAATAAGCGTCCAGAGTTAAATTTTTTGTAACATTTACGTGCTCTTTATGTGCTAATTATGTGTCAAAAAAAAAAAATTTGTTCTCAATAAGAAAGTATTTTTTTAAAACATTGAAAATAGGGGTGCTAGCTCGAGAACGAGTGATACCCCCCACCACAAATCAACACTTGACATCACAATCGACCGCATGGGATTTTTGTGCTCTTTATGTGGTTTCGAACGCACCAATCTCGGCAGTCCGCACTGCAAATCTGGGGCAGATAGCGCTATTTGCTTTTTTAAGCCTGGGGGGGGGGGTATGGCTCGACATGTGCGTATTTCAGAAAAAAAGTTAATTAAGTGCCATTTATGTGCTCTGGGTCAGTCCATATCAAGTCAACCAGGGTATTTTACCACACCATCTCCGATGTTGATGATTTTTAGTATACATGTTTTTCCTACCAAAAAACTGGAAAATCCAAAATTTCAGACTTTTTTGACCAGTTGTTTATTTTGAATTAATTTTTGAAAATCGAAAAAGTCACTTATTTGTCCTTAACATGTGCGCACAAAATTAGGAATATCCAAAGAACCACTTATAATCGAAAAGTAGGTGAAGGTTCATTTTAAAGCTCTTATAAAGACCTTTCATATGAGAATATTGCATAACATATATTGAAAAAAAAAAATCAAAAATTTTTTTTTTTGAAAAATTTCAAAAAGGCCATTTTTAATTTTTTTCAAAAAATTATATTATTTTCTTTAAAGTGTTATTAAACTATTCACAAAATTTTGAGATGGACAAATCATGGGTTCAATGTGAAAAAATTTATTAAAAATGTCACATGCATGAAAAATCGCCTATAAATAGACAATGCATTTTGGTAATTAGAAGAATATAATGGGGTTTAAAGCGATATTATAAAAATATTTAACAATATTTTATTTAATAAAAAATTATATCCTACGTTTCATTCTGTATCAGTAATCAGATTAACATTGCCCCCCCATTGTAATATTTACTTACAAAACCTCTTTTCCACCGGAGACGTACTATTGGATGTTCCAATTCTTAGGAAAATATGCCTGTATAAACCTGCCAATACTTTTGTGAAATACTGCCTGTTTATTCCTGTTTAACATTAAGGACACACCTCCTTCATTTTATTGGTCTGTTTAGGTACATTGTGGGGATTTGCTGACATGAAAATTCCTGCATAAATTGATTTTAAATTTTTGGCAAGTATCTTCCTGATACAGCTCCAAATAATCGATACATAATAGTTCGACTGAAGGTTTATCAGAAGTCATCTCTGTGTAATTTTAAAAGTTTCAACTATGGGTGAGGCAAGTGGATGGACTAAATATAAAGTAAAGTGCTGTGATCCACTAGAGTTAAAAATCAAGCATTTTGGGAAATTAAGAAATGTGACCAAGTGGATGTGCAGTTACAAAAATGTCAAAATGGGAATGAAAATCTGTGATGGTTGTAGACTAAAGCTTTCAAAGGAGTTTAAGGCATCTGAAGAAGATGAGGCAGGCTAAGTAACAAATAGTATTTTTTAATATAAAATTAATAAACTAAACCAATTGCGTCAAGTACGGAGTGGAAAAATCTCATGGCATTATTTTGCATGGCATTATTTTGCATGGCATTTTGAGAATACAGACATTATGTACAAATTTCTTGGCATTATGTACACATTTTGGGTCAGCTGTTACCCCCTTTTTAAGTTCTTATAAAAAACTAACTTTTTAAATTTTTTTAGACCCAGTCAAGTTCCAGAAAATGATCCAGATTTTCAAGATCCTGCTGAATCATTTACTCTTTTAAACAAGTCATTGGAGCTTCTTGGTGTGTCGCCGATTAAAAGAAAAAATGTATACAAAGAAAAAATTGATATTGTACAGCATACAATTGCGAAAGCATTTACAAAGGAATCAGATTCAACGCTAGTAAAGGAATGCCACCTCGCATGGCAAAAGTGCCTGCGATGGCTTGGGAGGAACTGTTAAAAGACTTGCTGCCAAAGCCAGTTTGCAGAGGCCCTATGACAATCAAATAATGACACCTCTACAATTGTTTACTTGGTGTGAAGAAAACATATCTGGCATTGATTTTAAATATTGCACAGAAGCAGATTATACAAATCATGAAATAATTTTGAATAAAAGATTTGCGGAAGTCTTAACAATACCGGGGACACAAAAAACTCATGCTGTAATTCCTCTTACAGAAAGCACGTTTTTGGCAAAACAGTTTTCTACATGCTTAGAGGTCGAAACACATAATCTTTTTAAAGGTGGAAGCATTATTTTGCAAAATATCGAGTCAGGGTTTGTCACTGTAGAATATGACAGTGCTTGGTGGCTGGCTTGTGTCTTGGGGAAAAATAATGAGAGCGGAGAACTGAAAGTAAGCTTTCTTCATCCACGAGGACCTGCCTCATCATTTTTTTACCCAACACCTCAAGATATTTTAATTATTAAACCAGAAAGTCTTATAAAAAAAGTTGAACCCAACACTGCTACTGGCAGAACTTACAATGTCAGCAAAAAAGAAATGTCAGATTCATCAGAAATTCTTAAAAGAAAGTTAAAAAAATAAATTTAAGGTATATAGTTAGTCTTAGTGTTTTCTGTCTAATTTTTATCAACGAAGTAGAAAAGTTTGTTTATTTCTTTTGCGAGTTTAAAATAAAATAATTTGTAGATAAGGCCTCTGGGTATTTTTTAAAACCTGTATCCATCCAACAAATTTATTTATTTTAATATCCAGTGCACTATTGGTGCTCCTAAAATATGTTTATTTTTTTAAATGCATGATTTTTAATGTACTTAATATTTTTGATATTTTTTTTGACATTGAACCCATCATTTCTCCATCATAAAATTTTGTGGATAATTAAGTAACACTTTGACCAAAATTATATATTTTTTTCAAAAAAATTAAAAATGGCCTTTTTGAATTTTTCAATTTTTTTTTTCAATTTTTTATTTTCAATTTTTTTTTTGTTAAAATTATGTTGTGATATTTCATAAAAATGACTTTAAAATGAGCCATTTATTACTTTCCTAGTGTAAGTGGTTCTCGAGATATTGCTAGTTTTGTACATTCTTGTTAAGGTCAAAATGCTGACTTTTTTATTTTGAAAAATTAAAAAAAAAAAAACTACGAATCAAAAAAATCTAAAAATTTGCATTTTCAACTTTTATGGTAAGAAGAAAATATATACCAAAAATCATCAAAATTGGAATTGGTCGCGTAAAATTTTTGTGATTTTTTGGTTGATTTGATATGGAATGACCCCTCTATGTGCTTTCGAACACACCAATCTCGCCAGTCCGCACTGCAAATCTGTGGCAGTTTTTATGTTTTATTTAGCTGTCTAAAAGAAACTTCTCTTTATGGAATAGCAGTCATTCTAGTTCCTATTATTATAATAAGGGTGGCTAACTATCACTAGAAAAGATATAACTCGCGTATATCACGCGATTGTGGTTAAAACATCCAATTGACACGATACCATAAAAAAACACAGAAAATATGCTTTGTTTCAAGAAAATATACCGTGAACGGCTTTATGCAATTTTTGGCTTTTAGAAGTACTTATATTCAAGCCATTACCAATAAGCCAACATAGCAAAAAATTATTCAGCAATGAAACTTAACTCCCCTTACGAGGACCCCTATTCCTGAAACTAACAAGGTCTCTCGCTAAGGGTCTAACTCTTGACTTTACAGAAAATACCAGGAAATATTATACCTAAAATATCAATAGCAACCCTCCAAAAAGTCATACAGCTATAGTCCAGTATTTCTTTGTTGTCAACAGTGCATGTCAAATAATTTGTTTTTGTCAATTTGAAGTAACAGTTGAAACAATCAACGACATGACTTGTTTTTACATATTTATTGTCGCTGTCTAAAACAATGTATCAAATAGAGATCCAAAAAAATGACGTCAGTCCACAAAAAATTGGACTATATATGATTTGGCACAAATATTCGCCGCCTAAAACACTAATACATAGGATATGTTGTCACCAAAACGACTTGTGCAAAGTGCCCCAATTCTCGAAGTTATACGAAAACATCAACGCTAAATAGGTATCTCATAAACGCAAAATGATAGAATAATGAAATTTGGTACACATTTTCATTGGGCCTTACAAATTATTGTTTTGGGATCGTTTGATAATATTTAAAACCCGTTGGCCATAAGTTAAGAGCCGCTAATTTTCTTATGATAGAAGTTGTCTCTTTACTGAACGTAAAGAACACATAAAATCTATGAAAATTTTAAAAATTAAAAAAAAAATTTGAAAACAAAAAATTCGGATTTTTCTTGTACATATTCATGGAGCACATAATTTTTGAATCATAAATTATTATTTTGGAATCGCACTTCAGATTGGGAATGCTAAGTTATTAATAATAATTTAATATATATTTAATTTAATACAAAATTTTCTGATCGTAGACGAAATTAGCACACAATCTGCAGATAATTCTGGTTTTGAAAAAATTTTTTCTTATGATAGAAGTTGTCTCTTTACTGAACGTAAAGAACACATAAAATCTATGAAAATTTTAAAAATTAAAAAAAAAATTGAAAACAAAAAATTCGGATTTTTCTTGTACATATTCATGGAGCACATAATTTTTGAATCATAAATTATTATTTTGGAATCGCACTTCAGATTGGGAATGCTAAGTTATTAATAATAATTTAATATATATTTAATTTAATACAAAATTTTCTGATCGTAGACGAAATTAGCACACAATCTGCAGATAATTCTGGTTTTGAAAAAAATTTTTCTTATGATAGAAGTTGTCTCTTTACTGAACGTAAAGAACACATAAAATCTATGAAAATTTTAAAAATTAAAAAAAAAATTGAAAACAAAAAATTCGGATTTTTCTTGTACATATTCATGGAGCACATAATTTTTGAATCATAAATTATTATTTTGGAATCGCACTTCAGATTGGGAATGCTAAGTTATTAATAATAATTTAATATATATTTAATTTAATACAAAATTTTCTGATCGTAGACGAAATTAGCACACAATCTGCAGATAATACTGGTTTTGAAAAAAAATTTTCTTATGATAGAAGTTGTCTCTTTACTGAACGTAAAGAACACATAAAATCTATGAAAATTTTAAAAATTAAAAAAAAAATTTGAAAACAAAAAATTCGGATTTTTCTTGTACATATTCATGGAGCACATAATTTTCGAATCATAAATTATTATTTTGGAATCGCACTTCAGATTGGGAATGCTAAGTTATTAATAATAATTTAATATATATTTAATTTAATACAAAATTTTCTGATCGTAGACGAAATTAGCACACAATCTGCAGATAATACTGGTTTTGAAAATTTTTAAATTTCGTAATACCTGGGTCGCTAAGTTAATATTAACCTAGCTATCCCACCCTTTAAAACAAAAACATAATTTAAAATAAAAATTCCACATTTCCTGGTGGGGTTGCTATGTTAATATTGATCTAGCTACCCCATTTTCTTTTTCGATTTTCTCAGAAACCTGAGGAGCACAAAATTTTTTGTTTGGGGACGAAATTTGCACATAATTAGCACTTAATTATCGCATACCTAAATTTTGATTTTCTTGGGGTGTGGTCGCTAGGTTAATGGACATTAAATAGGGAAGCAGAGTCGCGTGATACCTTATTTTAAACATACCTTTTAATCGGTTTTCGAGAGAATCCAGGTCCATCCCCTTAAGTGGAACACCTTGTATAACGTGAACCATACCCGGCACGACTTTGGCCACTCATCTGAATGATGATATAGGTCGTATATTGGATGCAATATTAATTTTCGGCGAACCACAAACGATTCTAATATTTCAAATGGCTACTATTGCAGATAGCAAGCCCTTTAATCGCCCCCCCTTTTCGGTTGGTTGGGGTCTATCCCCAATGTTTCCAGTTGCCCGATTATGAGCAATCAATCGCTGAGGAATGTACGAGTGGTCTGGTGGAGTTTAATAAAATCACGATTGATGCATACGCGTATTGTTTCTTATTAATATCCGGGTAAATATTATCTTTTGGGAGTATTTCAAAATAGTCGAAGGGGACTACTTTTTTTACAATCACTATTGATTTTAATGTGTTTAAATGTCAATCCTTCATGTTAAATGTGGTCCGGGAAACTTGAAATGAAAAATATTATCTTTATCATAATTTATACCTAATAATTTCCATTTTATTAAGCACTTTTCTGAAGTCACAACATCTTAAGGCGCAATTACACAAACGAACATGCTCAAATAAAAGCTCGTGCAAAGATCTAAAATTTTTTGCGTGAACATTTTTGTGAGCTTTTCTTTGAACATTTTGTTCGGGTAAATTTTTGAGCAAATTATTGCTATCTATTTTGGAAACATATTTTTAAAGATGAGAATAAATAAAATTTCACATCAGTGATCAGTGATCTCAATTCTTTAAAAAAATGGAACACCAACTTTTATTTAAAATTTTTGTGAAAAAAAGCCGACGGCAAGCGAAACATTATTATTGGCTCTACTATCGGTTTTTTCACATGGATTAGGGTTACTTATAATATTTTTTTCTTAGGGTTTTTCCCAGATTTGTTTGCCCGGGGTTTTTTTTGGGATTTTCTTACGAGTTTTTTTATTTCCTAGGGTTTTTTTTCCTAAAGTAAAAAAAAATCCAGGAAATTTTTTCTTTTCCAAAAAAATTTTAAGATTTTCAAATATCGGCAAAAAACTCAAAAATTGCACTTTTAAGCGGTAATCCGCGTCTCACGACTATGAGGAGTGGTGGGGAGGGGATTTTTTTTAAACATATTTTTGTGACTTTACTTTACCCTTAGCTTTGATTGTTTTTTTTTAATTCCTCACACCAGATTTACCTAGTTAGTTTAAGGCCCCAACGATTGCTTAAAAAAGCAAAAGGTTCATGAAAATGCTGAAGATAGATATTTACTGTCAATTGAATGTAATAATCAAGGTCGATTACTGACACTGAACAAACAATATGCAAAGGAGCAACATTCCGATTCAGAAGTCTAGTCTATTACTGCTAAATTATATTTTTTTAGTCAAGGGTCGGGATCGTTGGGTTGTAAAAGTGGGTAATAAAAGGGTATTATTTAGACCGAACGTACTTTTGTTCATATATTTGAGATTTAATAAAATGTATATAGGTTTTTTAATTCGACTTAATTATTATTGTATTGTGTTTTAAACTAGGAAGTAAAATAAAGAGATATTCTTTTAAACGTAAATTTTTATCATTACATTTTACAGGCAACAGCAATAAATAAGTGCCAATTATTATTTTTTATTCTCGTTTTTTTACAACGCCAAAAAAGTTACAAGTATACTGGCATATCCCCTATAAAAATCAGGTCAATCGAAGTTGCTTATGAGGTAAAATGTGAATTTCGACATCAAATCATTTTTCCGTCGGAAAGCACTTAATTAAAAATACCTTGTTTTAAAACTTAGTCTTTCTATTTTCAGTTAAGTTCAATGAATTCCCATAAAACTATAAAATTTAAATTTGTAAGAAATTTCTATACCAACATTTCTTGAAACAAATTTTGCTTAACATTCTCTCCAAAATTTACCTGTGTTTTTTGTACGAGATTTTGCTCGAACATTTCTTTGAGCATTTTGCTCAAGAGGCTCGTGTAAATGTTTGTCGGCATTTCAACATCAAAGGAAAGTTTGTCTGTGTAAATGCGCCTTTAAATTCATAAACGCATAGCACTTTTTTGACGTAAGTTTTATCTAAAATGTGCATAAAAAAATCGGAATTATTTGAGGTTAGGATTTCCAAATTAAATGTCTTTCCAGTTTTAATATATTTTATTAACTAAATATTAATATTTTTACTTTTGTTGGTACATGCAACTACTAATCAGTGATTTAATGAGGTATTTTTAAATTTTGATTTCAGTTCCATGTTTAATATAAGTAAATAACATTCTTGTCGCGGATCCAGTTGACGGTGCATTGATTTAAAATGTCAAAGTAGCGATAACTCGTAGGTTAAGTTTTTCCAGTATATGCACACTTATTTCTGACTTCGTGGCAGATAGGCGAGTAGGGGCTACTGAATTGCAAACAGATTAATATCAGTAGAGTCGCTACCTCGTAAAAGTAATATCATTTATCTATTGATATTTTATTTACTTATAAGCAGATATAAAATTTGTCAGTTTAAAAACTTTACTCTAATTTCTTTCCTTTTCGCATTGAGTTTCTAAAAAACTTGCACTACTGAAAAAAATTTAAAATATTACAAGACAAGATAAAATAGTGGTATAGCTAGTATTGGTATAACTATTAAATACAATAAAATATTCTTCAATTTTAATTAAAAGTAGTACCCTGCTGAAATTTTCCCCTCAAATCTCGTCCAGACCGGAGAAGTTTTTATCATGTTTTTATAAGTTCTATAAAATTCAGTGAGATGGTCAATATTTTTTTCTATAATATTTTATAATCTTCTATAAGCAAATAAGATTATATAGGATATATATAATATTTTATCAGCTTGTAGTTTTAGAATAATTTATAAGATTGGATAAGACTAGTTACTTTTATGAGAATCAGGGATGTTTTATAGGACAGAAGTCTAAGACATTTCATCAGTTTGTATAAGAGTGTTGGCTTGGAGAAGATATTATGAATGCACAAATATACATTTTTGAAGGAGATTTGATGGAAATGGGGTACTGAGAATGTTTGAGGAGATTCTATCAGTAAAGTGATTATAGAAGATCCTATGAGGCATGATTTTGGAGAAGTTTCTATGGGTTCTTCTGGGGATTCTAGGATTTTTGATAAGATTCTATGAGTATCGTGATTTTAGAACATCCTATGAGGAATGATTTTGGAGTAGTTTTCATGGGTTCTTGTGGGATCGGTTTCTAGAAGATTTGAGGAGCTTTTATCCTTATGGTGATTTTGGAAGATCCTATGGGGGAGGAGATTGTATCAGGTTTTGGGTAGAAGTAGGATCTTCTTAAATCACCATAAGGATAAAAGTTCCTCAAATTTTTCAGAAACCAGTCCCATAAGAACTCATATAAACTTCTCCAAAATCATAGACCCATAGACCTGATAAAATCTTCTAGGATCTCATCGAAATCTGTTCTAAAATCAAGCCAAAACCCGATAAAATCTCCTCGCTCATAGGATCTTCTAA
The DNA here is from genome assembly GCA_963921995.1 of Oxystoma pomonae. Lineage (NCBI taxonomy): Eukaryota > Metazoa > Arthropoda > Insecta > Coleoptera > Brentidae > Oxystoma > Oxystoma pomonae. Next base: position 73,664,226 of record OY998171.1, read on the forward strand.
AATTATCCTAACGATAAAAGCTCCTCAAATCTTCTAGAAACCAATCTCATAAAAACTCATATAATCTCCTACAAAATTATAGACTCATAGACCTAATAAAATATCCTAGGATCTCTTCGAAATCTGTTCCAAAACCGACCCAAAACCCAATAAAATCTCCTCCCCCATAGGATCGCCAAAAACCTTCTCAAATCTTCTAGAAACCAATCCCATAACAACTCATAATAACCTAGAAACCAATCCCTTAAGGCATAGATCCATAGACCTGATAAAATCTTCTAGGATCTCATCAAAATACAAGGAATCTATCATTTTTTTTACGAGATTCGATGGGAAAATTTCATCAGGGTAGGTAACTAAGCATTTATAAAATAACATTTATCTATAGGGCAGTCCTGTATCAATTTTATTGCTTATTATCCATTTTGTCAGTTTGTGTTTTATTTGGTTGTTCAAATGTTTCCGTATGTTTTTAGTGATAGTGGCCTGATGAGCATTGACTAACCCTACATTAAAATGGCATTAAAATACATGTTGACATAAAAATACTACAAAAAAACCTATACAACATAAACTCTAGATCAAACAAGAGCACATAAGATGTCGTTTTGTCCTAGTAAAATGCATTTGCGTTGTTTGCTTTGCTTAATCTAATGTTCATGTTGTGTTTTATAGGGCCTTTGTAGTATTTTTGTCAACATGTATTTTAATGCCATTTTAATGTAGAGTTGGTCATCAGGCCACTATCACTAAAAACATAGTCCGTAGGATATCGTCTTGTTTTAAACAACATAACTTTTGTATTAAAAATATTAAAGAAACTAAATGTGACACCCATGAAGTAAGCCTCGGACTGTAAAGTTTTTTCTTGCTACTAAGCAGATTGTTAATTAGTATAATAAAATAAATAAGATTTTTGCTCCCCCTCCTCCCAATGTAGCAGATAAGGTGCAAGTCGCGCTGATGATAGACAACGTTCGAAGCCAATTACAATAGCCACCACCCTGTCTGGCTTTAAAAAATATCTGTTTCGGATTTAAATTTACCAGTGTTTATGTAATCGGACTCCCTTAACCCTCCCGAAAAACGAAGTGTGATACGGGCCAACAGGCGAAACCCGAAAGCAAGTTTCCCGTGAATAGTCCGCTAAATGTTACACATTTATCATGTACAGTTGATTACGTTTTGGGTCGATTTATACAAATAGCCTGATAAGGATTTGACGCTACCGGTTTCACTTGCTACCCTACTAACTAGGTGAAAAAATGCCGTCAACGTATAATTAAAGAACTCGAGGAAAAAAACCTGTTAAAACTGATATAAAAATCCTACAACTAACTTTTTGACGTAAAAAGTGTTTTCAATTAAATAGGTTGGTACTGCAAATTTGTAAAAGATGAAGACACGAAACAATGGCAAAAGCTGAAAACTTACCAAAACTTATAGACTAAGAGTTCATAGCCCCATTTTTCTCTGAGGTGTGCATTTTTCCATTCTCAATACCAGTATAAAGGTGAGCAATTAACCTTCTTGGAATAAGAAGTAATATTTTACCTTTTTTTACACCAGGTGAGATAACTAATTGTCTTGAATCATCAAAATTGCTCATCTTTAAAGTGGTATGTCGAACTCTCCAAAATTGCTAAACTTTAGGAAAGTTCAAGACTGTCGATTTCGTATTGAAGCTGTCATTGCAACTGTCACATTTTAACAATAATTTCTTTCAAAGAAGAAGTTAAGAAAATCCTCCAAATCAGTTACTTCAACCGAAAAGACACTAAAAAACAAAAGATCAAAAGATCTTGGGTGGAAATAACGAAAATTCAAACTTGGATGAGCATCCCACAAGGAACACACAAAAGATCAAAGCGAAAAGAGAAATGATTAAACGATGTTTCGCCCTGGGTAACCAGCGTGGGCTCATCAGTAGTTTCACTGGTCACCCTCCACTATACATCATTAAACACCATCATACACTTTGATTGCCAACCTTGAACCACTCACAAATAGGCATCGTTCCGCATTGGTACTTACTTATTCAAGTTACCTGATACGAATTCGTCCTGGCGTGTTAATATTTCCAATAGGATTATGCTCCTAAGGCAATTAAAACAAAGTGTGTGTTCCTTGTGGGATGCTCATCCAAGTTTGAATTTTCGTTATTTCCACCCAAGATCTTTTGATCTTTTTTTTTTAATAATTTCTTTGTTCTAAATAGAACTCCTGTATATTTTTTAATATTTAGAATGGTCTTTTTTCTAATTTCAAAGATATAATATATGTTGGTTCTTGAAGATAAATTCAACATATAATATATACTTTTAGATTCAGAAAAATGGTGTTTCACACAAACACAAAAATAAGGGGACTGGCCACACTTCACTATGATACTAATATACTAATAAATAAATCATTTTTTTAAACTATTCAACATTTTATTATAAAAACTCATTCTTCAAGCTCATTATGGACGAAACATGACGGCAATTGTGCGAATAAGAAAAAAGTATCAAGAAGAAGGAACTGTTTGGCGAAAGGAAAGCAATAACTTAATCATAGTCAGCGCACCTCTGCAGGATCGGTAAATTTGAGTAATCTAAGTCTTTGCAGACAATCAAAAATGTTCAAAATCAAAAGGAAATTATTAAAAAAAACAAGAAAACGTTTCTTCAGTAGCGTGTCATTGCCCCGTCAGCCTCGATAATGTTTGTTAGTCGTCATGGCATGGAATCTGCTAAATTTTGAAATAAATTTGGATTTGAAGCAATGACTTCGTCGTACCCTCTGACTATGAGCTTCATTAAGTGGTTGAAATTCCTGGGAACGATATTCATTCCTGTTAACTTTTTTGCTATAAAGGTCGCATACATTTTCCATGGGATTAGCGTCAGGAGTTTTTGTCCGCCATGGCAAAACCTCGATGTTGTTATCCTGTTGATACCCAAAACCTTCTGAATGAAGAACAGTTGCTTCTACAGGAAGCATAACATTTCTCATCATATCAACCATAAATCTTCCATGGATTCTAAAAATAATCCCATGTCTTCTCGCCGATATCCACCTCCACACATCCACGGAAAATCTTCGAGCCCGACGTGTTCGTGGCGGGCGATATACCAAAATTTGTTTGCAATCATTGTGGGGTGAAAGATTTTTTCATCCATGAAGACCACCTGTTGCCAAAATTCTTCTTCTTGTAACAAAAATTAACCTGGTTTGCTTCTTTTCCGCATTAAGTAAGATTTTCTTGGCAGCAACGCGACATCTAAGCCTAGAAGCCGTCTGCGCGTCGTTCTTATGGATCTAGGAACATGTGCCTCAATTTTCGCCTCTGGGGTCATCGCAAATGGGTGGTCTTCAAGAAAGTCGATCAGCTGCTGATCCTGCTGAGGCGTACTGACTTGGGTCAAGCCAGTGCCTCGCCTTCATCGAACAGTTCCTTCTTCTTGATACTTTCTTCTTATTCTTACAATTGTAGCCTTGTTTCGTCCATAATGGGCCGCTACTCTTCGAACCGACCAACCACCGTCTAATTTTGCCAAAATTTGGGCTTTTTCAAATTTGTTTAGTTGGGGCATTTTTAAATACAAGCGTATGACAACAACAAAACCTGACGGTGACATTTTTTGTGAATTTGAAATACCTAAAAGGTTATTGAGTTGCGAGGCCCATAATAAACTACATAAAATCGGCGTACGAATTTTATGTGGCTGGAAGTGTACATTTTCGACACATAAAACGTATACAGCAGAAGTTAGGCACAAGTCTATGTATTAAAAATTTTGCTTGCTTATTGTTACCGACTTTTGTAGGTTAAGGCTTTTAGACAACATAAACAAATTTTGTTGAGGAGACTGAAAGCATTTTTACCGATATTTACTGGTTCTATAGTGTTAAGGTTGCTGTTACGAAATATAAAAAAAGATAAAACACTTTTAAAACAAAATTTTTATTATAAATAAAGCAATTCAATCAAATTTTTGCAGAACTAGAAGAAGGTTGGCCCCTTCGTCAAATAGCCGGTCAAAATGGACCAAACAAGTCTACTATAGTGCGACTAAAAGGAAAATACAAAGAAGAAAGAACTGGAAGGATTTGGGCTAAGAAAGGTCAATACACATAAACAGGATCAGTTTTATAAACAACAAAATATTAAAAAACAAATAGAAATAAAAAACCTATCGATAAAAAAAAATCAAAAATATTAACTTCATTATCTGGTCATTGCACCATTTGCTTGAATGCATGCATGGAGTCTGCTGCTAGTAGTAGTAGTAGTAGTAGTAGTAGAGAAGGGACGGCGCGAAGCCTGGCAAGTAGGCCTCTCTGTGCCCTTTCTGCCCTACCCCGAGCCTGCCCCTAATCCACCGCCTGCACCACTGGTCTGGCAGTCTGCTCATTTGGTTTCACTGTTCTTTTTGCAAAGTCCAGTATTTTGTCCCATTTGAGCATGTGCAGGTCCTCCTCATCCAGGGTCGGGAAACCGAATACCTGGTATCTCGTCCTCTGGTATGCCTCGCAGTTCGCTATAACGTGTCGAGATGTCTCTTCTACCCGCCGGCAGACCCGGCAGGTCGAGTCATTCTCAACCGCGATCCGGGTCATGTGCTTCCTTAGTCGGTTGTGACCTGTTATGATACCTGTCAGCAGACCAGCGTCCCTTCGCGATCTCCCCAGAAGCCATTTTTTTCTGGCTACATCCGGGCTCTTCACGAAGTCCTTGGCCTGTCTGCATCCTGTTTTGATTGACTTTGCAATTGCCTCTTGGTTGTTCCTAGGAGTGGTTCCGGCCCTACATACTGGGTGCTTGCCCCAATCCTTGCGAGCTCGTCGGCCATCTCGTTACCCGGCACCCCAATATGTCCCGGTACCCACATAAATGTCACTTGTTTGCCCTCTCCCAAGGATTCTAGTGCGTCCGCACATTCCTCCACCAGGGTGTTGTTGATCTTGGGCGCCCTTAGTGCCTTTAGGGCTGATTGGCTGTCGGAGCATATATAAACATGCTCCTTCCTACCATTCTTTATTTCTTCCATGGTTGCAGCCATTATTATGGCATACACCTCTGCCTGCTCTCCGAGCGGGTAGCTCTTTCGAACCTCCTGGTCTTTCACATAAACCCCCGATCCTGTGGTTTGCCTCTCCGACAGTTTCGACCCGTCGGTGTAGCAAATCACGGCGTTCTTCTCGAACTGTTCGCGAAGGTTTTCACTCTGCCATAGTTCCCTGTCTGGGATGACTACTTTGTACCTCTTGTTTAATCTCCAGGGGTTTTTTGGAGTCTGCTGCTAACTTTTGAAATAAATTTGGATTTTCTTCAACGATCTCTCATTCCGTGGACGAATATTAAATTTGTATAACTTTTTTGCAATGAGCCCCCATACGTTCTCGATTTTCATCGGTAAAAGCTACCTGTCGCCAAAATTCGTTTTTCTGTTTTGAAAAAGCAATCTGGCTTGCTTTTTTTCTTTACTTAGCCGTATCTTTTGAGCTGCAACACGACGTCTCAGCCTCGACTTCTTTATTCGTCTTAGTGGAGTTCTTAACCGTGCCAGGAAAATTAACTGTTAATTTTGCTTCTCTGGTCGTGGAAAATGACTTTGGTCAAGCCATTTCCTTCCTTTTGTCGTACAGTTCCTTCTTCTTTGTATTTTCTTTTTAGTCTTACTATAGTGGACTTGTCTGGTCCATAATTTTGATAAAATTTAGTTATCGAGTTCCGATAACTGTCGTCGTGACATTTTTGAGTTGGACAAGACTGTAACAACAAAACATGACAATGAGTGGACTCTGACACTTTGTGACAGAACAGCTTGCTAAATCGTAAAGGACATAATGCATATAAAATCGGCGTATGCGTTTTATGTGTCGCGAAGTGTACACTAACTTGCACATAAAATGCGTACACAGGCAGTAAAATATTAGTTTTTTTAAACAGTGTAACTAGCTCTTATGTAAGCACACTAAAGCTCAGACTTATTCTCATACAGATAAAGGACACTTACAGTAAGCTGAATTCTGTATTGAGGCCTCTGATAAACGCGCCTTTCGAGATCAGCAAGGCTTTAATATAGAATTCAGCTCACTGTTCCGAGATCAGTGGCTTTAATACAAAAAATAACGCACTGTTGCTCTTGTAAAAAGTTAGAATTTTTATCAAGTGAAAATATACATATCGTCTTCAAATTCATTTATTGAGTAAACTAAAAAAAATAATCTTAATATACGGTGACAGCACCATTTTTGTCCAAAACATTTTGTAGACGTCGAACCATGGAATTTGATAAGTTTCGACAGTACTGAACATCGCCAGCGATCTCCTCCCACGCATTCAATATGGCATCTAGTAGTTCTGCCTGGTTTCGAGGCCTCCAATTTCTTTGGTAAATGATCTTTACCAATCTTCCCCACACATTCTCCATCGGATTCAGGTCTGGACTGTTCGATGACCATGCTAATACTTCAATGTTCTGGTTTTGGAACCATGTCTTGCAAACATTGGCAGTGTGCACGGCGCAGTTATCATGCTGGAATATGAATTGGTTCTCTGGATCGGTAACTTCAACCGATGGTAACATGACGTCCGAAAGAAGCTACAGATAACGTACTGCAGTGAACCGACCATCAATCTGCCAATATACCCCCAGCCCCCGTGCACTAACCCAGCCCCACATGTTGACGGAAAAATGACGCGCCCTGGTTATTTGATTTGTGTATCGCTCATCAAGCCGAGAGTGTGGAGGCCGATAAACTTTAATTCTTCTGCGATCTGAGGAGGATTGGAATATTTTTTAATCGGTAAATATTACCCGTGCCCAGTAATCATCACGGTGATGATTTAGGGCAAAAATTACTCTTGCCTGTTTTTGTTCTTGAGTTAGTTTTGGTTTTCTTGCAGCAGTACGGCAACGTAACTCTGAACCTTTTATTCTCCTACTTGCAGTGGAGTAGGATGCAGGAAAATTTGTCACTGAGACTGCGTTCACTGCGGAGTCGAATGGATTTTCCCTCAAGTGAATGAGCAACGCTTCGTCTTCTTGTTCACTAGTCTTTTTAACCTTGCCAGTGCTTTCTTTTCTTTCTAAACTGTGTGTAGCCAGCCAACGGCTTCTTATTCTGCACACTGTGGCTTTGTTAACACCGACCACCGGTCTTCACTAAGTCGCGTTATTATTTGCTTTTTCACAAAAGTAGACAAATGTCTCGGCATATTGAATCGCAACTGACAAGACTTCATAATGACACCTATTTGTCATCTACATACACTGCTCAGAGAAAAACAATTTTACTATTTCAATGTACGCAATTTATCTGAAAGTTAGTGGGTGTTGGTTAGTGTACAAAATTTTTTTCTAATTTCAATATAAGGGAGGTAAGGAGGGCTGAAAAATATGGTAAATCACCCTGTGCATTCCCATCATATTGTATTTCCCGATCGCTTGTACTGAAAATAGTTAGTTAGTAAAACTATCAAGACCAAGGCCCCAGAGTTGCACTGATAAATTAGAATTATTGTTCTGCCTTAAAATGGCCATTCCCGCGGAACGCCAAATATGTCCATTCGCAATTGAATAACTGGGAGAAATGGCTGGAATTTGTAATACTGGACCGCCAGATTCCGAAAGAGCCATTGTAGCTAATAATTGAAAACGAAAACACATAAATTTTAAGGGAGATTTTTTTCGCAACAGAGTCTGGGAAATCGTTGACAGTGCTGCGTAAATTGTATTCGTATATTTCAACTAACTCGTTTACAAATTTAAGTTTTGCACCTCTCCCATGGACAACGTGAGGGGAGACTAACTTCACGAAAACTCCCCTAAAGATTATTTAAAAGGGTTTAAATTCCATTTTAAATTAGAAGTAGTTATTACATCGAAATTAACTTAAAATACCTAAGAGTAAACTAGAGTTTCGAACTTCAATTTTTGTTTACGTTGTCACAACGTTTCGAATGCTTATGTATCTGCAATCGTCATCAGGTGAATGCAAACAAGTTTTTTAACCTTGGTTGGTTCCGCTGTTTCACAATTGAAATCTGTTACCTCCGAAGGGTTTCCAAATACCCTTGGTAATAATAATATTATAATGATAATAAAGTTTATTTGCATAATAAAGTAAAAACATAATAATAAGTGACAAAAAATAAGTAGGTAGTGCAAAAAGGAACTGGAAGGCAATTAAAAAAAAAATTGAGTCCAGTCCCTGAAAAATGGTCTTAACATCAATGTTACACAAAATAACATACAGCAGTCTTAAGTATAATACAAAGTATAACAAACCTAATTTGAAATAAAAATTAAGTAATTAGAAATAAGAAAAGTGTCATAATCAGAAAAGATAATGCTTTTGAAGGAAGTAGAAAAATATGTGAACTTATTGTTCTAAAAGCATTTTCTTTAGTTATTTTTTTAATCCATTAGCAGACAACATTTTGAAGTTAGTAAGAAGTCCATTGACAGACGTTATAAGAAAAGCTTCTTTTGAACATTGTAGAACGATGTTACGGTGCTGTAATTAGGTTTTTGAATCTTACTTTAATATTATGGACATCCGTTCTTTTGTTGTAAATACCTTGTGAAAAAATACTATGGTGTGTAAATACCTTCTGTCTTCCATATTAATTTATGTGAAATAGTTAATCCTCTTTTTATACCGTAAATAAATCTTAGACAGGATTTCTGTACTTTTTGTATTCTATCTCTGTTATTTTGATCTAGACAGCAACCATAAACCACGTCAAAAAAATTAAAATTACTCAAAACAAGACTATCAGCAAGCTCAATTTTCTGTTGAATAGAAAGTAGATGTCGATGAAGATAGGGCAGTTTTAGTGAGCAGTAAGCTTTTTTTAAATTAAGATTTACATGTTGGCTAAAGATGATGATTTCTAGTGACGGTGACGCTTTGTTGCTAGTTCTTCTGTATGAATGCTGTCTCTTTGAATTTCTGCTTGAACAAATTTTCCTCCTTTGCGACGATCTTTGCTTCTTTCTATTCCATATGATGTTGATGTTCCCAGCAATGTTGACCTATAAAGTGGGCCAAAGGAAACCGTACATTTTTTTTGGCTGTGGTTTTCCTACCTTAATTACTACCTGGATTCGAAAGTCAAACCCTAGGTTCTGGGCGATTTACAAAATTCTCCAAAAAAAGTTCTTGAATAAGTCTCAATGATCTGCCTTGATAGTACCATTTGACCATATGCATTTTTTCGGCAGCTTCGTAGAAATCCATTTTTAGTTTTAAAAATGTATTATTTCACTTAAGAACTTGCTAATCTGTTTCTCGAGCAAGGCAGAAATAGAATAAAAATAATAAAAACAAAATAAATTTAAAAATTGGACTAGTTCCCTCCTTTGTTCGCAGTAGCCTGAAGCTCATTGTATATCCCTTTCTTCCCGCAACTTATTATTTGCCTACAAGGTTCCATTGATTATACAGGGTTCCTAAGCAAATCCTTAGGGGGCCAAGCAGCCGTGTATAAGACGCAGAGAAACGGAAAAGCACATTAGGCAGAAAAGGATGGGCATGGGGCGATGTTGTCACTACATCTTACACGTAGTAAATCCATTCCAGGTTGTTGTTTTCTAATGTTTTCCATTTTCATACCTTTAGTACTGGAATAAAAATTGTTTTTGCTCGACTTTAATACCAAACTTTACGCACTGTTTACAGGCTGGGGACTGAGATACATGCAAATGCCTAACCTAAAGCGTTCACACACGGCCGGAGAAATCGACTGAGATATTTCCGTAGAAACTTTATCAAGCAAATAGGACGGGTTGACGCCTTCGAACGTCCAACCCGGGTTTTGCACTTTGATTCGAAATCAAAAAGGAGAAACAGTCAGATGTGGGGCCGTGCACAAATTACGTAACGGTGATTTTACCAATTTTGATATTTTTTGAATTGATTGATTGATATTATTGATTGATTGATTGATATTATTGATTGATTGATTGATATAAAATTGATATTTTTTTCTTAAAAATTCCCCCGTTTTAGGAAAACTGATCCCGTCTCTGTTTCTAAATTTTTTCGAATAAAAGTAGAGTATGACCATGGGGGAAATAATTTTCTTCTACGGTATGACGAAAATTTTGAGAAAGTTGAAGAAAAAAATAAAAAAAGTGGCAGACCTCAAGTTTTTCGTAAAAAAAACGTTTTTGGTAAAGAAACAGAGCAAAATAAATCTTTTCACCCGCTTTTACCCTCCTGCTAGTTTTGAACAATTGGTTCGCTACATGTTTCGAGATCATGTCATAAAATACCTCGAAAGGCGCAATTACACAGACGAACATGCTCAAATAAAAGCTCGTGCAAAAGATCTTAAATTTTTTGCGCGAACATTTTTGTGAGCTTTTCTTTGAACATTTTGTTCGGGTAAATTTTTGAGCAAGTTATTGCTATCTATTTTGAAAAAATATTTTTAAAGATGAGAATAAATATAATTTTACATCACTGACCAGTGATCTCAATTCTTTAAAAAAATGGAACACCAACTTTTATTTTAAACTTTTGTGAAAAAAAGGCGACGGCAAGCGAAACATTATTATTGGCTATCAGTTTTGTCATATGCAATGTTAAAATAGTTAATGATGGAGGTAATAACATTTAATTCTTTTCTTTAACTTTTTTGGTTTTCTTTCATTATAAAAAGAAAACGGAAATGTCTTCGAAGTAATTACTTTTTAAAATGCAGGTGGATATTTTTAGAGAACTGTTCTGGAGAGTAGTTAGTTGTTCCCTGGGGGGGGGGGGGGATAGGGAGGTTTAGACAGTCGGAACGCAGCGCTGTCAAACACTGCTGTAATTTTGTGTGTCAATGTTCATTTGACCAAAACTCCCTCTCACTAGTCTACGGTTTTTACCTTTTCCTAACCCAGCAACAGCAATAAATAAGTTCCAATTATTATTTTTTATGATTCTCGTTTTTTGACAACCCCAAAAAAGTTACAAGTATACTGGCATATCCTCTATAAAAATCAAATCAATCGAAGTTGATTATGAGGTAAAATGTCAATTTCGACATCAAATCGTTTTTTCCGTCGGAAAGCACTTAATTAAAAATACCTTGTTTTAAAACTTAGTCTTTCTATTTTCAGTTAAGTTCAATGAATTCCCATAAAACTATAAAATTTAAATTTGTAAGAAATTTTTATTACCAACATTTCTTCAAACAAATTTTGCTTAAAATTCTCTCCAAAATCTCAAGTCTTTTTGTACGAGATTTTGCTCGAACTTTTCTTTGAACATTTTGCTCAAGAGGCTCGTGTAAATGTTTGTCGGCATTTCAACATCAAAGGAAAGTTTGTCTGTGTAAATGCGCCTGAAAGTATCAAATGTAGTGTAGGGCCAGCTTTATTTAAAATCAATAATATCGCAAGCAAAAAGCTCTGCAGGAAAAACAGCGCCGTTTATTGATTTCTTTGGCTGCTAGTGCTAGCTGCATGGTTTGGCCGTTTCCGGATAGATGTCACTAGTAGAACAGAATGGAAAGAAATTTAATTAAAAGCGAAGATATTTCTTTCTAATGTTAACAACCTCACGAGTTTATCGCTCAGTATCGCAAATAATGGACCCTGCCGCCTCCTTTAAGCAAGAAAAAGCTGTAGTTTGGACCTGAAAACATCTAATTTTTAATTAGATTAGATGTTCATGGTGTGGCCCCCATCTAACGGAATTTGCAGACATATTGTCAACGGTTATTATTGCAACTATGATTTATGCTCACAATGAAAGAGTGGCGACAATTTTTTCTCATGAAAGCAGTCCGGAGATAATAACAAACTGGCACCATTGCTCAATATACCTGTTTCTTTTGTGCGCGCAGAACTTTCTATGCCATTTCTGTTTGATTTATTGAAATCCTATCCCTTAGGAACCCTGTATACCTGGGTATACGCGAAAAGAACAGATATTAAACCGCAAGAAAAGCCATACTTTAAAAATCGTATAAGACCAAAAAGAAAAAGTGAGATTAGACCCCCTGCCACGCCGGCCGGGCCTCCGCTTCGCCCTAAAAGGACGTAATTTGTGGACACTCGTAAATCTGGACTTTTATTTCGCCACGGGCAGCGATGTCAGCGCCATCTATGATCGGAACACCGTTAATACCAACTTCTGTGATAATTAATGACCGTTCGTAAAATGGAGGAAGCCGTTGGCGTCGCATCAGGCCTCTGTTCTTATTGCAGGCTAGTCAGCGGGACCTTGTATTCTGGGAAAATTAATAGTCCGGTCTCCATACATTAGCTTTAGATATTAGACAAAAGCTTTACTTGCATATAAACTTTCGTCACTAGCGCTGCTCGTCACTCAACTTAGCGATCCCCAATGGTAGTAGTGGCAGAGTAGCCTGCGGCTGCCGAACAATATCAACGGAAACTCTTCAGGTTATAACAGTAATCCCGCCCATAGACCTAATTGTCGAAGAAATTGTGTATGAAGATAAAAATGACCACAGTGAAGAAAACAAAGGAACTGCAAAAGAGAAAACACTGGAATTCTGGGAAGCAAGATGCGACCGAAATACCGAAAAAGGACAATGGACGAAAATAAATATTCCCGACATTAAAACATGGATAGACTGCAAATGCAAAAAAAATGGATTACTATATGACACATGGATCATTTAGGACATACACAAAGCGAATAGGGAAAACGGACGACATATGTCGGTACTATCAAAGAATAGATGACGCAAACATATGTTAATTTACTGTCCAAGATTTGAGAACTACCGCGAAACAACAAGACATGATCTATAACATAGAAAACCCCTTTAAAGAAATGATACAACACGTAGATAAATGGAACCAGGGACATGATATGATAAGAACGATTCTAAAAATCAAACACGAAGACGAACGCACCTAAGGGACCAAAATAATGAACGACGAAATAGTGGGATCCTCTCTTTTCACTATCACCACTTCGCGCACTCTTGGATATTCTTCTGGTCTACTCATGCTTTTACAAAGTCCACTATTGAGTTATCCACCATTAGTGCAAGAGTTCCTAGCACTCGGTGTCTTACTCTTGTGTATATCCCACACTGTTCCACTAGGTGCCAAGATGTTTCTCTTGTCTGTCCGCAGAAAGAACACACAGAGTCGTCCTCCTCACTTATGCGAAAGATATGGTTCATTAACCGCTTATGTTCCAGTTAATATGGTTGTGAGCACTTTCATGTCTTTGCAGTTTCTCTACTTCTATAGCTGCGTTTGGTCCGTCCACAAATTCTTTGGACTGTCTACACTCGTGTGCTTGGCTTTCTTGGCTCCATGACCTTCTAAGTGTCTCATAGGCCAGTCATTAAGTATGCTCTGCACTTGTAGCCTCGTCATTCTTAGTGCTAATTCAGGTCCCACATAGGCGGGTTTGTCTCCAATCCTGGCGAGTTCAACTTAGCGACCAACAAAAACCGATGGCGCAGGCATACGTTGGGTCGGAACCTTGCCTGGATTTTTGTAGTAGAATCGATGCCAAGTCTAGTAGTGAATTCAATTTTGAAAGCTAAATCCTGCCACTATTTCGTCATTATACCCTTACATATAACCACTGTTCCTCCTTTTTTAATCTATCATACACCTTGTCTGTGAAGGTGTCACATATAAACATGACAATGACATTTGTTAACTTATGGCAGTATCGCAGCATGTCATATTTTGTCAATTCGTGTATTACCCAAAAGGTTTCTTAAAGCTCCAAAATTGATAACAAAGTTATGATTAAAAAAAGAGAAGATCAAAAGAACGAAAATTCAAAATTGGAATTCAAAAAGTTATGATTGTTTTCCACAAACCAAAACTACACTTTTTTGTACTCGACGCGCGTTTCGCTAACAACGTTAGCATCATCAGGAGGCCATAAACAATAAACTAAATTAACCTACACTCTATCTTATATACTATCTTTTAGTGGGCGGAGATAAGACTAATAATTTGTGATTGGTCACGCTTTATAATCCTATTTCCCCTCAACTAAAGAATAAAGTGTACTAAACGGAATGAGGCCTCTATCTTTATTTAAACTATTTCTGGATTTAATTATTTCCATACTTTCATATGCATTCAAAAGTCTTTTGTTTGGTACACTTTTTAGAAGTTTTAAGTTTATGATTGTTTTCAAAAGCATGCTCGGCCACACTTGACTTTTCTGTTCTTCCGTATTTTAAGTGTGCTAAGTGTTTTTTGAATCGTGTTTGAATAGAGCGTCTCGTTTGGTCAACATATTTTTTGTCACAATCCATGCAACTAATTTCGTAAATTCCACTTTTTTCTACAACTGTAGTTTTATCCTTGGGATTTCCTAATAAACTGCTTATTGTGTTTTCGGATTGATATTCTAATTTATGACCGGTGTTATTAAATACTTTTTGTAATCCTTTCATATAATTAGGATTATAAGGAATTGATACAAATTTAGAGTCGGAGGTATATTTTGTCTGAAAAAAGTGGAATTCCGAAAGGTCTTTTGAAAAGAATGTCTATTTATCAGCTTATTTATTAAGCCTTCGCCGTAACCGTTTTCGCCAGCTATATTCCCAATCCTATTCTTTTCTGCCTCAAATCTTTCTTTGTTTAAGGAGAAATTTGCTAATCTATATGTTAAAAAGTGCAAACTTGCAAGCTTATGTTGTAAGCAATGAAAAGAGTCATTTGGAATATACCTGTTGGTGGCCGTTCTTTTTCTGTATAAGTCATATTCTAATTTATTGTTATTTTTTATAACTAAAGTGTCTAGAAATTGCAGTGTACCGTTGTTCTGTTTCATAAGTAAATTTAATTGTGGGAAATTTGTTATTTATTTTTTCCTTAAAATTTTCAACACTAGTTACTTTAGTGTTGAATACTGCAAACACATCGTCTACATACCTGAACCATACCATACCATACTGATGACGAAATTGTGGCAGGATTCAACTTTCAAAATTGAATATCTCGATTATACTAGAAGTGATATCAAAAAAAGAAGTTTACTTCTAGACTTGACATCGATTCTACTACAAAATAAACCTCACTCTTGTATTTTTGATGGAGAAACCCTTGAAATCAGCCATCAAGGCTAAATCAGGAGAGACAGAAAATAGGGAATGCCAGACAAGCCAAAGTCTTCAGTAAAGCGGGATTTAGAATTCCGTAAGGTAAGCGGTATGTGGTATTGATCATTGATTTACTATATACAGCAAGGTAAGGTTTAAGGATTCCCTGACACTGCAGCTGATTACTTATTATATCCCTTGCTGTATTCTTCCACCTTAAAGAGATTCGATGCCTTCTCTAGGTTCAGCATCGTCCTTACAAGTGTTCTTTAAGAGTCTCCCTCCTGAAAAAATGCCTCTTCAAGAAGGTGCCGAGTTCTTCAGTAGTTAAGTGCCGGGCATTCAAAGATGATGTGAGAGGCTGATTCATCAAACAGCCTACAAATGGGTTCTTCCTGGAAAATTCCCATTATGTGCAGGAGTTTCCCCAATGCGCAGTGACCGGTACGAGATATGCGGTAAGACACAACAAAAATAAACAATACCAAACGCATGCTGCTCTTACCGCTTGCGGCTTACGGAACACTATGAACACCAGCATGCGTTTATAGTTTATTTTCCTTGCGTCTTTCCGCATACTTCATACCACTTACCTTACGGAACTCTGAATCTACCTTAACTCAAGAAGAGACTGGTTCCTGTGCAGGAAATTTCTGATGAGAGTCCTTACGTGCTTCAAGAGCACTACATTGCAAGATGTCCAGCCTAGGAGGAATCAGGGATGAAATCTTTCAAAAGGAAAAATTTGCGCTGGATGACAGCACAGCTGATTTTAGTCGTTGCATACCTTAAAGGGATTTACGTATTCAGTTCATGTAACATTAGATTTTGTGGGATAGGTGCCCGACTACATTCTTATTGCCTTTCTATATAGCGGCTTGGTTTTCGGTATATTTCATAAAAACTGCACATGCCGGCAGATTTTTAATTTTGCGCCCAGTCGGCTGGCAAATGCACTGCTCCCTCGTAAATTTTCGCTCGTGTGAAGCGGGCTATTCGCAGCTAGTAATTATCTCGTATAACCTATTAAATTGTTCCATAATATACATTTTTTCATGAAGCAGCATTAAAACTTTTTTTTATTGCGCTCTTTTTCAGGGTTGATTAAAATACGTCGTATTTTTATGGCTTGCTACGGCATCGGGCTATATTTATTAACTTTACGCGAAAAAGCGTTAAAAAATTGATGGTATGTCTGTGAAGTAGGGATTATAAAATAATCATATCCAAATTTTTTTTTATAATCCTGTTGAGTTATAGAGCAAATAAAATAAGAATTGAGTGAATAATCATAAACCAAAAGGGCTGTCTATCAAATTGTTAAAGTCAGCCATTAATTACGTGATGGCTCTTTAAAAATGGTGGCCGTAGGGTACCAAATTTTCGGAAAGTGGAAAAACGTGCAGATTAAACAAAGTGACTATTTTATGTCAAATGTCAAAATACGCAGTTTAAAGAGGCAATTATCTCTCTCGCACTTGCACAGTGTGGATAGGCATTTATCTCTCAGTTCAGCCTGAAGATCGGTCCAGATCGGCTTGAAAAGACAGAGTTGCGCTATATGATTTGAGAGAGATGACGATATCTGTAATTACACGGGTGCGACAGAGATAGGTAGAGGGACATTTCCATGTTTAATTGCGAATTTTGAGTTAAAATTTCGGCAAAATGCTTGTTTTTCTCCGATTCAGAAAGGATTACTTTATAAAAAAATCACTTTGCTAAATCTGCGTCCTTTTCCACTTTACCAAACTTTTGATTTCAGTTAGCCAATCCAATCAGGATATCGCGAAACAAATTCACAATTTTATAGTTCGGAAGTAAGAAATGACCCATATTAATAGTAGAAGAATTATTTTTATGGCTTGCTACGGCATCGGGCTATATTTATTAACTTTACGCGAAAAAGCGGTAAAAAATGGATGGTATGTCTGTGAAGTAGGGATTATAAAATAATCATATCCAAATTATATTTTTTTATAATCTAAGTGAGTTATAGAGCAAATAAAATAAGAATTGAGTGAATAATCATAAACCAAAAGGGCTGTCTAACAAATTGTTAAAGTCAGCCATTAATTACGTGATGGCTCTTTAAAAATGGTGGCCGTAGGGTACAAAATTTTCGGAAAGTGGAAAAACGTGCAGATTAAACAAAGTGACTATTTTATGTCAAATGTCAAAATACGCAGTTTAAAGAGGCAATTATCTCTCTCGCACTTGCACAGTGTGGATAGGCATTTATCTCTCAGTTCAGCCTGAAGATCGGTCCAGATCGGCTTGAAAAGACAGAGTTGCGCTATATGATTTGAGAGAGATGACGTTATCTGTAATTACACGGATGCGACAGAGATAGGTAGAGGGACATTTCCATGTTTAATTGCGAATTTTGAGTTAAAATTTCGGCAAAATGCTTGTTTTTCTCCGATTCAGAAAGGATTACTTTATAAAAAAATCACTTTGCTAAATCTGCGGCTTTTTCCACTTTACCAAACTTTTGATTTCAGGATATCGCGAAACAAATTCACAATTTTATAGTTCGGAAGTAAGAAATGAACACAAAGTATTTAATAACACCGGTCTTAAATTAGTATATCAATCCGGTAACACAATAAGAAGCTTACTAGGAAATCCCAAGGATAAAACTACAGTTCTAGAAAAAAGTGGAATTTACGAAATTAGGTGCATGGATTGTGACAAAAAATATGTTGGCCAAACGAGACGCTCTATTCAAACACGTTTTAAAGAACACTTAGCACACTTAAAATACGGAAGAACAGAAAAGTCAAGTGTGGCCGAGCATGCTTTTGAAAACAATCATAGATTCACATTAGATAACCTAAAACTTCTAAAAAGTGTACCAAACAAAAGACTTTTGAATGCATATGAAAGTATGGAAATCATTAAATCCAGAAATAGTTTAAATAAAGATAGAGGACCCATCCCGTTTAGTACACTTTATTCTTTGGTTGAGGGGAGATAGGATTAAAAATCGTGATCAATCACAATTTATTGGTCTTATCTCCGCCCACTAAAGGATTGTATATAAGATAGAGCGTAGATTAATTTAGTTCATTGTTTATCGTCTCCTGATGATGCTAACATTGTTAGCGAAACGCGCGTCGAGTGCAAAAAAAAAAAAAAGTGTAGTTTTGGTTTGTGGAAAACAATCATAATTTTGTTTCATATTAATAGTAGAAGAAACCACTAAAAGCAGAAAAGGTCTGGGTCACAGGCGAATATCCTGTCTAAAAAATCAAACAATCGTATGGTGTTAGTACTACCACATTTTAAAGAAAGGCAACAGGGTCATTCCATATCAAATCAACCAAAAAATCACAAAAATTTTACGCGACCAATTCCAATTTTGATGATTTTTGGTATATATTTTCTTCTTACCATAAAAGTTGAAAATGCAAATTTTTAGATTTTTTTGATTCGTAGTTTTTTTTTTAATTTTTCAAAATAAAAAAGTCAGCATTTTGACCTTAACAAGAATGTACAAAACTAGCAATATCTCGAGAACCACTTACACTAGGAAAGTAATAAATGGCTCATTTTAAAGTCATTTTGAAGCTCTTTTTTACGAAATATCACAACATAATTTTAACAAAAAAAAAAATTGGAAATAAAAAATTGAAAAAAAAAATTGAAAAATTCAAAAAGGCCATTTTTAATTTTTTTGAAAAAAATATATAATTTTGGTCAAAGTGTTACTTAATTATCCACAAAATTTTATGATGGAGAAATGATGGGTTCAATGTCAAAAAAAATATCAAAAATATTAAGTACATTTTATAGGCGATTTTTCATGCATGTGACATTTTTAATAAATTTTTTCACATTGAACCCATGATTTGTCCATCTCAAAATTTTGTGAATAGTTTAATAACACTTTAAAGAAAATAATATAATTTTTTGAAAAAAATTAAAAATGGCCTTTTTGAAATTTTTCAAAAAAAAAATCAAAAATTTTTTTTTTTATTTTTTTTTTTTCAATATATGTTATGCAATATTCTCATATGAAAGGTCTTTATAAGAGCTTTAAAATGAACCTTCACCTACTTTTCTATTATAAGTGGTTCTTTGGATATTCCTAATTTTGTGCGCACATGTTAAGGACAAATAAGTGACTTTTTCGATTTTCAAAAATTAATTCAAAATAAACAACTGGTCAAAAAAGTCTGAAATTTTGGATTTTCCAGTTTTTTGGTAGGAAAAACATGTATACTAAAAATCATCAACATCGGAGATGGTGTGGTAAAATACCCTGGTTGACTTGATATGGACTGACCCAACATGGATAACTAAAGAAGAAAAAGTAACACATATTGAATAAACGAACGAACGGTAATTGTTGTTAAACGAAATAGTAATGAGGTACTAGACACGTACTTGAGTTTAAGTCAAATTTTGGGTTTTAAGCATGTTTAAATCTTTTGTTGGATTTAAGAAGAAAGTTTCAATTTAGAAGAAGAGAAAATTAAAAAATTTAAACCCACGTGCGGTTTAAATAGTAAACACTCCATAGAATAAATTCAAATTGGGGTTATATGTCGCTCTAATTAAAACTTACCCTTGTTAATTAATTTTTCCAATTAATACTTGATGTCACACAATGATTTAAATGGGTGATAATAAAATAAAGAGTAGATTAATTTTGTATTTATTTAAAAGGTGTTTTTATTTATGCAATGTATTTAAATACTTAAGTGCAAGTTTTGTTTACACTTCTGTCACTGTCGAAATGTCAGTTTCAAAATATTAGCTGCGTTAAAATCACAAACAGCGAGTTCGGATTTCTTACCTCTGCTTGTACCTTGGCTTGCACCAACCTCTACTGATGAAAGTTACAGCTTTGGAATGAGTGGGTTTTGAGTAAGGAGAGTTTTCTTGACTGACCTTTTAGATAATCTCAATGTTTTAGTTTCAGTTTGTAAATAAATTAATATGGTTGTTTAGAGTTTTTTTGTTTGGTATATTTTTCGTGCATAATCAGCGACCTTCACTTATGTTTGTGTTGCCTTGTAGTGTCCTCATAAATATATTGATTGACAAAAATTGGAGGTGTTTTATTGGTTAATGAACAACTTGGGATATTAAATAAGATAAATTAATCCGTGTAAAAATGGTTAGTTAGGAACATTTGCTACGTTTTCATGGGAATTGAGTTCGTTCTGAAAACGATTTCAGTCCGATACCGTCCATGAAAACGCCTGTTTTTCCAGTATTCAAATCGATTTCAATCTAGATCCGACCCTGAAAATTTTTAGGGTTGGATCAAGATCGTATTGAGATCGAAATACCGATTTTCCATGAAAACGGGGATTGAGTTTACACATACAGCCGCCAAATTATATTTTATTGCTCTCACTCTTTTTGAGAGAGAGAGAAATAGAAGTGAAACTGTGGAACCGGCATTCTAAAATTTAGTGGAGTGTATAGAAAAAGCAAGATTAATAACATAACCTTACTTAAATAACTAAAAATCTGTTTTTTTAAAGACTTTAAAAAAATTAATTATGGAAAATAAAAGAAATATTTGGCTCGAAAGTGTGTGCTATGCACATATGCCAGTCTAGCATTTCTTTCTTCACTTCCACTTGCAAACAGAGTAGTAATTAAAATTTTAAAAAAATGTGTGGCAAGGCCCAACATCATCTTTTGAATAAAATACATTAAAAAAAAAATACCAAAACTCAAAAATGAATATTTGACAACTATGGCATATGTCAGCTGCCAAATATAAAAATTTTAAAACCGTTTTCAAATCGATTCAAAATCGATTTGAAAACCTGTCATGAAAACTCATGAAAAAAAAGTTTTTAAAACATATTGAAAACGAATTCCATATCCATGAAAACATAGCAATTATAAACGAACTTATTAGCGATTGCCACAAAACAATCCTTTCTGGGGGCTATAAATTTAAACCACCCCTCAGAAGTGATCTAAAAAAATCACCAACTTTATAACCTCAAACACAGATAATGAGGCTATTATGTGCCAAATTTTTGGCGTATTCACCATTTGCCATTTTGAAGCCTGTCAAAAAAATTTAGTTTTAGGGCATTTTCTCCTAAATATTGTGAATTTTGAGAAACAAATTAGTTTTTCAGTAGTATTTTACAATAACAATACAAAATAATGAATAACTTTGTGTCTTTTCTCTATAGGTAAGTGTTTTTAAATATTTAGACTATGGGGGGTACTATTTTAGATCTTAGTAAATCCCACTGTGTTTATTATCTCATAGCTATAGCTTTTTACCGTTAATAGCAGGTACGTATTTAAAATATTAAATTGAAAACTGCATACAAGTCCTCCCTTCGTAAAAGTTGCGGTTAAAAATGAAGTTATAGTTTGATTTAAATTGAAAACAATCACCGCAGCAACGTAAACGGCTCAAATTACATTTTTAGAACAAAAGAACGAAACAAATTCACAATTTTATTGTTCGCAGCTCACGGAATGGCACAGTGCCCGCGGCGTTTTATTTAAAATAGAGCTTTTCGTTCAGACCGTAACGGTTTTGTCTATTTTTCGTTTATAATTTCCCACTTTATACGCAGTAAAAAAAAAATTGGGTAAATTACAATTTGCTCCTTTGTTTTTCATCCATCTTATAGACCTCCATTAACTAAGCGACCCCACCTCAAGAAAATCAAACTTTAGTCACACCATAATTATGTGCTAATTTCGTCTTTTGTACTTTTGTACACTGGTCATACTCATTCAACACCATCATACACTTTGGTTTCCAACTTTGAATCACTCACAAATAGGCATCGTTTCGCACTGGCACTTACCTAAGTCACATGATACGGGTTCGTCCTGGCGTGTTAATAGAGACATAAAGCTATTTGTAACTCATCGCGGTATACGTATCCGCATCTAACGAGAACCAGGCACATTGATTGGTCAGAATCTTGTAGCACGTTCGAAAAAAGCAGATATATGCTAATTTAAGGTGTTTCTGAACGCAATAGGTGCTGAGATACGATACGTGTGCCGTACCGATACGTGATACCTAACGCATCTCAACACCTATCGCGTTCAAGAACACCTTAGATTAGCATATATCTGCTCTTTTCGAACGTGGTACAAGTTCCTGACCAATTAATGTGCTTGGTTCTCGCTAGATGCGGATACGTATAAGGCGATGAGTTAAAAATAGCTTTATGTCGCTAATCTTTCCAATAGGGTTACGCTCCTAAGGCGACTTAAATGGTTGAAGTAACGGATTCGGTGTTTTTTTTTAACTTCTTTTTGCAGATATTAATACTTGTAATAATAAGTAAATGGTCATTTCCATCGACGGGATCTTCTAAATATGTAATTAACTCTTCATCTAATTATTCGACATTTGGAACAAAGATTTAGTCAAATATCAGAGTTTTTCCAAAACAAAGTATTTTCCGAGCCCCCTCTATGTATATGGACTAGTATATGGACATGTATCCCAAATCACAAAACTCACAAATGGATGATGGCAAAACATCATTTGATTATTTCTCTTTTCGCTTTGGTCGTTTGTGTGTTCCTTGTGGGATACTCATCCAAGTTTGAATTTTCGTTTTTCAGATTCAAAGTATTTTTTTAAATTATTGGACATTTTGAACAAATAACAGACTTGAGAAGGAGTTTAGTGTCTGAAGCGGTGCTTTCGTCTACTATTCAAACTAACATTAAATACTTACTCAATCCGCTACATACAACAAATCTCTAGAAAGACCATTTCTGCACATTGAATTTTTTTTTTTAAATTCTTAGGCTTCTAACCAGAAGATAGAGAGATTACAAAAATTCAGTTTTTAAAATGTTTGTCTGTCTGTCTGTCTGTCTGTTTGTTCTAGCATCACACAAAAACTACCGGACCGATTTTGATGGAACTTTGACTGCTGCATTCCTTGAATGTCTGGGAAAATCGGTTAATGGGAACCAAAGTTATGACGCAAGCAAAAAACCGGGAAAAAAACTGGTAAGGCTTAACGAGGTGAAGGTTTGAGGGCATGAAAGTGCAGTAAGGTGGAGGAGAAGGGATAATCTACCATTTTAAACGCGCGAACCACCAGCTACTAGATTAATACCTAGAAACTAATATAAACTGTGTGCTACTTATGCTCTTATTCAACTATAGGGTCTCTATAAGATAAGCTATTAAGATAGAATTTTCATTCCAAAAAATTTACGAATAATCTTCAGTCGCACCGTATATTTTCCTTAAAATAATTAAAATCAAGAAAAGTGGAAAATTAAGGAAAACTAGTTTCGGGTTTACGATCTATTGTAAAATTAAACCAATTTTTCGGTACATAAACCTAAGAGATTTCCCGGTCCGTTTCCTCACCGGCACTGTGCTCTAAAATAAAACTCTTTCTACCCCTAAATTCTTGTCAAAACCCCATGAAATATATCCCCATCTCGATTTGCTCGGTTGATTTAAAGGCATTTTTACTGTTTCGTTGAAAATTACCAGATTTTACTACCTGTATTCAGGTCGAGTAAACTTTTATCCCAACAGGATTATATAGGTTTTGACTCTTTTATAGACAACTAAAATTGTTTAAAGCGTAGGTCATGACTAGATGACCTAAAGCGTTAAAAAAAACAGGAATCCAAGGAATGCAGTATTAAAACTTTTATCAAAATCCTTGTATAGTTTTTATTTAACGATTTTTTTTTGTTTTTCACATTTTTATTAAAATTTTTATTACAAACAATTAAATATAATCAGGTATTTCCTTTAGATAATACTTAAAATAAGTTAAATTTAAATTATAGGAAAAAATATTGGTGTTACCAATAATGCCAAAAAGGTAACATATAAATTATTCTGGGACTGCGGCCGCTTCCGATCTGGATTAGAAAAGAAGCGATGGCGACCCACCTCCGGCTGAGATATACAGGTCAATGGAGAGGAAGAGGGGAAGCTGCGGGGCATCTTAGGATTGCCCAAATCGCCGAGAGAGAAATTCCAATGGCAGCGATCAAAACACAAAGACCAAAAAACCCCTGGAGATTCAACAAGAGGTACAAAGTAGTCATCCCAGACAGGGAACTATGGCAGAGTGTAAACCTCCGCGAACAGTTCGAGGAGAACGCCGTGATTTGCTACACTGATGGGTTCAAACTGTCGGAGAAGCAAACCACAGGATCGGGGGTTTACGTGGAAGACCAGGAGGTTCAAAAGAGCTCGGAGAGCAAGCCATGGTCTTTCAGGCAGAGGTGTATGCCATAATAATGGCTGCAACCATGGAGGAAATAAAGAACGGTACGGAGGAGAATGTTTATATATGCTCCGACAGTCAACTAAGGGCGCCCAAGATCAGCAACTGGTAGAGGAATGTGCGGATGCACTAGAATCCTTGGGAGAGGGCAAACAAGTGACACTTTTGTACCGGGACATATGGGGGTGCCGGGGAACGAGAAGGCCGACTAGCCCGCCAGAATCGGGGCAAGCACCCAGTATGTAGGGCCGGAACCAGTCCTAGGAACAACCAAGAGGCAATTGCAAAGTCGACTCAATAAATGGGCCAACGATGCCATGGCGACCGCTTGGAGAGGAGGAACAGGATGCAGACAGACCAGGGACTTCATGAAGGGCCCGGATGTAGCCAGACAAAAATGGCTTCTGGGGAGATCACGAAGGGACGCTGGTCTGCTGACAGGAATCATAACAGGTCACAACCGACTAAGGAAGCACATGACCCGGATCGCGGTGGAAAATGACTCGACCTGCCGGGCTTGCGGGCGGGCAGAAGAGACATACCAGAGGACGAGATACCAGGTATTCGGTTCCCCGACCCTGGATGAGGAGGACTTGTACACGCTCAAATGGGACAAAATACTGAACTTTGCAAAAAGAACAGTGAAACCAGATGAGCAGACTGCCAGACCAGTGGTGCAGGCGGTGGATTAGGGGCAGGCTCGGGGTGAGGCAGAAAGGGCCCAGACAGGCCTACTTGCCAGGCTTCGCGCCGCCCCTTCTCTACTACTACCAACATATAAGTTAAACTAAATTAAAATAATAATTATAGCTCCTCCAGGTCAGTTCCCACAGGCAGAGTACCGAGGACGGAGGCCGAATTTCTCCTCTGGATAGCAAGGCCAATCTTTTGTATTAGATAGCTGTGGGCCTTTTTAGTCTTTATTTTTTCGCTTATTTCCCTAATAAGATTTTTAGCCGCGCTACCCCAGGGTCCATAAAGAAATTTTTTTGCTGATTTTGTTAACTATGTTGGGATTTTGTTAGCCAAGATGCTCTATTGTAAGAATCCGATGGATGGCACTCAAAAAATCGACCTACTAACATAGGCATGTAAAACATCAATTCTAGAGTTTTTCGGTCCGCTGAATACAAATCTGTAGTTGAAAAAAAAATTGGGGATAATTTGAAGGAGTGGGGGGTATTTATGGGGTAAACAGTACAACTGTTTATGTGGAGACTTGACGAACAAAATTTATTTTAGTTTTTTTACAGATTTTGACACTTCTGCTTAACCCAGTTATTAAACTAATTAATGACTTTTGGTCCTCATCCACCATTTTGTAATATTCAAGATATAGAAGTATTTTCGTCAAGTTACACCCAAGTATTTTTTTAATAACAGATTTGGATTCAGCCGACCCAAGAACCCCAAATGTCATTAACTAGTTTTATAACGGGGTTGAGCAGAGCTGTCGAAATCTGTAAAAAAAATTAAATAAAGTTTGTTCGGTAAGTTCCCACATAAACAGTTTGACTGTTTGCTCCATAAATACGCCTTCACCCCTCCAGATTACCCACAAAAAAATTTTTGACCACATATTTGAATTCAGCGAACCCAAAAATCCAACTTTCAGAATTTCTTCATCACCTAAATAACATAAGACCCACCATTATATTAACAATGGAGTTGGAGCAAAATTGTCAAGTTCCTTTCTTTGATGTACTTGCCAAACGAGTAGAAAGCGACATCAGAACAACAGTCTATCGTAAACCCACTCACACAGGACAATATTTAAATCAAGGTTCAAATCATTCTGCTACAACCAAACGAGGCATAATAAAAACTTTGTGTAATAGAGCCATTCAAATTTGTAACAATTCTCATGACTTGGAAATCGAAATAAGAAACATTAAGAAGGATCTGCAGCAGAATGGTTACCGCCTTAAACTTATAACAGATACTATTTCTAAATTTCAGCGAACAGGACAGATATTACAGGACCAAAACCAGGCAAATACATTCCTTACAATTCCATACATTAAGGGGTATCGGAGAAAATTCGAAGAGTAGCGAACAGCTTTAATATTAAAACAGCTTTTAAATCTAATAGTACAATTCGAAGCCTTCTTAGTAAAACAAAACCGGAGAACAAACAAAATAAGGAATGCATTTACCAAGTTCTTTGTGAGTGTGGTGAATCATACATAGGTGAAACAAAAAGCATTAGGCTTAAAGAACATCAGACGAATACCCAAAGAGGTGAAACAAACGAAATCAAGAATCGCCGCACACGCATGTTCAAAACAAGACGAGTGAAGTGGACAGAAGCAAAGGTTTTGCACAAGGAGTCACACTCGAAAAAACGAAAATTCCTTAAAGCTGCCTTTATTGGATAGAATCAGGGTATTTTCAGTAAACCAAGTGTTGAAATACCAAATATTTGGAAGCCCCTCCTTGGGCGGAGCCTTAAACTTCACGGTTGAGTGATTTCCCATAGTTTATAAGTACGTATCAGACATTGTACTGATCAAAACGTCCTGTATAAATAAAATATAGACAATGGAAGTCCGAAACACAGAGTTAATTTCTCGTACAGTCATATCTTGGAAAAATGTTTCTCTTTTAAAGAGGCTTTTTAAAACGGCGTACTCGTGTTTTTTTATATATTTTTGTATTTCTTTCAGTCAAACGCTCTAAAAGTTTCTGACATGAGTTGTGTAACAACCTATATATTCGGACCGCTAAGTGACTACCCGATTGCCCATGGCACGTGGGTGTAGTGTTTTTCGAGTTGGAGAAGCTATAATGCTGAGAGTGTCGAGAGTGCTATAGGCTATATTGTCTTCTGGAAAAAATAAATATGGCGGCTGTAGAAAGCCATATTGTCAATTTTTCGATGTTTGGAGGGAAGTTATCCTCAAATAAAAAGCGATTCTAATATTTTTGTTGATTATCTCTTTTTCCCGGTATACTAACATAGAAATCTTTTTAATTTTGAAAGTATTGATAGGATCTTTTTCAATTAATAAAGAGCCAAAACGATGGGCTTTTATAGAAAATGCAAAAAGCTTATTTATATACCTTTCAAACTGACGGCGGATTTGCATCTCTACTCCCAAAAAGCACGTTTACGCCTAAAAAGCTTTTAACTACCAGCAAACCGCATTAAAGACACTTCTGTTTAAAGTGCCATAAAGACCGAGCATTAGCTTTGATTTTCGCGAGATGGATAGGGATGTTCCGAAAACATTTTAAATGCAGTTTCGCGAAAAGTTTGTGTTTAAACTTTTTGAACAAATATATCGTCGGTATACTTGCAATAACCACTACATTTTTGACTTCTTGTGTCATTTTTTAGTTAGGGCAAGTTGACGGTTTTAGCAGTACAAAAACCAAGTGGTTATATTTACCAAATTTAAAAATAAAGCAGGAGAAAGTAGTAAATTCAAAAATTACTTGCTGAGAGAATTTGCTTTCTTTTTGGGGGTTTCACCATGGATCACCAGACAACTTCACCACTAGGTTGATTAATCAGCTGTAGGGGCAGGAGGGGCAATGTTAAAAACAATTTATATCAGTAATTAATTTTGATTTATAATCGACAGTTTAGCAACTAAGTGCTACAAATACACAGAATAAAACAATAAAATAAAAAAAAATCCTATTGTGGTTAAAAAATGCCTTAATAAAAAAATCGGGTATTGAGTTAAACATTTGATTAATGTGTAATAAAAGTAACGTAATTAAAATAACTATTTCAAGACCATAAAGTAAAACTAACCTACAAGTTTTTATTTAAGTACTTTTGTACTAAATATTACTTTAAAATATTACTGTAGAGCTTGAATACCATATGGTTTTTTCTATGACTTAATAATTACGTGCCTTGTTCTACTTTTAGATAAGTGGTATACCTTTCTAGGCTAATTTAAAGGTTAACAGGTAGGAGTCACTTAAAATGCTGCTTGGGTGACGGGTTAGGTGGACAAAAGCGCCCCCCCCCCGACCTCCATTAACCTAGCGACCTTACCCCAAGAAAATCAAAATTTAATTATGCCATAACTATGTGCTAATGTCATCCCCAATCAAAAAATTTTGTGCTCCTCTGTTTCCTGAGAAAATCGAAAAAGAAAATGTGGTAGTCACTAAAAATTTTTGGTTTTAAAATTATGTGTTAATTATGTGCTCTCCGAATATATAAGAAAAAAATCAAATGTTTCATTTCAAATTAGGTTTTTTTTTAAAAAAAAAGGTTAATATTAACTTAGCGACCCCACATGTTTAGGTATCACGGAATTTAAAAATTTCAAAAACCATTATTATCTGCAAATTATGTGCTAATTTCGTCCATGATCAGAAAATTTTCTACTTGTCTGGTTTCCAAGAAAATTGGATTACATCATTTGTAATAACCTAGCAATCTGAAGTATGATTCCAAAGTAAACACATTTCAAAATTATGTGCTCCATAAATATGTTTGAGACTTATGAAATAATTTTAAAATCAATAATTTTTAGTTTTGCGCCATATTTCCTGGTGGGGTTGCTTTTCTCTGAAACCAGACGAGTACAGAATTTTTTGATCATAGACGAAATTAGCACATAATATGCAGATAATACTGGTTTTTGAAATGTTTAAATTCCGTGATACCTAAACATGTGGGCTCGCTAAGTTAATATTAACCTAGTTACCCCACCCCTTTTTTTTTAAAAAAAAAACGTAATTTAAAATAAAAATTCGATTTTTTTCTTACATATTCGTGGAGCACATAATTAGCATATAATTCTAAAATCAAAACTACCCCATTTTCTTTTTTCTCAGAAACCAGAGGAGCACAAAATTTGTTGATTAGGGACGAAATTAGCACATAATTATGGTGTGGCTAAATTTTGATTTTCTTGAGGTGGGGTCGCTAGGTTCATGGAGGCCCCCCCCCCCCGAATCTTATTATTAATTTTGCAAAAGATGCCGTTTATTGAGTTTGGAGCTGTCATGTTTAGAATACTTTTATAACCACCCCCCCCTCGATTTTTCTTACTACGCCACTGGCTGGTTGCACCTAAGCTCGAACGCGTCTCTGGTAGTTGCGGCGCAACGTAAATAAAAAAACTAAAAGTAACGAAAATAAAAATAGGTAACGCACATCCCCCTAGGACCGTCTGAGTTTTAGGGTCCCCAGCGAATCGGCGTAAAGTCAGACGAATAAAGTGGATCGTTTGTTTTGGTACGCAAAATTTACGACTTTAATTAGTTTCAAACACATTGAAATTATGTACGACTTGGGCTGTAGTTTACACACACAATACTGCCGCCCTGAGCACAAAGGACCTATCTGACAAATTACTAACTTTACAGGAGAGGCGTTTAAGCAGTTTTTGGTATGGCTGTTCGCTATTAAATAGGTAATTTATGGGCTTATAAATGCAGATATACGCTTATTAAAAATAAAGAAAAGGTGAATAAGGGCACATCTTGATTTTAGGTGATTTTGTGGCTTATATACTTTATGCGTAGTGCGGCAGTGCTAGTGCTTTCAAAACTGTCAAAAAAAATTACGATTTTTTAGTGTGAAATTTTTTCTGCTAATCATTAAAGAATTGGTTCCAATATTGTAGAAAAATTTTAATATTTCTAATGAAGAGGTTCAATCGTTAATTATGTATATTTTTTTCAGAGAGATTCCCTCGTCTTAGAACCAACAAATGTGGCCAACTGCGTGTCGAAGGGGAAATCTGAGGTAGGTCATAAATAACGGAGACGTTTTCTCACATTGAACCAGTTTTGAAAAACTTTTTCAAAAATTACGTTATTGATCAGTGACGTCACAACTGTGAAATCTCCTGTTATTAATGCTCAAAAACCATTTATAACCAGGTAAATTTTTTATTTCTTCCCAACAGCTTAGTAAAATCTACATAAAGTTGAAAAGGTTTTGGTTTTTTAGTTATTTACAGAAAGTTTAAATATGAGTTTTGCCCGCTCGTTATCAATGACATCACTTTTCCACCAATTTGAATGGTTTCGAAACGATCTTTTTGTTTGTTTTGAACTACTGCATGCGTCTTTCGCCTTTGGCCGCTGCCTTTTATTGCTTCTCACTCTTTTCGACAAAGAGAGAAATACTTAATAAAAAAATTGAAAGAAACTATATCTTAGCGGGTCAATATTTTTATCAAATACCGGAGTGGGGGATAAGGTAATGAAAAATTGCATGAATTATTGAAAAAAATATATTTTTTTTATTCTGGGCTCCAGTTTCTTCGATTTGATATCCCACAACCCATATTTTAGTAGGCCAATATTTTGATATAATATAGAGGGGGGGGGGTGATAAAAAATTAATAAAAAAAACACTTTTCGATTCCGTGCTTCATTTCTTTCTAGTCTACGTACCAATTTTCAATCCTCTGTGACTTTTCGTCTCCGAGACACAGAAAATTCTTATACCCCCTTCGAAATCAAAATACTCCCATTTCTAAACCCCCAGTTAAAATTAAAAAAAAATGCCGAAACACGTATTTTCTTTTTTTATTAATATAGTCTACACATCAAGCGGCTTTTCGTTTCCGAGATACAGAAAACAGTAAATCAAATTATTTGACCTGTGCGTTTTTAGTTAACTATTGAGGGGGGGGAGAAGGGCAACAAAAAATCAACAAAATAATAGAAGAAGCACTTTTCTCGATTCCGGACTTATTTCCTTTATTTTGATACCACACAACACATATTTTAGTCGAGTCAATATTGTCATTAAATAATATGGTGTTGGGAGGGGGGGACGGGTCATAAAAAATTGCAACAGTTAATAGAAAAACAGTTTTTTCAATTCCGGGCTTTATTTCCTTCAGTTTGATACCCAACAACACATATTTTAACAGATCAAAATTTTTATCAAATATGGCGGATAATCCCCCCTATTGATAGAGAATTGGTAGAAAACGCTGAAACTATAATACCAATTTCTAATTTCTAAACCTCTGTGACTTTTTTTTTTTGAGATACAGAAAATCCTTTTACCCCCTTCGAAATCGAATTACCCTTAGTTGAAATTTCGAAAAACGCCAAAACATGCACAAAACATACAAACTGTAGGTCAAGAGGTTTGACCTGGGCCACAGTTGGTCTAGAGAGGGGTTTTAAGAAAAAAAAAATAATCTTTTAAACATAGATTTTTGTTTTCAATACATCTCCAACTACCATTTACCGTAAAAAGTAAAATCCCCTATGTAGCCCTTTTCTGGAGGCTATTTTTGGAAAATATTCTGAAAATCTTAAATAGCAACTCCTTATTTTGACTTCATATTTAAATTCTCGCTGAAATACTCTTTCCAATGTTACCCCATATCATAAGGTTACTTTACTAGTTTTCGAGATATTGACTTTTAAAATGTCAAAAATTCAATTTTTAAATGACATATCTTAGAAACTAAAGAAAAATTTTAAGAGTTTTTTATCAGGAAATAAAAAATTACAACTGTTTGACAATTTGACCATCTAATTCATATTTTTGGAATAATATCGTCAAAATCAATGACAGTCAATAAACTGTAAATAGGAATGTGCAAACATCAAACTGTTGTCATTTTTTATTTGCTCTTAAAAAACCCTAAAGATCGATAATGAACACAATAGAGATATTTCTTTAGTTTCTGAGATATGAGCCTTTGAAAATTGAACTTTTGACATTTTGAAAGCAAAGAAAATTAGTAAAGTAAACCTTAGGATATGGGGTGCCATTGGAGAGAAAATTTTTAAAAAGCAAACAAAAAAGTAAAATTGGTAAAAACTAACCTCAAAATACATCAGGCAAATGTCAAAAGCTCAAATCGTTTTCAAAACGCGTTCAAATCGCTTCATAAAAACCGAAAAGTAAATCGTATTGAAAACGTATTCAGTTCCACGTGAAAACGTAGTAATTTGGAAACTAATATGAGAACTTACGTGCGTAAAAAAACAGCAATCCACGAGCAGCAACTAATCCTTAATTATGGCACCAGAAGGAAGTCTTATCACTACGTTTATAGTCACTAAGATGAATTTAAGTCTGTAGAATTTAATGGTATAATTTTAATCACTATCACACCCGTACTTCCGCATTTATTAGTAATTAAAAGCACACGCGACGCGATCACAGTCCGAAGAATTTTATACTAATTTAACTAAAAGTGCGCGAAATAATGTCTTTTTGAAAAACAAATGAAGAATTTCCAAGCCTACTTTGTGCGCTTTTAATAGGTAACGGCAAGCAAGACTCTGCCTTCTCAACTATCAACAAGCCTGCGAGTTAAAAACAAAAATAAATAATTTAATTTAGAAAAAGCTAAATGTTTGTTTTAATTCTTTTACTAACTTTTTTAATAATAGTGCGAACGTACATACCATCCTATTTAAAAAATGCCGTATTTTTATTTTGAAACATCAAAACCCAGTCAAATTAAGCATAAAACATTAACAGGACGCAGAATATTTCCAAGAATCCAAAAATGAATGTTTCCAGGAATCCAAATATTAAAACATATATAGGGTGTCTCATTTCAAATGAAAATTTAAAGTTGAGTTCTTTTCTGGTGAATTTCTCTATAAAGAAAGTTTAAACAGAAATTTCATATTTTGATATGTCATATGATCAATACTGATTTGGTTTCTGAGATATAGGCTTCACAAAGTTAAAATTTTGAACAAATTATAGTTGAGGGAGGTATAAAAAAAAGGTTTAGCAACAGGCAGATAATTTCATTATTTGAATTAACAATATTTCAGCCAAAAGAACCCCGCAGTAAAAATTTTGTAAAAAAGTGTTTTTTTTTGTAATTATGTTGATTTTTTTAAAGTTTTTTTTGATTTTTTTGAATGACAGTTACCAAAAAAAAATGTGAGATAAAACGATGCACGGGGGGTTTTCTAATATACAACTTGAAGGAAAAAAAGTTATGCTCCAGACCATAACCATTGGAGTAAAGGAAAAATAAAACACTAAAACAATATTTTCAGTCAGCCAAGTAAATACAAGAACATGCTTTCAGACAAAATACGATGACTTTAGCGATCTTTTTGAAATTTATGATGAAAATAAATCAGAAAAATAAGGGTTTCGGTTAAACATCTATACATAAGAAAATTGATTCTGTTGAATTATTATTACTAATACAATACAATAATAGTAATTGTATTAGGCTTATGTTTACAAAGCAACTTTGATTCTTTTTAAAGTCTAATTACATAATAGTGTTTTAGAGCAAAATGACAAAAATTAAGGTACCCAGCTGGTAAACAAAAATTAAAAAACAGTAATTAAATTTTGAATTTTGTGCCATTTTTTAACATCTTCGAAAAAAATTGCTTACGTTAATGAAAGCTTTTTGAGCTTTTTCCTAAAATAGAATTCACAGGAAACTAATGGATTTTCTGTCACTTTTGAGTGAAAATGGCGACGAAAATGGATTAAAGAACACTAAATCGGTAGGGGTTAATCGGCTTATATGGAGAGGGTACTGATTACATTTATTTTTTTTATAAAAATATATTTTTTTTATAAAGGAAGCCGTGGAAAGCAGAAAACTCAATTATATACATTGCCTGACACCTCTTTTTTGACAGAGATGCTTAGTATACAGGGTGTCCCACATTCGATGCTCATCATGGGGATCTCCTAAACGGTAGGAGATACGAAAAGGTTTAAATTAGGGCAAAGTTCCGGGTAGTTCCGGCAAAAAAAATCGAAATCTTTATTTTTAGTTTTTATTTTTCTGCGCCCTTATTCTTAAAGCTGTCAAAAAACGCTTAAAACTTTCTAGAGGCACTTTTTTAGGATCTACCTAATGAGAGGTCCGTTTTCGAGATTTGTCATTTCAGTGTGACAGGAGCACTGTCAAGTTCATTTTTTCTTGTGGACACATGCTTTTTTTCTCCTGCCGTTTGGTTAATAAAGGATAACAGATATTTTACAACTTCATTTGACAAGTGACAAATTCAAAGATTAAAAACAAAGAAAAAAACGTATTTCTAAAATATCTTGAGTAAGTTAAAAGCAAAAATTAAATTTGGGCTGATGATGGTCAATAAACCCAAAATGTCAGGTGACTTGTCAAAATAAGCTTGCAAAATGTCATCTGTCATCCTTTATGAACCAAACGGCAGGAGAAAAAAAAGGATGTCTCCATAAGAAAAAATGAACTTGACAGTGCTCCTGTCACACTGAAAAAGTGCCTGTAGAAAGTTTTAAGCGTTTTTTGACAGCTGTAAGAATAAGGACGCAGAAAAATAAAAACTAAAAATGAAGATTGCGGTTTTTTTCGCGGAACTATCCGGAATTTGTAAACTTTTTTTTAGTTTTGCTAACTTTACCCTAATTTAAACCGTTTCGTATCTCCTTCCGTTTAGGAGATTCCCATCGTGAGCATCGAATTTGAAACACCCCGTATAGGTAGAGGGTGGTCCAATTTGAAGGGAATTGCGGGTTTTTGAGTATTTCTAACGAGCTATTTCAGTGGGCTAGATTTTTGAGAAATGAATAATGGTGAAAACCGCATTTAGTTTTTAAGATATAACACTAATTTGGTGTTTTTCTTATGGAATGACATAATTTTTACTCAATTGTTGAAATTAGCATAAAATTTCCTTTAAAATGGTGTATCGCACATGATATTTTTTTTAATACCTATTTGTATTTTTTTTTGTCATTTAACGAAAAATGACAATAAAATAAATTTAAAAAAATAACATTATAAGTGCGATACATCATTTTAAAGGATATTTCACGCTGATTTCAAAAATTAGGTCAAGAGTAAATTATCTATAAAAAATAGCAATTTATAACAAAAAATTAATAAAAGCCCATACCGAATTTCTACCTATATTAATACGCAATGTTAATACCTAAAAGAAACACGAAAAGTATATAATTTGTGGTTTCAACCCTCTATTTTGGGGATTCTAAGTAACATATTTAATATCCCTTTCGCGTGACAAGTTATAGAAATAATTTATATTATATTTATTTTTAAAGGCAATATTCTTAGTCTTGGTCACAGAAAAGCTATGGCACAGAATTATTTTATTTTCCTTCTGTTCAAATAAATTAACTTTTAACTTTACGGTGACAAGAAGAACTACATTTTTCTTCTATTCGAATGATAAACATAATGCTCTCATCTTGAGTTATATCACACAGTGATATAAAGGTAGACAAAGGAAAACTATTTTTTTATACCTTCATCAAAAACATGATTTTAGTAACTGTCTGCAGGCTTTTTTGGTAACCGTTGCAAAAGAACTTTTTTTTATCACGGGTGCAAAAAAAGATTTCTGTCCGTTTTTTACCCAAAATTAAAGAGAAATAACGAAAAATAGTAGTACTGAAAAAAATCTAATTATCCTTGCCTAAAAATAAAGCTATTTCCGCCAGTTTTCACCAAGAATTTACGAAAAAATGATTTAAAAACATCGTCAAAATATCAAACTGTACCGAACAAAAAGGCACATCGTTATGGAAACCATTCTTATTTCATTTACCAGCCGCCTTGATTTATAGTGTAAAGATGGTGTGTTGCGAGAAGTGCTATTCGTTCGAGATTTTTAAAAGTATTTTCATGTTTTTCTTGGATTTTTTGATAAAGGTATTTAAACAACTCGCGGCTAAACTGTGCTTTTTTTACTCGCATTTTTAAATACTTCGCTGCGCTCGTTATTTAAACCAACGCTTGCAAAAAAAGCACTATTTTAGCCACTAGTTTTGAAAATCACTATTTCTGACTGAAAGTTATTCTAAGGGTTTCAGTATTCCACAACTCGAACCAAATTGTAGAGTATTTTCTTTCTATTTTTTAATAACGTATAGTTAGTTGATACTATTATAGAGGTGTGGAGAAAAAATATACCGCAACGCTTATAATACCAACTTAGTATTGCTTTATAAAAAATAAATTGGCAGGACAATATAGGGTATACACGGTACGTTTATTAATATTTGATTGGATGGGTGAGAGACTAGGTCAAAATGTAGAAACAATCCTTATAGCAGCACCTTTTGAGGCAGGGGCACTAAAACCCTTAAGGCGCAATTACACAGACGAACATGCTCAAATAAAAGCTCGTGCAAAAGATCTGAAATTTTTTGCGCGAACATTTTTGTGAGCTTTTCTTTGAACATTTTGTTCGGGTAAATTTTTGAGCAAGTTATTGCTATCTATTTTGGAAAAATATTTTTAAATAAATATAATTTTACATCATTGATCAGTGATCTCAATTCTTTAAAAAAATGGAACACCAACTTTTATTTTAAACTTTTGTGAAAAAAAGGCGACGGCAAGCGAAACATTATTATTGGCTATTAGTTTTGTCATATGCAATGTTAAAATAGTTAATGATGGAGGTAATAACATTTAATTCTTTTCTTTAACTTTTTTGGTTTTCTTTCATTATAAAAAGAAAACGGAAATGTCTTCGAAGTAATTACTTTAGGTGGATATTTTTTAGAGAACTGTTCTGGAGAGTAGTTAGTTGTTCCCTGGGGGGGGGGATAGGGAGGTTTAGACAGTCGGAACGCAGCGCTGTCAAACACTGCTGTAATTTTGTGTGTCAATGTTAATTTGACCAAAACTCCCTCTCACTAGTCTACGGTTTTTACCTTCTCCTAACCCAGCAACAGCAATAAATAAGTGTCAATTTTTATTTTTTTTGATTCTCGTTTTTTTTACAACCCCAAAAAAGTTACAAGTATACTGGCATATCCCCTATAAAAATCAGATCAATCGAAGTTGCTTATGAGGTAAAACGTGAATTTCGACATCAAATCGTTTTTCCGTCGGAAAGCACTTAATTAAAAATACCTTGTTTTAAAACTTAGTCTTTCTATTTTCAGTTAAGTTCAATGAATTCCCATAAAACTATAAAATTTAAATTTGTAAGAAATTTCTATACCAACATTTCTTCAAACAAATTTTGCTCAACATTCTCTCCAAAATTTACGTGTGTTTTTTTGTACGCGATTTTGCTCGAACATTTCTTTGAACATTTTGCTCAAGAGGCTCGTGTAAATGTTTGTCGGCATTTCAACATCAAAGGAAAGTTTGTCTGTGTAAATGCGCCTTTAGATATAAATTTATTATCAGAAATGATTTATTGTCATATAAGAAAACTGTGTTTCATAAAGGCAAAGCCTGCTAAAAACTTCTTATAAATAAGCTTGGTAAGGTTACAAAAAACAATAAACAATCATATTATAAAAGGGCCATTTCAAGCAAATGTAATTGTATTAAAAAAAAGAAAAACGCTCTAAAGGCGCATTTACAAAGGCAAACTTTCCTTTGATGTTGAAATGCCGACAAACATTTACACGAGCCTCTTGAGCAAAATGTTCAAAAAAAAGTTCGAGCAAAATCTCGTACAAAAAGACTCACGGAAATTTTGGAGAGAATGTTAAGCAAAATTTGTTTGAAGAAATGTTGGTATAGAAATTTCTTACAAATTTAAATTTTATAGTTTTATGGGAATTCATTGAACTTAACTGAAAATAGAAAGACTAAGTTTTAAAACAAGGTATTTTTAATTAAGTGCTTTCTGACGGAAAAACGATTTGATGTCGAAATTGATATTTTACCTCATAAGCAACTTCGATACGATTCGATCGATACGAACGATAATATTGCTGTTGCCTGTAAAATGTAATGATAAAAATTTACCTATATACATTTTATTAAATCTCAAATATATGAACAAAAGCACGTTCGGTCTAAATAATACCCGTTTATTACCAACTTTTACAACCCTACGATCCCAGACCTTTGTCTAAAAAAATATAATTTAGCAGTAATAGACTAGATTTCTGAATCGGAATGTTGCTCCTTTGCATATTGTTGGTTCAGTCTCAGTAATCGACCTTGATTATTACATTAAATTGACAGTAAATATCTATCTTCAGCATTTTCATGAACCTTTTGCTTTTTTAAGCAACCGTTGGAGCCTTAAACTAACTAGGTAAATCTGGTGTGAGGAATGAAAAAAAAACAATCAAAACTAAGGGTAAAGTAAAGTTACAAAAATATGTTTCAAAAAAAATCACTCACCAACACTCCTCATAGTCGTGAGGCGCGGATTACCTGGGTTATTTTTTGAATTTAGGAAAAAACCCTTGGAAAAAGAAAAACTCCCAAGAAAATCCCAAAAAAAAACCCCGGGCAAAAAAATCCGGGAAAAACCCTAAGAAAAAATTATTATAAGTAACCCTAATTCATGTGACAAAACTTATAGCCAAGAATAATGTTTCGCTTGCCGTCGGCTTTTTTTCACAAAAATTTAAAATAAAAGTTGGTGTTCCATTTTTTTAAAGAATTGAGATCACTGATCACTGATGTGAAATTTTATTTATTCTCATCTTTAAAAATATGTTTCCAAAACAGATAGTAATAATTTGCTCAAAAATTTACCCAAACAAAATGTTCAAAGAAAAGCTCACAAAAATGTTCACGCAAAAAATTTTGGATCTTTTGCACGAGCTTTTGTTTGAGCATGTTCGTCTGTGTAATTGCGCCTTAAGAATTTACTGGTTTTTGTTAAAAATCTTGAAATAACTCCAAATCATAAAACTACTATAACACTTTTTCTTGGTATGTAAAAAAACCGAAATATACAAACAGTTTCGGACCTAAAGCAAATAATATTTTTTCAATTATTGTATTCTTTGTCCCGTCCAACCCTAGCCTAATAGTTTGAGGTATATTTGAAGTTGGTCTGACAAAACGTCGAATTTAAAAAAAAAATGAAGAGAAAATGGCAAAAATCTTGTTTTTTGCGAGTTTCAAGGTCATTTAAAGTCGGATGACCTTGAAAATAATTTTTTGCCCCGGTTTTTTTATGATTTTTGCCCGCCATCTTGAAAGATGTCGTCATATCAACCCCTTCTACACGAATGCGAACAAAACACCCGGTTAAAAATCTATGAATCCCACATAGCCATAAAACTTCATAAAAAATCCCACGGGGTGGTAATTATCGACATATGCCCCTACACTAGATATAATTATCTTTACAGATATCCTAAGCTCTCGCTTCAAATTGAAGGTACATCTGCCGATTCTGCAATTTGACAGATGGTTGTATTTTACATGAATCCTGTGTTAGATTTTTTCATCATCATTTCATCTCCTAATTCCTAGCACCGTACTGATGAGCACCACAAGTGCGAAATCCGGATCTACGGTTACCATTACCTTTTTTGCGAAAAAGCTCGCTATTCATTGATTTTTTTATTTATTCACCCTCACTAAATCCCTTTGTAAATAATATTATACTTTACTTTTACTTTTTGGAGTCCGGAAAACTACAATTTCTGAGCCCAGTATCGGGCTGTGTCCAATGCTTGTTGACTGCTTGTCCATAAAGCGTCGAGGGTACATCTATGTGGGCAGTTAGGGCAGATAAATACGTGTTTCATATTCTATATAGCTCCGCAGTCGCACTTGTCGTGCGATTGGTCTTAACAAGGGCTACACCAGTTCTGATACGATTTAACATTCGCCAGGTTGCCCAGTGGTTTGATGTTCCGCTCGGGTGGAGGTGGGGATTTATATTTAACTCCACTATGGACAATAGGAATTTATTTCTCATTCTGTTATCTAATTTTTTGAGCATTTATCCATGACTTGTTGATTTGATCGTTCGTATTATTCGCCTATAAAAACTTATGTCGCACTGATGATCCCTAACAAGGGTGAAATACTGCGTCTAGTCTCCAAGTCGCACCCGGCATGTATTCTTGTGGTACTCCGGTATATTTTGTAAAGTTCGTTTTTTTGCTATCGATTCGTCATAGTAAAATGGCCGACTGGTGGATGGACTGTGTCTGAAACACAAATAATGTTCGGTGATTCTGTGAAGTGGAGGAGAACGCGCCAGACTGATTTCCTTTATCGACGAAATTGGACTGAGGAAATTATAAATAGGAACGAACCGAAATAGATTTCTTAATAACAAACCTTTTTTTTACGTTCATAGGCAGCGGCCTCTGGTGGTCTGTCGGTGCCCGATTCATCCTCTCTTAAGGACTCCTATGGACTAACCCCCCCCCCCCCCCGCTGTAGATTTGGTCGAAGTAGCGGAACCATTCTCAGGAACATAACGTTACTATTTCGTCGTTGACTATTTTGGTCTCTTAGGTGCGTTCGTCTTCGTGTTTAATTTTTAGAATCGTTCTTATCATATCATGTCCCTTCCATTTATCTACGTGGTGTGTATCATTTCTTTGAAGAGGTTCCCTATGATCATATTCTCCATCTGTAGATCGTGTCTTGTTGTTTGGGGGTAGTTTTCAAATCTTGGGCAGTAAATTAACGTATGTCGTCCGATATATATAGGCATATTGCCTGT
This sequence comes from Oxystoma pomonae, assembly GCA_963921995.1. Lineage (NCBI taxonomy): Eukaryota > Metazoa > Arthropoda > Insecta > Coleoptera > Brentidae > Oxystoma > Oxystoma pomonae. The sequence continues at coordinate 73,704,846 of OY998171.1, forward strand.
GTCTTCTTCGTCGCCTTGCCCATTTTAGATGAGTCCGTCGCTCCACCATTTCCGAGGGCATCCCAAACTTCTTCATTCAATTGGTGATTTATATCGTGATGCCTTCACCATCCTGCCATCATCCATTCTGTTGTCTTGCCAGCTCTCCTTCGGAGTACTTTCATTTCTGTTATTTCAATGTATTGTTTTGTCTTTGCCGTCGGCCTTGTTTGCTGTCTTGTAGATCCTTGACTTAGTCTCGATCCCGATGTGTTTGTTGTTCCAGATTGTGGTATTCATGCATGCTGCCACTTTCGCTGCCTTGTTTGTTTGTTGCCTCACCTCTCCTTCGATATCCCCGAATGCAGATATTTCTATCCCCCAGATATCTAAAAACTCATTACTTTTGAGATAGTAATGCTTTTCGTCTTCATTGCTGATATTCGCATATTATATGATTTTGCAGTTCAGTTGAACAGCTGCAGGTCATCCTCAGTTTCAGCCACTAATACCGCATCGTCGGCGTAGCACAAAATTTTTGTTTCTTTGTAACCCATCTTTTATCCTCGGAGTTTGATAATTTCGTTCATGATAATATTAAACAGAAGTGGACTTAGAGAGTCTCCTTGTCGGATGCCGTTTCCTGCATGTATTTGTTCAGTTAGTTCTCCATCTGTTTTTGCTTGGATTTTGTTCATTTCGTATATATTTTCTATTGTTTTAATCAGATTATACGGGATTTGTCTATCATATAAAAGATCCATGTCCCGTTAGAGCTTGTGTCATATAGTAATCAATTTTATCGTGTTTGCAGTCTATCCATGTTTTAATATCGGGAATAATTTCTTTCGTCCATTGTCCGTTTTCGGAATTTCGGTTCCATCTTGCTTGCCAGGATTCTCTTTTCCAGTTTCATTGTTTTCTTCACTCTGGCCATTTTTATCTTCATACAATTGCTTCGACAATTAGATCAATGGGCGGGAACCTGAATAGCTTCCGTTGATATCGTTCGGTAGCCGCAAGCTACTCTTAGTAAGGTTTTCCGTTGCATTCTTATCAGCAAGCATCTGACTCGCATCGGGGTCGGGAATGACTCCATCTGCCGTGCCTGCGGGAGGGCGAAGGAGACATCCCGGCACCTCGTTGCGGAGTGCGATGCATACCTAAGGATGAGGCATCAGGTACTCGGACAACCGAACCTGGATGCAGAGGACCTACGAGCTCTCAAGTGGGCCAAAGTACTGGACTTCGTGAAGAGAACAGAAAGGCCCGGAGAGCCCACTACCGTACAAGCGGTACACGTGGTGGATTAGGGGGCTGGGCTGGGGTAAGGTAAAAAGGGACCGATTGGGCCTACTTACCAGGTCTTGGGGCGCCCCCTAGTTACTACTACTATTACTATCAGCATGCTTCTGTACTTCTTTGTGCGCAGTACTGGACTCCATATCACTGCACCATGTGTCACAATTGAATGGATTACACTGTATGTATAGTAACCTTCTCTTGATCGTACTGTCTAGTCTACTAGTCTTTGTAGCTCAGCGAGTCCTTCAGTTGGATTTTTAGTGATTTTTTTCTACAGACCGCTTCAAGCTACTACGAACATACGGGGAATCAAGTCCAATTTACTCTCCGTGCCGTACGACCGAGGTGGATTCGAAGCACGCTGCAGTGTTATCTTTTGGAAATTCATTTTGTTTTTATTATTTTGTTTTATTTCTGCCTTGCTCGAGAAACAGATGGGTAAGTTCTTAATTGAAATAATACATTTTTAAATCTAAAAATGGATGTCTACGAAGTTGCCGAAAAAGTGCAGATGGTCAAATGGTCAAATCGTCATAACCCAACACACGTTCGATATTCGTCGAGGGAAAATTTGCATTTGTATTTTGACGTAAGAACACAGTATCCCCAAAAACTAAATGTTTGGGGGGGGTATTGTAGGGGAACACGTAATTGGGCCATTTTTTATTAACGGCAATTGCAATTTGAATGGTCCTAGATACTTGGATCTACTGCAGCAGCACATTATTCCAACTACTAGGCAGTTGTTAGGTGTAAGATTTGGTGAAACATGGTTTCAACAAGATGGTTGTTCCGCTCACAATGTTGGCCTTGTTAGGGAATATCTTGATAATGTATTTCCTAATCGGGTTATAAGTACACGGGGAACTATTTTATGGCCAGCTCGATCTCCCGATCTTGTTCCTAATGACTTCTATCTGTTTTTGAAGAAGCTTTTCAAATTATCACCCCTAACATGCTTGGAAACGTTAGAAGGGGTTTTTATAGTAGGCTCGGATATTGTCTAGCCGAGCAAGGAGGACTTTTCGAACATTTGCTTTAATTTTTTTTTGACTGGGAGAATCTTTTTGGTTTTTAGAATGTATTATTTTATTTTGAGAACTTGCTTTTATTTTGTTTCTGCTTATTATTTTCATTGTAACACGTCGTCACTGATAAATCTGAGCAGTTGACAATAAAACGCTCTTATTTATCAGTGACAAAAAATAAGAAAATTACGTTATAAAAATTTGCGTATTTATTAACCAAATTCCGGTTTCATTGACTACGCTCCACACAGCACCGTGGTTAGAAGCGTACTAAATAAGGCGAAAGGCGGCGAACGGCAGCGAATGGCGATCGGAAGCCTGAGTGTTGGTTGCTTCACTGATAGGCGTGCGGTGTCTCTGCATGTACGTACACTGGCAAATTAGACTTCTTCCGCCCTATGTTCGCAGTAGCTTGAAGCGGTCTGTATATGCTTTCCGAATTTCTGGTTTTCACCGATGTTCCAAGAATCATACGCTCAATGTTTTTCCAGTCTCTTTTTCCGCTTGGTATAATGGTTCAATGGTCATATTCTCTATCTGTAGATCGTGTCTTGTTGTTTGGCGGTAGTTCTCAAAGCTTGGACAGTGCCGCCATATGTCGTCCGTTTTCCCTATTCGCTTGGTGTATGTCCTAAAAGATCCATGTCCCGTTAGAGCTTGTGTCATACAGTAATCCATTTTTTTTGTGTTTGCAGTCTATCCATGTTTTAATCTCGGGAATAATTCTTTCCGTCCATTATGTGGTATTTCGGTCCCGTCTTGCTTGCCAGGATTCCAGTGTTTTCTCTTTTGCAGTTTCTTTGTTTTTTTGCATAAGATGTATCGCTGTGTCAGCCCTGACTATTCATTTCAAACCTAACCTAACCATACCGGTTCAAATCAAAATTATCAAAGACGTTTTAAGACGTGTATTATAGAACATTGCCACAAAACCGTAAAACTTTAGGGTTCTCAATGGACCAAGAAATACTGGCCCCCTGGTGGTCAGCACAAAGTAATATCCAAACTTCTATAAGGCAATCGTCTCGATCGCAACCGTAGATACAGGAGAGAGGAGCAGAAAACGCTTTCTACCTGCGCCAGTGTTGAGATTTAATTTACGACCATTTTGATAGTTACTACATCACAATTAGCAACCTAACCTCAAAAAAAAACAGATAAAAGAGAAGAAAAAAGCAAAAGCAACGAGAAAAAACGAGTGGATTTTGTGGCCAAAACCCCCTAAAACGAAAGAAACACAGACCAGCTAACATCAAAATGGCGGCATGGATGATGTTCGCTAAAATTTGGTTGCACGCTCGTCGAAGATCGTCCTAGTGCCCTCTGATTTCTGTGCTCGAAACTTTTTTAACGGGGTAAATGTAAACTTTTCCAACTAGTTGAGAAAAGAAGTGGCTCCCGTGGGGGATGTAGTTGATCGTATTTCGACCCCAACGAAGGTTAGAAACAATTTAAAGGTTCATGCTTCATAAATTTTCGGAAAACAGGATTTAGCGATGTTTAACGGGAAAGTTGCACTAAAATATTACGAAACGAGCAGTTCATTATATTTTTCACAGACACCGTCATTTTTTGATATTCGAAATGTTTGGCCATTTGCACCAACCAATTTAGGGAAGCCCTTCATTATACATATTTTTTTATTTAACTTGCAATGTATCTATGTATATACAGACCGCTTCAAGCTACTGCGAACATAGGGGGAATCAAGTCCAATTTACTCTCCGTGCCGTACGACCGAGGTGGATTCGAAGCACGCTGAAGTGTTATCTTTTAGAAATTCATTTTGTTTTATTTCTGCCTTGCTCGAGAAACACATGGGTAAGTTCTTAATTGAAATAATACATTTTTAAAACCAAAAATGGATGTCTACGAAGTTGCCGAAAAAGTGCAGATGGTCAAATCGTCATAACCCAACACACGTTCGATATTGGTCGAGGGAAAATTTGCATTTGTATTTTGACGTAAGAACACAGTATCCCCAAAAACTAAATGTTTGGGGGGGGGGGTATTATAGGGGAACACGTAATTGGGCCATTTTTTATTAACGGCAATTGCAATTTGAATGGTCCTAGATACTTGGATCTACTGCATCAGCACATTATTCCAACTGCTAGGCAGTTGTTAGGTGTAAGATTTGGTGAAACATGGTTTCAACAAGATGGTTGTTCCGCTCACAATGTTGGCCTTGTTAGGGAATATCTTGATAATGTATTTCCTAATCGGGTTATAAGTACACGGGGAACTATTTTATGGCCAGCTCGATCTCCCGATCTTGCTCCTAATGACTTCTATCTGTTTTTGAAAAAGCTTTTTAAATTATCACCCCTAACATGCTTGGAAACGTTAGAAGGGGTTTTTATAGTAGGCTCGGATATTGTCTAGCCGAACAAGGAGGACTTTTCGAACATTTGCTTTAATTTTTTTTTGACTGGGAGAATCTTTTTGGTTTTTAGAATGTATTATTTTATTTTGAGAACTTGCTTTTATTTTGTTTCTCCTTATTATTTTCATTGTAACACGTCGTCACTGATAAATCTGAGTAGTTGACAATAAAACGCTCTTATTTATCAGTGACAAAAAATAAGAAAATTACGTTATAAAAATTTGCGTATTTATTGACCAAATTCCGGTTTCATTGACTACGCTCCACACAGCACCGTGGTTAGAGGCGTACTAAATACCAAAGGAAAGTCATGCAAGTGGTGATCGCAAGCCTGAGTATGGGTTGCTTCACTGATAGGCGTGCGGTGTCTCTGCATGTACGTACACTGGCAAATTAGACTTCTTCCGCCCTATGTTCGCAGTAGCTTGAAGCGGTCTGTATATGTAACGAACTAGATATGTGTTGGTTCGAGTGGAATCTTGCAACTTAATTTTGACCAACTTCACGACATCCGATCGGCTTCAAATTTGGCATGCTTATATAGTTACGGTGACAACACAAGAATATAGTGTGACGAAATTGACAGCTTCCCACTACTCGAAGGGGGTGGAGGGGGGTACAGTTGAAGTACGCCCGATTCCGTTGAAATTTGGTGTGTTGGGGCACTTGAAGATGGAGATAACGAATTTCTAATCAGATTTTGGAAATTCAATATGGCGGATTCAAGATGGACCAACTTATACACATCCGATTGTCTTCAAATTTGGCATGCATTTATAGTTCCGGTGACAACACAATAATGTGTCATTATTTCAACCAAATTGGCATATGGGGGCTATTGGGGATAAGGAATACGAATTCTTGATCAGATTTTGAATATTCAAAATGGTGGATTCAAGATGGACGATTTTCGATCATGTTTTGCTAACCGATTTTAACTGTCTTATCCACATCTGATTGTGTTCAAATTTGGTATGCGTTTATAGTTCCGATGAAAATACAATAATATGGTATTCTCAGGTACCCACCTCCCTCTAACGAGGGAAGTGGAGGGGGACAAAGATTTAGTTTGTTCGATTTCAATCTAAATTGGCATACAGGGGTTTTTAAGGAGGAGGATTATGAATTTTTTATCAGATTTGAAAATTTCAATATGGCAGATTCAAAATGGACGATTAAGGGTACAAATCTAAAAATTGAGGATGGTTTATAGTTTCGGCGACAATACAATAATATTGTATTATTAGGTACACACTTCCTTCTAACGAGGGAAGTGGAAGGGGGAAAAGACTAAGTTTGTTCAATTTAAATGAAAATTGGCATATAGGGGTTTTTCATTAAATTTTTTATCAAATTTGTATGGCGGATTCAAAATGGACGATTTAAGTTACAAATCTATCGATTTATAGGTTTGTGCAGTATTTTGAAAAGTTTAGTTGTGTAGCGCCAAGAAACCATAAAAAACCCACTGTTTTGAATGACGAGCAGGAAATACGAGATGTGATGATTTGCGCTGCAGTGGAGGAAAATCGAAAGTTAACTAGCCACCAAATTGCCGAAGCAGTTGATACGTCTTCAGCCACTGTCTTACGTGTTCTCAAAAAAAGAATGGTTATCATTCTTACAAAGCGTCAAAAACGCATCAAATTTTTCCGGAGGACAACTATCGTCGTATGGAATTTTGCGAAACAATGATGGAAAGAGCTAATCGTGATGAAAACTTTCTGAGATCTACTCTTTTCACAGATGAAAGCACCTTTCCATTATTGAATCGTCATAACCCAACACACGTTCGATATTGGTCGAGGGAAAATTTGCTTTTGTATTTTGACGTAAGTATCCCCAAAAATAAATGTTTGGGGGGTATTGTAGGGGAACACGTAATTGGGCCATTTTTTATTAACGGCAATTTGAATGGTCCTAAATACTTGGATCTACTGCAGCAGCATATTATTCCAACTGCTACGCAGTTGTTAGGTGTGAGATTTGGTGAAACATGGTTTCAACAAGATGGTTGTCCCGCTCACAATGTTGGCCTTGTTAGGGAATATCTTGATAATGTATTTCCTAATCGGGTTATAAGTACACGGGGAATTATTTTATGGCCAGCTCGATCACCCGATCTTGCTCCTAATGACTTCTATCTGTGGAGTTATATCAAAAATAAAGTTTACGGGCATTAAAGGGCTAATAATTCGGAAGAACTTCGGATTAAAATTGAAGAAGCTTTTCAAACTATCACCCCTAACATGGTTGGAAACGTTAGAAGGGGTTTTTATAATAGGCTCGGATATGGTCTAGCCGAGCAAGGAGGACTTTTCGAACATTTGCTCTAAATGTTTTTTGACTGGGAGAATCTTTTTGGTTTTTAGAATGTATTATTTTATTTTGAGAACTTGCTTTTATTTTGTTTCTCCTTATTATTTTCATTGTAACACGTTATCAGTGATAAATCTGAGCAGTCGAAAATAAAACGCTCTTATTGATCAGTGACAAAAAATAAGAAAATTACGTTATAAAAATTTGCGTATTTATTGACCAAATTCCGGTTTCATTGACTACGCTTCATACAGCACCGTGGTTAGAGGCGTACTAAATACTAAACGCAAGTCACGCAAGTGGTGATCGCAAGCCTGAGTATTGGTTGCTTCACTGATAGGTGTGCGGTGTCCCTGCATGTACGTACGCTGGCAAATTGGACTTCTTCCAGCCTATGTTCGCAGTAGCCTGAAGCGGTCTGTATATATAAACATAATGCTTTCATATAAAGAAGCTGAGAACGGGTGAGATTTCCGTACTTGTCAAACCTTTGAAAATGTCCTTAGGTTCTAGAGTATTACTACTGTTTTTTAGGTGAATCTTCGATGTGGCCGATATACGAAACCATCGCGTTTATTATGGTATAAGAAAGATAAAAAATTATTTTTTGTACTTTTGAGTGCATTTAATAAAAGCTTGTTCTTTAAAAGTTTTTTTTAATAAAAATTTATTTGATATTCGAAATGTCAAAATCTAGATTATTTTGTTTGATATACGGCCATTTGCGCTAACCAATTTAGCCCTAGAACTAGGGAGCCCTAAATTTAGGTAGGTGACAGTTTTCGTTTGCTTGAGTGTTTAGGTGACCCCTAAACACTCTAGATATTCTCTAAATCTAAGGAGTCGATATCGGCCCCCTAATGTCTAAAAACCTAAAAAAAAATTTAAGGGCGTTATATTGTTCATAGATAGTCGTATTGCTTCTTAGTGTTCTGCATACCTTACAGAATTCTAAATCCAGCACAAATTTTTTACCGGGTACTTTATGCCAATGTTTTTGAGACTGCTGGTGTAGTACAAATACGCATGGATTCTCCATTAACGGTGTCATAAACAGAAGTAAGGTGAGAAAAACATAATATAGTTTTATGCTGAATAAAAAAGATTCATCACAGGAATTTTGACAATATTTTGACGTTTAGCCATAATTAAAAAGAAAGTTTACCTAAATAGGGATATATCAGAAATTTTTTTAGCAAACTATTTAGAATTAAGGGGTACCTTAGGGTCGTGGTCCCAACTTTCGCCAATTAATTTAAGTGCTTCTAATAGCCCAATAACCACATTACTTTCTAATTTTCGTCAGATGCTTCACTACTGGCTCAATCGACGCGCTTGCCCGATATGCAAGAATAGGGCCGTTATATCATGTCATAGTCATATGGGTTTTCGTTAAAACAATTAAAAACAAGTATTATAGCATGTTTTTTTAATATTTAATTTTATGAATATTGCCAGCCTAATACAAACACCATATTCGCCGCTAAAATTTCCGCAATTAGGCAAATTAAATTCGGCAAAATTGTCGCTCCTCTTTAATTATAAATTCCTAAATGTCTCTCTCGAGAAATTAAATCTCACCCGTCTTTTGTATACAAGCAACAAGGCTTTAATTAAGGAAAATATTGCGATTTGTGGAAATAATTTCCTATATTTGTCCCCCGTTTGCGAGAATATCGTATCATTTTTTGACGAAAATAAGATTTTTCGAAATTTAAATGAAAAGAAGGGCTCCCCATCTACCGAGGGTGATTTTGGTGTTTGGTGATTAACTTTGGTGTGCAGACAAGTTGTAATCCAGGTGTATTCTTCTTCTAGTTCTAATCAGTTTTAATATGTTGTAATACATTGTAATCGTGCATAATTTTGTTGTAATACATTGTAATCATGTTATTATCGACTTGTAATAATGTTGTAATCATGTATAATTTTGTCATAATTGTTGCGCATGCTTTGAACAATTCTTACGTTTGAAATTAACTCTGTGTTTCGGACTTTCATTGTCTATATTTTATTTATACACGACGCTTCGATCAGTACAACCTCTGATCGTCTTCAGGTGCAAACTACGTAGATCAGAGATAGTACTGATCGAAACGTCGTGTATAATAAAATATAGACAAAGGAACACAAACCACTTTAATTAGCCAATTTTATTTGGTGAGGTAAATTAAATATAGAGTTAAACATAGAATCAATCGGATTCGTATTTATTAGACATAAACTCAAAATATGCTGGGCTCGATGGGCTGTGTCTATCTATAGGAAACCGAAATAGCGTGCATTGAAAAAGGATGGAAATGGACATGGAGTAAGTTCACCCTTGCTCCATGCTCATTACGGCTTCTTTTTAGTGCACGCTATTTCGACATCCTAGGCAAAGCGTGTCCAACCCTGTATACTTGCCTCTTTATTACCAAAGTAAACCACCAAAGTTGTATCTAGGACTAAGAAAAAAGGTGTTCTATATTTTGTACTCACTTAAATTTAATTAATTTAAGAACTCGTGGCATATCGGACAAAGCGTTTTTGTTTCTCACTTCGTTGCGACCAGGCCTCCAATGTCAACTTACAAACCTATGACTCCCTGATGTTTCCTAATAAGGATGAAACAGGTCTGTAAGTGTCTGGATTCTTCATTAGACATTGGAGGCCTGGTCGTAATGAAGTGAGAAACAAAAACTCTTTTTCCGATATGCCACGAGTGTTACTTTAATTTTTATTTGCGGACACGAGATTCACTTTGTTGTTAATTTTTTTGTCATATTCTTCGATGTACTTACGTGCATACCGGAAAAATATTGCAAGTCCTCAAAAACCATGTAAGAAACAAAAAAACATACTTTGTATTTGGATTTTTTTTGCAAAAACAAAAATCGTAACATTTGTTGTAAAACGAAACCTGGAAAAAAGTATCTCCTTTAAAATTGTTTTTTTTTACTTATTCCTGCAAATAGGGTAGGTTGTCTCCCCCATTAACAACCAAAAAAATATGAAATTATGGCAAAAGTTAAAAACTTTTAGCAACTAGCGTTTTATAATGCGTTTCCTTACATATTGTAATTTTACTTATTTAACGTTCTTTTATGTTTTTTTTTCAGCACTTTGACTGCCGCAACCACATAAGAGTAATCCAGTCGTTGGGAGGTACCGACCACATCTACGTATGCGGTACCAATGCTCACAATCCAAAAGACTGGGTTCTAAACGTAAGTTTTTACTTCTAAAGTCCTATTTACTATGGTTTTACTACTACTTACTACACACCTTTCCTTTACGTATGCCCAAAAATGAGTTTAATTATTTGTTTGTCCTGACATTCACACAGTCTATACATATAATAAAACTCTAATTTATGGGGGCTTCTAATGAAACGCTACAGATTACAAAAATCCAGTTTTTAGAATTTTTGTCTGTCTGTCTGTTTTTTCGTCACGTCACGCAAAAACTACCGGACCGATTTTGATGAGAATTTCACTGCTGTATTTCCTGGACTTCTGCGGAGTACGTAGGATATATTTCATTAAAATCGGTGAACGGGAACAAAAGTTATGACCATTTAAAGGAAGAAAAAAGGAAAAAAACGTATAAAACTCTTCAGTAAGTCACATAAAGTAAAAACATGAGAGTAACAAATACCCGATAAAATTTTTGAGTCCCCTATGAAAGATTTAAATAAAAAATATAATTTGTTTAGGAATCAAACCCTGTATACAGGGTTCCTAAGATTTTCCTTAGGGATAGGATTTCAATAAATCAAACAGAAATGGCATAGAAAGTTCTGCGCGCACAAAAGAAACAGGTATATTGAGCAACGGTGCCAGTTTGTTATTATCTCCGGACTGCTTTCATGAGAAAAAATTGTCGCCACTCTTTCATTGTGAGCATAAATCATAGTTGCAATAATAACCGTTGACAAGACGTCTGCAAATTCCGCTAGATGGCGGCCACACATCTAATCTAATTAAAAATTAGATGTTTTCAGGTCCAAACCACAGCTTTTTCTTGCTTAAAGAAGGCGGCAGGGTCCATTATTTACGATACTGAGCGATAAACTCGTGAGGTTGTTAAAATTAGAAAGAAATATCTTCGCTTTTAATTAAATTTCTTTCCATTCTGTTCTACTAGTGACATCTATCCGGAAACGGCCAAACCATGCAGCTAGCACTAGCAGCCAAAGAAATCAATAAACGGCGCTGTTTTTCCTGTAGAGCTTTTTGCTTGCGATATTATTGATTTTAAATAAAGCTGGCCCTACACTACATTTGATATTTTCGAGGTGTTTTATGACATGATCTCGAAACATGTAGCGAACCAATTCTTTAAAACTAGCGAAAAATAAGGGGCTGCCAATATTTGTAACACCCAAAAAGGGGTGAAAAGATTTATTTTGCTCTGTTTCTTTACAAAAAACGTTTTTTTTTACGAAAAACTTGAGCTCTGCCACTTTTTTTATTTTTTTCTTCAACTTTCTCGAAATTTTCGTCATACCGTAGAAAAAAATTATTTCCCCTATGGTCATACTCTACTTTTATTCGAAAAAATTTAGAAACAGAGACGGGATCAGTTTTCCTGAAACGGGGGATCTTGGTTTCGAGTGAGAAGAGAAAGGGCACCGCAGGCAAAAATTTGTCAATTAAATTAGCCGAACGCAAAAATGTTAGAAAAACAAAGCACGAAATAAAAATGGCGCTGCTTACAATTTTTTTCAAAAATTACGTAATTTCGGGAACGCAAAGAAATAGGTCTAAAGAGTATAATTTTTAAGAAAAAAATATCAATTTTCTCGCCCTCCTCCACTGGGACTACAGGGGCCGTGCACAAATTACGTAATGGTCATAGGGGGGAGGGGGGTTACAAAACGTTACGTAGGGGGGAGGGGGTTTTCGACAGCATTTGGATTTGTGTGAAACTAAGAAAATTTGGAATGAAAATAAGTGAAAAGTTTTTTTTTTTGGGGGGTAGTGGTCTTGAAATCATTACGTAATATTAGGGGAGTGGCGTGCCAAACCGTTACAAAACATTACATAGGAAGGGGGTCAAAAATTGGTAAAGATCACCGTTACGTAATTTGTGCACGGCCCCACATCTGACTGTTCCTCCTTTTTGATTTCGAATCCAAGTGCAAAACCCTGGTTGAACGTTCGAAGGCGTCAACCCGTCCTATTTGCTTGATAAAGTTTCTACGGAAATATCTCAGTCGATTTCTCCGGCCGTGTATGAACGCTTTAGGTTAGGCATTTGCATGTATCTCAGTCCCCAGCCTGTAAACAGTGCGTAAGGACAATGGTTACAAAATGAAAAGCCGAAAAATATTTTTTTTCACGATATCTTTCATCAGTTTGGTATTAAAGTCGAGCAAAAACAATTTTTATTCCAGTCCTAAAGGTATGAAAATAGAAAACAGTAGAAAACAACAACCTGGAATGGATTTACTACGTGTAAGATGTAGTGACAACTGCCTAATGTGCTTTTCCGTTTGTCTGCGTCTTATACACGGCTGCTTGGCCCCCTAAGGATTTGCTTAGGAACCCTGTATAAATAAGTACTTAATATTTAAACTTTGTGACGGATATTGTACTTTTTTTATTTTAGGCTAACTTAACTCACTTGAGCCGCAACACATTCGTTCCGGGCATAGGCATGGGCATTGCCAAATGTCCTTATGACCCTGCCGATAATTCGACGGCATTATGGGTGGAAAAGGGGAATCCCGGCGACTTGCCAGGCCTTTATTCTGGTAAGTATTATGGTCACAGTAAAATAGGAGTTAGGAGTTGATATCTTGCTACTCTTCTCCTGTCCTGTTTATTTCGTTATAAGTTTTCACTTTTAACGGCCGGGTTGCATTCACCTTCATATTTTCCAATTACAAGCAACTAAAAGCAACATTGAAGGGGAGATTCCCCCCATCCCCCTCCCCCCAAAGGATTGCCAGTGGTTTGATCAACAGAGTTGGCTCAAACCGGACGATTGCCTAGAATCTCTCTTAAGGTGGACATGAAAGAGGCTTTTGGTTTACGGGAAATTGCAAGAAGGGTTAATGCCAATCCATCAACAGTGTTAAGAGTTTAGAGAAGGTGGAGCAATGATGAGACTTATAGGCGTCGTGCGGGTTCTGGACGCCCTAGATCATTACAAGGTCGTGATTTACGGCATCTCAGACTTCTTGCTCTCAGAAATCGACGGGACAGTATACGCCAAGTAAGAGATGTTTCAGTTGCAGCTACAGGACGAGTGTTTTCAAGGTTGACAGTTAATCGAAGATTGCTTGGTATCGGGCTGAGGGCTTACCGTCCGCTTTTGGTGCTACCTTTGACCCCACAACGCTTGGAGTGGTGCAGAGCTCGGCAAAACTGGAATGACGAATGGAATACCATAAGCTTTAGCGACGAATCCAGGTTTTGTTTAGCCGGCCATAATGTAGCCTTTGCTGTTGAACGTGATACAGCCAGTTTTACATCCCTACCTCCCAATGAGCATTTTCAGAAACCTCTGGTGACAAAAATTTATATAATTATTATAAAGAGGGTTCCATTAATGCCCTAGGGTATTTAGAGGTTTCCTACAGGAATTGAGTTTGTATATTTGTTTTATTAAACGTTCTAAATTGATGGTACCCTAAGGTAACATAAAACTGGCGTTAACAATATTTCCACGGACATCTTTATAAAAATTAAAGTCATCGGTAACAAATGTTATATAAATTGGTGTTAACAATATTTCCACCAACATATTTATAAAAATATAAGTCATCAGTGACAAAAATTAATATATATAAATTGGTTTTTGAAATCTTTCTGTTAACCCATCTATAAAACCGTAAGTAACTATCAATTAAAGATATATATATTGGTTTTTAAAATGTTGCTATCAACTCACTTATAAAAACTTAATTAACCAACAACAAAGACACTTTTATATAAATTGGTGCCTGTAATATTCTTATGAACTCATTCATAACCCTTTTTTGCCCATTCTTTCTATAATGTTTTTATTAATTTCCTTGTATAGTGATTATAATACCACTGTTTTTACCACAAAAAAAACAATTTTAATTTATAACAAAACAAACAATATTTTTTAGGTTAATTTTGTGACATCAAAAGACTCGTTTTTGCGACTTTAAAAGGTGCTTTTTTGCGACATCAAAAGGCGCGTTTTTGCGAGATACCATACCATCATTATCTGGTTTTAATTACATCAATCTGAGGAGAGACATAAGAGATCCAAATCTTCTTGAGATAGTTTTAGATGACAGATATCGGGATCGAATGCATTCTACACCAGATCCGTGTTTTGATTTGGGGAGCCCGCGCATAAGAAACCCATAGATGGGAATAGGGTTTTAGAAAAAGAGAACAATATAGTAACCGTGTTAAGTTCGCAAAAATGCACCGTAAAACTTCGAGTGCATACAGTGCGCACGTCTGGTCGGCGGCAATTGTGAACACATAACCTTACGATGCGACGGAACGCAGCCTCAAGGTCCGTTTCTGCGAGTTTGACATAGTCACTATTATCCTCTTTTTCTAAATGCATTCGCCTGAGAGAGATCCAGCATACCAGGGAAATACCTGCCTGTATACCCTTCTACCCCGCAATCTAACTATCTTTTTGAGATGGTTACCTCTGATAGTTATGCGGGTTTGAAGGGTGTGCAGGCGGGTATTTTTCCTGGTATGTGTAGTATGCTGGACCTCTCTCAGACGAATACATTTAGGAAAAGAGAACAATGGTAACTATGTTAAGCTCGCAGAAACGGACCTTCAGTGTTGAACACTGCGCCAACCGCAGCCTTTTGTTCCAACTAGCATCATGTTTAAAAACGTTGATAAAATAGTGTTGAAAGAGGTAAACAGTGGTATAATTGTATTGTTTTTTTATAGAATTGTCGTAAATTTTCGCCATTTTGGATTCCAACAATAGGTTTTTGACCAAAATAAAAACGTTATTTTTGGGGTTTCAACATGTGCTTTAATCGAAATATTGCTTGTTTAGGGTTAAGAACAAAATACAAAATTCAATATTTCTCCCAGAAAGCAAAAAACATATATGAAAAAAAAAGTATTATTTAAATGAATATTTTTTTCCCCGTTTTCTCAAGTATTTTTGTAGCCCATGAAAATTTTGTGAGGGTATTCGAAAACTATACAGTACACACGGGACCGCAGCTGATTATCAGAGTAGGATGACTGGGAAAACAGCTTTTATTTAACCTATAGTATATAAATATTCATATTCCTGCTTCAACTTATCTCACTTCCATTTTAATTTATTTTAGAAGATTGGTAAACACCATTTTATAAATTTTTTATTTTAAAAAGAAAAAGCAAAGGGAAGAAATATGGAAAGTTTATATTTCTAAATCGATAAAAAGGTAATTATGCAGTATACGGTTTTCTGCCATTTTTGATTTTTTTTGAAAAATTCTTTATGGGGGGTGCCCCCATTTGGGGTCCTAGGGACCCTAGAAGGTGCCCCCATAAAGAATTTTTCAAAAAAAATCAAAAATGCAGAAAACCGTATACTGCATAATTACCGATAAAAACCTTTAATTTGTTATGTAGTATTGTTAGAACAGTTGTAAAACCGTTTTATAATAATATCTAGACTTGAGGGTTCATAAGGAAGTTTTATAAAATCTATATGTTGTTTTTCTATCCATTACTATGTACCATAAATTTTTATAAGCTGGTGTTGGTCAGTTGTTTTTCAAGTCTTTTTTACTCATTTAAGAAATATATTAGAGTTATAAAATGATCACCAACACTAAATAATATAACTTTTGGTTATTTTATGAAGGTTTTATATTATTTGCTGTAACTTCTATATAGACAAAAATGCTCATTGGGCTACAAACTATCCCAAATGCGATCTTTCAACAAGATAATGCCAGACCGCATATTGCTCGTGAAACAATGGACTTCTAACATGAACTTGGCATAGAGACTTTGGAATGGCCAGCAAGATCGCCTGACTTGTCGCCTATCGAACACGTATGGGATATGATAGGGCGCAATCTTAGTCGATTCCCCCTGGAAACTTAGATGGACTCTGGCATGCCGTAAGGAGGATTTGGATAAGTGTTCCTCAATATGATCTTATTTTGTCAATGCCCAATAGAACAAACGAGTGCATAAATAACCATGGAGGAGCCACTCATTATTAATTTTTTGATGATTATCATGGAGGAATCTTCTTCGAAATGTAATCAATTACTAAGAGCATCCTAATGTATTAATATATAAATAAATTACTTTAAAAATATTTGTCCTTTCTGGTGTTACATTTTTTTTGTTCTCCAGTATATATAAACCTCTGGACTAAAGTGTATTTTTATGCCTCGACGAATTGTAGCCTGACTGAAGGCATAAAAAATTACACTTTAGTCCGTTGGGCTACAATATACTATTAATTGAAGAAAGCAACACCTCAAAATTTCCAACGAAATAACTGCTCAAAAAAAATTTTACTTTAATAAACAAACTTTGAAAACAGAAAGGGAATCTTGTTCTGATATTTGTTTTTTTTTTTTATTATTTTAGGGACTAACGCAGAATTCACAAGAGCTGATACAGTCATCTTCAGAACAGATTTACACAATCTGACCACTGGCAGGAAAGAGTTTAGTTTTAAAAGGACTTTGAAATACGATTCAAAATGGCTTGACAGTAAGTACAATATTGTCATATATAACCTTATACTTTTACAGGTTTCTTCTTTATAACCTGCTGAAAGGTACAGGATTCTGTATTTTTACGGACTACTGCACTTCTCAATTTTGATGTTTTTGTTTCTCGGTTTATTCGACAGGTGGCGCACACAGCTTGCACGTCCCCGCGAATTACAAACTTTTTGTTTTAAATTGTTTTAAATAAGTTGCCTGTGTAGCTTCAACTGCCAGGTACAATCCTATGACTCCCTGATGATTCCTAATAAGGATGAAACAGGTCTGTAGGTGTCTGGATTGTCCATTAGATATTGGAGGCCTGGTCGTAATGAAATGAGAAACAAAAACGCTTTGTCCGATATGCCACGAGTCTCACTTTAACTTAGATTACTCTTTACCGATCATGCAGAGGTGCGATGACTATGATTAAGTTATTGCTTTCCTTTCACCAAACAGACGTAAATTCAACAGACCTGCAGCTAACTTCTGCTGTAAGCATTTTATGTGGCCGGACGTATACCTACCTATAATATAAACTGACTCGGATAAAATTATTTACATTACTAAGAAATTTATAATGCAATAAATAAATAATTATAATTTGAATTTCCATAATACTTCATTCTACCAATGTTTTTGATTACCTTTTTATCAGGGTATCAATTTTTTAAACGTGTTTCGTTATTTATATTTGCCAACGGTAACATTTTCATTACCTAATGAGCATTTTTTTAAAGACATTTTTGCCTCTTTAATGAATAAATGCTTATTTGTTCTTGTTAAGTAATTGAATACTGAATCGTTTTTACTTTTAATTTTCCTTCTACAGAGTGTCCGAATTGCCATGGACCAATATTACTATATCGGTAACTATGAAAACTATAAGGTTGGGTAAATTAGACAAAAAAAAATCCTTTACCAATTTTTTGTAAAAATTATATTTTTTGAGATATTTGATAAAATAGTTTTCAGCAATTTTTCGAAAGCCACCCCTAGCTCGGGATAGAACATTTTTTTTTAAATTTAAAACCAGATTTTCAATGTTCCCCAGAAACTGCACATTTTGTCTAATTTGACCAACCTTGTAGTTCTTATAGTTACCGAGATAGCAATAGTGGCCCCTGGCAATTAAGACACCCTGTATATACCTTCTCTGATTGGCTTTAAATGATGGGTATAAAATTTTCTCTTCAAATTAAATTTAATTGCTCGATCTAAATCAAAAATATAAATAAATATATTTACATGCGATGTTATTAATACTATCATTTTTTCAGAACCCAACTTCGTGGGCTCCTTCGACATCCAAGACTACGTATTTTTCTTCTTCAGAGAAACCGCAGTGGAGTACATGAATTGCGGCAAAAACGTCTTTTCCAGGGTGGCACGCGTGTGCAAAAAAGACACTGGCGGAAAGAATATCCTCTCGCAAAATTGGGCCACTTATCTCAAAGCCAGGCTGAACTGTTCCATTCCTGGAGAATTTCCGTTTTACTTCAACGAAATTCGTAAGTAAAGCATTTTATGTAACAAATAAATGATCAACTTTTTGTGACTTGAATGGTATAGGTTTTGAATATGTGTTTCTTTTGTTCTTAATTTTTAGAGAGCATCTACAAAGTCCCCGGAGATGACACGACCTTTTATGGTACATTTACCACTTCAAACAATGGACTCATGGGGTCGGCCATCTGCCTTTTTACTCTTGAAGACATACAAGCGGCGTTTGCAGGAAAATTTAAAGAGCAGGTAATTTTTTCGTTATCGTAATTAGCATAAGGGTATATTCTTTCAAAATTCAATTCAATTCAATAAGTGAAAATGATGCTACCAATAGAGAGTTAATAGACCACTAATTTATCGTCATAAATTACCGTAACCGTATTCTTTGGCCCACATACATACTGCCAATGTAAATAGAATAGAAATTCACTTTCACAAAAAAATTAAAAACCTAACTAAACAAAAAAAAAAACGAATTATCACCTACCAGCTGCAGCTTGTGCACAGAAATAAATCTGGTTGGTTGCAAAAAATAACCGAGTGGGTCCCGTTAAGCCTCCGTAAGTAACATATTTGGGTTTGGTTATTTTTGGATAGGGGAGAAAAATAACCGATTTTGCCTACGGTATCACCATATCAATTTTGAAGGTCTATTAACGCTCTAATAACGATACCCTTTCAGGCAACGTCGTCCTCTGCTTGGTTGCCTGTTCTATCTAGTCGCGTTCCCGAACCAAGACCGGGAACCTGCGTGAATGACACAGAGACTCTTCCGGATACTGTTCTCAACTTCTTAAGGTGAGAATATCGAATTGTTTTGTTCAAATTTTTCAAGCGATTGCTAAATTAGCTTTCCAAGAGGTTTGCTACAATTTTGTTGTTGTCTTAAAAGTGGTCAGTTAACCAGACGTCATCCTAAAATAAATTCCACGACAAACAGAGGTGAAAAAGGTTAAAAAGATATTGAACATGATAGGTCAAAAATGCCAACTAGTGGCAAATCTCCAAAACAATAAAAAAAAATAAAACAATTCATTGCAACACCATTGATACATATCTCCAACCTTTCATTGAGAAACGGAATTTCCCCAGAACAATTTAAAACATCTTTAATAATTCCAATCTATAAATCTGGTCCGAAAGACGATCCAAGCAATTATAGACCAGTGAGTTTTGAAAAAATTATACACAAACAATTATATAATTTTATAGAAAAAAAAACTTTTTTTCAACATGGTTTTTTACCTAAAAAATCTACAGAACTTGCTTCAATTAAATTTACATATTAAATTTCTCAAAATCTAGATCAAAATAAAAAATTTAGTGGATTGTTTATAGATATACAACAAGCATTCGATACTATTTCACACAAAAACTTATTGAATAAACTTTCTTTGTTAGGAATAAAAGAAAGATGCTTAGAATGGTTTAACAATTACTTGGAAAATAGAACTCAAATTACAAAAATTAGCAACAATATAATAAGTGAATTTGAACCAATACTGATTATTTGTAATTTACATTGACAGCTTATTTTTTTCTCTATTTAAAGGTACAATTACGGCTTTTGCTGGGATACTAGGGAACAAATAGAACAAATATGCAATATGATTTAGAAATCCTTCAAAATTGGTACACACAAAATAATACGTTTTTAAACTCCAAACAACGGAATGTGTAAATTTTACTTTAATAAATAATTATAAATTTGCTAATCCCCTAAAATACTACATAAAATGTCAAAATAATCAAAATTGCAACTGTGAAATTATAGAACAAAAAAATAAAGTTAAATACTTGGGCGCAATTTTTAATAAGAATAATATATATAAATATAAAATATTATATATAATATATAAATTTCAAGGAACGCGTAAGATATATAACAAATAAACTAAAATTCATTCTAAGTAGTTTTTTCTTCATAAAATATACTATATACCAATATCTTTAAAACGAACATTCTATCTAAATAAAACTCGTGGCATATCGGACAAAGCGTTTTTGATTCTCACTTCATTACGACCAGGCCTCCAATGTCTAATGGAGAATCCAGACACCTACAGACCTGTTTCATTCTTATTAGGAATCATTAGGGAGTCATAGGATTATACCTGGCAGTTGAAGCTACACAGTGACCATGCACACCTCTAGAATTTAAAACAAAAAGTTTGTAATCCTTGTGGACGTAGTAACTGTGTGCGCCACCTGTCGAATAAACCGAGGTGTACATGTTCACTGTGTAGCTTCAACTGCCAGGTATAATCCTATGACTCCCTGATGATTCCTAATATGGTTCAATCCATATTAAGTTATAGGAACACTATTTGTTGTATAAATATTTGTAAATTTATTTTAAAAAAATAATGGACTAAACTGGGAATTCCACGTGTTACCAAAACAAATAGTCAAAGTATATTTATCACCAAAAATATTCAATGCAATTCCAAAAGATATACAAATGTTGCCATGGAGTAGATTCAAAATAAAAATTAAAGATTTCTTTTTTGCAAACCTTTTTTCCAATTATAAGGCACACAGGGTTAATTTCCTCGCCTTTTAAATTGAGAAAAAAAGTTGAAAAACGTTAGTTAGTATCTCATAGTATTGTAATATTTAATCAGTAATATACATAATTACAAAAAAACAAAAACGAGTTCAGTGTTGAAAACCCTAGCGGAAAGTGTCAAATTTGACACTTGAAAAATATAGATAACTGAACTTCTTCACTGAACTCGATACTATGGAAAATTCATCGTTATTTTTTGACAGGTCACATCCGTTAATGGACCAAGCGGTCCAACACAAAAACGAGCAGCCAGTTTACTTCAAGAGAGACTTGTTTTTCACCAAATTGGTCGTTGACAAAGTCAGTGTCGATATTGGAGGAGCTGTCATTGACTATACTGTGTATTACGCCGGAACAAGTAAGGATACTGTTATTTTCTTTAAATGTAACCTTAATAATTCATTCAGAGTTCAACTTCAAACGTTGAAATAAATAATTCCTTGTCTTTACGATATCTTTTATTAAACAGGTGATGGCAGGGTTCACAAAATAGTCCAGTGGACCAAAGAGAACGAAGAACCGTCCTCTATTCTTCTGGACGTTTTTGATGTCACTCCTGGTGAATCAATTCAAGTTATGGAACTTTCTAAAGAACATAAGGCGCTTTATGTGGCTTCAGATTATAGGTAAACTTAAGCAGCACTCAAAAACAAATTTGTAAAATTATTTCGAGTAGTTAGAAATAGATTGTATAATATTAATTTTTTAACTCTAGATTCTTATTTGGAACTTTTTGACAATGGACCATCAACTTTTATTTGGGCTCGATCAAAAGCTCTTTCAGAATCTAATAAACAGGCATATATACTGGCTCCTGAAGGGTTAATTCTTTTATGACTTTTAGACTAGACTTCTTTCCTAAATGCTTTTTAGGTGGTGGTAGTGTATAATAACCAATGTTGATGTCAGCCAGTCCTCAGGAATTTCACTACTGCCATAAATCAAGTTAGAAAGTTTGACTAACGTTTTTTTTTTAGTTTTAAAACTTTAGCTGTACCTGCTTCTTGTGTTTTTACCTAAATTTCTATGTGTTCCTTTGAGAATTTCTTTGAATGTTTGAACCGATCATCGCTAAAGGGATTAATTTTTCTGCGGGATCAGGCACGATTTTGCTTTGGTTGTTTATAAGAAACTCCGCTAAATCTTTTATGAAATTGATTTATTTATCTCTGTAATGGTTTTGTAAAGGGATGATTTTTTCTTCAATTAATTTTTTTATTGTGACTGTGATGCGATTGACATCTTTTAGTGTTTTACAATGGTTAATATTGTTTGGTTTTTTAGGGTAAAGCAAATGGATTTGGTTATGTGCAACCGAAGATATGATAATTGTTTGAGGTGCGTTCACGATCCGTACTGTGGATGGGATAAGGAGTCCAATGTGTGCAAGCCTTATTCTCCAGGGTAAGTGTATTAGACACCCAGTTTTTACCACCAAAATTTAAATAGGGAAAGTGGTTTAAGTGATACCTTGCTTTAAAGTAGAATATCTTTATTTATCAAAAAGACTACAATTGTAGCTCGCATTGTAGTATAGACATCGTCAGGAGAAATATACAGTAAACAATAAATATAAAATAAAATAAATAAATAATTATAAAATACAACATACATCACAAAAATAAAGTTCTCCCTTTTGTACAGGGTGTTTGTTTATAACTGGAACACTCAGTATCTTTCTTATTATTGAAAATAAAGGGTAGGTCTAAATTCAAAAATATCTTGGCAAATTACAACGAACTTAAGCGCTATAACAACTTTTTTTTGTTGCCCTTGGTATACAGTGTGTGGCAATAAAGACAATTTTTTAAAATAGAACACCCTGTAGATACTCATAAACAAATTGTTTAATATTTGCATTATTTGTGCTCTTTATAGATTCTGGGAGCGGATTGTATAGCTTATACTAGACAAGGTCTTTCAAATACATTTAACATCTTAAAATTGTATTTGTTTCTTTAGATTACTTCAGGACGTTTCAAACAGCTCGATCGACGTTTGTGATACCAGCGTCATAAAAAAGAAAATGATGGTGACCTGGGGTCAAAGCATTCATTTGGGATGCTTCGTTAAAATCCCAGCAGTGCTAGCCACTCAAACAATAACTTGGTAAGCTCCACAAAAGCGTAAAAAAGAGACAAGAAGGGAGGGGGGATTTTCTATTTCAATTGCCTTAATTTTCTTCTTTTTAATTTTTTTCAATCAATCATTTTTGCCATGTGATACCATGATCAGAAGTTGTCAAGTTATCTTCAATTGCCTTTAGGTAATATTCTCTAAGAAAAAAAGTGATTTTCTTCTTTTTTACTCTTAGGTACCATTATTCTAAAGACAAAGGTCGTTCGAAAATTCAGTACAGCTCAGACAAATATGTGGAAACGTCTGAACACGGTCTTGTTATCATTTCTGTCACGGAGGCTGACGCTGGAAGGCAAGTATTTGTAGGCTCCAGAGTAATTTGGTTCCATTATATTAAGAAGGAAGATAGTGGTGGCCCAAGGAACACAAGTTGCTGAAAAATTTTTGCAGAAACGTTGCTACAGCAAAACTTCTCTACTATTGTGTTTTTGCTGTTGTCTGCCACAACGTCTTGAAAGTGTTGATTTGGCAATCATTTTTTGGTCACTGCAATGACCATTGCAGCACTTTGCAACCGATATAGCTTTTTCCGTTAACTTAATTTTAAAAAAAAACATTTCTTACAAAACCCAAAGAAAAAAAACAAAAATAGATTTTTATACAAATAAATGATTGATGCGGTTTTGAAAAGTATGGATGTACGGATGATGGGAATATTTATTTATACATACACTTGATATCGGATTTTTGGCTTCATCCATGGACCAAATTGACATACGAAGGCCTGTTTCCTGATAATATTTATCACGAAACCTCACCAAAACGCGCGCTTCACATATTAATTGTTTATGGATTGGAACCCAAATAACCAAAAAAGATTTATCTTTACCTTAAAACTAGTTTTAGTTTCAAAAATCTACTCTTTTTATAGAATTTTTGATTTTATTTTAGTTTTTTTAAAGGTTGTTTTCGTGTAATGCCCGCCTTTGAAACTAACAACGCGACCTAACTCGACAGCTAATATTGCTGTAGTTTAGCAAATAATGTATTTTTTTTCACTATTTTTTCTACCTAATATGAATAAAGGGCGGGGCTTTGTCCGCGGAGCAAGCCGAAAGAACCCGACGGCTAAAGTTACTGTGCTTTAGCTGAAAATGTTTTTCTAACTATTTTTACAACTTTTTGCACAGAAAGCTCATTATTGTCGAAACGACCCGAAAAAACCCGACAGCTAAACTGCTGTATTATAGCAAAAAATATTATTTTCTAGCCAACGTTCTGCATATTTTTCTGCCCAAAGAATAGTATTTTTGAGCAAAGTTTATGGTCATCAAAATGAGTTGCGCTTACATTATGAAAGCAAAAAGTATTACAAAAAATAAGCAAGCCAATTTACAACCAAAAAGCTGCTGAAAAAACGTTTTCATAGCTTTAATTTGGTCATAAATTCTAATGTGCACAATGTGTGTTACTTGGGTGATTAACATACAAAAAAAAACGAGTTCAGTGATAAAGCCCTGACGGAAGTTCTAGAGTAAGTTATTATTGTTAAACATTTTGTGATACTTGAGCCATTACAGTATCTCATATAGTTATATCTTCGGGAAGTTTTCGTAATTTTTTTTGGTTTTTCCTTATAACAGATACGACTGCTGGATGGGTGCGTCCTTGCTGTGCTCTTTCAACGTTTCGGTGGATGCGCACCGTTGTTCTGCGCCTACCAAGAGTAACGACTACCAGAAGATCTACTCGGATTGGTGTCATGAATTTGAAAAGTACAAGTCGGCCATGAAGACTTGGGAAAAGAAACAAGCGGTAATGGCCTAAGAGTTTTGCAAAAAAAATAATTAATCTTTCCTTTTTATTTCATTGGTAAAAACTGCATCTTAATATAGTCAAGTAATCTCAAAGTCTGCATTTTGGAAGAGGGTTTATAACTTTTTTATTTCTAAAAATTTCTGTTTGGTGTAAATAACTTTTTTGTAATTTTTTTAAAACTTGGTATTATAAAATAACCCCTTTTTTAGTTGATTTTAAAAATCGGCTTACAATTCCCATTTTAAATAATGTATAAAATTTTGTTTTTTTTGTATGTTTTATTTTTGTTTTACTTTTTATATTTTTATTTTATTTTGTATATTTTATTTCATAATTTTCAAAAAATTAAATAAGATCGTAATTTTAAAAGAAATTTTGTGCTGATATTAAAAATCAAATAAAAAAAGGGTAATTTCGTGAGAAAAACACTTGTTTAAATAATACACCTTATTGCTCTGATTATATATTTAATTTTCTATTTTCAGCAATGTTCTTCCAGACAAAACACTAGCAATAACGACAACAACCATCCTAATGAAATCTTCAGAAATCTGGTGTAATAGACTGAGTCCGACTATTAAACTATTTATTGATCAAATATTACTGATTTAACAAAAAGTATTAATTTTTATAAAAATGCGTTTAAAGGCTTATCAGTTCTTTACTTTTATGACTAAATTCGTTTTGTGTAAATATATTAAACGATTTAGTTCTTAATAGGTTAAGAAAATAAAATCACCCGAATAAGTATCAACTTAGAATCATATTAATTCCGACTTGTCAACTCCAAATTAAATATATATACACAGGGTGTTCATTTTAAAACTTCCCACCCATGATTGACGTATGTATAGAGTCTGATTTTAGAAAAATCTTCGGACACGACGATTTTTTATTCGGAGGGGACACATTTTGTCTCTGCTAAATTTTTCTTTACAAAATTATTTTTTGAAAAAGATACATTTTATCATTGCATTTTTTCTTCTTAGTGTATCCCGTGGGATAAATAGCGCCCTTTAGTATGTTATTTTTCTAATGTGTTAATTTTACTGGGGTATTTTTCAAGGACATGAAGCTTTAAACTGCATCAAACTCTAAGGATCGAATTTGGCATATATGCCTAATAGTTTGAGATACATTTGAAGTTGGACTGACAAAACATCAAATTATTAAGATTTTTTGAAGAGAAAATGGCAAAAATCTTGTTTTTTGCAATTTTCAAGGTCATTTAAGGTCGGATGACCTTGAGTATAATCATGCCTCGGTTGCGAAAGTTGTATCTTTTATGATTTTTGGCCGCCATCTTGAAAGATGACGTCATGCTAACTTCTTCTAAACGGATGAGAACAAAACACCCAGTAACACTCGATTGTGTGACTAAAGAGCTATCAATCCCACATAGTCACAAAACTCCTTCATTCGAAATCCCACGGCCTTACACATGCCCCGCCTTTACTATCTATGGTACATTCCTACGAAGAGTGAAATTTACCTGTACAATTTGAGTTTAATTTGAAAATGAATATCTCGAAAACGAATACATAGATTTTTAAATTTTTTTCACGGTTGTAAAGACGTTTAATATAGACCTTCAAAACAAGATATCAGTCGACCCACTTTGCCTTTTCAAAATTTAGGGGTAAAGTTTAACCCTCGAAGGAGATACGTCCTACAAAAAAGATAACCAAAATGTGTCCCCCTCGAACAAAAAAACCGAAGTGTGCGGATTTCTTCAAAATCACACACAAATATGTAAATCTTGTATATATATTTACTAATTTCAAATTGCCAACCCGGAATTACACTAATAAAATTTAATTATACCTCTACTAATACCGACTTTCCAACTCGCTATTGAGAAACCGGCCCTAAGTGTATTTTAGGATTACTTAATTTACCCGCTTAAAAACCGCATTAAATTAAGTTGGTGAGTTTTTATTCTGTTTTATAAGATTCTCGTCGAAACTGAGAGAAAAAATCTGTGCTTTGTGAAATTTGTCTAGATTTTTACAAGTTTAATTTGTTTCACATAGCGTATAAACCTGAGAAAACATTATAAAATCTCGTAAAACTTTTCTCATAGCGTATTCCATTGCAAAATCCAGTTCTGCACTCGCCTGTTTCCGGTTTCGCACTGCTGCTGCAAAAAAAATGGTACTGGTGCTGTTTGAATGGAACACGACTGCAACAGCGGAACTGGCAATTGAAATTTTGCGAGTTACGACCCACTCGGTGCCACACTGAAGGTGGAATGGAACAGACAAACTTAAAAAGTGCCTGTCAATGGAACAAAAACCGAACCAGTTGCCAATGGAATACGCTATAAGAGATTTGACGTGGTTTTTTTGGCAGGGTAGCCGCATATATGGTTTACCCACTAAAAGGCGAGTTTTTCATAGTAAACTACTTGTAAGAGTGTTATGGTTATCCAAACCACTCGTATTTCCGCGTGTGCGGTTTGCAAACCACAATCAATTGTATTTGAAATGGCGCATCATGTGTGACGTTATACTTAACTAAACCATGTCATTTTTGCGAGTGGGTTTTCTTACCATGACGTCAGACCAAACTAACCTGGCAAACTACCTCTTGCAGTTGGTTTGTGATAGTAGTTTTAAAGTGAGGTTAGGGTGTCTTCGCTTGGTAAGGTCTGTGTTGGCTGATCAATTTTTGCAGTTTGAATATGCATTTTTTTGTGCATTTTCATTGTATTTATAAATTATTCTTTAAAGTGAGCCACGGGCCATCGAAAATTTTAAAAATCCGACAAAAAAAAGTTATATATATATATATATATATATATCTAAGAGTCCTTAATATATCCCGGTTTTATTTTTTTCGCACCATTTATAAACCCAGTAACACTTTACCGTTCGACGTTGACGCTTATCTGGGATTCCAACATCTGGTTTTTATAAGTGGCGGTATGCCCTTCTCCATATCTCTGATTTTTTCACATCAATAGGTATACAGATTTATGTGGGTGTATTGTAAGTAATAATGCTGGAGTATGCAGTGCTGGTTAACAAAGAACTTTTAATTATCAAAACAGATGACCCATTGGTGTTTGAAAATATAAGAAAAGGTACCTTACCTAAGTATCTTATAATTTTCTTGTTGCCCGGTATTACTCGTAAATTTTGCTAGGTAGCGTATATCATGGTACACTTGTGTTGCTTTTGATACTTACCTAGGTATTTAAAAAATGCAATTGCAATATACCTGAAGGTTATTACGAGTACCGGCGCCGGTTGTCAATCAAAAAAACACATCACAACCCCCCCCCCCCCCCGGCACCCTTTTTTCTCTTAAAAAAAAACCGACGCGCCGGCGGATTTGGGGTCCTAGGGACCCTATTAGGTGCCTCTATAAAGAATTTTTAATAAAAAATCAAAAATGGCAGAAAACCGTATACTGCATAATTACTTTACTCGTTTTTGGTCTCTTTGTTTTTTTTTTAATTTTAATAGGGAACCTAGGTTCTAGAGTCCATGTGGGTATGCATTTTTGACATATTTATATAACTGTCTCTAGGTTGGTTGGTAAGGCAGCACCATATAGTAGTACCTAGTAGTTAGTTCTAGTTTATTTACATAAAAGTGAGGTTAGCAAAAGAAAAAATCACAAAACATAAATTGGTGTACTGTATTTGTCAACCAAATCAGCTGTTAACCAATGAGTTAACCGTGACGTCATTACTGACGTCATTATCCTAACAAAATACAGAGTGGTTATAGGTCATGAAAAATTCGCCTTAAATTTATATTGTTAAAAACGTCTTAAGGCCACAAAAACGGCATAGATTTGACAACACTGCTGCTGCTAAAAAAAGATCAACAATAGTTGGCATCACTAATACCATTTCAAGTGAAATCGTGCAGTGTTCAGAGCCTGTATTCTTGAAACCCGTGCCTGTGAGTGTGAAAAAAATTTTGTAGTTCTCACCTTCTTTGAACCATGTGAAAAGTAAGAGAGGCAAATACTCACCTTACAGGCCGTCAAGAATACAGGCCCAGAACACGGTGCGAACATCTTATGTGAGGAAAAGTATAACTTATTAGGAACGTAACCATTTATTGATGGTTCTTTTAAAGGTTTTGAGGCTCGGCTTCATGCTTCATGGATTGCAATGTCTCGAAATTAAAAAGAATCAAAAGAAAAAATCATTATTCAACATCAAAACAATCACAAATTTCCGTATTATTTTTATCACTTGACATGTATCAATTTATTGGCTGAATGTTCCATCAGACAAGTGGCCGGTGGCTATGCGAAACCTAAATTCCAATACTCCAATCGAACTCACTTCAGGTTCCTTGGGCCTACTAAATTACGTAACCTTGGCGTTTCAGAATTCCGGCAGAATTTTGCTTACAAAGAAAAAAACCATAACTTTTTTGGTATCAGACAATAGGATTTATAAAAATATACAACCGTATCCAAAGGATTTTTCAAAATTTGGTGTATTTTTCAAAATTTGCTGTTACAGATTTCTGTATTATCGACGAGGCTAAAGAAAAAGCCAGGTAAGATTTATGACTATTGTTAGCCGTGTTTATTTTATTTCGAAAATGAGAGAGTCCAGCAAAAAACTGTCTGGATACGGTTGTGAGAAATTCAAAAATAAACATTCCTTCCAAATTTTAACAGATTCCGTTTTCTGGTTTCCGATATTCTGCCTAGTAAAGAGTGGCCCAAAAACAGCAAAGCAGTGTTGTCAAATCTATGCCGTTTTTGTGGCCTTAATACTGTAGTAGATGCGAACATTAAAAACGTAATAATAATATAACAATAAATTAACAACTTAAAAATAAATGTAAAATTGTAGGTCTGTGATACTGTTATCTTTTTGCGTATTTTTGAATTATAGATTAATTTTGCACGGTGGACAAACGTATTTGAATTAACTTTTGATGTGCCGCAGATTTTCCTAACTGCGATAAAATCTTTTTTTTTATTATAAAATATCTAAAATCTCTGCAGTGGCGGTTAAAGAGGGCGTTTGAATGAATCAGGATTTTTTTTTATTGTTTGACTTTGATTTAATCATATACAGAGCGCTTCAGGCTACTGCGAACATAGGCCGGAAGAAGTCCAATTTGCCAGTGTACGTACATGCAGGGACACCGCACACCTAGTTCGCCTCTAACCACGGTACAATGTGAAGTGTAGTCCATGAAACCGGAATTTGGTCAATAAATACGCAAATTTTGATAACGTAATTTTCTTGTTTTTTGCCACTGATAAATTAGAGCGTTTTATTATCAACTGCTCAGATTTTTCACTAACAACGTGTTACAATGAAAATAATAAGAAGAAACAAAATAAAAGCAAGTTCTCAAAATAAAATAATACATTCTAAAAACCCCTTCTAACGTTTCCAAGCATGTTAGGGGTGATAGTTTGAAAAGCTTCTTCAATTTTAATCGGAAAGTTCTTCCAAGTTATTAGCCCTTTCATGCCCGTAAAATTTATTATTTATATAACTCCACAGATAGAAGTCATTAGGAGCAAGATCGGGTGATCGAGATGGCCATAAAATAGTTCCCTGTGTACTTATAAGCCCCTAATAAGGCCAACATTGTGAACGGGACAACCATCTTGTTGAAGCCATGTTTCACCAAATCTAACACCTAACAACTACCTATCAGTTGGAATAATATGCTGCTGCAGTAGATCCAAGTATCTAGGACCGTTCAAATTGCCGTTAATAAAAAATGGCTCAATTACGTGTTCCCCTACAATACCCTCCCAAACATTTAGTTTTTGGGGATACTGTGTTCTTACGTCAAAATACAAATGCAAATTTTCCCTCGACCAATATCGAACGTGTGCTTTCATCTGTGAAAATAATAGATCTCAGAAAGTTTTCATAACGATTAGCCCTTTCCATCATTGTTTCGCAAAATTCCATAGTTGTCGGATAGTTGTCCTTCAGAAAAATTTGATGCGTTTTTGATGCTTTGTAAGAACGATAACCATTCTTTTTGAGAACACGTAAGACAGTGGCTGAAGACGTATCAACTGCTTCGGCAATTTGGTGGCTAGTTAACTTTCGATTTTCCTCCACTGAAGCGCAAATCATCATATCTCGTACCTACTTCCTGCTCGTCATTCAAAACAGTGGGTTTTTTATGGTTCCTTGGCGCTACACAACCAAACTTTTCAAAATTCTGCACAAACCTATGAATCGTTAATAAACTAGGTTCTGGGCGATTTACATAATTTTCCAAAAAAAGTTCTTGAATAAGTCTCAATGGTCTGCCTTGATAGTACCATTTGACCATCTGCACTTTTTCGGCAACTTCGTAGACATCCATTTTTAGTTTTAAAAATGTATTATTTCACTTAAAACTTACTAATCTGTTTCTCGAGCAAGGCGGAAATAAAACAAAATAATAAATTTCAAAAAGATAACACTGCAGCGTGCTTCGACCCCCACCTCGGTGAGAGTAAATTGGACTTGATTCCCCCTATGTTCGCAGTAGTCTGAAGCTATAATAATAACCTCATTCCGAATTCTCCGGACCAATTTCTATATGGCGGCTGACAATTAAACATAGAAGCTAAATGGAACTGTGGATATTTTTAGGCAGTGTTTTTTACTCTTCCTTATTTCTGCGACTGCGCAGTTGCTAAATGTCATTCCGTAGTGGTTATTAACCATAAAACGGAGTGCGGTATTTAAGGAAGAATAACTTTATAGTTAGCGTTATTTTTATTTACTTGTTTTCACAATATTTTTGAAAAACATATTCATAAAATTGCTAAATTCAATGAAAAAGTGCTTATCATCGCCTCCATCTTCTTTAATTCGAAGATAATGGGTAAAAAAGTCGGGCTATATTAACAAAAAAAGTTGGTTTATATTTAACGTCAACTACAAAAGTGAATCTGATGATCAAAAACTCTTTCTGCGAACATTCCGTTATCGTTATTAAAAATAAAAATAAGCATAACAATAGCGATAACAACGTCAATAAATGTACTGACCAAAAATACCATATCGTGAGAATGAGTTCGCGATGACACTCCGTGCACCCCGAGGATCACTTTTCCGTTCGTTTTGACCCTCGGGGAGAGCCATTTTCTGTTCGAGATAAGAAAGAGCTCGCGCTCAGTGGGAAAAAAAAGGGAAAAATACATTAACCTTAAAAAAAATTGTTTTTTTTTTAACCAACTAGAATTTTTCTTAATTTTGTAGTTTTTGTAACGGGTGTGGTCGGATCTGATGTTTTTTAAAGTTTCTAAGCCCGGATTTATAAACTCGACGGTTAACTGTTCGTCCGTGATGCATCTCTGTCCTTGCCTCTTTTACTAAGGGAAAAAGGGACGGATATGAACCAACGATGAACAGGCTCATTTTCTTTGTCTTCCTTACTGCTGCCGAAAAACATATCCACAGCAAAATGCAAAACAAAGTTTTGCTAACATCCATTTCTGCTTCAATGCTTCTGCAATTCCAAGTTTTCAAAAAAAAATAAAACGGAAAACTATTGTAGGTTATGATTCTCGAATCTATAGAGTTCGAGATGATCAGCAAATCACTGTGTGTCCCCGCCCGCTCTACAGAGCGTCACGCGAACTCACCCTCAGTGTCAAAAAACTGGTCCGCAACAATTTGGAATGGAGTGTAATTGAAAATCCCTTTTCATTCAAATCAGTGCAAAACGAAAAGGCCTGGCCACCGATCAGTTGGATTTATATAATTATTTTTTTTTAATTCCTTTCTGTATCCTTTAACGAAAACCTTTGGGATAGGAATAGATATATAGTGGTATTTTTTTGGTAATAATATAAGTACTTAAAGCAATACATAATATTTGTGTAAATATGTAAAAAGCTTAGAATTTTTTCTAACTAACGAAAAACGCCCTTTTACAAAAACTAGACGGTAAGTTTTTAAAAGACAGTTTTAGGTTTAGGTTTTAAAGTTGACAAGGACTTATGAGCAGATCATCATACTTATCCATATGCAGAGTGGTCCAATAAGTCTTGGCCACCGGATTTACCTGGGAAACTATGAGCCCTACACGGTCGCCATCAGTCTTATTGGACCAGCCTGTATAACGATAAACGCGGTCGAATTTTATTTTATTATTTTTGCACTTTTCTTATGGTAAAAAAAAACGTTAAAAAGCTGATAGGTAGGTAGGTAGGTGCCTACTAAAAGCACACAACATCAAAATTAATTTTAAGATAAGTACGGTGAT
The DNA here is from genome assembly GCA_963921995.1 of Oxystoma pomonae. Lineage (NCBI taxonomy): Eukaryota > Metazoa > Arthropoda > Insecta > Coleoptera > Brentidae > Oxystoma > Oxystoma pomonae. Next base: position 73,737,718 of record OY998171.1, read on the forward strand.
TGCGAGCTTGTAAATCTCTTAATATTATAATAATAATAATAATAGGTATTACCAATTTTATGGCAACTTTTAAGCAAGAAATATACGAGTACCTACCAGTAAGTAGTACTAGTATAGTTTTTGTGAATTCTTAGGTTATTTAACTTTTATAGTTTTTTTTATTCATATTTTAGTTAACAATTATATCAAAGTAGCTAGAGGCTTGCGATAATTAATTTAAACTAAACTGCAAACATTATTTTCTTTTATAGGTTGATTTTGTAAAAGTTATATTAAAAATACTAATAATTTTTTAGAACGGTACCTTACCATATGTAAGAACAATCATCCGCAACATTGTTAAAAACTTTAACTCTTGAATAAAACGAATATTTTTTTTAGTACATTAAATTGTTTTTTTTTCTGACCAGCAACCTAATTTATTTATTTTTCAAGTCAGCTTTTCACGGGCCTCAGACTATGAAACATGTAAAGATGCATGCAATCGACTATTTTGTTTTAAAATTTAATATTTAAATTTTCAGAACATCTGTGTGGTTTCCGAAATCGAATTAATTCAATTGAATTGTGTGTGTTAGAATAACAAACAAAGTGATTGCAACTTGCCACCTGTTATGCCTACTTATATTATATTTATTACAGCCTAGCCTACCTTTGGTTTCATAAATTTGTACTTTCTGTGAGATTGAGTTTTACAACTTTTTTAAATTTATTTAAATTATTAATATTCCTAATCTCTATTGGTAACTTATTATACAATCGAATGCCTTTGTAGAATAAGGAATTGAAGCTAGTCTGCCTATTTATATTTTCTAAGTAAAAATTGTTGCTCGCTCTTATATAATATTCATGAGTGTCTGATACTAATTTACATCTATTCTGTAAATCTAACGCAGCTACTGTTTCTACTTCAATTTCTTTTGATAGACAATTTCCAATCTTTGTTTTCTGTTAGCTAAGTAATTTTCTAAAAATGAATACACTTTACCACCTATACCTAATTTTTTTAGTTTTTTTAAAAGTTTACTTTTATTTATTGTTTCAAATGCTCTACGGAGATCAACAAATACTGCTATCACATGTTCACCCTTATCGAATTTCTCTATCCATTCAGAAATAACTGTCTGTAAGGCAGTTTCACAGTTTTGTTTTTGTCTAAAGCCTGATTGTTTAAATGTAATTAGTTTATTTTTATTTAGATGACTTTGCAACTGGTTACAAACAATTTTTTCGACTATTTTATTAGAACTTATTAACATATTGATTGGTCTGAGATCTGATCCCTTATTGGAGTTATTTACTTTTTTATCGAAATAATTGTAGAAGTCTTAAATGCATCAGGGATATTGCCCTCTAATAGACAAGAATTGCTAGTTCCCTAATCGATACCACAAAATATTCATTAACTTTATCTGTCTTTACTTCCCTCTCAGTATAAATTTGATTATTAACATTAACTTCAGAGATTTCATTATTATTCTTGGATGACACAATATCTTTTAGAATTTTCCACATTTCTTTGGCATTTTGCTTGTTTTGTAACTTCATTACGATATACCCTAAACATTTTTAAGTCATTTTCATTATTTGTAAATTTGTACCTGTTATATTGTATATCCCTATTATTCATTGAATTTTTTATTTCATCTGTTAACCACTCAGTTTTCTTATTTATTTTGATCTTTTTTTTTAGGTGTAGTTTGGTTTAAACAGTCTCGCTTTTGATTTTGGAATAATTTAAATTTGGTTTCTAAATTTATATCTCTGTTTATCTCTGCCCATCAATATTAATTAATTTGTTCCTTAATACCTCAAAATCTATTTTTCTCCTTGTGATTATTTCTTTATTTTCCTCTATAAATCTAATATTTTCTATTTTTATTAGAGTAGAGTAGAGTAGTTCTTTATTTGCATAAATTTTTTAGGTATAATTGAGCAAATAACGTCATAAAGAAAATTAATTTCAAACTAAAATCAAATTAAATTTTATAAGCTTAAGAATATAAATGTAAGTAAAAAACAAATTTAAATAGTTTAAAAGATCACAGGCAATAAAATTTTTGTAAAAAGACAGTAATAATTAACAGAATAGTAGGTTAGACTATTAATAAAATAAAATAATAAAATTAAATAAAATAAAGTAAAATAATATTATACTATGGTCTGCAATTTTAGGAGTATGTAATACAAAAGCTTTTTCCAGAAAATTTGTGATTGCCAAATCCAAACATTATATAAACAACTAACTAATCCATTCTTTTTCTCTGTTGATCCCATATAAATGAACACAGAGGCAGCATGGATGAGCTAAACTAATCTGAATATTTTTACGGTAATTACAATAAAACTGTTCTGTTACCGGCTTTTTTCATTTAAGAAGGCGTTGTTCTTGTCCAACAGAGCACTACTGCACTGTGACTGTACCCAGCTCGAAAGCGCCGAGCCGGTGCTGCCTATTTTTTCGCTTCGCATCTTACCATTGGCTAACTTTCCGTTTGTTTACGTTTAAACCAAATATTCATAGGGTTCTCTGCGTTTATTAGATTTTTAGATGTGATTCACAGGATTTCCCCTGTTTTTAGTTGTTTTACCTTTTTTTTGTTTAATTTAGAATAATCTGTGCCTTGTTGCCTTCGTTTTCGTCTTTTGACTCATTTTTTTAAATTGTAATGCACGTTGCTGATTAAAATGGGTTTGGGAAGTTCAAAAAAATACCTGGAAGAAATTTCCGATAGCGACAGTGATTCTGAAGAAGAGTACTTCAACAACCGCGAACCGTTGGAACCTGGGGCACCCTTTCACAGGAGTTCAGTGTCAAAGGATATGGCAGCTAGTGAGGCTGTTGCCTCAAATTCTGAGCAGGAAGTGGGACAGGACAGTAGCACTTTCATAACGCCAAATAATAAAGGGCACAGTCCAGTTGCTGTAGCTAATAACACTACAGATGCTCGAGTAAGTATTCATAAAGAGTTTGGTAAAAAGGGTTGGGTCAGATTGGGGTAATTATTCAGTATACAGTATACTTGCATAATTTGTAAGTTATTTACCTAGGTAATTAACAAAATTGTACCTGTCTTATTGGCTGTGGATTAGTGTCCAGAGAACATTGTTGATCATTGAGGACATGCAGCTATTTGTTGCCGAGGTTGTCGCCAATTCAAAATTGTAGTAGACCAATTCTAGCAGCATGGTTTCCAATCTATAGTCAAAATCCTATCAACTATACATTTCATAGTCCTTTGTCGCAACTAGCTCTAAATATTAATTGTATACAATGCAGTATTGATTTATTTCATGTTCCTATAAGGGTGATTCTTGCGTAATGTCCCAAAATAGTGTTACTTCTTGATATTTCCTAAACTAAATGAGTTTCACCCACACTTTTATTGTATTTTTATAATTTTTTTTATTTTAAACCTCAGTCAATTTTTTATTTCAATAGTTATGTTTTCACATTGTACTCAATCAAGTACTCAATACATATTGAAATGATTGTCTTCTTTTTCTTTCATAGACCAAGATGCTTGATTTTTGATACATATTGAATGTGATGTGAAAACATACTAACACCTGGTTCCCACCTATGACTTTTTTGTGAGTGCCCACTCACATGTTACATGATGTCAATATGAAATGTTATGACAGTCATATGAACGTGTGCAGGCACACACAATAAAGTCATATAGGGAGATATGGGTTTTAATATTTTAGAAGTCAAAAACCTATCATCTTTGACTTTACTTTCTCGAAGTTGACCTATATTTTGTCAGATAGAGTTAGTAAAAGCCTACTAAGAATATCAGCCCACTAAATAATTTAAACACATCCAAAGCAAATATAAAATATTATTCAAAATTGAACTAAATAATTTTTAATTTAAGGAAGATCGAATCAATTAAACTATTTAAAAAAAAAACAGTTTAAGATAGATCTTCTTTAACTGTTTGTTCAAATAGTAAAACAGTGTACCATTCAATTAGCAATTATTTTAATGACACTCTGTGATATGATAATTTCCCGATAATATTTTCACTATTATTTAATATATTTTTTGTTTCAAATATTTAGGTAGGTAGGTAAGTATTCTATTATTATTATTATTTGTTTTTATTTTTCTATGTTCATAGTTTGACTACTTAATACTGTGGATTTTTTTAAATGATTGGTATGTTTAAATAATTGTTTTATTATTATTATTATTATTATTTTAAGTATAATTTTAATCTTTTCACAAAAACAAAAGCTACATGACCATTTAAAGCAAAAAGCTTTAATAAAATGGCAATGATCTGCAATCAAAGAAAAAAAGTCATAATGTGCAATGATGTCACATTTTTTTGTTTGTGGTTGCCCCCAGCCACAATTGTTTCACATATTAGCGGCAATCATCCACAATCAACCACATTCATCCGCAATCACCCACAATCTTTTCACAAAGACCATTTAAAGCAAAAAGTTTTGATAAAACCACAATCATCTGTAATCTCTCTTTTGAGTATAGCTCTAAAATTTGTCATTAAATTTTTAGGTATTTATAGGTTTTTCAGAATAATGAACCCTGTTAAAGTGAATATTATTTAACCAAATATTTTAAGACCAGAATAATTCTCTTTATCATTTTTTATTTTTTTTCATACCTATGGGTTCCAAATTTTAACAGATTTGTTGCATTGTCCACAATTGTTTTTAGGCTAGGGCGATATCAATGATCAATCCCGAGCAGGTACTAAACTTTGCAGTCTTAAGAGAAATAGAGAAGAAATTGGATGAATATGAAATAGTTTCATTAATTTTCCTGCTTACAGACACCAAAAAGGCGCATATTGCCGTCCAAGAATTAAATATGTATCTTAGAGACGGAAACAGAAAAGTTTTGACTGACTGGGCTATTAATGCTAAGGAAAAATGGCAGGGAAAGCTGGTAGAGGCGCTGTGTATCATACAAAACTATGCGGTTTTAAGAGAATTGGGTTACCGAAACAAAACCGACCTTAAAACTCGATTTTGGCCACAAATCGCCACATTGACAGAATCAATAAATAAAACCCAGAAAATACTATATCTACTTTGTGAAAAATTTGACCAAACGATGACCTTGCAGTTTTTGGACCTTGTAAAAAAAGAATTCGACATTAGTAACCTACCGTTTTACGAACATGACTGGTTGTATCTCGAGATTTACTTTTTAGATTGGGAGAGTCTTCATAAAGATTTTGGAAAAACGCTACACGCGATTAAAAAGGTAAGGAATTTCTGGCAGTTGATTACAAGGTACTTCAGGATTAGCTCTAATCTGTTCACCCGCCAGAAATGATAATGTAGGAGAGGGGTTGTGCAATGTAAGATTGTTTTAGTTTTTTTTATTATGCTTGTGATCTCTTCTAGGGTGTGTTGGGAATTTGGAACCTTTGGTTGCACTTTGGCACACTGATGATGCTAACGTTGTTAGCGAAACGCGCGTCGAGTGCAAAAAAGTGTTTTTTTTTTGTGGTTTGTGGAAAACAATCATAATTTTGTTCTTCTAGGGTGGTCGGGTTGAAACAAAGATTTTCTTGATTTTCAGTTAATGTTTTATTGTTGTTTTGTTGTTTAATAATATTATTACTGTTGTTGTTATTTTTGTTATTATTATTTTTGTTGTTATTTAAGGATGTGTTAAAAAAAAAGTAATTTATATATTGTTTAAAAAAGTTTAGGATTCCATTTTCTGAAAGTTGTGAAATATAGAACTGGTTTTCTTTCTTGTTTTTGATACCCCAGGTGGCTTTTGTTTTGTTGTCTGCCTTTTCAATTATTATTTTATTTGATTTTTTAATAATTTTGTGTATTTTTTATATTTATTCTTATTTACTAACCCAAAGAGATAGCCTTCATAAAGTACTCTTTTGTTTTATTGATGTTTTTATGCCTATTGTCATCCAGTTGTTGAAAAACAAGTTGTGGTAGTAAGTGAGTGTGCTTTCAAATGAGTTGTATGCTTCATTCACAATATCCCGTCTATACACACCATCCCACACACAGTATTTTCAGAAAATATTCTAGCTGAAAAAATTCTTTGATTTAGTGGTACTTTAGAGATATTTGTTTTTAATGTAATGGTTTGTGCATGATGGTCTCCCAATCCATTTTTAATGATTATATGTTTTGAAAAGCTGGATGTATTCACAAAAAAGTTGTCAATGCAAGATTGTTTCTATTTGTTTGGTCTTGTTACATCAAATATTGTTTGTTGAAAGTTGTAGGTATTAAATAGATCAAGCATTTAATTTTTTTTGTGATTTCCTCTTTAGTTAAAGAATTATTATTTTGTAAAAAATTAATATTGAAATCTCCTGCCCAGACAAATTTGTAAGACTTATATTTTTGATGGCATTTTTTTATTATTATTTCAAAGAGTTGATAAAAAAAGCTCACTACAATTGCTAATTATTGCACACATCTCAATCAAACTTTCGATATTGTATTCTTCAAAACAAACAAGTTCTCTAAAGTCATCCAGATCCTTCCTTGACAAAGATACAGGTTCCTCCTCTGTTGCTATATTTTCTGTTGAAGGATGTTATCATTTTCTATCCCTGAATTCTTGTAAAGGGAACCTCTGTCTGCTTCATAGAGTGCTCGCTCAGGCATAGTATGTCTTGAGCATCTTTCAATGTTGAGAGGTGTATGGGTCAGTCCATATCAAGTCAACCAGGGTATTTTACCACACCATCTCCGATGTTGATGATTTTTAGTATACATGTTTTTCTTACCAAAAAACTGGAAAATCCAAAATTTCAGACTTTTTTGACCAGTTGTTTATTTTGAATTAATTTTTGAAAATCGAAAAAGTCACTTATTTGTCCTTAACATGTGCGCACAAAATTAGGAATATCCAAAGAACCACTTATAATAGAAAAGTAGGTGAAGGTTCATTTTAAAGCTCTTATAAAGACCTTTCATATGAGAATATTGCATAACATATATTGAAAAAAAAAAATAAAAAAAAAAAATTTTTGATTTTTTTTTTGAAAAATTTCAAAAAGGCCATTTTTAATTTTTTTCAAAAAATTATATTATTTTCTTTAAAGTGTTATTAAACTATTCACAAAATTTTGAGATGGACAAATCATGGGTTCAATGTGAAAAAATTTATTAAAAATGTCACATGCATGAAAAATCGCCTATAAATAGACAATGCATTTTGGTAATTAGAAGAATATAATGGGGTTTAAAGCGATATTATAAAAATATTTAACAATATTTTATTTAATAAAAAATTATATCCTATGTTTCATTCTGTATCAGTAATCAGATTAACATTGCCCCCCATTGTAATATTTACTTACAAAACCTCTTTTCCACCGGAGACGTACTATTGGATGTTCCAATTCTTAGGAAAATATGCCTGTATAAACCTGCCAATACTTTTGTGAAATACTGCCTGTTTATTCCTGTTTAACATTAAGGACACACCTCCTTCATTTTATTGGTCTGTTTAGGTACATTGTGGGGATTTGCTGACATGAAAATTCCTGCATAAATTGATTTTAAATTTTTGGCAAGTATCTTCCTGATACAGCTCCAAATAATCGATACATAATAGTTCGACTGAAGGTTTATCAGAAGTCATCTCTGTGTAATTTTAAAAGTTTCAACTATGGGTGAGGCAACTGGATGGACTAAATATAAAGTAAAGTGCTGTGATCCACTAGAGTTAAAAATCAAGCATTTTGGGAAATTAAGAAATGTGACCAAGTGGATGTGCAGTTACAAAAATGTCAAAATGGGAATGAAAATCTGTGATGGTTGTAGACTAAAGCTTTCAAAGGAGTTTAAGGCATCTGAAGAAGATGAGGCAGCGTAAGTAACAAATAGTATTTTTTAATATAAAATTAATAAACTAAACCAATTGTGTCAAGTACGGAGTGGAAAAATCTCATGGCATTATTTTGCATGGCATTATTTTGCATGGCATTTTGAGAATACAGACATTATGTACAAATTTCTTGGCATTATGTACACATTTTGGGTCAGCTGTTACCCCCTTTTTAAGTTCTTATAAAAAACTAACTTTTTAAATTTTTTTAGACCCAGTCAAGTTCCAGAAAATGATCCAGATTTTCAAGATCCTGCTGAATCATTTACTCTTTTAAACAAGTCATTGGAGCTTCTTGGCGTGTCGCCGATTAAAAGAAAAAATGTATACAAAGAAAAAATTGATATTGTACAGCATACAATTGCTAAAGCATTTACAAAGGAATCAGATTCAACGCTAGTAAAGGAATGCCAGAGTGACGAAAGTGAAATGATTAAGCAGTTAAAGGACAAATTTTTAAAAACCGAAAAGAGGAGTGAGAAAATACTAGTTTTATCATGTTTACCTCAAAGTTGGAGTAGAAAGAAGATTGAAGAAGAATTTGGAGTTTCTCAATATTTGGACAGAGCTGTAAAACAGTTAGTTAAGGACAATGGGATATTATGTTCTCCTAACCCCAAACCGGGAAAGACCCTTAGTGATAGAGTGGCCCAAATAGTGGTAGATTTTTACCAAAGGGATGACATTAGCAGGACCATGCCAGGTAAAAAAGATTATGTTGTTATCAGAAAATATGGAGCTGAAAAAGAATATGTACAAAAAAAATTAGTCTTAGCTAATTTAAAAGAAATTTATGCATTGTTTAAAACTGAGTACCCCAATGAAAAAATTGGGTTTTCAAAATTTTGTGAACTGCGACCCAAAAACTGTATACTGGCAGGAAAAAGTGGGACTCATACTGTATGTGTATGTACTATACATCAAAATATAAAACTAATGCTCAATGGCTCCAAATTAAATAAGCTATATGATGAAAATAACAGGCCTCTTGCAATATCTTATCATGATTGCCTTTATAAACTAATGTGTAATCCACCTTCAGTGGACTGTTTTTTAAGCAATAGATGCAAGCAATGTCCTGGAGTAGAACAGTTTAAAAATACGTTAATAGAAAAATTTGAGGAAGAATTAATTGATGAGGTCTCATTTAAAAAGTGGGTCTCAGTAGATAGGTGTACTATGGAAACCGTTGTTAAGAAAAGTGATGATTTTGTCCAGGAATTTACTGATGATCTTGTAAAACTTAAATCACATTCTTTTATTGCAAAAATGCAAAAAGATAGATACAATGAAATAAAAATTAACCTTAAACCTGGAGAGTCTTTGATCACTTGCGACTTTGCGGAAAATTATTCCTTTGTTATGAAGTCCAGTCTTATCATTGGAATAACAGCCAGGCAACCCTCCACCCTTTTGCCATTTATTTTCTAAGTGATGGTAAACTGCACAACCTGAATTATGTGTTTATTTCGGAAAGCTTGCATTTCATTTATTTTTAAAAAAATTAATGCCTGATTTAAAAATCAAAATACCAGCACTTAACAAAATTTTTTATTTTTCGGATGGATGTGCTGCGCAGTACAAAAACAAAAAGAATTTTCTGAATATATGCCTGCATAAAAAAGATTTTGGTGTTGAAGCAGAGTGGCATTATTTTGCCACCTCACATGGCAAAAGTGCCTGCGATGGCTTGGGAGGAACTGTTAAAAGACTTGCTGCCAAAGCCAGTTTGCAGGGGCCCTATGACAATCAAATAATGACACCTCTACAATTGTTTACTTGGTGTGAAGAAAACATATCTGGCATTGATTTTAAATATTGCACAGAAGCAGATTATACAAATCATGAAATAATTTTGAATAAAAGATTTGCGGAAGTCTTAACAATACCGGGGACACAAAAAATTCATGCTGTAATTCCTCTTACAGAAAGCACGTTTTTGGCAAAACAGTTTTCTACATGCTTAGAGGTCGAAACACATAATCTTTTTAAAGGTGGAAGCATTATTTTGCAAAATATCGAGTCAGGGTTTGTCACTGTAGAATATGACAGTGCTTGGTGGCTGGCTTGTGTCTTGGGAAAAAATAATGAGAGCGGAGAACTGAAAGTAAGCTTTCTTCATCCACGAGGACCTGCCTCATCATTTTTTTACCCAACACCTCAAGATATTTTAATTATTAAACCAGAAAGTCTTATAAAAAAAGTTGAACCCAACACTGCTACTGGCAGAACTTACAATGTCAGCAAAAAAGAAATGTCAGATTCATCAGAAATTCTTAAAAGAAAGTTAAAAAAATAAATTTAAGGTTTATAGTTAGTCTTAGTGTTTTCTGTCTAATTTTTATCAACGAAGTAGAAAAGTTTGTTTATTTCTTTTGCGAGTTTAAAATAAAATAATTTGTAGATAAAGCCTCTGGGTATTTTTTAAAACCTGTATCCATCCAACAAATTTATTTATTTTAATATCCAGTGCACTATTGGTGCTCCTAAAATATGTTTATTTTTTTAAATGCATGATTTTTAATGTACTTAATATTTTTGATATTTTTTTTGACATTGAACCCATCATTTCTCCATCATAAAATTGTGTGGATAATTAAGTAACACTTTGACCAAAATTATATATTTTTTTCAAAAAAATTAAAAATGGCCTTTTTGAATTTTTCAATTTTTTTTTCAATTTTTTATTTTCATTTTTTTTTGTTAAAATTATGTTGTGATATTTCATAAAAAAGAGCTTCAAAATGACTTTAAAATGAGCCATTTATTACTTTCCTAGTGTAAGTGGTTCTCGAGATATTGCTAGTTTTGTACATTCTTGTTAAGGTCAAAATGCTGACTTTTTTATTTTGAAAAATTAAAAAAAAAAAACTACGAATCAAAAAAATCTAAAAATTTGCATTTTCAACTTTTATGGTAAGAGGAAAATATATACCAAAAATCATCAAAATTGGAATTGGTCGCGTAAAATTTTTGTGATTTTTTGGTTGATTTGATATGGAATGACCCGTACTTCAAGCTCCAATAATGAAGTTTTCAAGCATTGTATTGTTTTGGTGATTGATGCTATTTCGCCTGTGTCATTTTTTGAAGAGTTCTTTCTGCTATTCACCTTTATCAACTTGGGTTGTGCACCAGACATTGTGCCAACCTGTGTCATAGTTAATTGGGGAGGGAAAAAAATGGCATGTCTTTTTTATTGGAGTTGACGCTGATATAAAAATAAGTAGTTAAAAAAGTTTGAAAGAAATAGAAGGAATAGTTTTTGAACATATTTTTACCTCTTTTACTAGGTTTTAAAACTTATGGATATGGAAGTACTCGGAGAAAGTTTAGAAAAACCCATACCAAAAAATAAAAAATATATTGAACCTAACAGTGATCCAAAACAAAATATTAAATCAGAGAGCATTGAACTGAAGCCTGCACAATATCTTGGAACTACGGTACAAGAACAGAAAAAAGTGCAATTAGAAGAGCAAGCTAGATTAAACTTGTTTAATCGAATGGTGGAATCTGAGTCTAATCAAAGAATAGACCCAGTAGATCAAAGGACTGGGCATTTTCAAAGACGGGTTATAGATACGACACTTCAAGGATATGTGGAAGGTAAATATACAGACCGCTTCAAGCTACTGCGAACATAGGGCGGAAGAAGTCTAATTTGCCAGTGTACGTACATGCAGAGACACCGCACGCCTATCAGTGAAGCAACCAATACTCAGGCTTGCGATCACCACTTGCATGACTTTCCTTTGGTATTTAGTACGCCTCTAACCACGGTGCTGTGTGGAGCGTAGTCAATGAAACCGGAATTTGGTCAATAAATACGCAAATTTTTATAACGTAATTTTCATATTTTTTGTCACTGATAAATAAGAGCGTTTTATTGTCAACTGCTCAGATTTATCAGTGACGACATGTTACAATGAAAATAATAAGGAGAAACAAAATAAAAGCAAGTTCTCAAAATAAAATAATACATTCTAAAAACCAAAAAGATTCTCCCAGTCAAAAAAAAATTAAAGCAAATGTTCGAAAAGTCCTCCTTGCTCGGCTAGACAATATCCGAGCCTACTATAAAAACCCCTTCCAACGTTTCCAAGCATGTTAGGGGTGATAATTTGAAAAGCTTCTTCAAAAACAGATAGAAGTCATTAGGAGCAAGATCGGGAGATCGAGCTGGCCATAAAATAGTTCCCCGTGTACTTATAACCCGATTAGGAAATACATTATCAAGATATTCCCTAACAAGGCCAACATTGTGAGCGGAACAACCATCTTGTTGAAACCATGTTTCACCAAATCTTACACCTAACAACTGCCTAGCAGTTGGAATAATGTGCTGCTGCAGTAGATCCAAGTATCTAGGACCATTCAAATTGCAATTGCCGTTAATAAAAAATGGCCCAATTACGTGTTCCCCTATAATACCCCCCCCCCCAAACATTTAGTTTTTGGGGATACTGTGTTCTTACGTCAAAATACAAATGCAAATTTTCCCTCGACCAATATCGAACGTGTGTTGGGTTATGACGATTTGACCATTTGACCATCTGCACTTTTTCGGCAACTTCATAGACATCCATTTTTGGTTTTAAAAATGTATTATTTCAATTAAGAACTTATCCATCTGTTTCTCGAGCAAGGCAGAAATAAAACAAAATAATAAAAACAAAATGAATTTCCAAAAGATAACACTGCAGCGTGCTTCGAATCCGTCGTACGGCACGGAGAGTAAATTGGACTTGATTCCCCCTATGTTCGCAGTAGCTTGAAGCGGTCTGTATATATTTTTTTATTAAGCATTACTATACAGGGTGTTTCAAAATTCACTATCAATATTATATTTATGGGTGTCTTCGTTAAGCTTATATTATTGTTTGTTGGAGTGCACAAGATTTAGACCCTGGAAAATACAAACAGGTTTGACATCATCTCGATAGTTTAAACCATAAAGTACTCTCAAAATCTTTCTTTGTAATCCAAAAATACATTCTCTGTGGGAGGAATGACCCAATGATCCCACAACAGGAGACCATAAGTGCAGTGTGACAAAAATAGGGAATGGTATGTTACTATATTAGGGAATTCAGAGAGGTCACATTTGCTAGGGATCTCACCGCCAATATACTTGTTGCTAGGGCTACAGCATCCAGCATACAGGTGATAATAAGAGTAAGAATCTACAGGGAGATGATTTTCAGGGGTCGAGCCCTTTTTCGCCCCATAAACTTGTGGTGCTCCTCTTAATAGTAAATTTTGAAAAACTGTATAACTTCTGTATACACTGCGATGGGTAGGTATTTATTGTTAAATGAAAAGTCTCAGTATTAAAAAAGTCCTCTTTTTAAAAATCCTGCTCAAAATATATTATTTTTTAGGTGGTCATTACTATGACCAGCCGTCAAGTACCATTACAAGTATTGGTAGAGAAAGAAGAAACAGTGAAAATTGTTACAACATAAACAGGGAGCGTCCAGGAAAAGTCCTTATAATAGACCAGAAGTATTTCCACACCGAACCCGACCAAAAATATGCAAAACTACTGCATAAAAAGTATGTACACATAAAAACAGTAGAGATAGACTCTTGAAAGTTACTAATTTATACATCTTGAATATATTACAAAAAAGTTTGTTTATAACAGGTTCAATGATAGAACATTAAGTTATTACAATACTTAGTACTACCTGCCTTATTATTAAGAGTTGGAAATTTGACATTAACGACTTTATTTTTTAAAATTTAGAACGGCTTTTTCTTCCTAATTTCCTAAATATATAATATGTTGCCAATAATCGAAAACAAGATGGCTGGACGTATGGCGGGATGTTTGACTTTTTTTATTTTAAGTTTAGATTAAAAAGAGACAAGATACCTGACAGTTACGGAGACTTTGGTTATATTATATGGAACAATGTTTACCTTTCTGTTATTTACAGTACAGACCAGAGGCGGACCTACTTAAATATAAATTTAAACATGGATTATACTATTAAAATTTTACTATCATATGAAATCTGCAAAATAATTTAAAAAACATGCAAAAAATGATTCTGCCAATTTGAGCTTTGGAAGCTTCCTAGCAATAAATGTTTGTAGTATGATTTTATACAAAATAAATTTATTACAAAGTTTGGATATGATTTATAGCAATTTCAATTTTCAACACAATAAAATTATGCCAAACATTAAAATAAAGAAACACAGTTCATAGCACCTGGAACATCAAGAAAAAAAAATATTACCTACTAGCTAAAAAATATGTTGTTTTGTTTGTTAATTTTGTTATTTTTTCTGGTCATTAACAGAAACTTACTTATACTGACTTCTTCAGTACACAATAGAGTCAATAATACAAAGTTATGATTGTTTTCCACAAACCAAAACTACACTTTTTTGCACTCGACGCGCGTTTCGCTAACAACGTTAGCATCATCTGGAGACGATAAACAATAAACTAAATTAACCTACACTCTATCTTATATACAATCTTTTAGTGGGCGGAGATAAGACTAATAATTTGTGATTGATCACGATTTTTAATCCTATCTCCCCTCAACTACAGAATAAAGTCTACTAAACGGGATGGGTCCTCTATCTTCATTTAAACTATTTCTGGATTTAATGATTTCCATACTTTCATATGCATTCAAAAGTCTTTTGTTTGGTACACTTTTTAGAAGTTTTAGGTTATCTAATGTGAATCTATGATTGTTTTCAAAAGCATGCTCGGCCACACTTGACTTTTCTGTCATTCCGTATTTGAAGTGTGCAAAGTGTTCTTTAAAACGTGTTTGAAGAGAGCGTCTCGTTTGGCCAACATATTTTTTGTCACAATCCATGCAACTAATTTCGTAAATTCCACTTTTTTCTAGAACTGTAGTTTTATCCTTGGGATTTCCTAGTAAGCTTCTTATTGTGTTACCGGATTGATATACTAATTGTAATCCTTTAGTATAATTAGGATTATAAGGAATTGATACAAATTTTGAGTCGCAGGTATCTTTTTGTCTGAAAAAAGTGGAATTCCGAAAGTTCTTTTGAAAAGAATGTCTGTTTATCAGCTTATTTATTAAGCCTTCGTCGTAACCGTTTTCGCCAGATATATTCCTAATCCTATTCTTTTCTGCTTCAAATCTTTTTTTGTTTAAGGAGAAATTTACTAATCTATATGCTAAAAAGTGCAAACTTGCAAGCTTATGTTGTAAGCAAAGAAAAGAGAGTAATGTAATAATAATAGTAATGTAGAGACATCTAGGACAGACAAAAAGATTTAAATATTAATTCGAAGGGCGAGCGCAGATGGCAACGGCGGCAGTATAAATCAACCTTAATATTCTGATAAGAGTTAGGAATTCAATATTCTTACAAACCTGAACACATGTGACTTAACTTTTATTGGTGTTTGCAAGTTGTTTTAAAGACTTTACCTACCTTCGAAAATATCTTATTTGCGCATTACTTATTTCATCAAAAGTATGCTTTATTTTATTGTCTTTATAAAAAAAAATCTCGAAAGAAACCTTATAAAAACGTTCGAAAATATCTCATTTGACGCATTGGGAATTAACTACTTCATCAAAAAAAAAAAACGTGTTTTTTTGATATGTTAATCTAAGGATCTACAATTTAACTACATTTCTTTTTTAATTTTCTGTGTACCTACCTGCATGTACCGTTGTTTTCAAAACATTGGTGATTTGTTCCAAAATATCACTTTAAATGCACTGAAATATTCTCCTACTGGTAAAAAACACTTTTTTTGACAAAATGTGGTTTTCAAACGACTTATAAACTGCTTAGAACATCCTGAAATTTTAAAATAAATAACACGAAAAAGCTTATATCAATAAAAATATAATCCGACCGTCTGCGCTCTGCCGACTTTCCCCTCCCACAAGCCAATCACGACCTAAAGTGTTTGAGACAGAATTCTCTGTCTATATTGTTCTAACGTCGTTTAGAAGGATAGAAAAATAATCGATATTTCTCACCTTTGTTTTGTTGTGATTTTATTTGTAAATAAACACTGGTTATTGTTTGCCAAGGAGTTTTCGTTGGACCAGATATCTTGTTTCTTTTTAATCTAAGATTTTAAGAGATTAAAATAATTTTTTTAACAGTTTCTAGATCTGATATAAAAAAAACAGAATTAAATTATAATTTTTTTCAATCGCGAGGGTTTCATTATTTTGAGTTGAGGCATAATGGGGTTGTTTGAAGTAATTGTGTCATTTTTGTTCTTAACATTATTCTTAAGTAGCAAATTTGTAAATTTAAACAAAATTCTATTAATTATGAAAATGGTTTCATGTCTCTTGCCATTGTGACCTAGAAATAAAGTAATGTCATTTAAATTTTTCAAAGTGGTCTTCGTTAAAATTTCTCGGTGATTTTGCAGCGTTAAATAAGCAAATGCAGCACAAACTACACCATCATCTTTAGGATAAGATAATCCCCCCTGCCACTAGC
Organism: Oxystoma pomonae; assembly: GCA_963921995.1. Taxonomy (NCBI): domain Eukaryota; kingdom Metazoa; phylum Arthropoda; class Insecta; order Coleoptera; family Brentidae; genus Oxystoma; species Oxystoma pomonae. Next base: position 73,754,054 of record OY998171.1, read on the forward strand.
AGATATTAGATTTGATTTGTAGGATAAATATTACTCTGGCTGGCTAAAACTTTTTGCCTTTGAGCAACTACAAAATTTTTTATTTGGAGAAATTTAAAAAATTTTGCCTTTAAAGAAAAAAAATTTAAAAAGCATGTGTATGTGCTTTAATAAACTTAATATTGTCTATTAACAAACGTTGCTGCTAAATAAGCGCCAACTTCCTCAGTTTCAGAGATAGAATTTTTTTTAAAAATATCTCTAAAAAAAACCGTGATCCTGCGGAAAACATTTGCCCTTATTTTATGGAATGACCCGTATGTAAGTAGATCTTGTTTAAAAATGAAATATTCTAATAGACAATATCCGAGCCTATTATAAAAACCCCTTCTAACGTTTCCAAGCATGTTAGGGGTGATAGTTTGAAAAGCTTCTTCAATTTTAATCCGAAGTTCTTCCAAATTATTAGCCCTTTCATGCCCGTAAACTTTATTTTTGATATAACTCCACAGATAGAAGCCATTAGGAGCAAGATCAGGTGATCGAGCTGGCCATAAAATAGTTCCCCGTGTACTTATAACCCGATTAGAAAATTTATTATCAAGATATTCCCTAACAAGGCCAACATTGTGAGTGGGACAACCATCTTGTTGAAACCATAATATGCTGCTGCAGTAGATCCAAGTATCTAGGACCATTCAAATTGCCGTAAATAAAAAATGGCCCAATTACGTGTTCCCCTACAATACCCCCCCCCCCCAAACACTTTTAAAAAAAATACAAATGCAAATTTTCCTCCGAACAATATCGAACGTGTGTTGGGTTATGACGATTCAATAATGGAAAAGTGCATTCATCTGTGAAAAGAATAGATTATCACGATTAGCCCTTTCCATCATTGTTTCGCAAAATTCCATACGACGATAGTTGTCCTTCGGAAAAATTTGATGCGTTTATGACGCTTTGTAAGCATGATAACCATTTTTTTTGAGAACACGTAAAACAGTGGCTGAAGACGTATCAACTGCTTCGGCAATTTGGTGGCTAGTTAACTTTCGATTTTCCTCCACTGCATTCAAAACAGTGGGATTTTTATGGTTTTTTGGCGCTACACAACCAAACTTTTCAAAATTCTGCATAAACCTATGAATCGTTGATAACTAGGTTCTGGGCGATTTACAAAATTCTCCAAAAAAAGTTCTTGAATAAGTCTCAAAGGTCTGCCTTGATAGTACCATTTGACTATCTGCACTTATTCGGCAACTTCGTAGACATCAATCTGTTTCTCGAGAAATAATAAAAACAAAATAAATTTACAAAAGATAACACTGCAGCGTGCTTCGAATCCACCTCGATCGTACGCCACGGAGAGTAAACTTGACTTGATTCCCCCTATGTTCGCAGTAGCCTAAAGCTTATTGTATACCCGGTGTGCCTCATAAGTAGCACCTGTGTGTGTTAATTAATCAAGGCCGTTTAAGATAATTAAACTAAAAAACATCAGGTACCTACCTTTTTTAGTCGGGGCTTTAAAAGCGGAACATCCAAAAGATCCTTTTGTTGAACGTTCAACTTGATCCTCTTTAAAATGCAATTCACATAACTAACAGGTACAAAAACAAATTGTAAATTACCACAAATTCCACTACTTTTGTCACTTTTTTATTTAACTTTTTTTTTGGGTGAAATTTTCTCGTTTAATTGAATTCAGAACTATTTGGAAATTGAAACACAGAAAGTACCTATTTATACCAAATTCACTTGTTACAAAATAACATATAGACCTATAAACAAAAAAATCTCTAAATTATATGCACTTTTTCGAACAAATAGCGTATTTATACCGGCGAAAAATTGTTCATAACCTCTTAATACGTACACCATACACCACCCGACCTGACATTTGATAAAATCTCTGAACCTATTTATCACAAAAAACACGGGCTTTTTCGCAAAATTTTATACAATAACAATAATGTACCTGTTATTTAATATTTAATAATTAGTTGAAAAAAATAACCGCTAAAAATTAAAAATAGAACTTTGTTCACCGAAAGTAAACAAAACACTTCGGCCAGTTTCGCCGCTATTATGACGTCATCATGGATACGATATAGTCGCGTTCGAGCTAGGGCACTCGCGCTCTTTTTGGGCAAGGACACAACCCCCTCAAATGAAGTAGGCCTTCTACAGATAAATTAACGTATTTTAAATAAAATATAAAGAATTTCTTGCTTTTTCGTAATCTGAATTTCACCAATACCATTTTTAATTGTTTTATAACACAAAATTTACGACAAATAATAAAAAAAAAACATTATTTTTAATCGCGGTTATAAACACCGTATTTCTGAGACATGCAGTGGACGTCCGTCTTTTATCAACCTTTGATTGCGCGCGCGAAAACACAGTTACTTCCGCCTGCTCCCCGCAACTGCCCCTACCTAATTTTTGGGAGCTTTATTACACCGGTTTCCGAGCAGTTATTATTATGGTTTAAAGATCGCCAATATTCGGTCCCTTTCGTTCGACCTTTTCTATAAAGCTCTTCAGACCCACGTAAGACTCATGTCGTGCCGCTCATATTGCTATCTCTTTTTTTTATATGGCAAATCACTAAAGCCTTATCAAAATTTTAGAAGTAGTGTAGGGGCATATGTCGATAATTTCTATCCCGTGGGATTTTTTATGAAGAGGTTTTATGACTATGTGGGATTGATAGCTTTTTAGTCACACAATCAAGTGTTACCGGGTGTTTTGTTCGCATTCGTGTAGAAGGGGTTGATATGACGACATCTTTCAAGATGGCGGCCAAAAATCATCAAAAATACAACTTTTGCAACGGGGGCATGATTATACTTAATTCCATATAACTCGAGGGCGAGAATTCCAAAAAAATCAATTTCAAGGTCATCCGATTTTAAATGACCTTGAAAATCGCAAAAAAAAAAGATTTGCCATTTTCTCTTCAAAAAATCTTAATAATTCGACGATTTGTCAGACCGACTTCAAATGTACCTCAAACTATTAGGCATGTATACATGCCAAATTCGATCCTTGGTGTGTGATGCAGTTTGAAGTTTAATGACCTTGAAAAATACCCCAGTAAAATTAAGATATTGCAAAAATAACATATTAAAGGGCGCTATTCATCAACTATTAAAGCGAAGAGGGCCAAATTTGATAAGAGAAATAAGAAAGTGAAGTCCAATAATATTGTTAAAAAAAATGTGGTTCAGCTATGACGAGTTTCAATATGGCGGCTGAAGAAAGCAAATAAATTTCAAAAAAAGGACGTTTCATTAACAAGATGAGTGATCTTGTTAATGAAACGTCCTAGACCTAGACCTTCAAAAAAAAAATATATGATAACTTTTTCGAGGCAATAAACAAGTGTAACGATATTTTTCTGTTAATAAAAACATTATTGGAGGTTTGCCAGTAAGTAATGCTTCGTCAGAAAGAAGCTTCTCCCGCCTCAGAAGATTGAAAACATAAATACTTAAAACACTATGACGGAAATTCGTTTGTGGGGCTTAGCGTTGCTGCATATCAACAGACATATTGAAATTGACATTGAGCAAGCTATTGACCGGTTTGCACAAAAAAAAACCGGAAACGAACTATTTTTTGAGATAGGCATCTTATATTTGAGATATTGCAATATAAAAGGTAATGTTTCAACCTAAAAAGCTTTCTAGACCTCAAAAGAAAAGTATTTAGCTACTAGGTTTTTTTTGTGGTTTGTTTGTTATCTGTTTTTTATAACTGAAAAAATTATACGCAGTTACTCAAGCGCGGATTTCAGGGGGGTAGGGGGTTATTACCCTCCCACTCTGGATTTAAATTTTTTACGAAAATATTTACATAATCAAAAGTAGGGCCCAAATTGCGGCACCTTTGATATTTACGATATTCGTTAAATTTTGTGTTAAAAATGGCGTTTGTAGTGTCATTTTCGTAAATATTTTCGCCTGCTGCACTTTGAAACCATTGATATATTTACAATTTTAGTTTAATTTATATCAAAAATGTATTTTTCAGTGCAATTTTCTCAAAAATTTTCGACTCATTTAGACATTTTTTAAAATAGAAATGTATGAAATAAACAACTTAAAATCTGAGTACCCCCGCTCCCCTAGATTTGAGGCCAAATCCGCGTAGTTACTAAGTTTTGTTTGAATGTATTGATATCTTCCTCATGGTATCGAAACCGCCCCCCCCCCCCCGCTTTCAAATGGCTGGGACCGCCACTGCCATGAGACACCATGAGAAACTCAAAAAAATCGCAATTTTTTTTTAAAGTTTTGATGATCAACATTTTTTGGCTGATTTTTATTCAGAAATTGCTGCAAATTCAAACAGGGGGGGGGGGTTGATTTTTTTTTAATTTGACTTGTTTTTAGTAACTCGATTTATAAACTGGATACACGGACTGGGACTGAAAAAGACAAGAAACGACTGTATGAAGTTTTCCAAGATAAGTTTAAATTTGAAGTTACGCACGAATTGAATTTGCCACATTATGAAATGATAAAGGTATAATATAGCATAAATGATACAGAGGTCGCGATTCTTCAGAAACGACAGATATCTCACCCCTCACAATTCTAACATACATTTTTAAATAAAGGGTTTCTCACAAAAACTGCCTACAAAAATTAAGATTTTTCATTTACTGGAACAGTATTAAAAAATTAAATTTTAAGAATTATTAGCCAATTACTCCTGAGGAAGAAGCAGTTAGTGCAAAGTTGTGTTTAAAAATCGTCAGATTTTCTGATGGTTTTTGAAGAATCGCGACCAGGATGTCAACAAATACAGTGTTTTAAAATTTAGTATCAAGGTTTTAGAGGGTATTTTTCAGGACAAAATAAGATTTTTTCTTTTTCCATAAACATGTATCTGCAACTGCTTTGTTAACGATCTAAAGTTGTACGAATTTTTTACAGGGTTGAAACTGGTCAGGGAAGCACTGGAAAAGTCAGGGAAAATAAAAAGTGACCTGGAAAAGTCAGGGAATGGGTCCCAAGACATGGAAATTAGGGAAAAGTTGTCTGTCAGTCTGTTGTCTGTCTGTATACACGATAACTCAAGAACGCCTTATTCGATTTTAACGAAATTTGGTACAAAAATCCTCTTATCGGCTGACCATGATCTGGTTAACTTCTGGGTAGGGTGGTGCAGGGTTGAAGGGGTGAAAAGGGGGATCAAATATTTAAAAAAAATTAGTTATTTGAAAAAAAGTTAAAATATATAAAAAAATCATAACTTTAGAAGTAAAGCAGCTGTGTGGTTTTCAGATTTTGGTTTTCGTAAATATTACCCAAAAATTCTGTTCTAAGGTTAATATCTTTCAAAGCTACATACAAATTTCATTCTTAAATTGCGAAAATTTTTGCGCGATAACATCACTAGTTATTATACAATTTACAATTATACAATTTTAGTTTAATTCAACCTCCTTCCAAGTTCCTAATATTTATGACATGATTTTAGCAACACAAAAAAAGCTGCGACCGTCCCTTATTGGAACTTGTAAAATAACCTGGATTTTTAAAATTTTTGGTCAATCAAAACTTGGAAAAGTTAGGGAATTCAAGAATTGAAAATCAGTTTCAACCCTATTTTAGTTTTTTCTTTATATCTTTTGCAGTTCCTTAGATATTTAGGTCAAATTTGAAACATAGCCCAGATAAAAAAAAACTGCATAGATTCTTATGAACGTTGGTGAGTTTTTATCTTGTTTTATAGGGTTTTATAAGATTCTAGGAGCCATCCTCGTAAAAACTGATAGAAAACACCTTTGCTTTATCAGATTTGTCTTGGTTTTTACAAGTTTGTTTCACATACCGCGTAGAAAATATAAAACCTGTTATGAAACTTTAACCTCCTGTAAATAGGAAGAAGTCTTATTTTGACCTGAAAAATGCGCCATTAATATCTTGATACTGAGTTTATACACCCTTATGTTTACTAAACGTATACAAAAATAAATTGCCCTTATTAGTCTCATCCTTTAAGCACGGTGAACAATAGACACTTAAGGGGAAAATACACCATAAGCACATTTCTCGGATTATCCACTTAATCGTGATTAAGTCCTTGTTGCTCTCATACAAAACAAGAGTGAGAATGGATTAGTATCTAGGGGTTTAAGTTGCACAAATAAAGATCGCATGTTCGGAACAGATATGTCGTACAACAGCGACTATGTCTCACTTATCTCTACGACCACCCTTGCAGTGTTCGTACGCAGCTAGCGTATCCTAACCATTTTATTACCTGTGGGTTTTCATAAATGCCTGATCACAGTTTCACTCCTTCTATTTTTTATTCTATTGCCCTCTCACTTTTTTCGACAAGGAAGGAAATAGAAGTGGGCGGCATAAAGTAAAACTGTGCATCAAGCACTGAACAAGAATTGGTTTGGTTATGTCGTACGTGGTAAGCAGAGCTTTAACTTTAAGGACGCTTTCACAAACGCATCAAAGATACGATAACAACAAGGAGTTAAAAATAGCTTGCCTACTTTAACAGTAAGATTTACTAAGATCTAAATAGTAGCCCCCACAGCTATAAATATTTACACCTGTGGGGGGTACCAAATTTTAAAACCAATTTTCAAAAATCACTTACCCATACAGAAAAGTATATTTATTGCAAAATACCACTGGAAAACTGCTTTTTTTCTCAAAAGATACCATATTTTAGGAGAAAATGCCCTAAAACTAATTTTTTTTGACAGGTGTCAAAATGGCAAATGGTGAACCCGCCAAAAATTTGGCACAAAATAGCTTCATTATATGTGAGGTTTGAGGTTATAAAATTGTTGACTTTTTAGACCACCTCTGGGAGCTGGTTTAAATTTATAGCCCCCAGAAAGGATTGTTTTGTTGCAATTGGTATAAGTTCGTTTATAATTTCCCTAAGTAACCGTTTTTACAAGGATTAATTTACCTTATTTAATATCACAAGTTGTTCATTAACCAATCAAACACCTCCAATTTTTAACAGAAAAACGCCATATTTTAAACCCGTTTTCAGTACAAAAAATATATTTATGAGGGCACGACGAGGCAAAACAAACATAAGTGAAGGTCACTGATTATGCACGAAAAATACCAAACAAAAAACCCAAAACAACTATATTAATTTATTTACAAACTTGAGGTTATTTTAAAGCTCAGTCAAGAAAACTTTCCTTACCCAAATCCCACTCATTTCAAAGCTGTAGCTTCATCAGTGGAGGTTGGTGCAAGCCAAGGTGCAAGCAGAAGTAAGAGATCCGAACTCGGTATTTGTGATTTGAACGCAGCTAATATTTTGAAACTGACATTTCGACAGTGACAGAAGTGTAAACAAAACTTGCATTTAAGTTTTTTAATACATTTCGTAAATAAAAACACCTTTTAAATAAATACAAAATTAATCTACTCCGTATTTTGTTATTACACAGTTTTAAGTTTTAATTGCAGGGTGTTTATTATTTAAACCCCGCGTGGGTTTAAATTTTGTAATTTTCTTTTGTAATAAATTTAAACTTTCTTCTTAAATCCAACAAAAAATTGTGTTAAGGTGATTATTCAATAAACAAATTTACTAAAATTCTTATAAATCAAACTGTCCAAAACTCAAGGAGGGTTGGTTGAAAAAACTTAGGACCGTTCTAAAATAGATTAAACCCTTTTTGTAAATCCCACCGTAAGTGTCTAATATAGCGGCCCTGCCAAAAAATCCTTATAGTATCTCATAGCTATATGTTTTTTAGTCAATTACCAACTTTGTGGATAGCGTCACGGACGAGTCCAGCATATTCATTTGCATCCTGAGCCACGGCGAAAAGGGCGTTGTGTATGGCTCGAACAGTTGCTGGGTGCCGGTGGAAAAGATCGAGAAAATAATGGTCAGCAGAAATAAGGAAAATTTGAAAGACAAGCCCAAAGTTTTAATTCTGCAATCGTGTCAAGGTATTTACCAAAGAAATTATAATAAACTAGAAATTTTCCAAATCTGCTTGCTGCTGCTGCAAAATTGCGTCGGACTGATCATGACAATATTGTGAGAAGATAGTTTCGTCGACTTTGCAACACTTTCTTACTTAAGCATCCCAACAAACACAAAGTGCTCTGGACGCTAGCGCATCTCTTACAATTTTTCTGGCGGCTCGACAACTTGGGGCGCCGCGGCATGTATACCGCCCCTGACCGCTTGGCCACGTGTCGGCCGATAAGCTGGTGGGCGCGAGTATTTTACTTGTAATTAAAAAAAAAAGTGTTCGACGCAACCGGGATATGAACCTGCGCGTCCCGGGTGAGAGTCTGATACTCTACCACTACGCCACGAGCTTTCTATATCAAATTTGTCTTTGAACTTCAATCGCCGCGAAAAAGGTTGCCTAGAGCTGGCACCTATGAAGCGACAAAATGCTTAATATGTTTTTCAGCGAGTAAAGAACCTACTCGTTAGAAAGCGCATTTTGGTGGCGTTTAACCAACCTAGGAATGAGTTCGAATTAGCGAGCGCCAAATACGTTCCGAAATACAGGACTATTTTAGCGGCAGACTGTTTACCGCCTCCTCCTGGTTTGCTGGGATTTTTATGAGTGTTGTAAGGGGGTGGACAATATTGAACTTGAGAGTAAACTAGAGTTTTGAACTTCCATTGTCTTTAATTTTTACTTTTGCACAAAGTTCCGAATGCGTGCGTATATGCAATCGTCACCAGGTGAATGCCAACAAAAACTAAGACTACCTAATCTTATACAGGGTTCCTAAGATTTTCCTTAGGGATAGGATTTCAATAAATCAAACAGAAATGGCATAGAAAGTTCTGCGCGCACAAAAGAAACAGGTATATTGAGCAATGGTGCCAGTTTGTTATTATCTCCGGACTGCTTTCATGAGAAAAAATTGTCGCCACTCTTTCATTGTGAGCATAAATCATAGTTGCAATAATAACCGTTGACAAGATGTCTGCAAGTTCCGCTAGATGGCGGCCACACCATGAAATTAAAAATTAGATGTTTTCAGGTCCAAACCACAGCTTTTTCTTGCTTAAAGGAGGCGGCAGGGTCCATTATTTACGATACTGAGCGATAAACTCGTGAGGTTGTTAACATTGGAAAGAAATATCTTCGCTTTTAATTAAATTTCTTTCCATTCTGTTCTTCTAGTGACATCTATCCGGAAACGGCCAAATCATGCAGAGCTTTTTGCTTGCGATATTATTGATTTTAAATAAAGCTGGCCCTCTACTACATTTGATATTTTCGAGGTGTTTTATGACATGATCTCGAAACATGTAGCGAACCAATTCTTCAAAACTAGCGGGAGGATAAAAGCGAAAAATAAGGGGCTGCCAATATTTGCAACACCCAAAAAGGGGTGAAAAGATTTATTGTGCTCTGTTTCTTTACAAAAAACGTTTTTTTTTACGAAAAACTTGAGCTCTGCCACTTTTCTTATTTTTTTCTTCAACTTTCTCGAAATTTTCATCATACCGTAGAAAAAAATTATTTCCCCCATGGTCATACTCTACTTTTATTCGAAAAAATTTAGAAACAGAGACGGGATCAGGTTTTCCTAAAACGGGGGATCTTGGTTTCGAGTGAGAAGATAAAGGGCGCTGCAGGCAAAAATTTTTCAATTAAATTAGCCGAACGCAAAAATGTTAGAGAAACAAAGCACGAAATAAAAATGGCGGCGCTTACATTTTTTTTAAAAAATTACGTAATTTCGGGAACGCAGAGAAATAGGTCTAAAAAAAAAAAATATCAATTTTCTCGCCCTCCTCCACTGGGACTACAGGGGCCGTGCACAAATTACGTAATGGTCATAGGGGGGAGGGGGGTTACAAAACGTTACGTAGGGGGGAGGGGGGTTTTCGACAGTGTTTGCATTTGTGTGAAACTAAGAAAATTTGGAATGAAAATAAGTGAAAAGTTTTTTTTTTTGGGGGGGGGGGTAGTGGTCTTGAAATCGTTACGTAATATTAGGGGAGTGGCGTGCCAAACCGTTACAAAACATTACATAGGGAGGGGGTCAAAAATTGGTTAAATCACCGTTACGTAATTTGTGCACGGCCCCACATCTGACTGTTCCTCCTTTTTGATTTCGAATCAAAGTGCAAAACCCGGGTTGGACGTTCGAAGGCGTCAACCCGTCCTATTTGCTTGATAAAGTTTCTACGGAAATATCTCAGTCGATTTCTCCGGCCATGTATGAACGCTTTAGGTTAGGCATTTGCATGTATCTCAGTCCCCAGCCTGTAAACAGTGCGTAAGGACCATGGTTACAAAATGAAAAGCCGAAAAATATTTTTTTTTACGATATCTTTCATCAGTTTGGTATTAAAGTAGAGCAAAAACAATTTTTATTCCAGTCCTAAAGGTATGAAAATGGAAAACATTAGAAAACAACAACCTGGAATGGATTTACTACGTGTAAGATGTAGTGACAACATCGCCCCATGCCCATCCTTTTCTGCCTAATGTGCTTTTCCGTTTGTCTGCGTCTTATACACGGCGGCTTGGCCCCCTAAGGATTTGCTTAGGAACCCTGTATACTAGCATGTGTTCGGTGAACCAGAAAACTAACTTGTGTTCAGTGAACCATAAAGTTAACACTTGATTATTTCCGCTGTTTCGCAAATGAAATCTTCCAAATATCCTTGATGGTGATGCTTTGGTGAGAAAATACATTCTGGTTTCTCAGTACGAATGCTGTTTCTTGGAATTTCCGCTTGAATAGATTTTCCTTCTTGCCGACGATCTTTGTATTCTTCCAAGGCGAACTTTCGTTGGTCGGCTGGTTTCTCCGATGTAGATATCTCCACACCCGCATGGTACCTTGTAGATGCAGTTCTTGGTGTCGTGACGTTGTTAATTTGTTTTGAAGACAGTCTGAAGGTGCTATTGGTTGCCTATTCTTCTTATATTTTCTGAGATTCCTTTGATATATGGAGTTATAAGTCGCCTTTCTTTCAGTATTTACGTCTGTCATTCTTTGTGTTGGTGTGGTCTGAAGAGTTTTTATTGATCGTGACGTTGGAGAAACCGTTCCTTCGCAGATCGGATCGAATTTTTGACTTTTCTTTATTTAAGGCTTCTTCTGAATTGCAGATGTAGGTGGCTCGATCTATGGTTGATGTGGATTGGTTTGATTTGAAGTTAAGATTTTGTCAAGTTGGTTTACGATATACGGAAGTGATTATGGTTGAATTCTTTTTGGTGACTAGAACGTCGAGAAAAGAGAGCTGACAACTTCTTTTTCCAGAGTGAATTTGATGCAGTTTCTTATGCTGTTCAGATGATTGAAGAATTGTGTTGTTGTCGTTCTCCCAGATGATGCCTGCCATGATGTTCGTAAAGCTTGTTGATCATATAATAGAATAGATTTATTTAACGGTTATACCATTTTAAAAATACAGTCATTAAGTACATTATGTTACACTAATTAATAAAAAGTCAAACCACTTAAATTACTAGTAAATTTTTTCTTAAAGTACCCTTAAATTGGTTTAAATTTACATTAAAAAAGTTAAGATTATTTGCAACTGAGTTGCCTAGTCTACAAATTCTTTGGGTAATTATATTTTGACTGTAGCTTGTTCTATGATACTCTATGTGAAAAAGTTCATTATTTCTTAGATTCACTTGTGGTACAGATAAGGCGATTTTTTGTAAAATATCCGGACAGTTGATGAGACTATTAACAATTTTATATAAATATATTATATCTAAAAATTCTCCTCTTGTCAGAAGACTCGGTAGTTTCAGTAGTTTCTGAAGTTCAATATAACATATCTTTAATTTGTATGTTCAGTTTATATGCAATAAAGTGTAAAAATTTATTTTGAACCTTTTCAAGTTGTTGCATATGAGTTTCATAGAATGGAGACCAAATACTAGACTCATACTCCAACACTTATCAAATAATTGAACAGTAAACACTTTTAAGAATATATCCTAACATCTTTAGTGACTTATTTGTAATATAATCGAGATGTTCTTTGAAATTTAATGAGGTATCTAAAATAACTCCAAAGACCTTTATGTTCTCTACACTCTCCAATTGACATCTATTAATGCTAGGGTTGTTTATCCAATAAAATCTCATGATCTTACATTTGTTAATATTTAAATCTAGATTGTTTTTTAGACATTGATCAAAGAATCTGTCTAGGTCTTGTTGTAATAAAATACAGTCATCAATATTTCACATTTTTATAAAAATTTTAAGGTCGTCACAATAGCACAAAACTTCGCAATGTTTTAAAAAAAATAAAATATCGTTTAGAAAGCAATTGAAGAAAATTGAAGAAATATGTCCCCCTTGGGGAACGCCTGAAGAAACTTCGATTAAATCAGATAGGCTCCCAATCCATGTGAGCAAACTTCCATGGACCACCAAAGCAGACTGCTTTTACTTCCATGGACCACCAAAGCAGACTGCTTTTGAAGAAGTATTTTTTTGTTTACTCTGTCGAACGCCTTGGAGAAATCAGACAACGTCGATCTGACACCGTTTCTCCAAGGCTTCCAACAGATAATTTGAGAGTACGGTTAGATTCGTGATGGTGTATTTTCCACTTATAAAACCGTGTTTCTGATTGATGAATGTACTTTTCAACAGAGGACTTATTCTAGAAGCCACAATTGACTCAAATATTTTAGCATGATGTTGATGTTGGCGACTGCCGGCGAAAGTGGAGATCCCATGGGTAGACCATCTGAATCAGAATTCTGCAGACAGCCTTTTAACAAATCCATAATGCGATTGATTGGTAGATTAGTTCTGTCAGAGAGGTAGTTTTCGACATCAAAACTAACAAACTGGTCGTCAAGTTGTTGATTGATGTCTCTAAGGAGGTCCACGAGTTTTTGACGAATGATGGTGACTCCTTGAAGTGGCTGGATGTTTAATAGAAGATATTTAGTAAGATAAGTCGGAGGCATATTTTACTTGTGAATTTTCGGCAGTCCATACATGTGAGGTGCTTTGCTGTCTGTCTTAGTTTTTGTTAGTATTCATCTGATGACGATTCCAGATACATTAAAAATAAAGACAACATGGTAGTTCGAAAATCTAGTTTACTTTCATTTTTATAAGTCTTAAAACAAAAATATAAAATTAGCAATTACAAAAAACTACTCTATTTAATTCTTTTTTTTTCAAATTACCGGAAAATAGGCGCTTTTCCAAGGGACGAAAATGTAAAAGATATTTTTAGGTGAAGCTTGTCAAAAAGTCGAAGACGACAACACGTCCGAAGATGAAGACGAAAGCTTGTACACCAGAGATGGAAGTTCGGACCCCAGAACTGAGGACCTTTTAAAGTTTTATGCTACTATTCCCGGGTACGCGGCAGTCCGGAACACAAAGAAGTAAGTAATATTCATTTTTCTGGTCGATAGTTGTTTTTTTCCTATAAACATGTCAACGCAAACGCTCCGTTACCAAGATACAAAGCGTTAAAGTTGCATATTAAGTCTCGCCTTTCGTTACTAGTACATAATAAACTAAGGGACAGGGACTAAAGTGCCTCTTTTTATCCCGACGCAAAAAGTCAGACAATTAATCTAAGGATAAAAGGATAAGAAAAAACTAAGTTCAAGAAAAAAAATATTAAATGCCACCTAGCGGTGGTCTACTTACAAAACATTAGCACTTAAACATAAAACAGCCGCCAAGTGTCTTTCAGCTGCTCAATTTTTCACAACCCAAACCAACCAAACTACAAATAATTTGGCCAATATCGGGAGAATGGCTGTAATGAGCCATATTAAATCAAAACCCACGGAAAAGCCATTAATGCTGTCAAAATTACCCATAACCATGTATTAGCAGTAGTAGTAGAGAAGGGGCGGCGCGAAGCCTGGCAAATAGGCCTCCCTGGGCCCTTTCTGCCTTACCCCTGCCCCTAATTCACCGCCTGCACCACTGGTCTGGCAGTCTGCTTATCTGGTTTCACTGTTCTTTTTGCAAAGTCCAGTATTTTGTCCAATTTGAGCGTATGCAGGTCCTCCTGATCCATGGTCGGGGAACCGAATACCTGGTATCTCTTCCTCTGGTATGCCTCGCAGTTCGCTATAACATGTCGAGATGTCTCTTCTGTCCGCCTGCAGGCCCGGCTGGTCGAATCATTTTCCACCGCGTCGGTTGTGACCTGTTATGATTCCTGTCAGCAGACCAGCGTCCCTCCGTGATCTCCCCAGAAGCCATTTTTGTCTGGCTACATCCGAGCCCTTCACGAAGTCCCTGGTCTGTCTGCATCCTGTTCCTCCTCTCCAAGCGGTCGCCGTGGCATCGTTGGCCCATTTATTGAGTCGACTTTGCAATTGCCTCTTAATTATTCCTAGGAGTGGTTCCGGCCCTATATACTGGGTGCTTGCCCCGATCCTGGCGAGCACGTCGGCCTTCTCGTTCCCCGCCACCTCCATATATCCCGGTACCCACATAAGTGTCACTTGTTTGCCCTCTCCCAAGAATTCTAGTGCATCCGCACATTCCTTCACCAGGGTGTTGTTTAACTTGGTGGCCCTTAGTGCCTTTAGGGCTTATTGGCTGTCGAAGCATATATAAACATGCTCCTCCGTACCGTTCTTTATTTCCTCCACGGTTGCAGCCATTATTATGGCATACACGTGGCTTGCTCTCCGAGCGGGTAGCTCTTTCGAACCTCCTGGTTTTCTACGTAAACCCCCGATCCTGTGGTTTGCTTCTCCGACAGTTTGGACCCGTCGGTGTAGCAAATCACGGCGTTCTCCTCGAACTGTTCGCGGAGGCTTTTACTCTGCCATAGTTGCCTGTCTGGGATGACTACTTTGTACCTCTTGTTGAATCTCCAGGGGTTTTTTGATCTTTGTGTTTTGATCGCTGCCATTGGAATTTCTCTCGGCGATTTGGGCAATCCTAAGATGCCCTGCAGCTTCCCCTCTTCCTCTCCATTGACCTGTATCTCAGCCGGAGGTGGGTCGCCATCGCTTCTTTTCTGATCCAGATCGGAAGCGGCGGCAGTCCTAGAATGGTTTCGAGTGCCTATATAGGTGCCGTCCTCTTAGCGCCGGTTATCCCTCTGCATATGGTTCCCTGTAGGCTCCTAAGCTTGAGGGATCCGTACTGGATTCTTGGTCTTAGTACTGCCGTGTACATCCAGTGGAGGTTTCTGGGGCTTAAACCCCAGATGCGGCCAACCACTCGACGCAGTTGCCACATCGTTGCCTGCACTTTATTGGTCAATTTCGCCACGTGTGATGTCCAGGTGAGCCCCTTGTCTAGGGTGCTCTGAATCCCTCCATTTTCCTCTTTCTTACATTACATACATTACATTACAATGTATTAGGAAAATTTTAAAGTCGGAAAACAATGACCTTGAGTATAAGAGTTTATACCACAGAAATTTTTGTTCCTAGTCTTATTTCCAAAAATAAAAAAAAAGATTATAGAATGGAGTGTTTTAATTGAAATAGTCAGTGAAAAAAATTATATATGGACCTGGAAAGTCAGTAAATTTAAAATGAATTTGAGTGGGAACCCTGTAACAAAATTTTAGCTTCTAGCAACCTTGTTCTAGTAGCATATTTTTAATTTTCAGTGGGTCATGGTTCATTCAGGCTTTGTGCAACGCCATAGACAGGCACCATCAGGACGAGCACTTGTTGGACATCTGCACCCGTGTGAACCACATGGTAATATTTAACAATAGTAGTTTTCAAAATAGTGTTTTTTTACAAGCGTTGATTGAAAATGTGAGTAAGAGAAACACGATTTTACTGCGAGTTGTACGCACCCTATTGTTTTATACATTTATCAATAAATCCTAAAAAAAAAACAGGAAAAGACTTTCAAAATAAAACTCGAACACCACATTCACTGAGAGTTCGCTATTTTTATACTATAAATCAAGAGCGGCCGTGAATGAAAGAACAATGGTTTCTTTCACATTGTTGCGGCCGTCTTAATTTCTGGCGTCCGTCAATTGTTTTAATTTTTGAAATGTCCTTTTTCTCCTACCCATCGAACTTTAAAAATCAAATACAGGGTTTGACAGTTTTTGTCTAGGGTGCCGAAATAGCATGTATTGGCTAGTAAATGAGAGCGAAAGAGATAATAAACTTGAGAAATATATACGCTGTTGCCGATGTCACCCACAATTAAACTAAAAGATTCCCAAGTAAGATCCCGTGTAAGTTAGCTTTAATTAGAATCCTCTAAATTAATTAAAATGCCCATTTATCCACAAACGTTTACTATCGATTGACGTTGTTCTTTCAATAAAGCTGCGAAAAGTCCCGACTCTACGAGACAACTTATCATAGCAGTCTCGCGTTGTCACGAAATATATTGTTGAAATAAATTTATAAAAAAATTATACCTTTTTAAAAGAATGAAAAAAATGAAAACAACGTAGCGCAGTCTTTCAATCTGCAACCCTCTACTCTTTCTACTTAGAACACTTTTTGTAACCCCCAATGAGCATTTTCAGAAACCTCTGGTGACAAAAATTTATATAATTATTATAAAGAGGGTTCCATTAATGCCCTAGGGTATTTAGAGGTTTCCTACAGGAATTGAGTTTGTATATTTGTTTTATTAAAGGTTCTAAATTGATGGTACCCTAAGGTAATATAAAACTGGCGTTATCAATATTTCCACGGACATCTTTATAAAATTAAAGTCATCGGTAACAAATGTTATATAAATTGGTGTTAACAATGTTTCCACCAACATATTTATAAAAATATAAGTCGTCAGTGACAAAAGTTATATAAATTGGTTTTTGAAATCTTTCTGTTAACCCATCTATAAAACCGTAAGTAACTATCAATTAAAGATATATAGATTGGTTTTTAAAATGTTGCTATCAACTCACTTTTTTGCCCATTCTTTCTATAATGTTTTTATTAATTTCTTTGTATAGTGGTTATAATACCACTGTTTTTACAACAAAAAACAATTTTAATTTATAACAAAACAAACAAGATTTTTTAGGTTAATTTTGTGACATCAAAAGGTGCGTTTTTGCGACATCAAAAGGCGCGTTTTTGCGAGATACCATACCATCATTATCTGGTTTTAATTACATCAATCTGAGGAGAGACATAAGAGATCCAAATCTTCTTGAGATAGTTTTCGATGACAGATATCGGGATCGAATGCATTCTACACCCGGTTCCGACCAGCGTTTCCCATGTGCGGCCACCCTGATTTAAAAAACTCATCACGTGGACCGATATGAACTTGTATAGGCAAATCTCAGGGAGCCCACGCATAAGAAACCCATAGATGGGAACCGGGTTTTAGAAAAAGAGAACAATATAGTAACCGTGTTAAGTTCGCAAAATTGCACCGTGAAACTTCGATTCACGGTGCATACAGTTCGCACGGCTGGTCGGCGGCAATTGTAAACACATCACCTTACGACGCGACGGAACGCAGCCTCAAGGTCTGTTTCTGCGAGTTTGACATAGTCACTATTATCCTCTTTTTTTTTAAATGCATTCGTCTGAGAGAGATCCAGCATACCAGGGAAAAACCTGCCTGTACACCCTTCGACCCCGCAATCTAACTATCTTCTTGAGATAGTTACCTCTTACAGTTATGCGGGGTTGAAGGGTGTGCAGACGGGTATTTTTCTTAGTATGTGTAGTATGCTGGACCTCTCTCAGACGAATACATTTAGGAAAAGAGAACAATGGTAACTATGTTAAGCTCGCAGAAACGGACCTTCAGTGTTCAACACTGCGCCATTTGCAGTCTTTTATTCCAACTAGCATCATGTTTTAAAACGTTGATAAAAAAATGTTGAAAGAGGTAAACAGTGGTATAATTGTATTGTTTTTTTTTATAGAATTGTCGTAAATTTTCGCCATTTTGGATTCCAACAATAGGTTTTTGACCAAAATAAAAACGTTATTTATGGGGTTTCAACATGTGCTTGAATCGAAATATTGCTTGGTGAGGGTTAAGAACAAAATACAAAATTCAATATTTTTCCCAGAAAGCAAAAAACATATGGGAAAAAAAGTATTATTTAAATGAATATTTTTTTCCCCGTTTTCTCAAGTATTTTTGGAGCCCATGAAAATTTTGTGAGTGTATTCGAAAACTATACAGTACACACGGGACCGCAGCTGATTATCAGAGTAGGATGACTGGGAAAACAGCTTTTATTTAAACTATAGTATATAAATATTCATATTCCTGCTTCAACTTATCTCACTTCCATTTTAATTTATTTTAGAAGATTGGTAAACAACATTTTATAAATTTTTTATTTTAAAAAGAAAAAGAATAATACATAACAAGCAAAGGGAAGAAAAATGGAAAATTTATATTTCTAAATCGATAAAAACCTTTAATTTGTCATGTAGTATTGTTAGAACAGTTGTAAAACCTTTTTATAATAATATCTAGACTTGAGGGTTCATAAGGAAGTTTTATAAAATCTATATGGTGTTTTTCTATCCATTACTATGTACCATAAATTTTTATAAGCTGGTGTTGGTCCGTTGTTTTTCAAGTCTTTTTTTACTCATTTAAGAGATATATTAGAGTTATAAAATTATTACCAACACTAAATAATATAACTTTTGGTTATTTTATGAAGGTTTTATATTATTTGCTGTAACTTCTATATAGACAAAAATGCTCATTGGGCCGTGTTCACGTCTTGTTTAACCTTAAAACGAATTTAAAGCTTTTTTTAAAGAATCTGATTCTTGTAGACTCCCTTATTTTACAAAAATTGCGGACGTATCGGGACGCCTACTCTTTAGGTCTTACATAAAAAATATTGTCTAGTATTTTAGTTGCAGCATTTCAGTATCAAATAAATAAAAATGATTTTGACATCTTAGTGATTAATTGCCCGCGTGTTCGAATAAAACAGCAGCGCCACCTACAGGGGACATTTTTTAGGAGAAAAATGTCTCCTCTAGGTGGCGCTGAAAACAGACTAGCAGCAGTTTTCCTAATCTGTTTGCTTGACAACTTTGCCTAGCCTTAACTGTCACAGCTCCACTTGACATACTTTTGATGTTATTATTATTGTCGTTGTCAGATTTAAAAGTTAATCAAATCAATTAAAACTTTAAACTTATGTAAATCTTTATTATTTAATATAGTACAGTAATACTATATTTTGGTGACCCCGAATTGTCGAAATAGTCGTCCTGCTACAAGATCTAACCAAGGAACAAGCCAAAAATCTTTTGGAATACTTCAGTGATATGAAACTAAAACTGGAAGAAGCTATTAGAGAACGCTTTTCAGACACATCGAACGTAAGTGATTTAAAAACTTCATCCAAAAATCGTCGAGGTCTTCATAAAATTCGCAAGTTTACTACCAGTCCTTCTTTTCCCCCAATACTTAAGTTCGTACAGATCATTATTTCGAAAATTAATTGCAGCTTCCAAAAGAATACATTATGCTGAGCGCCTAAGTAATTCATCCAACAAACAAAAAGAAAGTTGGCGCATTATTAACAACATTCGTTCAAAAAACACAGCAACTAGTGGTTCCAATCCAGAAGTTTCACTAAATGATCTTAAACAATATTATTGTTCAATTGGCCGTAATCTAACAAAAAATATAAGTTCGTCTAACGATCCAATGTCTTATCTTTCGAATATCTCCGTTGCTGGTTTCTTTTCTTTTTCTTCAAGCAATCTGTTTGAAATTAAAGAGACCTTGGGCACTTTTAATAATAAAAACTCTTCAGGTTTCTTAATATGCTTCTTAATATGCCTGATCCAATACTGTCGTAATATTTTAGTTGATTCTATAAATCACTCTTGGACTAGTGAGATATTTCCATTCTCCTTAAAATCATCTGTAGTTATTCCACTTTACAAAGAAGAGAGCAACCCTGCCAATTTTAGGCCTATCTCTATCTTATCTACATTATCTAAACTTATAGAAAAACTAACAAAAGCAAAGGTAATGTCGTTTTTGTAAACCAATAAGATTTTGAATTTTGCACAGTTTGGCTATCAAAAAAAAACACAGGAACTAATAATGCCATGTTTAATATAATGGAATCCTTATTCTCCTCTATCAACCAATCAAACGTAGCAGCTGCTGTTTTCTGTGACTTAGCAAAAGCGTTTGATTGTGTTAATCATGCCATTCTCTTGCTCCGTGCTTGGTCCTATTCTGTTTTAATCTATTTTAATGACTTAGCTCTACTGAAAGTAAAAGTAAATTTTATGGAGTGCAGCTAGTGCCATTCTTCTTAAAATGTATATTTCTGAGGACATGGACCAAGTGCGGAGGTGGTGTGACGCCAATCTTCTCACTCTTAACTTTAGTAAGACCAAAATCGTGTGTTTTGGATGTTCCTTGAATGATTTTTACATTGGTGACTCTAAAATTGAGAGTCGGGAGAACAGCAAATTTCTTGGACTGGCTATTGAGAGCAAACTTAAATTCGATACCCATATTTCCCCCTTAAGTAAAAAAGTGGCCTCCGGTGTTTTGCTGTCAAGATCACTATATATTTCTTTTTGGGGGTCAACTAACAATCAACTTTTAGGGATTATTTTTAATCTTTAAAAACGTGCTATACGTTATCTTTGTCGTGCTCACTTTAGGGACTCCTGCAAAGCACTTGTTAGGTCACAGCGTATTTTAACTCTAACTTCCCTATACATTCTAGAGTCAGTAATAATTTTGTGCATCCTGAAACTCGTTACAATACTAGATCACAGCGGAAGTTCAACCTAAGACTCCCGATTCTCAAATCAACACTTATTCATAGATTCATAGATCCATCCACCAATCCAAAGATTGTTTAGAAAAACAGTCAAAAAACTTTTGGTTGATAAAGCCTATTATAGTGTGCAATAATTTTTCGACGACACATTTGAGTAGGTTGGATGATTGAATAATTAAGTTACAGTTTTTATGTTCAATTTAGATTGGTAAAACTCAAAATATTTTTTATTGTGTTTTCTTCTTTTTTTGTATGATTTTAACGTGTGACTTTTATTTTAATTGTTTGGTTTGTGATCCTTATTGTTACTTGCCTGTGATACTTGTTTTAGCGTGTTAAAGATGTTTTGTTTTTTTTTTAATTTATTTTACACTTTAATACTAAACGATCATTTCTCATAGCATAATTTTTAATAAATTTTTTAGTCTACAGGTTTTGAGTGTACCTTGATTGACTTTGATACTATAAGTGTCCAAAATGTTTTGTTTTTGTAGATAATAACCTCTAAAATTTACTATTTTTTCATGGTTGCTCATAGGCTTATTTTTATACCATTATTTAACTTGACCATTATTTTGTTATATGTCTAACTTTAACGCCTTGTCCACAAAATGTATATTTTTTATCACATTAAAGCATATTTCTATTCTATTCTATTTTGATTTTGAAGATCTTCTTAATCACAGTAAAAACACAAACAATAATTTTTTTAAAAAATTAGAGAAAATTGAAACTCTTGTAAACCCTTTCATGGAAAAGCTTACTACTACCGATAACAAAATCTGCGACCTTGAAACAAGACTCCAACATCTAGAAAATTATTTTCATTCTTTACAATACCGTGATTATCAAATGCAAGAATTTCAATCAAGACTCGATATTGTTGAGAAAACTATTACTTCCAATGTAACACTACTACTTGAAAATCAAAATAAATATGAACCACTGAAATCTTTTTCCATTCCCTTATTCTGGAAAGAATAACCAGAGTTGTGGTTTCAGGCAGTAGAAGCTATTTTCAATTTAAATAACTTTTCTGATGAAAAACAAAGATTTGAAAAGGTTATTTCTGTTTTGGATTGCTCTTTAATACAAGAGAATGTAACTATTTTTACTGTTGAAGAAAAAATGTTTAAGCTATTTTCTCAATGTGAACTTGGAGATCAAAAACCAAGCCAATTATTTAATTCAATGATACAATTAGCATCAGGACAACTTTCTAAAACTTATATCATTTGGCAATACATTACCATTGAACATTTCAAATATGGTAAGAGCTTTAAAGGAACTGATGTCATATAGTACAGTAATACTATGAGACACATCCATTTCGGCACCCTAGACGAACCCTGTATATTTGTTTAGGCTCTTACATTACAGAATCCTTTTTATTCCTTATTTTTTAACCCCTTGTATTTTTTTCCTTAAGGTGAGCAACAAAAAGTGGAAGGCAGATAATGGGGTGACCAACATTATGATGCCCATGTTGGTGCACACGTTTAGGAAACAGTTCTATTTTCCGGAAAGCCAAAGCTAGTTGTTTTTTATAGATACTCTGAGGGTGAGTGCAACTTTTTACAATAATATTTTTAATTAAATAAGAGAGATCTAAGTATTCTAAGTAAAAAATGCAATTATGTTACCTATAGTGTCTACTTTGTGTTATTTGTGCACAAGACTAAGAATTAGCTCTGAAGAAGAGTAAAATATACTCGAAACGTAAGCCTAATTCAAGTGTCTTATTGAAGCACCCCCTGTCCTGAACCCAATTGTTTGGATTTTTTGCTTAGCTAAATTAAATTGTTATTTTTCTATATAATATCTGTGAACAAGGGTATTGAGTACTATGTAAATTGTGTATACAATGAGCTTCAGGCTACTGCGAACATAGGGGGAATCAAGTCCAATTTACTCTCCGTGCCTTACGACCGAGATGGGGTCGAAGCACGCTGCAGTGTTATTTTTTTTGAAATTTATTTTGTTTTTATTATTTTGTTTTATTTCTGCCTTGCTCGAGAAACAGATTGAGAAGTTCTTAAGTGAAATAATACATTTATAAAACTAAAAATGGAAGTTGCCGAAAAAGTGCAGATGGTCAAATGGTACTATCAAGGCAGACCATTGAGACTTATTCAAGAACTTTTTTTTGGAGGGTCGCCCAGAACCTACTTTATCAACGATTCATAGGTTTCTGAAGAATTTTGAAAAATTTGGTTCTGTAGCGCCAAGAAACCATAAAAAACCCACTGTTTTGAATGACGAGCAGGAAGTATGATATGTGGTGATTTGCACTGCAGTGGAGGAAAATCGAAAAACTAGCCACCAAATTGCCGAAGCAGTTGATACGTCGTCAGCCACTGTCTTACATGTTCTCAAAGATCTATTCTTTTCACAAATAAAAGCACTTTTCCATTACTGAATCGTCATAACCCAACACACCTTCGATATTGGTCGAGGGAAAATTGGCATTTGTATTTTGACGTAAGAACACAGTATCCTCAAAAACTATATGTTTGGGGGTATTGTAGGGGAACACGTAATTGGGCCATTTTTTATTAATGGCAATTTGAATGGTCCTAGATACTTGGATCTACTGCAGCAGCATATTATTCCAACTGCTAGGCAGTTGTTAGGTGTGAGATTTGATGAAACATATATATACAGACCGCTTCAAGCTACTGCGAACATAGGGCGGAAGAAGTCTAATTTGCCAGTGTACGTACATGCAGAGACACCGCACGCCTATCAGTGAAGCAACCAACACTCAGGCTTCCGATCGCCATTCGCTGCCATTCGCCGCCGTTCGCCTTGTATTTAGTACGCCTCTAACCACGGTGCTGTGTGGAGCGTAGTCAATGAAACCGGAATTTGGTCAATAAATACGCAAATTTTTATAACGTAATTTTCTTATATTTTGTCACTGATAAAAAAGAGCGTTTTATTGTCAACTGCTCAGATTTATCAGTGACGACGTGTTACAATGAAAATAATAAGGAGAAACAAAATAAAAGCAAGTTCTCAAAATAAAATAATACATTCTAAAAACCAAAAAGATTCTCCCAGTCAAAAAACAAATTAAAGCAAATGTTCGAAAAGTCCTCCTTGCTCGGCTAGACAATATCCGAGCCTACTATAAAAACCCCTTCCAACGTTTCCAAGCATGTTAGGGGTGATAATTTGAAAAGCTTCTTCAAAAACAGATAGAAGTCATTAGGAGCAAGATCGGGAGATCGAGCTGGCCATAAAATAGTTCCCCGTGTACTTATAACCCGATTAGGAAATACATTATCAAGATATTCCCTAACAAGGCCAACATTGTGAGCGGAACAACCATCTTGTTGAAACCATGTTTCACCAAATCTTACACCTAACAACTGCCTAGCAGTTGGAATAATGTGCTGCTGCAGTAGATCCAAGTATCTAGGACCATTCAAATTGCAATTGCCGTTAATAAAAAATGGCCCAATTACGTATTCCCCTACAATACCCCCCCCCCCAAACATTTAGTTTTTGGGGATACTGTGTTCTTATGTCAAAATACAAATGCAAATTTTCCCTCGACCAATATCGAACGTGTGTTGGGTTATGACGATTTGACCATTTGACCATCTGCACTTTTTCGGCAACTTCGTAGACATCCATTTTTAGTTTTAAAAATGTATTATTTCAATTAAGAACTTACCCATCTGTTTCTCGAGCAAGGCAGAAATAAAACAAAATAATAAAAACAAAATGAATTTCCAAAAGATAACACTGCAGCGTGCTTCGAATCCACCTCGGTCGTACGGCACGGAGAGTAAATTGGACTTGATTCCCCCTATGTTCGCAGTAGCTTGAAGCGGTCTGTATAGGGTGGTTCAATAAGACTAGCCACAGCATTTATAGTATAGTATAGTTTTTTTATTGTTGCATATTTCTTATATAATAATACAATTTATTTACTTAAAATTAATAAAATAAACATGCAGCAAAAAGCAAAGTTCACACTCTCCTGTTAAGAAATAGGGGGAGCCGTGTTCTTCCACTTAACCTTTTTTGTTTATGATTAAACAATACAGAACTAATACTTTAATAAACGCTACCCTAACCCAAATTGGATGATTTTTTGCTTGAGTCAACGATGCGATCGCGACTAGTCGGCAATCTGTTAAAGTGTTAGTTAAGTGGATGTTGGAGTGCAATTATTTGTTCAAATATTATATTTATTAGCTAAACTGATAAGTAAATTATTTAACTTAAAAATGAACTATCTTTTTAAGATATATTTTACATCACCAATACACGCAAACCAATGAATTTATAAACAATCTGCAATTAATATAAAAGAAATATACTGAATCTCTAGAGATGTTGTTTAAGCGCAGTCAAGCTACACCCCCCCCCCCTCAACGAAATTCAATTTGGATATTGGACAAATAATGTACTAATTTAGTCCTCTTTTAAAAAATGTTGTACTTAATAAATAACGGAGTTATTCGCACTTAAAATGAAGGGTGTGGCTTGGCACTAAGCTGCACCCCCTCATGCTTAGGAGATAGATTTAATGAAAGTTGATATGTCATAATTTTGTACTAATTATGTACTCTTAAAAAAGGGTACTTTTAGTTTACAAAAACCATCGGTGCCTAAGATTTTTGTTTGTTTGTTATGGGGTGTGTAGCTTGATATCAAGGCATACGCGCCTCTGCCTAGGAAAGAAATTTGAAAAAAAGTAATTATGCCATAATTTGCTACTAATTATGTACTAATTTCGTCCCCTTCCAAAAAATTGCCTGCTCTCAAGATAACTTGATTTTTTTTTATTTTGTGGGGTGTGTAGCTTGAGATCAAGGTACACCCCCCTTCCCTTAGGAAAGGGATTCGACAAAAAGTGACTATGCCAGAATTTGGTTCTAATTATGTACTAAATTCGTCCTTTTCTAAAAACTTACCTACTCTCTTTTCTAGGCAGACGGGGGCGTACCTTGATCTCAAGCTGTACACCCCATAAGAACAAAAAAAAATGAAGTTACCCTGCCAACAATACCGCGTCAAAACTCGTAAAAAAAACTAGTTCACGAGTTCTGGTCGGTATTTTATGCGGTTTATGAAACACCACTTTCTGGTGAAATCTCGTGAACATTCAATGTTGAAAAGAGATTCAAAACTCGTCAAACATCATGAGTTTTGCATGAGCACTGTCATCCGTTTTTAGGTGTTTTGAAAAGTTTTTAAAATAATTTATGATAAGAGTTAATAGGATTTCACCAGTATTTTAAAGGTTTTAAGTTTTGAGCAGATTTAAACAAAAATTTAAATTAAAGTTAATAAGATTTGACAAGGCTTTATAAGAATACATATGTTTTTAGCAGTTTTTAAAAGACCCAACCTTCATCAGATTTCACAAGAGTACATAAGAAAATCCACATGTTTTTAGCAGTTTTGAGCAGATTTTAAGACAGACAAGTTGATAAGGTTTCAATGGTTTTGACAAGTTTACTTGTTTTCAGCAGTTTTTCTATTCCTTTCTATTCCTTCTTTTATAACTTGTTAAAATCTCTTCAAATTGCTTGCCAGTCAAATCTGCTTAAATCTGTAATATGTTTTCTTTAATTTACTTTTATATAGTTACTCATAAAATCTTTTCTATTCTCATTGAAAAACTTGCTTGTCAACAAAGTGATGTGCGTGTCTATTTTCTACACTTGAACTCTTCACTTTAGTTCTCATGAAATCTTGTAAAAACATCCCTTCATTTGTACTTTTAAAATCTCATCGAAATTCTACTTGCTAAATCTCATGAAATCTCCTGTGTCTGATATAAACTTATAAAATGTCTTAAAATATCTTGATAGTTATTATATATTCTTTTTAATTTATGTTTATAGGCACTCAAAGAATCTTTTAAATTCTCATCTTGCTTAAATCTGGTTGCTACTTGTCTATTTTCTACACTTTAATACTTCACTCTATTTCTCATGAAATCTTGTAAAATCTTGTAAAAATGTCCCTTCTTTTAGACTTGTGAAATCTTGTAAAATCTCATAAAAATCTTGCTTGCTAAACCTCATGAAACCTCATGTGTCTGGTGTAACATAATGATCATAACATAACATAGGATCATTTGAAATCTTGTGAGTTTTCAATAGTCAGAAATTATTTGAAAATGATTCTCATGAAACATCATAAGAATTTGTCAGTTTTCATGTGGCATACATTTTTGCCAGGTCCTCTTCAAACCAATAAAATCTCTTAAAGTCGCATCAAGACTTGATCAGTTTTTAAGAGTTTTAAAGTGGTTTTTTTTGGCAGGGTATCTTGAAAGTAAGCATTTTTTTTAGAAAGGGACGAAATTAGTGCATAATTAGTACCAAGTTCTGGCATTGTCCCTTTTGGTCGAATCTCTTTCCTAAGCAGAGAGGTTGTACCTTCATATGAAACTACCCACCCCATAACAAACCAACAAAAATCTTAGGAACCGACGGTTTTTGTAAACTAAAAGTACCCTTCCTTAAGAGTACATAAGTGAAAAATTATGATCAACTTTCATTAAATCTATATCCTAAGCATGGGAGGGGGTGCAGCTTAGCGCCAAGCCACACCCCCCCTCCTCCTTTTAAGTACGAATAACTCCGTTATTCATTAAGTACAAATTTTTTTTAAATGAGACTAAATTAGTACATAATTTTTGCAATATCCAAATTGAATTTCGTTGAGGGGGGGGTGTAGCTTGACTGAGCTTGTTGTTTAAGCTTCCTAAGGACCAAATAACAGTTTTTATATGCAAAAAGTTCCGAACAATAAATCATGACGGCAAGTGTTAGTTTTTATAACAACCAAAACATTTCTGTGTCCTGACGGATTACCCAATGGAAATTGACACTGGGCAGCGCTTCGAAATTGGTTAGTTGCAAACATACCATAAAAATTGGTTAGATAAAAATAGTCGGGCCCGCGTCTAAAACCACCCGGCCAGAAAACGTCGCCTTCACAACTAAAAAAACGCGGAAAAAATTGTGAGTAGAATAGACGGTCATTAATAAAGGTTGAGCCAAAAAATTTTGCACACTTGAATTTGCTATAACTTTTGATCAAATCGGTCGATTTTAAAATGTTTTGACTTTTGGGAAAGACAAGACATGAGACTTTTCCGATCCGGTCCAAAATTTAACATTTCCTAAAAATCCAAGATGGCGGACCGGTTTAAATAACAAGAAATTTTTACCCCCCCCCCCCCCCGCAAAAAAATATGTGCGGCACTGGAGAAAAGCCTTATGTATTCTCGCTATACCAAGGCATTACTTAATTAAATCGGTCAAGAAATAAAAAAAATACGGGTTTTTATATTAAGTGGAGTTGTTTGCTGTAACTTTAGATAGAAGTACAAGGCTTCAGGCTTTTATGTTGTGGTTCAAAATTTAACAATTCTCAAAAATCCAGGATGGTAGACATTTTTAAATAGTGGGTAATTTTAACCCCCCCCCCTCTTCCCTTACAAAAATTTAATGTTTTGAAACTATACTGTACAAAATTTAAATTAATGCAACAAGAGTTCCCTCCCTGCTGCATATATATATATATATATATATATATATATATATATATATATATATATATATATATATATATATATATATATATATATTTTATTAGGCCCATTGAGTAGTCTGCTAACAGCCCCGATTTGAATTTGGTAGACAGCTATTATTGGGGAGATTTAGAAAAAGAAGTGTACAGAAATGGCCGCACCTACGGCGACATTAACGAACTGTGTCAAGGCATCACAGAGGCCCATCGAAGTTTGCCCCAAAAAAACATTACGAATGCTTTTAATAAAAACGATTTGCGTACAGTCTTAAGAACACATGGGGATCAGCTTAGAAGATCTGAGTAGCCCGATCCAGATTATTATAAGTTAACTAGTGGTTATTTTTATTTAAAAGTAGAAGTGTGCAAAAAAAATTATAAAAAATATAAGTGTTCAATGATTAATAACAAAGTAAACTCAGCTTAAGGTCGGCCAAATAACCAAAACATGCCAATACATGCCACTCTAGCTAAAAAAATCAGTAGTTTAAAACCACAGCAATTTTGTAAATTTTATTACAAGTCACAATTTTTATTCAAAACGCTAAAAATGATGACATTAACTTGTTTACTTCTTAACTGATTTAAGCAAGTGATACCTCCATATACCTAGCAGAGATGGGAGGTAGAATGGCCTTGATTTTGTTTTGTTACTTTTTTAGGAGAGTGAAATTACCCAATGGTTAAAGCGTGGACATCTTGGATGTTCGAAAAATGTCAAGTAATCCGATCAAAAACCACTTATTTCAGAGGTTTATAGTTTTCTTATCTCTTAACCGATTTATTTAAGTAATGCCTTGGTATAGAAAGCATACATAAGGCTTTTGTCGCAATGACTTAGATTTTCTCCAGTGCCCCACGTATTTTTTTTTGCAGGGGGGGTGAAAATTACCCGATATTCAAAACGGTCCGCCATCTTGGATTTGTGCGAAATCTTAAATGTTGAACCGGATCGGAAAAGTCTCATGTCTTGTCTTTCAAAAAAGTTTAAAAAAATTGAAATCAAGCTATTTGATCAAAAGTTATAGCAAATTTAAATGTGCGCAAGATTTTTTGGCCCACCCTATAGTTGTGATATGGACTATAGTTGCGATCTTAAAACATTGAACTACTGGAAGGAGCTTTTTTCAGACCTAGGGCAGGGTGTTTGAGTTCAACATATTCATCCCATTGTTGACATGTTAACCTAATACGTTTTCCCCTGTTTTCAATATTATTTAAAATACCTTCAATAATTTTTAGTTCCGTTTAATTAAATGGTCTAGATATAGTAATAAAAATCTATGTTTCTAGAAAAAAAAACCTAAAAATGTATTCAAGTAGGATGTACAACTATAAAAATAAGAAAAAGGTGCTATGGAAATCCCTATTCACACTGAAATTAATGACAAGCCGGCAACACAGATTTCCCGCCTTTATTTACCAAGAATGGCCAAATATGACGAATTCTAACCTAATATTAGTTCATATTTTAATTTAATGTACCTTCGAAACGAAATACTGCGGTCCCCTGGCTTCTGTTTCAACTTGCATATAATAATACACTTCGGAACCATTTTTCGCCACAAACTTTTCACAAAAATATCAAAAAAACGCTATTGACAAGTGCTGAAACTTTCACTTTCAAAACAATAATGACATTTCATGAAAAATCGAGAAACCGCAACAAACAATCAATATTGCCACGTTGACTACAAAAGATGTTTAAGGAAAACACATGTTAAATTTTCAAAAAACGTCGAAAGTTTTAAATAGGTTGTGAGAATTATATATTGTGTATATTAGCTTTTTCAATATATATCTTAAACCTCATTAATTAATTGATAAATAAGCGTCAAAACCTAATCCAAATTTAATAAGTTTTTTGTTGCATAATTTTGTTATTAAAATTGGCAACACAGATTTCTCTCTCTCCTTTCCCCACTGTAGATGTTGCACTCAAACAAACAGTGTAACCAGACAGACCAGACTCCTTCTAGTAGTTCAGTCTTCTAAGGATATATATCCTTTTCGACGTCGATTTCAGTTTTCAGGACGTCTACTATTTACCTATGAAACAACGTTTAAATGTGGTGCCATTCTAACTTAAACAACTTTACAACTAAAAATTGCCAGTTTAAAAGTTTGAGATAATTATGTGTTCGAAATTAACTCTGTCTTTCGGACTTCCATTGTCTATATTTTATTTACACACGACGTTTCGATCAGAGATTGTACACTATCGGCATCATAAAAGTGGTACACAATACTTTTTGTTGTAATACCTTGGTCTATTTTTACAAACAAAGTCACCCATTATTGTATTTTTGTTAAACTGTCAAAGTATGTCATTTTGTATTTCAGTCTGATAAAATAAAAAATGTCTCCACAAATTTCTTTATTTGATAAAGCCCAACTCCTGGCAAAACTACAACTATGTTCAATTGTCAATTAGGGACGTGGCTAGACATTATGGACGCAGTAAAACTACTATTATAAAAATTAAAAAACGATGAGAAGAAGATCAGACAATAGAGAGAAAACAAGGGACTGGTTTACTGAAAGTTTCAACTTATGAACAAGATTATGACCTTATCGCTTTTATGAAAAAAAAGGCAACGAGAAATCGCGTAAGGAAAGGCTCTAATTTAAGATGTCGTGTAGCCGCTAAAAAAATTAAAATTACGAATGAAAAAAAAACAGGCCAGGTTACTTTTTGCCCTTAATTACTCTCTAAGGAACCAGAGTTTTGGCGAAAGGTAATATTTTCCGATAAAAACGTTTTCCAGTCCTGTAGTGATAGAAAACAAATTCGGGTGTATCGTCCACCAAGAACGCGCTATGAGATCGCGCTGGAAGACTTTCGGTAAATATGTGGGGTTGGATTTCTGCTAGAGGTCATGGTGCTCTATTTCGAATCAATGGAAGGCTCACAGCACAGCTTTACGTGGACATTTTAGAGAACACTATGCTTCCAGCCATCACAGAACTTTATCATGACCAGTTTATTTTTCAACAAGACAACTGCCCTGCTCATACGGCCAGAATTTGCCAAACTTGGTTTCGGGAGCAAAATATTGAAGTTCTTCCTTGACCTGCGAAAACCTCAGACGCCAATCCTATGGAAAATATCTGGGGTTTAATTTCAAAAAAGCTGGAAAGCTTTAATATTTTGCCGGGAAATCAACATCACTTGGTCCAGTTAATAGTCTATGCTGATGAAGAATTGATTGGTGAAAATGAAAACCTTTTTGAAATTTTGGCTGATTCTCTACCAAGAAGGTTAAACGGGATAATTGAGGTGAATGGCGCAATGACTAGATATTAAAATTTATATACCTAATAATTTGTTTATATTGTTTTATAATTTTCGTTACAGTGGTGTTTTTTAATTTTTGTTACAGTTGTTTTATGCGTTAGCGTATTATTGTAATATAAAAATTATTTTTGAAAGCAATTTTTGATGTCAAAATTTTCACATTTTAGTATCAGTGTGTCACAAAATATAATCCGGTAGTTAACCATACAATTTAAAAAATACCTGTGTTTATCACGTACCACTTTTATGATGCCGATAGTGTACATACACTTTGCGACACATAAAACGCATACCTTTTCTATCACGAAGTGTCCGAGTCATTGTTATGTTTCGTTGTCACAGTCTTGTTCAACTCAAAAATGTCACGACAGCTATCGGAATTCGATAACTAAATTTTATCAAAATTAGATGGAGGTTGGTCTGTTTGTCGAGTCGTCGATCATTATGGACCAATTCCTTTTAGTTTCGTTTCGTTCATTTTAACCGGCTATTTGTCGAAGGGGCCAACCTTCTAGTTCTGGCAAAATTTGATTGAATTGCTTTATTTATTTATATTTGCGTGTTTTATCTTTTTTTATATTTCGTAACAGCAACCTTAATGCTTTCAGTCTCCTTAATAAAATTTGTTTATGTTGTATAAAAACGTTAACCTACAGAAGTCGGTAACAATAAGCAAGCAAAATTTTTAATTTATAGACATCTGCCTAACTTCTGCTGTATGCGTTTTATGTGTCGAGAAGTGTACACTCGATTTTCCTTATGCCACAAAATTTACCTTTCCATTAGTGTATACTATTAAAAGGCACCACCAGCTTAGTATGCGTGACAGCTTAAAATTCAGTGTGATATCCTTAAAAATGCCACAGTTATTAACATTTACAAAAGTTCAAATTATCACTCGAGTTATATGGTCTGGTCTATAAGAAGAGCGGCCACCCATTTTGGAGTCGATAAAATGACGATAATGCGATGGAAAAAGCGCTGGATTGAAAATAATTCTACGGATAGGAAAGATGGATCAGGACGACCAAAAGTAAGTTCTGAAGTGCAAGATGAGAGACTTATTGACCATCTCTTCTTTAGGAACAGTAAATAGAAGAGTAACGAAATCAGAAGTCTCTTGTCGAGTTGCTGCAAAGAAGCCTTTTCTAACAGAAGAACAAAAACAGGAGTGTTTTCTACACTGAACAACGTTCTTCGTGATCATGACTTCTGGGAGAGGGTGGTTTTCACTGACGAAAAAATATTTCAATCATCTTCAAGCAGCAGGAGAATTTTATTTTATCGTCCACTAAATTCTAGATTTAAACCCGAAAATACAAACCAAATTAAAAAAGCTGGACATTTTTCTGTAAACATGTGGGGCTGGTTTAGTGCTAGAGGTTTGGTTTTTTTTTTGAGAATCGAAGGAAGATTCAATAGTGAACGATATATTGAAATCCTTGAAAACGTTATACTGCCATCTGTACAGGCTTTACATGAAAATAATGACTTCGTTTATCAGCAGGACAACTGTCCAGTAAACACGGCTAATGTTGTTCGCCAATGGTTTCAGAATAATAATATAGAAACACTTCCTTGGCCAGCCAACATCCCTGACCTTAACCCAATGGAAAATATATGGGGTCGAATCGGTAAAATAATATACCAAAGGAATTGGAGACCACGAAATGCTGAAGAGTTAAGCGATGCTATTTTGTATTTTCAAAATTTAACTTTTTCAATGCGTTTGTAGCTTGTAATAGAGAAAAATGGTGATCTTATTAAATACTAAATTATTTATTTTAGTTCTTTTTTAAGTTAAAATAATTAGTATT
This sequence comes from Oxystoma pomonae, assembly GCA_963921995.1. Taxonomy (NCBI): domain Eukaryota; kingdom Metazoa; phylum Arthropoda; class Insecta; order Coleoptera; family Brentidae; genus Oxystoma; species Oxystoma pomonae. The sequence continues at coordinate 73,787,435 of OY998171.1, forward strand.
AAGTTTACCATCGTTTTTCCTAATCCAAGTTTCCTATTCGTCAAATTGTTTTCAATCCAGCGCCGTTTCCACCATATTATCGTTATTTTATCAACTCCAAAATGGGTTACCGCACTCTTTATAGAACAGCCTTCGTCCGTTACTCAAGTGATAATTTGATATTGTTTAATAAAGACTTTATTAAAACATTATTTTTGCTGATTTTTTAGTATTATGCAAAATTTAATATAAAAATAAGGTTGCCCTTAATTTAAATTAAAAAAAATCGGTTTTAGAGACCTTTTTTAAACAATATGACAAATTGTCGTACTTTTGAAGTTTTTAGTCATTTTAGCTGGTAGTCCGTATATATTATACACTTTTAAATCAAGTGTACGTATTTTTATCTGGACTGCGGTACTCGTTTGATCAGGTCCACTGTAGTTTGTTTGAAAATTCGAGACAATGATGTGTTTGAAATTAACTCTGTGTTTCGGACTTCCATTGTCTATATTTTATTTATACACGACGTTTCGATCAGTACAATCTCTGATCGAAACGTCGTGTATAAATAAAATATAGACAATGGAAGTCCGAAACACAGAGTTAATTTGTCCACTGTAGTATTGTGTTGTGTTCAATTGTTGTCGATCTGTCGTTATATGATTTTCTACAAGTTTTTCGAGTTTTTCTAATTAAAAACGACATTAAAAAAAATCAGTTGTTGCTTATTTTGAGCTCTGCTCTCAATAGTACTGATCGAAACGTCGTGTATAAATAAATTATAGACAGTGGAAGTCCGAAACACAGAGTTAATTTTGAAATTGCTACTTGGGTAGCGACTTTTTTCGCTGTGATGCTCGTGATCGTTTGTGTGACCATTTTTGTCTTTCGTGACGTTTTCTACTACTGCGTTGATGTTTATTACTGTGACGATTGCCTTTACCGCCACGAACATTCTGTTTTTTGTGATGGTGATCACTCTCTTTGCTGTAATGCTCATGATCATTTGTGTGACGAGTTTTGTCTTTTTCATGACGTTTCCTACTACTGCGTTGATGTTTATCATTGCGATTATTGTGTTTACGGCGATGGCCATGCTTCTTTTTATAACGGTGATCACCCTTTTTGCGATGATGCTCATTATCATTTGTGCGAGCAGTTTTTTTTTTTTCACGATGTTTTCTACTTCTGCGTTGATGTTTACCATTGCGACGATTGTGTTTACGGCGACGGCCATTCTTATTTTGCGGGTCTAAAAAAGTTTCTAATTACCTTACCGTAATTACTTCAAATTTGGGTAAAAAAAAAGATGTGAATTTTTTTTTACACCCATGAAAGTTTTTTTGCATCGGTAACCACAGATCGCACAAAAAAAAATGTGATTAAAAATAAAAAGAGAGTTTTACCTACAGAAAACCGTTGGATTTTTCGCCTTCTCCACCACTTCTACCTCTGACTGGTTTCAGAAACAGTCCATCCACCAGTCAGGCTTTCTACTATGACGAGTCGATAAAAAAACGAACTTTATAAAATACACTTTTTATTTCTCATTCTGTTAACTAATGTTGTGCCGAACATTTGTCCATGACTTGTTGATTAGATCGTTCATATTATTCGACTATAAAAATTTATGTCGCACTGATGATCTTTAACAAGAGTGAAACACGTGTCTGCGTCTAGTCTCCAAGTCGCACCAGGTATGTATTCTTGTGGTACTCCGGTGTATTTTATAAAGTTCTTTTTTTTGCTATCGATTTATCACAGTAGAAAGCCTGACTGGTGGATCGACTGTGTCTGAAACCAGTCAGTCGTAGAACTGGTGGAGAAGTCGAAAAATCCAACAGTTTTCTGTTGGTAAAACTCTCTTTTTATTTATATTTAACTCCACTATGGACATTGGGAATTTATTTCTCATTCTGTTAAAAAATATGATTGCCTCCAAAAATGCCGCATCAAAAATTTCTTTCCTATTTAATTACAGCTATGGGTATCTCTATCTCAAAAATAAATAGTTCAAAGTTTATATATTTTTTCTTGAATATGTAGCTTAGGCCAACTGTGTATGGTGGGATATGATCTCTTCTCCTTACACCATATATATGCATCTTAAGCAAGAGTTTCGTATCTTTTGGAGACTATGCATGCCTATCAGCCGCATTAATACAGGGGCCATGGTGTTTTTTTAATTTTTTTTAACTTTTATTATTTATTTGTTTATTATTTATTTTAAAATTAAAAAAAATTAGTGTTTGTACTATATACTATAAGTAGTTTCTTCCCATATAGCAAGAATATTCTTGAAACATTCGGAATGCCTAAAACACATCCTGTAAATGTCCAATGGTCGACTTTTTACGATTTACTGAATATTCAGAATGGATGTAACATTTTTGAATACATATAGCTTCTAAGAGATCTGAATATTCAGTGAAGAAGAGAAAAAAAGCCGCATAGAATCTCATGAAAATTGGTGAGTTTTTATGGTGTTTTATAGGGTTTTACAAGATTCTCCATTCTTGCCCGTAAAAACTGATACAAAATATCTGTACTTCATGAGATTTGTCTTGGTTTTTAAAACATTATAAAATCTTGTGAAACTTTTCTAAGAGATTTGACGCGGTTTTTTGGTAGGCCACCGTTGGACATTCCGAATGTTCGGAGAATGTTCACGCAATAACCCAATATTCTTGCTAGGTGGGTTTGTTACCAACCTACGTCCACACTATCATTGGTTGTGTTCTTATTCTTGTTTTTCTCTTTATTCTCCAACCACTCATTCATTTCATCTGTACCATCCTCTATAAAAGAAATTATGTATGAGAAAACACATTTTAATCCTTGTCTCGTGTCCGAACAGTGAGAACAGGATAACCCCTAGGTTTGTCGTACGAGCCGAATAAGGGGGCCTCGACCCATAAGTAACTGATGGGTAGGGCGGATTAAGGGATAGTGATGCAACTATAACGTAACCTTCATATCTGCTCGGAACAGTTGGAGATCGTGCTCGCATTAGGTTTCCGTTCAGCAACCTCACGTTCTCGTGGTGCTCCCTGTCTATAACAGACGAGGCTCTGGCGACCAAATATGGACGGTAAAGCCCTTAGATTAAAAAGAGACAAGATACCTGACCCTTACGGAAACTTTGGTTATATTATTATATGGAACAATGTTTACCTTTTTGTTGTTTACAGTTAACACACCAGTGGCGTACCTACTTAAATATAAATTTACACATGGATTATATTATTAAAATTTTACTATAATATGAAATTGCAAAATAATTTAAAAAACATGCAAAAAATAAGTCTGCCTATTTGAGCTTTGGAAACTTCCTAACAATGAATGTTTATAGTATAATTTTATAGAAAAGAAATTTATTACAAAGTTTGTGTGTGATTTATAGCAATTTCAATTTTCAATACAATAAAATTATGCCAAACATTAAAACAAATATCAAGAAAAAAAAATATTACGCAGTAGCAAAAAAAAATTATTATATTGTGTTTGTTAATTTTGTTATTTTTTTTTGTTCATTGGCAGAAACTTACTTATACTGACTTCTTCAGTACACAATAAAGTCAATAATGCTTAGGGTATATAGAGACATCTAGGACAAACAAAAAGATTTAAATATCAACTCGAAGGGTAATCGCAGAAGGCAACGGCGGCAGTATATATTCTGAGGCGTTTTCTCGCGTTGAAATTGTTTAAAATGTTTTTAAAAAGTTTGAAACATTTGCTTTCTCGCGTTGCAACGGTGACGTCACATCTAAACGGGTTAAAAATATTTTGAAACGGAATCCACTCTAGTTTCAAAACTGACGCGTGCGTAGAAGATACGTCAAAATTCTACATTTTTGTTTTAACCTAAGATTTTTTTTGTTTTTGCGTGAAAATGGATGAAAAATCGTATTCTAGATATCTTGTTAGCCATTCTTCATGGTATCCCTGTGATCTTATGTGATTTTCGGGGCTTAAAAGAACAGTAAATAAAAAAAACTTCACAATCCATGTAGCTTCCATTGCTTGCCATCCATGCTACTAAAACTGGCCGTACGCTCGAAGGTTTTGTTAAATAAACCAGTAGTTGATCCATTTTAATTTTAAATACCAAAAAAATAAACAGAAAAACAAAAAAGTGAGGTTACACTGAACTACGTCAGCGTTTTGAACTACTCATTTTTTTTCGGTTCTAAATGATGACGTCACATCTAAATAATTTCAAATAATATTTCACAATAATTTCAACGCGAGAAAACGCCTCTGATAAGAGGTAGGAATTTCATATTCTAACAAACCTGAGCACACGTGAATTAACTTTTATTATTGTTTGCAAGTTGGTTTCATTTTAAAAGTATGCTTTATTTTATTGTCTTTATAAAAAAAACCTCGAAAATAATCTTATAAAAACGTTCGAAAATATCTCATTTGACGCGTTGACAATTAACTACTTCATCAAAAAAAAAAATCTGTTTATTGATATTTTAGTCTAAGGATCTACTAGTTTAAGTATATTTCATAAACTTTATTTTTATTTTCTGTGTACCTACCGACATGTACCGCCACTGACTGATTTCACTTGCTCTCACGTGTACCTACCGACATGTACTGCCACTGACTGATTTCACTTGCTCTCACTTTTTTTTTCAAAACATTGGACGATTTGTTCCAAAATATCACTTTAAACCCAATGAGCATTTTCAGAAACTTCTGGTGACAGATATTTATATAATTATTATAAAGAGGGTTCCATTGATACCCTAAGGTATCTAGAAGTTTCCTACAAGAATTGAGTTTGTATATTTGATTTATTAAAGGCTCTAAATTGATGGTACCCTAAAGTAACATAAAACTGGCGTTAACAATATTTCCACGGACATCTTTATAAAAATTAAAGTCATCGGTTCAAATGTTATATAAATTGGTCTTAACAATGTTTCCACCAACATATTTATAAAAATATAAGTCATGAGTGACAAAAGTTATATAAATTGGTGTTTGAAATCTTTCTGCCAACCCACCTATAAAACCGTAAGTAACTATTAATTAAAGATATATAATAGATTGGTTTTTAAAATATTGCTATCAACCCACTTATAAAACTTAATTAACTAACAACAAATTTATATAAGATAAGATTGAAAATATTTCGAGAGACACTTATAAAAACTTGGGAACTCACACACAATAGTTATATAAATTGGTGTATGTAATATTCTTATGAACTCATTCATAAACCTTTTTTGCCCATAAGGTTTTTTCGATAATGTTGTTATTAATTTCTTTATATAGTGATTATAATACAACTGTTTTTAGAACAAAAAAAAAACAATTTGAATTTATTTTGGCAATTATAATAACAAAACAAACAAGATTTTTTAAGGTTAATTTTGTGACATCAAAAGGCGCGTTTTTGCGACATCAAAAGGAGCGTTTTTGCGACATCAAAAGGCGCGTTTTTGCTAGATACCATACCATTATTATCTCGTTTTAATTACATCAATCTGAGAGAGATAAGAGATCCAAATCTTCTTGAGATAGTTGCCGATGACAGATATCGGGATCGAATGCATTTTACACCCGATTCCCACCAGCGTTTCCCATGCGCAGTCACCCTGACTCAAAAAACTCATCACGTGGTCCGACACGAACTTGTATAGGCAAATCTCGCTTAGCCACGTGATACGTGTTTGGATTCGGGGGACCCACCAATGAGAAACGCATAGATGGGAACCGTGTTTTGGAAAAAGAGAACAATATAGTAACCGTGTTAAGGTCGCAAAAACGCACCGTGAAACGTCGAGCGCATACGCTGATACTGCTGGTCGGCGGCAAATATGAACACCCCGGAAAATACTCGCCTGTACACCCTTCGACCCCGCAATCTAACTATATTCTTGAGATAGTTACCTCTGACAGTTATGCGGGCTTGAAGTGTGTGGAGGCGGGTATTTTTCCTGGTATGTGTAGTATGCTGGATCTCTCGAGGAATGCATTTAGGAAAAGAGAACAATGGTAACTATGTTAAGCCCCTTGTTCCAAGTAGCATCATTTTTTAAAAGGGTCATAAAATAGTGTTTGTCGAGGTAAACAGTGGTATAGTTGTATTGTTTTTTTTTATAGAATTGTCGGAAATTTTCGCCATTTTGGATTACAAAAATAGGTTTTTGGCCTAAATAAAAACGTTATTTATGGGGTTTCAACATGTGTTTCAATCGAAATATTGCTTGTTAGGGTTAAGAACAACATACAAAATTCAATATTTGTCTCAGAAAGAAAAAAAGGCGTATGAAAAAAAAACTGATATTTAAATGAATATTTTTCCGTTTTCTCAAGTATTTTTGGAGCACATGAAATTTACGTGAGTGTATTCGAAAACTATACAGTACACACGGAACCGCAGTTGATTTTCAGAGTAGGATGACTTGAAAAACAGCTTTTACTTGACTATAGTATATAAATATTCATATTTCTGCTTCAGCTTATCTCACTTTCATTTTTATTTATTTTAGAAGATTGCTAAACACCATTTTATAAATTTTTTTATTGTAAAAAGAAAAAGAATAATACATAACAAGCAAAGGGAACAAAGGTGGAAAATCTATATTTCTAAATCCATAAAAACCTTTAAATTTGTTATGTAGTGTTGTTAGAACAGTTGTAAAACCTTTTTATAATAATCTGTATACTTGAGGGCTCATAAGGAAGTTTTATAAAATCTATATGTTGTTTTTCTATCCATTACTATGAACCATAAATTTTTATAAGTTGGCGTTGAACAGTTGTTTTTCAAATCTTTTTTACTAATTTAAGAGATATATTAGAGTTATAAAATTATCACCAACACTAAATAATATAACTTTTGGTTATTTTATGAAGGTTTTATATTATTTGCTGTAACTTTCATATAGACAAAAATGCTCATTGGGAATGCACTGAAATATTCTCCTATTGGTAAAAAACACACTATAAAGGTTTTTGGACAAAATGTGGTTTTAAAAAAAAAAGTAGTAGTTAAAAAGTAGTTCTGCGAGATTCGGTTTATAATATCAGCCGCACCACGCTCGACTTTCGCTCGAATGATACGCAAAAAAGTTAAGAGATAAATATTGTAGAGCTTTTCAATTTTCAAGGTCTACATTTATCTCCTGATTACATTTTTTCATAAGTGGCACAGGAAAGCTAAAAAAGTCAAAAAACTGTAGTTCAACCCCTAAATTTTTCACTAAAATGATCATAATTGTTTAAATAATGAATTTATGAATTCTTTTATACCCATAGTTTCGATGGGGAATCTTATTATCTACAATAAGTCACTGTGCATACTTTTCCGTAAACTGCATATTTAAGCCACAAATCGCGAAAAATAAATGCACCCCTAAATCCAAGATGGCGGAAAAACCTCCCGGGGGATGAAGTCTAAAACTTGGGTTTAAGCTTCTTTATATAGGCCCTAACTACCCTCAGTTTCATCCTGCCCGCTCCGATTCCGAACTAAAGCATTGGAACTTTGATAGATTGCTTGGATTATGTGGTTTTGCCAAATAATAAAGACTACACAATATAATTTCTTTCTCCGATTGCGAACTAAAATTCTAGATTGCTTGGACTAACAACTTCACAGGTCAAACTACAGTTGGATATGTATATTAAGTTTCTGTAAATGACGTAATGATACCAGCAATCTATATTGGATCTGTACTTATGGGCCATTGCAGTTCCGAACATATTAAAGAAGTAGCTTTTGATTTTTAAAAGAATATGGATTGGGTCCAAAATTGCTAATTCATGTAAATATGGATGCAGGCAGAATTTGGTAGGGGAAAGAAAATGTCCTAAAATTTTTCCAAACTGTCCTAAAATTTTTGGTTTTTGTTCTAAAAAAAAATGACAAAAACGATTTGGTCACCTCATTTTAGTTTGAAATTAGATTGAAGTTGCTCTTTCAATAAAGCTGCGAAAAGTCTGAGCCTGACCTCCCATAATCAGTAACGCTTATTTTGTGTTTTTTTTGTTTTTTTAACTGTTTAAAAAAACTAAATGATTTTTTAATTAATTTCTATATATTATGATATAATTTTAATCTTACTGTTTTTGCAATTGTGTCTTTTATACCTATATGTGCTAAATTGTGAAATAATGTTTTTTAAATACCTACCTACAGATTTTAACTATATTTATAGTGAAATTGTGACTCAATTTGTGATTTGTACTTATTTTACTGTTATTTGCTTTTTGCATAAAAATCAATTTTTTTGACAGTAAAGCCTATTGAATCTTGCAACCCTCTACTCTTTCTACTTAGAACACTCGAAGAAACGGGGCTCCTCTCATCTCCTCAGATGTACAGTCTTACAAAAAAATATTTTGTGGTATTTTAGTTGCATCATTTCAGCATCAAATAAATAAAAATAATCTTAAGATCTTCTAAGTGATTCTTTATAAAAAAAAAAGGCAAAAAAGCTACCGGATTTTTTTACGGCAGTACTAAGACCAAGGATCCAGTACGGATCCATAGTCTGGTGGCCAGCAGTGGAGAAGGTCACTACTACCCTCAAGCTTAGGAGCCTACAGGGAACCATGTGCAGAGAGATAACCGGCGCTATGAGGACGGCACCTACACAGGCACTCGAAACCATTCTGGGACTGCCGCCGCTTCCGATCTGGATCAAAAAAGAAGCGATGGCGACCCACCTCCGGCTGAGAGATACAGGTCAATGGAGAGGAAGAGGGGAAGCTGCGAGGCATCTTAGGATTGCCCAAATCGCCGAGAGAGAAATTCCAATGGCAGCGATTAAAACACAAAGACCCAAAAACCCCTGGAGATTCAACAAGAGGTACAAAGTAGTCATCCCAGACAGGGAACTATGGTAGAGTGAAAACCTCCTCGAAAAGTTCGAGGAAAACACCGTGATTTGCTACACCGACGGGTCCAAACTGTCGGAGAAGCAAACCACAGGATCGGGGGTGTACGTGGAAGACCAGGAGGTTCGAAAGAGCTACTTGCTCGGAGAGCAGCCACGGTCTTTCAGGCAGAGGTGTATGCCATAATAAGGGTTGCAGCCATGGAGGAAATAAAGAACGGTAGGGAGGAGCAACAACACCCTGGTGGAGGAATGTGCGGATGCACTAGAATCCTTGGGAGAGGGTATGTAGGGCTGGAACCACTCCTAGGAACAACCAAGAGGCAACTGCAAAGTCGACTCAATAAATGGGCCAACGATGCCATGGCGACCGCTTGGAGAGGAGGAACAGGATGCAGACAGACCAGGGACTTCATCAAGGGCCCGGATGTAGCCAGACAAAAATGGCTTCTGGGGAGATCACGAAGGGACGCTGGTCTGCTGACTGGACCTGTCGAGCCTGCGGGCGGGCCGAAGAGACATCTCGACATGTTATAGCGAACTGCGAGGCATACCAGAGGACGAGATACCAGGTATTCGGTTTCCCGACCCTGGATGAGGAGGACCTGCACACGCTCAAATGGGACAAAATACTGGACTTTGCAACACTACTTCTTGGCGGCAAGAGCTATCAAATTCAAAATGTTCTCTCCATCTCTCTCTATTAGAGAAAGAGAGAAATAGCATCGAGCAGCAAAAAGCAAATCTGTTGACCTGGCATAAATCGCTGAAAGTGCAGCAGTTTTCCTAAACTGTTTGCTTCACAACGTTCCCTAGCCGGCATCTATCTTCAGTGCATCTGAATTGAATAGCGTTCTGGCATGCATTTCGGCACACTAGACGAGAAATGTGGAACCCTGTATATACAAATGTTTACCTTCTCCCTCGATGATGTCAATTCCTTTGTCAAAATCATCTTCATCCGTTTCGCCAGGTGCAGATTCCTGTCCTATAAGATTAGAAATAAGAATACGCTCATTTTTATGTAAATTATGTAAATTTAATTCCCCCCAAAGAAATATTTTTTTATGTTGATGATTATTCCGTATGACAGTTTTTAATATGTTTCAAAAACTCTGGTAAAAACAGCGCGTGCTAGTGGTAGTGGTTGTTAAAGACTATATGACACACAATCAACATCCTACGGAACCTTATTTAGTTTGTGAGATAATCGCCCCCATAAATGTCCTCTCAAAAAATAGCTACTTCAAGTTTTTTATTTTTATATGTATACTAGAGAACAAAAAAAATGCAACACCAGAAAGGACAAATATTTTTATAGTAATTTATGTATTTATTAATACATTAGGATGCTCTTAGTAATTTATTACAGTTCCAAGAAGATTCCTCCATGATAACCAACCAATCAAAAAATTAATAATGAGTGGCTGCTCCATGGTTATTATGGACTCGTTTGTTCTATTGGGCATTGACAAAATGAGAACTCTTGGCATTTTTTATTTTTTTAACTAAACTGTCAGAAATCCAAAAGGAGCAAAAACTACGAGAAAAATGATTTAATTTTCAGGAAAGGTCTTTTATGTGTTGTTTGTCTTTGAAAATGAATAGAAAAAATCTTTGAAAAAGGAAAGATTAGAAGACTTTTGAGATAAGGTATACACACAAATAATTTTCTTTTAAATCATTGTCCATATACATGGCGTTGCATTTTTTTTTGTTCTCCAGTATATGTAATTAAAGCTAGGGGTATGTCTGTCTCAAAAATATGTATTTCAAAATTTATGTATTTTTTCTCTTGAATATGTACTTTATGCTAACTGTGTAATAAGTCTCCTGGGGTTCTTTAAGTAAAAACGAAGATGACACTGTATACTGTTGAAACATGTTGAGTGAATCTTTAATAAACAGCGGAGAATGATCTAACTATTTTCTTCAGTTTGGACTTATATTCCTTGTTGCATTTCGGGATAATCGAGATGAAAGGGTGCTTATTCACTATGACGTGGCTTGCACATAATTAATATCAAACTCCACTTAGGTAGTTGGGGCTGTTAAGCTATTTGTTACTAATTATTTCAAGGCAAATGATGGCTTCGTGTAAATCTTAGATTTAATCTGATTTTTTTTTATTGTACCTACCAGGATAAGGTTTCTCATGCGGAGGACGAGGTTCTTCAGTCGGAGGATGCGAAGGATGAGGACGAGGTGAAGTATGCGGAGGATGAGGTTCTTCAGTCGGAGGATGCGAAGAATGAGGATGAGGTGAAGTCTGCGGAGGATAAGGTTCTTGAGTCGGAGGATGCGGAGGTTGAGGAGAAGGTGCAGTATGCGTAGGACGAGGTTTAGGTTCTTCAGTAGGAGGATGCGAAGGATGAGGAGGTGCCGTCTGCGAAGGATGAGGTTTTTCAGTCGGAGGATGCGGATGAGGTTCTTGAGTCGGAGGATGCGAAGGATGAGTATGAGATGCTGTTTGCGAAGAATGAGGTTCTTCAGTGGGAGGATGCGAAGGATCAGAATGAGATGCTGTATGCGAAGGATGAGGGTTTTCAGTGGGAGGATGCGAAGGATGAGGATGAGGTGAAGCTTGCGGAGAACGAGGTTCTTGAGTCGGAGGATGCGGAGGGTAAGGATAAGGGGCCGAAAGCGTAGGACGAGGTTTATGTTCCGAAGGAGAAGTTTCTTCAGTCGGAGGATGCGGAGGTTGAGGAGAAGGTGCAGTATGCGTAGGACGAGGTTTGGGTTCTTCAGTAGGAGGATGCGAAGGATAAGGAGGTGCCGTCTGCGAAGGATGAGGTTTTTCAGTCGGAGGATGCGGATAAGGTTCTTGAGTCGGAGGATGCGAAGGATGAGAATGAGATGCTGTATGCGAAGGATGAAGTTCTTCAGTGGGAGGATGCGAAGGATCAGAATGAGATGCTGTATGCGAAGGATGAGGTTTTCCAGTGGGAGGATGCGGAGGATAAGGTGTCGTAAGCGTAGGACGAGGTTTATTTTGCGTACGCGTAGGAGGAGGTTTATTTTGCGTATGCGTAGGACGAGGTTTATTTTCCGAAGTATAAGTTTCTTCAGTCGGAGGATGCGTAGGATGAGGTTCTTCAGTCGGAGGATACGAAGGATGAGGATGAGGTTCCTTTTCCGGAGGATGAGGTTCCGTATGCGGCAATTGAGAAGTTACTCCAGAATTTTCTTCCTAAACAGAAAACAAATTACGTTAGTTAAGCACTGCAATATTTTGTGTGGATTATAGGCAACTACCCATACATAAACCAAACAGTTGGAGATAATTTTAAGATTTTTGTTTTACTCTACTTAAAAAGTAGCTATTGGCAAGATACTACAATGGCCCTAATCGGGATTCAAACTCGAATAGCTATATAGTGTAATAATAAGGCCTTAGTCTCGTATACATATTTTTAATTAGTTTTCTTCTCCAAGACAACCAATATTTGAGGCGATTTTTATGATAATTTGACTTTTGAAGTGGTAAGGTTTTTCAGTGGCGGTCCCAGACATTTGAAAAGGAGGGGGGGGGGGCGGTGTCGATACGAAAAAAAAACTTTTATCATAGCGCCGCTGCCTAAAATTTTAAAGAAAATTTCACTTAAAAGTGTATTTTTTTATTTAAAATTGTTTTAATATATCATGGAAGAAAATAACACTAAAAATGCAATTTTTAATACAAAATTAAACTAATGCCGTAAATATGTTATATGTTGCTATAGCACCGCAATTTATGCCCTACTTTTGATTTTCTAAATGTTTTCATAATAGTTATAGAAAACATAGATAACAAATAAACCACAAACAAAACCTAATAGGTAAATACTTTTTTTTGAGTTCTAGAAAGCTTTTTAAATTTGAAAAATTATCTTTTATATTGCATATCTCAAAAAAAAAATCGTTTCCAGTTTTTTTGGGCAAACCGGTCAATAACTCGCTCAATGTCAATATGTGTCTGTTGATATGCTAAGCCCGTTGACGAATTTCCTTCATGTTTTCAATCTTCTGAGACATGAGAAGCTTCTTTCTGACGAAGCATTACTTACTGATAAACTTTTAAGAATGTTCTTATCAACGGAAAAATATCGCCACACCAATATTGTTTCCAAATAATGACTTCTCCCAATAAAAGAATTTGGTTTTGGATTAATCAAACAGTTTATAGTATTTACAAACGACTTCAGTAAATTTTGCCTTGATTTTGGCTTCATGTTGTATAAAACTTGGTATGAATATGTTCAGGTCAAAAATACTTTTTTATATCCGAAATGATTTTGTCTAAAACTTGTTTATAAATGGAAACTCTATTATACTGTTCTGTATTTCCAATGGTTTGCGCGGTAAGTACAGATCTCGCGAAAAAAAAGTAGGACATGTAAAATATATATTTCCTTTTTTTAGTATGTCACCCTATACGTTCAGATATTTATTGGTTTGGCCACCATTCGTCATTTGATTTATTTACTATTATGACAAACACAAGTGTCAAATGTAACAAGGTAAATAACGAGAGATTAATAACTAACAGATGACTAACAATGTAAATTTTCATTGTTATAGGGTGTTATATTTACCCATATTTCAATTCCGTGTCCTACTTTTTTTTCGCCAGGACTGTACGTCATGCGTTGGTTTGTTCTTGATGTAACGAATTCCAATTTCTCGTTTTTTCTCCAAAGACTTCGCCCCCCCTCCCCCTGGGACCGCCACTGTGTTTTTACCGCCCTTAATGATTACAAAACTCTCCTACGCTATGGTTCGTTTGACGATATTTATTTGAGTTTTGTAAGAAACCCCCTACCACACATTATTAAAAAAACGTGTATTGTTAAAAACTAAAAAGATAATGAGGACATTTTGGAGAGTTTTGACAACTTTGACAGCATTTTTACCAGAGCTTTGGAACACATTAGAAACAATCACTTGTAAAACCGTTTTAGGGATGATAAAAGACACAAAAGAAAGGTTTTAAGGACAACAAATACACACACACACAAACAAACAAACAAACGTATATTTAAAAAACCTCCAAATTAGTTAATTCAACCGAAAAGAAACCAAAAGATCAAAAGATCTTGAGTGGAAATAACGAAAATTCAAACTTGGATGAGCATCCCACAAGGAACACACAAAGGACCAAAGCGAAAAGAGAAATAATTAAATGATGTTTCGCTCTGAGTAACCAGCGTGAGCTCATCAGTGGTTTCACTGGTCACCCTCCCCATATATCAGTAAACACCATCATACACTTTTGAATGTTCTTTGTGGGATGCTCATCCAAGTTTGAATTTTTGTTATTTCCACCCACGATCTTTTGATCTTTTGTTTATTTATAAGATTAACTAAGATGCACTAATAAAGATTTTTTTACTAACCGAATGTGCCCCAGAGGGAGTACCAGAATGATTTCCATGAGCGGCATCCGATGTCCAAGGCTGTTCTGTAGTAGTGGCGTGTGGTCTACTTGGTTTGCCTATTGAACCAAATTAATACAACTATTAAGTGTAGCCGTAAATGACATAAAAAAAGATTTTATCCCAAATAGTTTTCGTCCAGGTAAATCCACAACTCCTATATAAAAAGCAGCGTTCTACGATCCATGGTAGCAACGGAAGCAGTGCTTCCCCTAACGGAAACAATTTAGATTGTATTAAAAGTGTTAAAAATTATTTTAAATATCAAGCCCATAACAAAGTTATGATTGTTTTCCACAAACCAAAACTACACTTTTTTGCACTCGACGCGCGTTTTGCTAACAACGTTGGCATCATCAGGAAACCATAAACAATAAACTAAATTAACCTACACTCTATCTTTTAGTGGGCGGAGATAAGACTAATAATTTGTGATTGGTCACGCTTTATAATCCCCTCAACTAAAGAATAAAGTGTATGATTTCCATACTTTCATATGCATTCAAAAGTCTTTTGTTTGGTACACTTTTTAGAAGCTTTATGATTGTTTTCAAAAGCATGCTCCGGCCACACTTGACTTTTCTGTTCTTCCGTATTTTAAGTGTGCTAAGTGTTCTTTGAATCGTTTTTGAAGAGATCGTCTCGTTTGGCCAACATATTTTTTGTCACAATCCATGCAACTATTTCGTAAATTCCACTTTTTTTCAGAACTGTAGTTTTATCCTTGGGATTTCCTAGTAAACTTCTTATTGTGTTTCCGGATTGATATACTAATTTAAGACCAGTGTTATTAAATACTTGTTGTAATCCTTTCGTATAACTAGGATTATAAGGAATTCATTCAGCTTATTTATTAAGCCATCGTCATAACCGTTTTCGCCAGCTATATTCCTAATCCTATTCTTTTCTGCTTCAAATCTTTCTTTGTTTAAGGGGAAATTGTCTAATCTATATGTTAAAAAGTGCAAACTTGCAAGCTTATGTTGTAAGCAATGAAAAGAGTCATTTGGAATATACCTGTTGGTGGCCGTTCCTTTTCTGTATAGGTCAAATTCCAATTTATTTTTATTTCTTATAACTAAAGTGTCTAGAAATGGCAGTGTACCGTTGTTCTCTGTTTCATAAGTAAATTTAATTGTGGGAAATTTGTTACTTATTTTTTCATAAAATTTTCAACACCAGTTACTTTAGTGTTGAATACTGCAAACACATCGTCTACATACCTGAACCATACCAAATTTGCTCATAAAGAGGTTTGCAATAAAAGGTGATAAACTTCCTTCTAATTGTTGGTAGTAGTTATTTTTATATTGAAAGTAATTTTGATTCATGCAGTTTTGTTAAAGATAGGTATTCTAAAGTTGGTTTGTCTTCTAGATTGCTTTTTCTTAATAGTTCTTCCAGGTATTGTAAGGTATTGGGGATTGGCACACTAGGGAACAACGAACTAACATCAAACGAGATTAAAATTTCACCTTCTTGGAGTGAAATATCTTTAACTTTATTGATAAATTCAAGGGAATTTTGAACAGAAAAACCTTTTTCCTTTATAGGTAAATTTTCAAACTCGTTTGCTAGCCATTTCGAAATAATGTAAGTAGGTGATCCTACAGCAGAAACTATAGGTCTAACCGATTTTCCAGGCTTGTGGATTTTCGGAAGACAATACAGTTTCGGCATAGTAGGATTGCTTACTTACTATATTTAATATTGTCAGTAAGAATATTGTTACATTTTTTAATTGTGTTTTGTACTTCGTTAATCATTTTTGGTAAGGGGTTCTTTAAGACTTGTTTGTAGGGTCCATTTTTTATTAGGTTACCTACCCTTTCGAAATAATCTGTTTTATCTAATATAACAACTTTATTACCCTTGTCAGCCTTTAGATAGAAAACATCTTTTTCTCTCAAACTTTTAATTGTTTTATTGTGATTTAATGTACTATTTTTGTTGTTCTGAATGATGTTTTGAGAAATCTGATATCGGCAAGCATCTCGCACATAGCCCTTTGTGCCTTCTGAAAGATTAGAGATTTTACTTTCAATATTTGCAATAATATCACTTAAATTATCTTTTTGTGGGGGCAGAGCAAAATTAAGACCTTTGTTTAAAAGTGATATTTCTTTGTTATTAAAAGTTTGAGAGGATAGTTTTTCTACAATGTTTCCTATTTCCTTCGAATTTTTTGGTTTTGGTTCAGAACCTTTTAACTTTTATAGCTTTTTATTAAGTGAAGACATGTGCTTTGTAAATTTTTTCTCAATTACTACAAACATATGCCTTTGGAAATCGCACCATTCTTCAAAGTTCTTATCACTAAGTCTAAATGTCAACTTTTTAAACAGTCGGTATGCTTCAAGCTCAAACATACTTCGTTTTGCGTACAAATTTTTGATTTCTAAATTTAACCATTTCTGTTTTGCAAACAGGGCTACTTTTGAAGAAATTGTAGATTTCGGCAACTTTACTTGGAGAAAGTTTGGAAAAACTTTAAATTTGTTGCAAGATTTTAGAAACTCAAATACCTGCACCAACTAGTGCTAAACTTACGATAGAGATTTAGTTCCGCTGACCGTGAAGCCATCTCAACTATGTTGGGAATTTTGAACCTTTGGTTGCACTATAACAAAGTTATGATCTACTTATTAGTCTTATCTCCGGCCTCTAAAAGATAGTATATAAGATAGAGTGTAGGTTAATTTAGTTTATTGTTTATCGTCTCCTGAGGATGCTAACGTTGTTAGCGAAACGCGCGTCGAGTGCAAAAAAGTGTAGTTTTGGTTTGTGGAAAACAATCATAACTTTGTTATAGTGCAACCAAAGGTTCGAAATTCCCAACATAATCAAGCCCATAACAAATGCGGCCCTGACTCAAACGAGTCACAGCAGAAAGTCTGCCCGCGTGTCGTGTGCGTGCAGATTTTCACTACTAGAAAAATCCAGTAGCAGCTATCCTCACTACTACGGAACTGACGGAATTAATGTTAAAAATGTGCATAACAAAGGGTTTTTCAACGCTTAAATGTATACAAAATTTCGTGAGAAATTCAACAGATCAGGATAGACTTTCGCTATTATCGCTTTTGGCCATTGAAAATAAACTTCTCCAGAGCTTGCCAGAGCCCTAATAGCACAGAAAGATTCCCCGAACATTCGCTGAATGTTCAGCTAGGATATTGGGAACATTCCCTGAATGTGCCCTCAAATCCTCTAAGCATACCAGGAATATTCAGGGAATGTTCTGTGTCCACAGTTTTGATATTCCTAGAATATCCTGGTAAAACATTCATAGAATATTTTCGTAGGATTTTCATAGCACATTTATGAGCTTGAAAAAATATGTTCTCGTACAAAACACCCTAAAAAAAATTAAAAAAAAGTTTTTAAACAGCGATGGGATTCGAACCCTCAACCTTCTGGAACCCGTATAACACTTTTCCAACGACTTAACCTTTTGCGCTACGGGGGATTATGGGAGAAATTATATATTAGCGGGGTATAACCTTTTGGACATTTTTTTCTGTTAGAAGAGCACCGTGAATTGTTTTTTTTTTACATAAAATCAGGATCACTCCTGAACGGCTCAACCGATTTTCATAATTCTTTTTTTATGTGATAAAAATATTACCCCCCTCCCCAAATCCTCCCAAACGGTAGTAGAAGGGGATTATATTATTTGCTCTGTGCAGGATAACTTCCGAATGGCTCAACCGATTTTCATAATTATTTTTTTATTGGAAATAAATATTAGCCTACCCCAACAAGCTTTTTGAACAAAATAAAATCTTAAATTCTGCTATGTAAGCAGGATCGTAGATAGAAAAATATTATTTCCTTTCATGGCATGATTTAATTATATTTTTTTAGACCAACAAAATGGTTTTTTCTTGTAACTAAAAATAGAGTATTTTTTTAATAAAAAGAAAACTTGCAGCGACAGATAAAAAAATCTTTACCGCAGCTGTTAGAATAAAAAACGTGACAATACTGTGTGGTATTTTTAGGACTTTGGTAGAACATTGGTAGATTATCCTGACTAGAACATGCGCTGAATGTATTACCCAGGATATTCCCAGAATATCTCCCAAATGTGCTATCAATGTGCAAATGTAAGGACATTTTTTAGGACCTTACCAGAACATTCGTGGAATATCCTGCATAGAATATTCGATGAATGTACTGTTCAGGACGTGTAAGAATGTTTTTTGAATGTGCTGTCCATATACAAAAGGAAAGGACATTTTACGGAAATTTGGCTGATTAACATTTTTCGGTATTTCACAGAACATTCCTGGAATATACTGCATAGAATGTTCGCTGAATGTACTAGGTAGGATATTCTGAGAATGTCTTTTTAATGTGCTGTTCATGTACTAACTTGAATTTTCATTGAACATTCCGAGCAGGTTTTTGGAACATCCTACAAATGTACTGTGAATGTGCCAGAACATTCAGACATTTACAGGACCTTACTGGGATATCCCTGGAATATCCTGTGCTATTAGGGAGCAGCGTTTTTATGATGACGTCATTGCCGAATTGGCAAAAAGTGATCAAAGAATCGAGTTACATTACAAATAGAGTAGAGTTTTTAAATAAATTTTTATTTAAAAAAAAAACGTTTAAAAAACAAGTTTTTATTCAATGCAATCAAAAGTAGAAAATAATTTTTTATTTTTTTTGTTTCATAATAAAAGCGATGGGCGCAAATTAAAAATTTTAACTTTAGGTTTCGTATATCTAAGAAACAGTTGTATTACTCCATAACCTAAACACATTTTCAAAGGCTTGGCAAGCATGGCAATCTCACTCGTTCTCAGCATTATGTTTATCATTCGAATAGAAGAAGAATTTAGTTCTCTCTTTGTCACCGTAAAGTTAAAATTTTTAATTTGTGTCCATCGCTTTTATTATGGGATAAGAAAGATAAAAAATTAATTTCTCCTTTTAAGTGCATTTAATAAAAGCTTTTTCTTTAAAACTTTTTTTTAATAAAAATGAATTTTTTAATTTTTAGATTTGTACGATAAATCGTCCATTTTGAATCCGCCATATTTAAATTTTCAAATCTGATCAAAAATTCATATTCCCTTCCCGAAAAATCCCTGTATGCCAATTTTGATTTAAATCGAACAAACTAAATCTTTTCCCCCCTCCACTTCCCTCGTTAGAGAGAATTGTGTACCTAATAATACCATATTATTGTATTGTCGCCAGAACTATAAACGCATAGCAAATTTGAACACACACCCTTAATTTTTAGATTTGTACCCTTAATTGTCCGTTTTGAATCCGCCATATTGAAATTTTCAAATCTGATCAAAAATTCATAATCACCCTCTTTAAAAACCCCTGTATGCCAATTTTGATTGAAATCGAACAAACTAAATCTTTTTCCCCTCCACTTCCCTCGTTAGAGGGAGGTGGGTACCTGGGAATACCACATTATCGTATTTTCACCGGAACTATAAACGCATACCCAATTTGAACACAATCGGATGTGGATAAGTCAGTTAAAATTGGTTAGCAAAAGATGACTGAAAATTGTCCATCTTTAATCCGCCATATTGAATTTTTTAAATCTGATAAAAAATTCGTATTCCTTATCCCCAAAAGCCCCCGTATACCAATTTTGATTGAAATCGGACATAGTTGTTTTCCGCCCTCCACTGTCCCCTCGTAGGGGTAGGGGTGGCTAATAATGATATATATAATAATGAACTATAAATTCATGCAAAATTTGGATGGCAAAAAATGAACAAAAATCGTCCATCTCGAATCCGCCATATTGAATTTTCAAAATCTGATTCTGAAATTCGTTCTGCATCCCGAAGTGCCCCAACACACCAAACTTCAACGAAATCGAGCGTACTTCAACTGTACCCCCCCTCCACCCCCTTCGAGTATAACCTTGTGTTGTCACCGCAGCTATATAACCATGCCAAATTTGAAGCCGATCGGATGCCGCTGCTAACTGTATCACAATATTGAATATTCTTATCTTTATACTTCTATCTATTTTTCGTACCAGGAAAATCACTGCCCCAAGACGGAGCACCAGGAGGTTTTGTCGCAGTGGGGTGCGGTCTACTTGGCGTCACTTGATTGCCTATATTAAACAAAAAAAAATGATATATATTAAGTGGTAATTTTAAAAATAAAATGGAAATTTATTTGCATGAGTACAAAAATGTTTACTTAACAAGGAAAAGGTGTTCTAAATTCAAGAAGAATGAATTATTTTAGAATCTGTTTTTTACCTAATTACTAAGTTTAATACCTCAAAATAAATTGCCACCGACCCACCTATATCTACTATTCATTGATGTCAAATTCATTATAGGTTAGGAAGCAAGAACCCACGAGTAAAATGTCAAACCTCTGACAGTTTCCGTGTTTGATATTAATCTACTTATATTTACTATAATATATTAGGTATAGATCACAATATTAAATAAATCTCATCTTTACTCTTCTATCTATTTTTCCTACCAGGAAAACTACTGCCCCAAGACGGAGCACCAGGAGGTTTTGTCGCAGTGGGGTGAGGCCTACTTGTCGTCACTTGATTGCCTATAATAAACAAAAAAAAAATGATGTATTAAGTGTGTAATTTTAAAAATAAAATGGAAATTTATTTGCATGAGTACAAAAATGTTTACTTAACAAGGAAAAGTTGTTCTAAATTCAAGAATAATTAATTATTTTAGAATATGTTTTTTACCTAATTACCTCAAAATAAATTGCCACCGACCCACCTATATCTTCTATTCATTGATGTCAAATTCATTATAGGTTAGGAAGCAAGAACCCACGAGTAAAATGTCAAACCTCTGACTGTTTCCGTGTTTGATTTTAATCTACTTATATTTACTATTATATGGGTATAAATCACAATATTAAATAAATCTTATCTTTACTCTTCTATCTATTTTTCCTACCAGGAAAACTACTGCCCCAAGACGGAGCACCAGGAGGTTTTGTCAGAGTGGGGTGAGGCCTACTTGTCGTCACTTGATTGCCTATAATAAACAAAAAAAAAATGATGTATTAAGTGTGTAATTTTAAAAATAAAATGGAAATTTATTTGCATGAGTACAAAAATGTTTACTTAACAACGAAAAGTTGTTCTAAATTCAAGAAGAATTAATTATTTTAGAATCTGTTTTTTACCTAATTACTAAGTTTAATACCTCAAAATAAATTGCCACCGACCCACCTATATCTACTATTCATTGATGTCAAATTCATTATAGGTTAGGAAGCAAGAACCCACGAATAAAATGTCAAACCTCTGACAGTTTCCGTGTTTGATATTGATCTACTTATATTTACTATAATATATTAGGTATAGATCACAATATTAAATAAATCTCATCTTTACTCTTCTATCTATTTTTCCTACCAGGAAAACTACTGCCCCAAGACGGAGCACCAGGAGGTTTTGTCGCAGTGGGGTGAGGCCTACTTGTCGTCACTTGATTGCCTATAATAAACAAAAAAAAAATGATGTATTAAGTGTGTAATTTTAAAAATAAAATGGAAATTTATTTGCATGAGTACAAAAATGTTTACTTAACAAGGAAAAGTTGTTCTAAATTCAAGAATAATTAATTATTTTAGAATATGTTTTTTACCTAATTACCTCAAAATAAATTGCCACCGACCCACCTATATCTACTATTCATTGATGTCAAATTCATTATAGGTTAGGAAGCAAGAACCCACGAGTAAAATGTCAAACCTCTGACAGTTTCCGTGTTTGATATTGATCTACTTATATTTACTATAATATATTAGGTATAGATCACAATATTAAATAAATCTCATCTTTACTCTTCTATCTATTTTTCCTACCAGGAAAACTACTGCCCCAAGACGGAGCACCAGGAGGTTTGGTCGCAGTGGGGTGAGGCCTACTTGTCGTCACTTGATTGCCTATAATAAACAAAAAAAAATGATATATTAAGTGTGTAATTTTAAAAATAAAATGGAAATTTATTTGCATGAGTACAAAAATGTTTACTTAACAAGGAAAAGTTGTTCTAAATTCAAGAAGAATTAATTATTTTAGAATCTGTTTTTTACCTAATTACTAAGTTTAATACCTCAAAATAAATTGCCACCGACCCACCTATATCTACTATTCATTGATGTCAAATTCATTATAGGTTAGGAAGCAACAACCCACGAGTAAAATGTCAAACCTCTGACAGTTTCCGTGTTTGATATTAATCTACTTATATTTACTATAATATATTAGGTATAGATCACAATATTAAATAAATCTCATCTTTACTCTTCTATCTATTTTTCCTACCAGGAAAACTACTGCCCCAAGACGGAGCACCAGGAGGTTTTGTCGCAGTGGGGTGAGGCCTACTTGTCGTCACTTGATTGCCTATAATAAACAAAAAAAAAATGATGTATTAAGTGTGTAATTTTAAAAATAAAATGGAAATTTATTTGCATGAGTACAAAAATGTTTACTTAACAAGGAAAAGTTGTTCTAAATTCAAGAATAATTAATTATTTTAGAATATGTTTTTTACCTAATTACCTCAAAATAAATTGCCACCGACCCACCTATATCTACTATTCATTGATGTCAAATTCATTATAGGTTAGGAAGCAAGAACCCACGAGTAAAATGTCAAACCTCTGACAGTTTCCGTGTTTGATATTGATCTACTTATATTTACTATAATATATTAGGTATAGATCACAATATTAAATAAATCTCATCTTTACTCTTCTATCTATTTTTCCTACCAGGAAAACTACTGCCCCAAGACGGAGCACCAGGAGGTTTGGTCGCAGTGGGGTGAGGCCTACTTGTCGTCACTTGATTGCCTATAATAAACAAAAAAAATGATATATTAAGTGTGTAATTTTAAAAATAAAATGGAAATTTATTTGCATGAGTACAAAAATGTTTACTTAACAAGGAAAAGTTGTTCTAAATTCAAGAAGAATTAATTATTTTAGAATCTGTTTTTTACCTAATTACTAAGTTTAATACCTCAAAATAAATTGCCACCGACCCACCTATATCTACTATTCATTGATGTCAAATTCATTATAGGTTAGGAAGCAACAACCCACGAGTAAAATGTCAAACCTCTGACAGTTTCCGTGTTTGATATTAATCTACTTATATTTACTATAATATATTAGGTATAGATCACAATATTAAATAAATCTCATCTTTACTCTTCTATCTATTTTTCCTACCAGGAAAACTACTGCCCCAAGACGGAGCACCAGGAGGTTTTGTCGCAGTGGGGTGAGGCCTACTTGTCGTCACTTGATTGCCTATAATAAACAAAAAAAAAATGATGTATTAAGAGTGTAATTTTAAAAATAAAATGGAAATTTATTTGCATGAGTACAAAAATGTTTACTTAACAAGGAAAAGTTGTTCTAAATTCAAGAATAATTAATTATTTTAGAATATGTTTTTTACCTAATTACCTCAAAATAAATTGCCACCGACCCACCTATATCTACTATTCATTGATGTCAAATTCATTATAGGTTAGGAAGCAAGAACCCACGAGTAAAATGTCAAACCTCTGACAGTTTCCGTGTTTGATTTTAATCTACTTATATTTACTATTATATGGGTATAAATCACAATATTAAATAAATCTTATCTTTACTCTTCTATCTATTTTTCCTACCAGGAAAACTACTGCCCCAAGACGGAGCACCAGGAGGTTTTGTCAGAGTGGGGTGAGGCCTACTTGTCGTCACTTGATTGCCTATAATAAACAAAAAAAAAATGATGTATTAAGTGTGTAATTTTAAAAATAAAATGGAAATTTATTTGCATGAGTACAAAAATGTTTACTTAACAACGAAAAGTTGTTCTAAATTCAAGAAGAATTAATTATTTTAGAATCTGTTTTTTACCTAATTACTAAGTTTAATACCTCAAAATAAATTGCCACCGACCCACCTATATCTACTATTCATTGATGTCAAATTCATTATAGGTTAGGAAGCAAGAACCCACGAGTAAAATGTCAAACCTCTGACAGTTTCCGTGTTTGATATTGATCTACTTATATTTACTATAATATATTAGGTATAGATCACAATATTAAATAAATCTCATCTTTACTCTTCTATCTATTTTTCCTACCAGGAAAACTACTGCCCCAAGACGGAGCACCAGGAGGTTTGGTCGCAGTGGGGTGAGGCCTACTTGTCGTCACTTGATTGCCTATAATAAACAAAAAAAAATTATATATTAAGTGTGTAATTTTAAAAATAAAATGGAAATTTATTTGCATGAGTACAAAAATGTTTACTTAACAAGGAAAAGTTGTTCTAAATTCAAGAAGAATTAATTATTTTAGAATCTGTTTTTTACCTAATTACTAAGTTTAATACCTCAAAATAAATTGCCACCGACCCACCTATATCTACTATTCATTGATGTCAAATTCATTATAGGTTAGGAAGCAACAACCCACGAGTAAAATGTCAAACCTCTGACAGTTTCCGTGTTTGATTTTAATCTACTTATATTTTCTATAATATATTAGCTATAAATCACAATATTAAATAAATCTTATCTTTACTCTTCTATCTATTTTTCCTACCAGGAAAACTACTGCCCCAAGACGGAGCACCAGGAGGTTTTGTCAGAGTGGGGTGAGGCCTACTTGTCGTCACTTGATTGCCTATAATAAACAAAAAAAAAATGATGTATTAAGTGTGTAATATTAAAAATAAAATGGAAATTTATTTGCATGAGTACAAAAATGTTTACTTAACAACGAAAAGTTGTTCTAAATTCAAAAAGAATTAATTATTTTTGAATCTGTTTTTTACCTAATTACTAAGTTTAATACCTCAAAATAAATTGCCACCGACCCACCTATATCTACTATTCATTGATGTCAAATTCATTATAGGTTAGGAAGCAAGAACCCACGAGTAAAATGTCAAACCTCTGACAGTTTCCGTGTTTGATATTAATCTACTTATATTTACTATAATATATTAGGCATAAATCACAATATTAAGTAAATCTTATCTTTACTCTTCTATCTATTTTTCCTACCAGGAAAATTACTGCCCCAAGACGGAGCTCCAGGAGGTTTTGTCGCAGTGGGGTGAGGCCAACTTGGCGTCACTTGATTGCCTATATTAAACAAAAAAAAATGATATATTAAGTGTGTAATTTTAAAAATAAAATGGAAATTTATTTGCATGAGTAGAAAAATGTTTACTTAACAAGTTGTTCTAAATTCAAGAAGAATTAATTATTTTAGAATCTGTTTTTTACCTAATTACTAAGTTTAATACCTCAAAATAAATTGCCACCGACCCACCTATATCTACTATTCATTGATGTCAAATTCATTATAGGTTAGGAAGCAACAACCCACGAGTAAAATGTCAAACCTCTGACAGTTTCCGTGTTTGATATTAATCTACTTATATTTACTATAATATATTAGGCATAAATCACAATATTAAGTAAATCTTATCTTTACTCTTCTATCTATTTTTCCTACCAGGAAAACTACTGCCCCAAGACGGAGCTCCAGGAGGTTTTGTCGCAGTGGGGTGAGGCCAACTTGGCGTCACTTGATTGCCTATATTAAACAAAAAAAAATGATATATTAAGTGTGTAATTTTAAAAATAAAATGGAAATTTATTTGCATGAGTAGAAAAATGTTTACTTAACAAGTTGTTCTAAATTCAAGAAGAATTAATTATTTTAGAATCTGTTTTTTACCTAATTACTAAGTTTAATACCTCAAAATAAATTGCCACCGACCCACCTATATCTACTATTCATTGATGTCAAATTCATTATAGGTTAGGAAGCAAGAACCCACGAGTAAAATGTCAAACCTCTGACAGTTTCCGTGTTTGATATTAATCTACTTATATTTACTATAATATATTAGGCATAAATCACAATATTAAGTAAATCTTATCTTTACTCTTCTATCTATTTTTCCTACCAGGAAAACTACTGCCCCAAGACGGAGCTCCAGGAGGTTTTGTCGCAGTGGGGTGAGGCCAACTTGGCGTCACTTGATTGCCTATATTAAACAAAAAAAAATGATATATTAAGTGTGTAATTTTAAAAATAAAATGGAAATTTATTTGCATGAGTAGAAAAATGTTTACTTAACAAGTTGTTCTAAATTCAAGAAGAATTAATTATTTTAGAATCTGTTTTTTACCTAATTACTAAGTTTAATACCTCAAAATAAATTGCCACCGACCCACCTATATCTACTATTCATTGATGTCAAATTCATTATAGGTTAGGAAGCAACAACCCACGAGTAAAATGTCAAACCTCTGACAGTTTCCGTGTTTGATATTAATCTACTTATATTTACTATAATATATTAGGCATAAATCACGATATTAAGTAAATCTTATCTTTACTCTTCTATCTATTTTTCCTACCAGGAAAACTACTGCCCCAAGACGGAGCTCCAGGAGGTTTTGTCGCAGTGGGGTGAGGCCAACTTGGCGTCACTTGATTGCCTATATTAAACAAAAAAAAATGATATATTAAGTGTGTAATTTTAAAAATAAAATGGAAATTTATTTGCATGAGTAGAAAAATGTTTACTTAACAAGTTGTTCTAAATTCAAGAAGAATTAATTATTTTAGAATCTGTTTTTTACCTAATTACTAAGTTTAATACCTCAAAATAAATTGCCACCGACCCACCTATATCTACTATTCATTGATGTCAAATTCATTATAGGTTAGGAAGCAAGAACCCACGAGTAAAATGTCAAACCTCTGACAGTTTCCGTGTTTGATATTAATCTACTTATATTTACTATAATATATTAGGCATAAATCACAATATTAAGTAAATCTTATCTTTACTCTTCTATCTATTTTTCCTACCAGGAAAACTACTGCCCAAAGACGGAGCTCCAGGAGGTTTTGTCGCAGTGGGGTGAGGCCAACTTGGTGTCACTTGATTGCCTATATTAAACAAAAAAAAATGATATATTAAGTGTGTAATTTTAAAAATAAAATGGAAATTTATTTGCATGAGTAGAAAAATGTTTACTTAACAAGTTGTTCTAAATTCAAGAAGAATTAATTATTTTAGAATCTGTTTTTTACCTAATTACTAAGTTTAATACCTCAAAATAAATTGCCACCGACCCACCTATATCTACTATTCATTGATGTCAAATTCATTATAGGTTAGGAAGCAACAACCCACGAGTAAAATGTCAAACCTCTGACAGTTTCCGTGTTTGATATTAATCTACTTATATTTACTATAATATATTAGGCATAAATCACAATATTAAGTAAATCTTATCTTTACTCTTCTATCTATTTTTCCTACCAGGAAAACTACTGCCCCAAGACGGAGCTCCAGGAGGTTTTGTCGCAGTGGGGTGAGGCCAACTTGGCGTCACTTGATTGCCTATATTAAACAAAAAAAAATGAT
The DNA here is from genome assembly GCA_963921995.1 of Oxystoma pomonae. NCBI lineage: Eukaryota > Metazoa > Arthropoda > Insecta > Coleoptera > Brentidae > Oxystoma > Oxystoma pomonae. The sequence goes on from OY998171.1 coordinate 73,815,159, forward strand.
ATATTAAGTGTGTAATTTTAAAAATAAAATGGAAATTTATTTGCATGAGTAGAAAAATGTTTACTTAACAAGTTGTTCTAAATTCAAGAAGAATTAATTATTTTAGAATCTGTTTTTTACCTAATTACTAAGTTTAATACCTCAAAATAAATTGCCACCGACCCACCTATATCTACTATTCATTGATGTCAAATTCATTATAGGTTAGGAAGCAACAACCCACGAGTAAAATGTCAAACCTCTGACAGTTTCCGTGTTTGATATTAATCTACTTATATTTACTATAATATATTAGGCATAAATCACAATATTAAGTAAATCTTATCTTTACTCTTCTATCTATTTTTCCTACCAGGAAAACTACTGCCCCAAGACGGAGCTCCAGGAGGTTTTGTCGCAGTGGGGTGAGGCCAACTTGGCGTCACTTGATTGCCTATATTAAACAAAAAAAAATGATATATTAAGTGTGTAATTTTAAAAATAAAATGGAAATTTATTTGCATAAGTAGAAAAATGTTTACTTAACAAGTTGTTCTAAATTCAAGAAGAATTAATTATTTTAGAATCTGTTTTTTACCTAATTACTAAGTTTAATACCTCAAAATAAATTGCCACCGACCCACCTATATCTACTATTCATTGATGTCAAATTCATTATAGGTTAGGAAGCAACAACCCACGAGTAAAATGTCAAACCTCTGACAGTTTCCGTGTTTGATATTAATCTACTTATATTTACTATAATATATTAGGCATAAATCACAATATTAAGTAAATCTTATCTTTACTCTTCTATCTATTTTTCCTACCAGGAAAACTACTGCCCCAAGACGGAGCTCCAGGAGGTTTTGTCGCAGTGGGGTGAGGCCAACTTGGCGTCACTTGATTGCCTATATTAAACAAAAAAAAATGATATATTAAGTGTGTAATTTTAAAAATAAAATGGAAATTTATTTGCATGAGTAGAAAAATGTTTACTTAACAAGTTGTTCTAAATTCAAGAAGAATTAATTATTTTAGAATCTGTTTTTTACCTAATTACTAAGTTTAATACCTCAAAATAAATTGCCACCGACCCACCTATATCTACTATTCATTGATGTCAAATTCATTATAGGTTAGGAAGCAACAACCCACGAGTAAAATGTCAAACCTCTGACAGTTTCCGTGTTTGATATTAATCTACTTATATTTACTATAATATATTAGGCATAAATCACAATAGTAAGTAAATCTTATCTTTACTCTTCTATCTATTTTTCCTACCAGGAAAACTACTGCCCCAAGACGGAGCTCCAGGAGGTTTTGTCGCAGTGGGGTGAGGCCAACTTGGCGTCACTTGATTGCCTATATTAAACAAAAAAAAATGATATATTAAGTGTGTAATTTTAAAAATAAAATGGAAATTTATTTGCATGAGTAGAAAAATGTTTACTTAACAAGTTGTTCTAAATTCAAGAAGAATTAATTATTTTAGAATCTGTTTTTTACCTCATTACTAAGTTTAATACCTCAAAATAAATTGCCACCGACCCACCTATATCTACTATTCATTGATGTCAAATTCATTATAGGTTAGGAAGCAAGAACCCACGAGTAAAATGTCAAACCTCTGACAGTTTCCGTGTTTGATATTAATCTACTTATATTTACTATAATATATTAGGCATAAATCACAATATTAAGTAAATCTTATCTTTACTCTTCTATCTATTTTTCCTACCAGGAAAACTACTGCCCCAAGACGGAGCTCCAGGAGGTTTTGTCGCAGTGGGGTGAGGCCAACTTGGCGTCACTTGATTGCCTATATTAAACAAAAAAAAATGATATATTAAGTGTGTAATTTTAAAAATAAAATGGAAATTTATTTGCATGAGTAAAAAAATGTTTACTTAACAAGTTGTTCTAAATTCAAGAAGAATTAATTATTTTAGAATCTGTTTTTTACCTAATTACTAAGTTTAATACCTCAAAATAAATTGCCACCGACCCACCTATATCTACTATTCATTGATGTCAAATTCATTATAGGTTAGGAAGCAACAACCCACGAGTAAAATGTCAAACCTCTGACAGTTTCCGTGTTTGATATTAATCTACTTATATTTACTATAATATATTAGGTATAAATCACAATATTAAATAACTCTTATCTTTACTCTTCTATCTATTTTTCCTACCAGGAAAACTACTGCCCCAAGACGGAGCACCAGGAGGTTTTGTCGCAGTGGGGTGAGGCCAACTTGGCGTCACTTGATTGCCTATATTAAACAAAAAAAAAATGATATATTAAGTGTGTAATTTTAAAAATAAAATGGAAATTTATTTGCATGAGTACAAAATTGTTTACTTAACAAGGAAAAGGTGTTCTAAATTCAAGAAGAATTAATTATTTTAGAATCTGTTTTTTTTTGCGATACCTACTCTTAATTTTACCCAAGTACTACCTAGAGGCCCTGTATACAATTTTTGACAGTTATTGTTGTACCAGAGGTAAGCAACTCGATTGGGCAGTTGTTAGGGAAATGTTGATAATTTTTTTGTGTGTTGACAACCATTGGCAATAAATAATTTTTAAAAAACAACAAAGTGAATCTCGTGTATTTTGTTATAAAAATGGCAGCCACATTAGGCTAAAGGGCACTGAGGCGGTAGGAGTTAACAGGCTTTTTAGTTAAGAACGGTGTTGATCGGACCAACACCGTTCTCAACTAAAAAGCGATTTAACTCTTATCTCTTCAGTGCCCTTTAGCCAAAGATTGCCGCCATTTTTATAACCAAATTGACAGGGAAAACATGGATTTTCTGTCAGTTGGGTGTCAATATGGCCGCTATGGTAGGCTAAAGGATACTAAATCGAAAAAGAGTTAACTGACTTTTTAGTTAAGCGGGTTTGATCGGACAAAGTGTTTTTGTTTCTCACTTCATTACGACCAGGCCTCCAATGTCTAATGGAGAATACAGACACCTACAGACATTGAAGGCCTGGTCGTAATGAAGTGAGAAACAAAAACACTGTCCGATATGCCACGAGTACTTTAATTTGTATTTGCGGACACGAGATTCACTTTGTTGTTTTTTAAATATTTTTGCTTTTTAGTTCTGCGCAACAAGCCTCCTCCGGAAAGATTGCTTGCTGATGCCTTAAAATTAGGGCCACGTAGTATGAAGCTCCAAATGGGGGCGGTGCTGCTGCGAACGTCATGTTACAGTGACCTTATACTTTTATAGGTTTCTTCTGCACTTTTCAATTTTGATGTTTTTGTTTCTCGGTTTATTCGACAGGTGGCGCACACAGGTACTACGTCTCCGCGGATTACAAACTTTTTGTTTTAAATTCGAGAGGTTGTCGTAATTTTAGGTAAAAACTACGAACTCCAGAAGTTAAAACTTCTGGCACCGCGCTGATGTTCAGAATCCTTTCTTAAAGATTTCCCACCTCCACCCTCCTTCGGTAGTGCAATGAAGGAGCCATGGCTGCCCGTGAGTGCAATGGACAGCACCTTCCAGTAAAAACGGCCTGCCAACAGTTCCGGCTTACTCAGTTCGGCGTTCCCTGCTGGCAGCAAAACTCTTCTTCCAAAGCTTCGTCGGATGAGGGACCCGCTGGTCTGGTCCCTGAGGCTTGGCTGCGCCCGTTTTTGTTACCTCGGTCGCGCTGTCATTGGCCGAACAGCTAAATCCAAATCTGACCAATAGGGGCGACCGGATAATCTGGATTCTACAACAAGGTGTGCATGGTGTCTGTCAGAGATCTCTTATCCAACGAGATGTGACAGTCGGCGTCGGCACCTTTGAAGTTGTGGGTGCAGTTTTTCGTGACCTTGATTTCGTATCCATCGCTGTAAATGAGTGTTAGACCCGCTCCGACTGTCTCGTCAGATTTAGTCCATGAGCTAGAGCCGAAAAACCGTTTTAATTTTTTGATGTATTAATAATGAATTAGCTATACGTAGATAAAAAAACAAACGGATTTCTTGGAGAAGGGGAACAGAAAGATATGTCAAATAAATTTTAAGTAATTTTTTTAAATTCGGTATATCATTATTAAAAAGAAATACAGAAAGAATCAAGGCTGAATTATTTTACATTTAATTAGGTCAAAAATTTCGACTGATTACCAAAATATTTACAGTTTTATATTTTTAAGGGTACAGCAGAGTAATGGCGTCTCGACAGCTATGGTATTTAATGTGGCACAAAAATATAATTTGAAAACAGAAGAGTGGTAAGGGGTCACATTATTTACATTTAATAAAGTGACAAATTTGAACTGATTACCAAAATATTGATAGATTTGAATTTTTGTTAGTATACAGACCGCGTCAAGCTACTGCGAACATAGGGGGAATCAAGTCCAATTTACTCTCCGTGCCGTACGACCGAGGTGGATTCGAAGCACGCTGCAGTGTTATCTTTTGGAAATTCATTTTGTTTTTATTATTTTGTTTTATTTCTGCCTTGCTCGAGAAACAGATGGGTAAGTTCTTAATTGAAATGTCTGTCTACGAAGTTGCCGAAAAAGTGCAGATGGTCAAATGGTCAAATCGTCATAACCCAACACACGTTCGATATTGGTCGAGGGAAAATTTGCATTTGTATTTTGACGTAAGAACACAGTATCCCCAAAAACTAAATGTTTGGGGGGGGGGGGGTATTATAGGGGAACACGTAATTGGGCCATTTTTTATTAACGGCAATTGCAATTTGAATGGTCCTAGATACTTGGATCTACTGCAGCAGCACATTATTCCAACTGCTAGGCAGTTGTTAGGTGTAAGATTTGGTGTAAGCTCCTAATGACTTCTATCTGTTTTTGAAGAAGCTTTTCAAATTATCACCCCTAACATGCTTGGAAACGTTAGAAGGGGGTTTTATAGTAGGCTCGGATATTGTCTAGCCGAGCAAGGAGGACTTTTCGAACATTTGCTTTATTTTTTTTTTGACTGGGAGAATCTTTTTGGTTTTTAGAATGTATTATTTTATTTTGAGAACTTGCTTTTATTTTGTTTCTCATTATTATTTTCATTGTAACACGTCGGCACTGATAAATCTGAGCAGTTGACAATAAAACGCTCTTATTTATCAGTGACAAAAAATAAGAAAATTACGTTATAAAAATTTGCGTATTTATTGACCAAATTCCGGTTTCATTGACTACGCTCCACACAGCACCGTGGTTAGAGGCGTACTAAATACCAAAGGAAAGTCATGCAAGTGGTGATCGCAAGCCTGAGTATTGGTTGCTTCACTGATAGGCGTGCGGTGTCTCTGCATGTACGTACACTGGCAAATTAGACTTCTTCCGCCCTATGTTCGCAGTAGCTTGAAGCGGTCTGTATAGCATAATAGCGTCTGGAGAGCTATAGGTATTTACTGTGATAGAAAAATATAATTTGAAAACACAAAACAGGTAATCATGTCTGAACTAATTTGCATTTAGTAAAGTCAAAACCTAGAACTGCTTACTTTGTTGTACTCATTAGATTGCCTAAAACTTATTTTATGTATATGTAATTAGTTTTTCAAACCATCGCATCAGAGCAATAAAAAAATTTTCTCGTTCCTCTAAAATTAATAAAAATGCACATAGCAAGTTTTAGAGTGTCAACGACGATATATTATTATAAGTAAGTAGGCATTTAAATATATAAAAGAGCTTAGAAAAATTTTAAAAATATGTGTACCTATATACATACCATTTTGTATCTCTAGGAAAAGAGAAAAAATTGATGCCCATACCAGTGTTTGACACACAGCCGCAAGCATACCAAGTGCCCGGCATGATTCAAAATACTGATAAATAAATCAAAGCCAAAATGTGGCAAGAACGATGTCAAAAATAGAAAAACTAAATTGGTGCTCCGTAGGGGCCGATAGGGCCTAAATTTGTATTTTTTAAGCACCCGAACGGCATTGCTGCGTGGAATTCCAGTGTTTCTCTCCATAGCCCTGGTGGAAGTATTCGGGTTAATTTCTATTTCTCCTAGAACCGTTAGTTCTTCCAACTCTCTATCTCTGGCTAGGCTTCTATACGTCCTAGGCCGCGGTTTTGTAAAGGATCCGTATTTTGGTAGATGACGTTTTAACTGCAAAAATATTTTTAGCTAGGTTGCCTTCTTTCCGGATATCTCTGGAAATATAGATTTAACGCCGTCTGTCGATTTTCGTTACTTTCAATATAACATTTTATCATGTCGTACTTTTCAAAATTTTCAAACATTTTTATATCTTGACGAAGACGCCACTTTTGACACTTGGGCTCTTTTATCATGGCAATTGTTTTTGTTTGATCATAGCTACTTAGATAGATACACTAAAACTGCATAGGTCAGAGTTAAACACAGCCTACTATGGTAATTATTAAAAATTGCAGATATCTGTTTAGTTACTTAATAAAAATAGGTGTATGACACATCGTTTAATAGGAAATTTTATTACAAAACTAATTTTTTTTTAAAAAATTGGGTTTGTGTTATATCTCGTGAACTAAAGGCTTTAAGACAAAATCGGTGAAACAGGTAGATTTGTCCTACTTAAAAAATCTTCAAAAAATGTTTTTAATGAAAATCTCTATCTTTACAAATAAAAAAGTTGTAGAGGGTTTTTAGAAACTCACATTTTTGAGAATCACCCTGTAGCTCAGAAACGCAGTTTTCGACTTCTCTTGAAAATCGAGCCCGTAACATGTATATTAGTTTTGGACTAACTATGCTGCAAAAGCCCAAAGCTATAGAGTCCCCTCGAATTTGGACCACCCTGTACAATGGAAAAAGAAGCGCAAGAAAAATGGAAAGAGATCATGCATTTGCCAAACTGGAAAATTAATAAAAATAGTCGAATTTGCGAGGTAAGTAAGATAAGTTAAATTTGAATAATATTATCTATTATTATTTTAAGCAAAGAGGAATAAAAAGATAGATAAATAATATGTTTGTCTATTTTACCCACTATTAACATTATAAATCTCCGGTGAAACTTACTGTTTTTTTTGTCAAAGCTTGACATATTTTACTAACCAAAAAAGTAATGATCACTTAAAAACTGTCTGGGGAAATTATAAAAAGAGATAACAAAACATCAGTCCATTTCATAAAAATCGGTTTTAAATGAAAATATGACGCCCACAGTTTATCAGAATGTGCAAAATCAAACCCGTTAAATAAAAGAAAGTTCAATTATAAAATCATTCACTATAGAAACAGCTATTTGTTAAACCATGAATTTTTTATCCGAACCTTATTTTTTCAAACCCATTCAATAACAAATTCGATATTAATAAGACCCGTTTTAAATCAAACCATTGTTAATCAAAGTCATTCTCTATTACTATGTTCATTATCAAATCGGAATTCAGGTAAGACACGAAAGTAAAAACAAAAATACTCCCTAAGAAATTTCACAAAAATGACCGTCTTATGCAGGTGACAGTTATGAGCCTAAAAGAACGTAGTCACATCAATCGAATCGATTTGACATTCTTTTTTGTTTTTGGTGTGTCTTTTCCACAATCAGTAATTGGTATTTTTTACCATGATTTTTCATAATATATTAAAATTAGGTTTTTTTAAATTTTTCTTAATAGAAAAAGTAAAGTTATATCATTTTTAGATGGGTTTCAAGTCCCCCTGTAAACATGATATATATTTGCCTGCTTTTTTTATTAGCCACACACTTGTTTTTTTAGTCAAAATAAAGTGTTTTCGTTTTTTTTCGTGTTTTTGCTAAAAATATAGTGTTTTGATTTGTTCAGTGCTGTTATACAACCGGAATAACTAGTTTTTTGCCTTCCATAAGTGCGATAACCCTTTTTATTATTAGCCTCAGAGTTAGGGGAATTTTGTCAATACCAACTTATTTAGGCTCATAAATGTCAAGTACATGTAGCGGTCATTTTATTTACAGGATATTATCATTCCACTTTTGTTTTTACTTTCGTGAGGTAAGACCCGTAATTTATCAGAAAATTTTTGTTAAATTAATTGCGCATTCACCAATAGCACATGAACCGGAGACGTACACGCAGGTGACGCAGCGGCGCGGCGTTTTGATGGATTTGTCGCTGTTACGCGCGCATATTTACAGGTTACGTTCAATAGTTTGTGTGTAGATGTCACTTGTATTTACCCGTCTTGCACTTTCTGATAAATTACGGGTTTTACGAATTTCGGGTTTGATATTGAACGAGTTTGATAAACAATGCCTCGATTAAAAACGGGTCTGTTAAATTTCGAATTGTTATTGAATGGGTTTGATGAAATAAGAGGCGTTTTCTCATATGCAACTATTTCAAAAAAGTTTCAAAACAATGACGTCACATACTACGTCATAGTTTGACAAGGCGCTTGTGGCTCGAATAAACTAATGTTTCGTCGGCACCGTCTTAAAAAACCAAAAATATAGAAGGAATCTTTTCACAAATCTATTTATATCAAAAATCTTTGAGAAGTTAGCCACAGTATTTGACAGTTAACTAATGCCTAATCTACAGTCCAACGTCTTTTCTATTTCTCTCTTTGTCGAAAAGAATGAGAAGCAATAGATGGCAGCGACACAAAATTTCAATGTGGAGTCTAGGCAAAAGACGCATGCGCTAGTTCGAAACGAACAAAAAGCTCGTTTCGAAACCATTCAATTTGGTGGAATTAATAATAACGAGCGGAAAAAATTGAGATTTAAACTGATTCCATAAATAATTAAAAAAAAAACAAACCTTTTTATTTTTTTTTTACTAGATTGTTGGGGAGAAATACATAATTTTCTAGGTTGTAAATGGTTTTTAAGCACTAATAACACGAGACTTCAGAGTTGTGTCGTCACTAATCAATGTAAGAAAACGGGTTTAATGTAAGAAAACGACTAAGGTTCGGATAAAAAATTTGTTTGACGATTTGACTCCGTAAAAAAACAACTGTCAAATGTATACAGCTAGCAAGGACACGTCACAGGACGTCTTAATCACGTCATAATTAAGTCAAATTCGTCGAGGACAAATTTTAGTCATATTATGACGTTATTAAAGCGTCATGTTAGAGACAAATAAACACGTTTTATGATCTACCCACGAAAGTAAAAACAAAAGTGGAATGATAATACCCCCTGAGAAATTTCACAAAAATGACCGCTTTATGCAGGTGACAGTTATGAGCCTAAAAGAACGTAGTCACATCAAATGAATCGATTTGACATTCTTTTTTGTTTTTTGTGTGTCTTTTTCACAATCAGTAATTGGTATTTTTTACCATGATTTTTCATAATAAATTTTGTTTTTTTAAATTTTTCTTGATAGAAAAAGTAAAGTTATATCATTTTTAGATGGGTTTCAAGTCCCCCTGTAAACATGATATATATTTGCCTACTTTTTTTATTAGCCACACACTTGTTTGAATGTAAACAAAAGTTCCTAGGATGTTACTCCGTTGTTCTTTTAGTCAAAATAAAGTGTTTTCGTTTTTTTTTGTGTGTTTTTGCTAAAAATATAGTGTTTTGATTTGTTCAGTGCTGTTATACAACCGGAATGACTAGTTTTTTGCCTTCCATAAGTGATGTGCGATAACCCTTTTTATTATTAGCCTCAGAGTTAGGGGAATTTTGTCAATACCAACTTATTTAGGCTCACAAATGTCAAGTACATGTAGCGGTCATTTTATTTACAGGATATTATCATTCCACTTTTGTTTTTACTTTCGTGGATCTACCTAATTTGAGGAATAGAACTTTAAGTTTTGGGTTTACATTTTTAAATCTTCAAATTCTATTTACTACACAGGTTCATTATGACGTGATCTACAATGACCTATATTTTTACGCCTTTGCGTATATTCGGAAAAGATGAAACGTAAACTCCCATTTCATGTCATAAAAAAATAAAACAAAAAATGCGGCAGAAATTGCACAGAGTATCTTATTTATTTTGAAAAGCGGTAATTCCCCGGTGAAATGGCGCGTTTGGTTTATATATATTCTATTGCCGGCAGAGTGAAGAAAGCCAAATTTCTGTCCTTTACAGCTTTATGCGAAAAGCAGAGAGAGAGAGATGTGTGAGTTGCATACGAATCCGCGGGATGACACCCGACAAAGCCCGAAGGTTTTGTCGTACAGTGGTAGGGGTCGTAGGTGTGTAAGGTGTGGTGCAGTCGTCACCCATACAGAAAAAAAATTGGGTTCGGTCTGGCTGGCAGAGAAGTAGTTTGTTTATGATCACCCAGAAGTCGCTGAGTGCGTGAATAATCGTGTCTGCGGCAAGTTCTGTCTTCTGTCAAAAATAATTTCATGCTTTTTCAAGATTACCAATGCAGATATGTGTAATTTTTAGCTTCAAGTGTCTTGTTTTAATAGTATATTTAGTGCTATTATTATAAATATTTTAGTAGTAGTATCCGAGGTTGGTGGTATACTCGGGTTTTATCGTATTACCGACATGTATTATAGATTTTAAAGTTAATAATATTTTAATAGTATTTTCCGTAGGTTGGTTTGCTATAATTGAGTATTAGCGTATTTTTGTGTATACCAAAATTTTTTTATTGAGTTTATATATTTTAGTAGTAAGTATTACTATGCAGTTAATAGACACTTACAGTCAAATATTAGTGGTATCGGTATCCCCATCCCTATCTTGTTGACATCTGATCAAAGGGACAGTCTTTGAATAAACGAGCAATGCGTTACGGGCAAACATACGTATCGTTACGTGGCTCTTATAGTACAGTGCAATTAGTCCAAAAATCAACCTCACCTCAACATCCAAAGTAAAAGTTTTCCTCCAATTCCAAATTGCTCTATATAATGTGCATATTGCTTGGTAAAAAGTTACATCATTTTGAGCGTCGGGTTTTGGGGCAAAGGGAGGGGGAGTTGATAAATTGGTAGTTTTTATCCGTTTTCCTTAAATATTTAAAAAACTATGGGGTTTAGCGCGAAAAGTGTCATATAGAAAAATAATATACATTAAATTGCTAACAGAAATGGTCCTATGCATTATTTTACTAGCGTGAAAAGTTTAAGAGTTACGGAGGGTACAAAAGTAGAAATTTTTCGTATTTTCTTTTTTTTTTGAAAAATTAAATTATATACGAACGACTGAACAATTTTATTGAAAAGTAATATTATACCATCGTTTTGTAGTCCAAAAGACGCTAGAAGTGCCACAGAGGGTTTTTGATGGATATGAGCAAGAAAACACAAAAGATGAAGAGGACTTACGCAGATCACGTTCTACCACTAACATTGAAATGAAAGTAGAAGATTCAATCCATGTAAATATCAATCAGAGTGAATTTCTAGGTAATGCTAAGAACAAAATGGGCCTTATTTCTCTCCTTAAAGTGCACTTGCAAAGAGGTGGTTGCACAGTTCATCAATCATTGGGTGACGCAGACTTATTAATAGTTCTAACAGCGATTGATGAAGCTAAGAAAGGAGTTAAAGCTTGTCTTGTCTTGATGACTGTCCATGCGCCATCAGAGAACAAATTAAAAATGGTGGTACCAAAGAAAGGCAATCAACAGGAAGAAGTGTACACTATTTCTGACATTCAGCGAGGCATTGGGGATATGAAAGGTGTACTTTTAGCCATATATGCATCAGCTGTTTACAAGAAGGGGAAAATTACACCGTATAAGAAAGTGCACTTCGCGCAAAGCTTGTAGTCTTCAATGACCCCAAAGTTGACCCCAGTGCAGTGGCTGACGCTGGAAAGTACTTCCTTCTTGCGATGTTTGGAGTCAAGAACACTGAGGATCTAGATTGCTTGCGCTACCAGTGTTACTTGCAGGCTATTGCAAAGCAGCCTATACACTCATTATTCAGGTTGCCTGCAACCCAACCACCTCAGAAGCTTCCAGGCACCATTCCTTCAGAACCTACCACCAGGTGCAGCAGTGGCTGAACGAGAAGAAGAATCCGCTCGAATGGGGCTGGAAGAAGATTGGTGATCACCTGAGACCAATCACAACAGTACGTCCTGCAGCTCCCCAAGGCTTACTTTCCCTCGTAGTGTGCGCTGCAAAGACGAATGCGTTCGTAACTGTGAGTGCAGAAAAAGTCGTCTGAACTGCTCAAGCCTATGCGGTAATTGCTGAGGCGTAGAATGCGATAATAGGGACACGAATATTATAGACGAAGATCCAGAAGAGGAGGGTGCTATGTTTGAAGATATCTGAATGGTGGTAAATACTTTGGCATTGTCCAGAGAAAGTTCAGAGTGGGTTTCTCCGGTCCACAGGTTTATATGGCTTAGGCCTATGGAAGCCTCTTTTCCTTTAAAAAGTAGCGCCCCTTGAGAAATTGGTGAGGTTGTCATTCCTTCAAGGGCTTATCACTAACATACCACTCACTAAAATCGCAATTTTCTTTTACAAAACACAATCGTATATAGAAAAATTAGTTTCCTTAGTGATAACGTCATATTTCTCTAAAAATCTAAAAAATACGAAAAATGTCTACTTTTGTACCCTCTCTCTTAAACTCTTAAACCATTTATGTTGGCAATTTAATGTAGATTATTTTTGTATATGGCACTCTTTGCGCTAAACCTCATAGTTTTTTAGAGATTTAAGGAGAACTGATAAAAACTACTAATTTACCAACTTCCCCCCCCCCCCTCGCTCAAACCCGACGCTCGAAATGGTGTAACTTATTACAAAATAATATGTGGGCTATATAGAACAATTTGGCGCTAGAGGGAAACTTTTACTTTGGATGTTGAGGTTTGGGCCTAATTGCATCTGCCATAAGTTTGAAATTGTACCTGCTTTATTGGTGAACACGATAGGGATGCGAATATCGATAATACTGATAATTGATTTTAGTATCTTATTTTTACTGTATTATCTGAAAATTGGTATGTTTTAATATCAATATTTTTTTTAATAAATGTCTTTTTTGGATTGTATTCAATAGACAATGTACTTTTTTTTAAATCTGTACCTTTTCTAATGCTGCAAAATGACGCCACTTATCCGACACATCGACGTCGATAATTTAGTTACTCTTACGTAAAATATCACGTCAATTTTACGTCATAAATTTGGTGGTTTTGACGTAATCGATGACGATTCATCCACGTCATTGTGACGTGTCCTTGCTACTTGGGAGGCGTCTAGTACGTACTACCTAATTACTAAGGTTACTACCTCAAAATAAATAGCCACCAACTTATACCTATACCTACTACTCACAGTTGTCAAATTAATTAAAAAGGTTAGGTAAGTTCTAGGAAGCCATAACCCACGAGTAAAATGTCAAGCCTCTGACAGTTTCCGTGTTTGATTTTTATATATTATCTTCATATTATATTTTATCTTTACTTTTCTATCTATTTTTCGTACCAGGAAAACTACTGCCCCAAGACGGAGTACCAGGATATTTTGTCGTAGAACGGTGCGATGTTCTTAGCGTCCCTTGATTGCCTATATTTAAAAAAAAAATATATTAAGTATATATAGGTTGTGCCAAAAAAACACCGCACTTTTTTAAATGATTATAACTTAGCGGGAAATTATCCGATTTTAATAATATTTAGCTTTTTAGAAAGCCAAAGCGTCGAAATTTATAAGACCAATTTCAAACCTGCCATTTTCTAAAAATCCATGATAGCGGATCTATTTAAAAAATAGGCATTTTTAACCTCCCTAGATATTTTTTGTGTGCGACACTGTAACAAATCTGAAACATCGGTTACGAAGCCACATTCTTTTGAAGCACATCGATATATCATTTTAAAAATTCGGACGAGAAATAAGGAAGTTTGCAATTTTTAAATAGACCAGAGTTTACCTGCAAAATCAAGCTTATTAAGAAAAAAATCTACTTGTTTAAAGAGCCTCCCCGCTAAGAAGATGCCTCTTCCAGAAGGAACCGAGTTCTCCAGTAGTTAAGTGCCGGGCACTCAAAGCGGATGTGAGAGGCTGATTTGTCCCAGACAACATCGTTCGTACCAGGGACGTAGGTACACTTGATTTCAAAAAAAAACTCATACATGCATTTTTTCCTATGCCACAAAATTTAGCTCTCCATTAGTATATACTATTATAAGGCGCCACCAGCACAGATATCAACATTTATAAAAGTTCAAATTATCACTCGAGTTATAGAAAACGGCTGGTTGGAGTTGATAAAATGACGATAATGCGATGGAAAAAGCACTGGATTGAAAATAATTCTACGGATAGGGAAGATGGATTAGGACGACCAAAAGTATGCTCTGAAGTGCAATATGAGAGACTTATTGACAATCTCAGACAAAATCCTTTTTCAACGTCGGTTGTTTCGGGTTCTTTATCAACAGTAAATAGAAGAGTAACGAAATAAGTCTCTTGTCGAGTTGCTGCAAAGAAGCCTTTTCTAACAGAAGAACAAAAACAGGCCAGAGTGATTTTTGCACTGAACAACGTTCTTCGTGATAATGACTTCTGGGAAAAATTTTTTTAATCATCTTCAAGCAGCAGGAGAATTTTAGTTTATCGTCCACCAAATTCTAGATTTGAACCCGAATATACAAACCAAATTGAAAAAGCTGGACATTTTTCTTTAAACATGTGGGGCTGGTTTAGTGCTAGAGGTTTGGGTTTTTTTTCGAGAATCGAAGGAAGATTCAATAGTGAACGATATATTGAAATCCTTGAAAACGTTATGCTGCCATCTGTACAGGCTTTACATGCCAATAATGACTTCGTTTATCAGCAGGACAACTGTCCAGTACACACGGCTAATGTTTTTCGCCAATGGTTTCAGAATAATAATATAGAAACACTTCCTTAGCCAGCCAACAGCCCTGACCTTAACCCAATGGAACAGCCCTGACCTTAACCCAATGGAAAATGTATGGGGTCGAATCGTTAAAATAATATACCAAAGGAATTGGAGACCACGAAATGCTGAAGAGTTAAGCGATGCTATTTATCGCGCATTTGATCAGCTCTTAGAAGACTATCAGTATTTTCAAAATTTAACCTTTTCAATGCCCAGACGTTTGCAGCTTGTAATAGAGAAAAATGGTGATCCTATTAAATACTAAATTATTTATTTTAGTTCTTTTTTAAGTTAAAATAATTAGTATTAAGTTTACCATCGTTTTTGTCCTAATCCAAGTTTTCCTATTCGTCGAATTGTTTTCAATCGTATTATTGTTATTTTATCAACTCCAAAATGCATAACGTTTTCAAGGATTTCAATATATCGTTCACTATTGAATCTTCCTTCGATTCTTCAAAAAAATCCCAAACCTCTAGCACTAAACCAGCCCCACATGTTTACAGAAAAATGTCCAGCGTTTTTAATTTGGTTTGTATATTCGGGTTCAAATCTAGAATTTGGTGGACGATAAACTAAAATTTTCCTGCTGCTTGAAGATGACTGAAAAATTTTTTCGTCAGTGAAAACCACCCTCTCCCAGAAGTCATTATCACGAAGAACGTTGTTCAGTGCAAAAATCACTCTGGCCTGTTTTTGTTCTTCTGTTAGAAAAGGCTTCTTTGCAGCAACTCGACCAGAGACTTCTGATTTCGTTACTCTTCTATTTACTGTTGCTAAAGAACCCGGAAATAATGTTACATTAGCTGCTTCAACCGACGTTAAAAAAGGATTTTGTCTGAGATGGTCAATAAGTCTCTCATCTTGCACTTTAGAACTTACTTTTGGTCGTTCTGATCCAACTTTCCTATCCGTATAATTATTTTCAATCCAGCGCTTTTTCCATCGCATTATCGTCATTTTACAACTGCAAAATGGGTGGCCGCTCTTCTTATAGACCAGCCGTCTTCTATAACTCGAGTGATGATTTGAACTGTGGCATTTTTAAGGATGTCACACTGAATTTTAAGCTGTCAAGCATACTAAGCTGGTGGTGCCTTATAATAGTATACACTAATGGAAAGCTAAATTTTGTGGCATAGGAAAAAATCAAGTGTACATTTTACATCCATTTTACGTTTTTACGTCCCGGGACCTACTAGGTACGTACAATGTACGTACCAAATTGTACATAAAACGTACGTACAGTAAAAACGTATTTTTACATTATATTTAGGTCTTTTCCTGTACGTACTTACTAACGTTATTAAGTTGTTATAACTTGGACTTAGTTCATTTATTTAACATTTCTTTCACTTGTAAAACAAACTTTTGTATAAGTAAGTACCTATTTTTCATTCTCTTAAAATAATGTGTATTTTATGAATACTCATCCTCCGTCAGGAATTCTTTCCCGGAGGTTCAACCAGGAGAGAGGAGTACTGCGGAGTTTTTGGGCTTTAAAATCGCCGCCCGCCCCCCTCTGGGCATAAAAAAATATTTTGTATTTTAATTAATTAAGGCTCTCAAGGTACGTACCAAAGACGTATCCGGTACGTACCTTGTACGTACATTTTACGTTCAATTCACGTCTTTCATTGGCCCATCGCAGGACCTACCAAGTACGTAATTGGTACGTACATGGTACGCATTTCATGTCCCAAGGACGTACCTAAGACGTACATAGCGTTGGAAAGTGCACGTAATATGTAAGTCCCTAGTACGTACAATGGAGTTAGCGTACGTATTATGTACGTACTCTTCGTCCAAGCCTTAGGTACGAGGTACGTACCTGGTATGTAATTTTGCTGTCTGGGGTCGCCCTTGTTTTAATGTTACTAGACCGATAAATTAAAAAAAAACTTGTCCACCATCATGCCTTTCTTCACTTTGCTTTATCTTCCCTAATAGCACAGAAATATTCCCCGAACATTCGCTGAATGTTCAGCTAGGATATTGGGAACATTCCCTTAATGTTCCCTCAAATCCTCTCAGCATACCAGCGATGTTTTGATATTCCTAGAACATTCCTAGAATTAGCACATTTATAAGCTTCAAAACAAAAAAATTTAAAAAAAAGTTTTTAAACAACGATGGGATTCGAACCCTGAACCTTCTGGCACCCATATAACACTTTTCCAACGACTTTTCCTTTTGCGCTACGGGGGCTTATGGGAGAAATTATATATTAGCGGGATATAACCTTTTGGACATTGTTTTCAGAAGAATTGTTTTTTTTTAAATAAAATCAGGATAACTCCTGAACGGCTCAACGTATTTTCATAATTTTTTTTTATTGGATAAAAATATTACATACCTCCCCGAATCCTCCCAAACGGTAGTGGAAGGGGATTATGTTATTTGTTCTATGCAGGATAACTCCCGAACGGCTCAACCGATTTTCATAATTATTTTTTTATTGGAAATAAATATTAGCCTACCCCAACAAGCTTTTTGAACAAAGAAAATCAAATTCATCTGCGTAAGCATGATCGTAGAAAGAAAAATATTATTTCCTTTCATGGCATGATTTGATGATAATGATGATGAGGAAGGAAATTCGCAGAACATTCACGGAATATCCTGCATAGAATATTCGCTGAAAGTTCTATCCAAGGAACGTATTTTCAATGGGCTGTCAATATCAAAAAGGAAGGGCATTTTCTAAGAATGTTTTTCAAATGTGCTGTCAATGTCCAAAAAAGGACATTTTTCGAACTTTCACAGAACATTTCTGGAATATCCTGCATAGAATGTTCGCTGAATGTACTAGGTAGGATATTCTGAGAATGTCTTTTAAATGTGCTGTTCATGTGCTAACTTGAAAATTATTCAGAGCACGTTTTTGGAACATTCTACGAATATACTGTGAATGTGCCAGAACATTCAGACATTCACAGCACCTTACTGGGATATCCCTGGAATATCCTGTGCTATTAGGGTTATTACCTACAACCCTAATATCAGTCCAGAGCGATTCGGTCTGCAAATCGTTTTCAAAAATCCAGGGAAACTTGACATTTTTTGACAATTTGTAATATCTAAGGTTACTAGGGTGTTGTGACGCCCATAATACATTTATGTGAAGTCAATTGTATGTCACAATAATAAATAAATCTTATCTATATTCTTCTATCTATTTTTCGTACCAGGAAAACTGCTGCCCCAAGACGGAGTACCAGGATATTTTGTCGTAGAACGATGCGATGTACTTAGCGTCCCTTCATTGCCTATATTTTAAAAAAAATTAATAAAAATATTAAATATGTATAGGTTGTGCCAAAAAAAACGCACTTTTTTAAATGATTATAACTTAGCGGGAAATTATCCGATTTTAATAATATTTAGCTTTTGAGAAAGCCAAAGCGTCGAAATTTATAGGGCCAATGTAAAACCTGACATTTTCTAAAAATCCATGATGGCGAACCTATTTAAAAAATAGGCATTTTTAACCCCCCTAGATATTTTTTTGTGTGCGACACTGTAATAAATTTGAAACATCGGTTACGAAGCAACAATCTTTTGAAGCCCATCGATATATCATTTTTAAAATTCGGACGAGAAATAAGGAAGTTTGCAATTTTTAAATAGACCAGAGTTTACCTGCAAAATCAAGCCTATTAAGAAAAAAATCTACTTGTTTAAGAGAAGATGCCTCTTCAAGAAGGAACCGAGTTCTCCAGTAGTTAAGTGCCGGGCACTCAAAGCTGATTAAAAAAAAAACCTTGTCCACCATTATGCTTTTCTTCACTTTGTTTTATCTTATTACCTACAACCCTAAATCTCAGTCCAGAGCGGTTCGGTCTGCAAATCGTTTTCAAAAATCCAGGAAAACCTGACATTTTTTGACAATTTATAATACCTAAGGTTACTAGGGTGTTGTGACGCCCATAATACATTTATGTGGCGTCACAATAATAAATAAATCTTATCTATATTCTACTATACAATGAGCTTCAGGCTACTGCGAACATAGGGGGAATCAAGTCCAATTTACTCTCCGTGCCGTACGACCGAGGTGGATTCGAAGCACGCTGCAGTGTTATCTTTTGGAAATTTATTTTGTTTTTATGATTTTGTTTTATTTCTGCCTTGCTCGAGAAACAGATGGGTCAGTTCTTAAGTGAAATAATACGTTTTTAAAACTAAAAATGGATGTCTACGAAGTTGCCGAAAAAATGCAGATGGTCAAATGGTACTATCAAGGCAGACCATTGAGACTTATTCAAGAACTTTTTTTGGAGAATTTTAAAAGTTAGGTTGTGTACCGCCAAGAAACCATAAAAAACCCACTGTTTTGAATGACGAGCACGAAGGAAATTCGAAAGTTAACTAGCCACCAAATTGTCGAAGCAGTTGATACGTCTTCAGCCACTGTCTTGTTCTCAAAAAGAATGGTTATCATTCTTACAAAGCGTCAAAAACGCATCAAATTTTTCCGGAGGACGACTATCGTCGTATGGAATTTTGCGAAACAATGATGGAAAGGGCTAATCGTGAGACTTTCTGAGATCTATTCTTTTCACAGATGAAAGCACTTTTCCATTATTGAATCATACACACACACACACGTTCGATATTGGTCGAGGGAAAATTTGCATTTGTATTTTGAGTTGGGGGGAGTATTGTAGGGGAACACGTAATTGGGCCATTTTTTATTGACGGCAATCTGAATGGGCCTAGATACTTGGATCTACTGCAGGAGCATATTATTCCAACTGCTAGGCAGTTGTTAGGTGTAATATTTGGTGAAACATGGTTTCAACAAGATAGTTGTCCCGTTCACAACGTTCGCCTTGTTAGGGAATATCTTGATAATGTATTTCCTAATCGGGTTATAAGTACACGAGGAACTATTTTATGGCAGCTCGATCACCTGACCTTGCTCCTAATGACTTCAATCTGTGGAGTTATATCAAAAATAAAGTTTACGGGCATGAAAGGGCTAATAATTTGGAAGAACTTCGGATTAAAATTGAAGAAGCTTTTCAAACTATCACCCCTATAATAGTCTCGGATATTGTCTAGCCGAGCAAGGCGGACTTTTCGAACATTTGCTCTAATTTTTTTTTGACTGGGAGAATCTTTTTGGTTTTTAGAATTTATTATTTTATTTTGAGAACAAGAAAATAACGTTATAAAAATTTGCGTATTTATTAACCAAATTCTGGTTTCATTGACTACGCTCCACATGGCACCGTGGTTAGAGGCATACTAAACGCAAGCCGCGAAAGGTGATCGCTAGCCTAAGTGTTAATTGCTCCACTGATAGGTGTGCGGTGTCCCTGCATGTACGTACACTTGCAAATTAGACTTCTTCCGGGCTATGTTCGCAGTAGCCTGAAGCGCTCTGTATATTTTTCTTACTAGGAAAACCACTGCCCCAAGACGGAGTACTAGGATATTTTGTTGTATAACGGTGCGATGTACGTATAGTCCCTTGATAGCCTGTAATAAACAAAATAAATTGTTGAAATACCTATTAAATATGTAATTTTAAAAATAAAATTTATTTTATGAATATATAAATTTTACTTAATGGAAAAAAGGTGTTTTACATTTTACGTCTAATTTTATCTACCACCTAATTACTAAGGTTACTAATCCAAAATAAATTGATGCCACACCACC
Organism: Oxystoma pomonae; assembly: GCA_963921995.1. Lineage (NCBI taxonomy): Eukaryota > Metazoa > Arthropoda > Insecta > Coleoptera > Brentidae > Oxystoma > Oxystoma pomonae. The sequence continues at coordinate 73,835,583 of OY998171.1, forward strand.
ATGCAACTCTACTAACTAATGACTAAGATCTGCAATATTTTTCTTTTTCTAGGAAAACCAATACCCCAAGACTGAGTGGTAGGATGATGTCGATAAGTGGAGTGGCCGTGAAAAGATGCTAACAATATTTATGCTTTAAAAAATGCTTACATACCAGTTGTTCGATCTGTGTTAGAGTATGCCTGTAGTGTGTGGTCATCATATTATGAGTTGCATAAAAACGACTGGAAAGAGCCCAAAAGAAATTTTTACGTTTTATTTGCTATAAATTGCGCATTCCTATTGAATCGATTATTATTAAATTTAACCAGCTTAGAATGAAATTGATTCTACACAGCTTTTATCTTCTATAAATTTTCGCATTCCATCTAGAAATACAAGAAATCATACTGTTTTCCACTAGACAACATCGTACCAATTATGGGTATAATTCTCCTATGAATAGATTCAGTAGGTTTGCTAATGAGCTCATAAATCAATTGGATATTGATTTTTTTAATATTAGTTTAAATAAATATAAAGCCACATTAAAAAATAATTTATAATCATTAGTATACACACTAATTTCTCTGTGATCTCTGTAGTGAATTTGATTTTGTGAAAAAAAAATATTTTTAGGTAGTCTACTATTAAAAATCCTTTTTATAGTTTTTAGCATTGATATGATGTTTTATAGTTTATGTACTGTTATCTTGTTTTGTAATTGGCAAGTCCGTAAATAAAAGAAACTAAAACTAAAGTGGTGTAACGTCTACTTGATGTCCCTTGATTGTCTATTGAAACATTAAATTAATACAAATAATTAGTATGCTTGCTTGAAAGTTTGAGAGAATGATGTATTTGAAATTAACTCTATGTTTCGGACTTCCATTGTCTATATTTTATTTATACACGACGTTTCGATCAGTACAATCTCTGATCGTCTTCAGGTGCAAACTACAATCTATTCCTAAGGCTACGTACTTATATACTATGGGAAATCACTTACCCGTGAAGTTTAAGAAGTTGGCTCCGCCCAAGGAGGGGCTTCCAAATATTTGGAATTTCAACACTTGGTTTACTGAAAATACCCTGATTCTGACAATAAAGGCAGCTTCAAGGAATTTTCGTTTCTTCCAGTGTGACTCCTTGTTCAAAACCTTTGCTTCTGTCCACTTCATTCGGTGTTGTTTTGACCATGCATGTTCGACGATTTCTGATTTCGTTGTTTCACCTCTTTGGATATTCGTCTGATGTTCTTTAAGCCTAACAGATAGTGGTCTTTTTGTTTCACCTATGTATGATTCACCACACTCACAAGGAACTTGGTAAATGAATGCCTTATTTTGTTTTTTCTCCGGTTTTGTTTTACTAAGAAGGCTTCGAATTGTATTATTAGATTTAAAAGCTGTTTTAATATTAAAGTTTTTCGCTACTCTTCGAATTTTCCAAATAAGGAATGCATTTATCAAGTTCCTTGTGAGTTTGGTGAATCATACATAGGTGACACAAAAAGACCACTATCTGTTAGGCTTAAAGAACATCAGACGAATACCCAAAGAGGTGAAACAACGAAATCAGGAATCAACGAACACGCATGGTCAAAACAACACCGAATGAAGTGGACAGAAGCAAAGGTTTTGCACAAGGAGTCACACTGGAAGAAACGAAAATTCCTTGAAGCTACCTTTATTGGGCAGAATTAGGGTATTTTCAATAAACCAAGTGTTGAAAATCCAAATATTTGGAAGCCCCTCCTTGGGCGGAGCCAACTTCTTAAACTTTACGGGTGAGTGTTTTCCCATAGTATATAAGTAGGTACGTAGCCTTAGGAATAGATTGTAGTTTGCACCTGAAGACGATCAGAGATTGTACTGATCGAAACGTCGTGTATAAATAAAATATAGACAATGGAAGTCCGAAACACAGAGTTAATTTCAATTAGTATGCTGTTTAATAAATGATACAAAAACGATTTTAGCCCAAATAGTTTCTTTCCAGGTAAATCCAAAAATATTATGTAAAAAGACAATATATTTTTATGAATAGCTAGGTAAAACTTCACTATTAATATGGTAATAGATAAATAGATAGATTTCCTACGGCCTTTTTTATATCCAAGACCGCCACCAATTTCAACTTTAAAACTTCCTCCAAGGCCCGAGCCCACATTGCCATCGGGACCGTTCAGACCAAGCTTTCCACCGCCTCCAATAAGAGCTCCTCCAGCTCTTTTTCGATTTTTCATTTGTTCTGTAAAAGAAAATCGTCGTAAAAACGCAAGAAAATCTAATATAATTGGCGCTAATTTCTGTTTTGTAGGGGAAGGATTTATTTATTAAAAAGTATAAGAGTATAAGCACCCCTATTAATTAAGCATTACCCATGCATGTTACGCATTAAACACTATCCATTACATTTATCAATTAGGCATAAAGCATTAAAAGTTGACTAAACGCAGGTCTTTATTTGACAAGAGAATATTATAGACAACAAATAATACTTACTGGCATTATTGGAGAGTTGGATGACTGCACAGAAAAATAAAGCAAAGTTCAAATTCATGATTAAAAAAAATGCCACGCACTTAAAACATGTTGTTAGAACTGCATTTTGATATTAAATAATATTAGAAAAAATCCTATAATAAATATTTAAATTAGAATTGATTGTTTTAAAATTTTATTGCTTTTTATATTATGCACTTACGAAAAAAAAAGCAAGCAATAATAATGTTACCAGAAAGTGCTTTAAAATTTTTAATTTGTAAAATTTTTGTGGAAAATTTAGGTCTGTGGACGGGTAATTATTCAAGTTTTGGGTAACAGGGTGAAATAATTGAGGCACTTTCGCGCGTGTAATCAAAGGTTGATTAAAAGAGATTCTTATAATGTAAGAAAATTCTTTGAGATAAAGGCTTTTCTAAATTAAGAAGGCAGTACTTTTGCCAATAGAGCAGGACTGCACCAATTCTGCTCAAACTTCACACGGTCGCGGTACGTAAAACCGTAGTGCGATTGCACCATGTTCGAACAGTGAACTACTGGTAATTGAGGCATGTGTTTATCAAAATATATTTTTTTCAGATTTTTTAAAATTGAATTATGGGGTAAGTATACGTTTATAATTTAAATTGTTTTCTCGTGTATCTAAATGTGCGAGTCTTCCGAGAGGTATTCTCTTGTGCCCTGTATCAAAAAGGATTGGGAGAGGGGCTTTTCACTGGCTAAAGGCGTATTTCAGATTTCCCTAAGGTAAGCTGTATGAGGTTGCGGTAAGACGCAAGGAAAATAAACAGCAGCAAATATATGCTGCTCTTACCGCTTGCGGCTTACGGAACACTATAAACAGCAGCATGTATTTGATATAGTTTAATTTTCGTGCATCTTATTGCATACCGCTTAGGTACCTTAAAGAACTTAAAAGTTCAAGTATTCCTCTCAGTGTAAAAAGCTTCTCTGGCCGCTGCTGGTGACTGGGAGAAAAATCTTAATTATGTCAAGTGTCATGAGCTGAACTGAGGGACTTAATTATTCCCATGTGTATTATCATGTATTACTTTCAAAGTCCAAGGTATTACCCATGTATTACCAGCCAAAAGTGTTTCATGTCAGTGAAAAGCCCCTGCTAAACTTTATAATGCTTGATTATAATGGTGCAAGTTGTCATTGCCGTCATGTGAGAAGTGCCGCGATTGCCAAAAGTTGCATAAATTTGGCATGTTGCATATATTAGAACATGTATTTTGACAGTCAAATCCTAAACAAAAGATATTTTGTTTTGTTTATTATTAATTTTTCTAATAAAAAATATTTAATGTATTGTATGTGCACAATAAGTTGCACCAAATTCTCTCCATGGGAAATTGCAGTGTCAGGGGTAGGCAAAATAATTGGTAAATCGGAACAGTTGATAGGTGAGCATTTTCATCTACAGTAGAGCTTCACAGGTCCAGCGACAGTATTGATTCAAAATATTACTATTCATTCTGTTTTTTTTTTACTTTTTTTATTCAAACACGAAATTAAAGCTGCAGTAATTTTTGTTGTAAAAAAGGACTGGAATTCACTGGAAAAAGTCAGAAAATTTAATGAAGATTTTTCTAAGTGAAGCCTGGCTCTTGTCTTATGTGACTGAACACAAGAGTAAGGTAATCAAAATAAAATAATTTTTTTTTTAACATTTTTTATTGTGTTACTTACAGAATTGAGAGACACACCTTGTATTTGAGATTGCCAGTTAAAATAAGAGACTCACATCAAATCAAAGAGCTTCATCCAGATATTGTTTATGTTCACTTGCCAAGACAGGTAAGTGTCTTTATTTATCAGCTACTTTTTTAAAAGTTTGATGGATTTAAATCCTGTAATATTCCAATAGCAGGAAATAAAACTGATAAAGCTATTGTTTTGTCTGTAGAGTTATTGTTCACTTTTACTCACTATAATGCATCATTCTACCTACACTATTTTCTTATTTGTCTAAAACATAATAATATAGGTAATCTTAAATTTTATTTAAAATATCAGCAGTATATTTTAATTAAAGTTGGACCTTAGTGATAGTACTATTGTTAATTCACTTACTTTTCTTTGCAAAATATTTTAATTAGTTTTTTATTAATTTCTTTAATTAGCAAAAAAGTATAGCTAATTAGTAAGTCATGGGACTCATGGGGCATTTATCTTGGGACACCTAGTTATAAGGTAATGCTGATGGAATGTATTTTATTATTGTCCTGTCTCACTATTTGTTTAAAGTTAAGTATTGCATAACCTATAAATAAATGAATTATTGGTAGCCTTTTCTTTAGAACTTTACTATCATCCCAATGCCAAGTATCAACTTTTATATGGCCAAAGTATAGTCCACCCTAAAAATATCAGCCTTTGTTGCAAAACTCTTGCACTTGTGAGCTTTTGAACTAAAAGTAATGCCATGTCTTTTTAAAATAGATATTTTCATTTTAGAAGTCGCGTAGGTGGTGCACAATAGACTTTGAAAACAGCGAGAAACTACAGTCTGCCAAGGAATTTCTAAAAGAACAAACCATTGGCGGCAAGAAGATTGTTGTAAAGCATCTTAGAGACAGGATAAATCAGAAAGTTGTTAAGGACGAAAAAGTGTCAACAAACAGGGCTTAACATTAATTTAACAAAAAGGTAATGTATGGTCAGTCTAGACAGTGGTTTGGAAAAACCAGTATGACTCAGGGAATTCCATAAAGGAAGAAGAACGTTATCTTATTTTTATTTCAGTTTATGTGTAAAATAAGGGAAATGAAATCTTTCATTGGCAACCCCTTTGACACCGAGTTTGTAGATGAAGATGATATAGACACTGACCTGGATGTGACCACTATATGGAACACAGTTGATAACATGGTAAGTTGAAAAAAATTTATATGGAAATATTTAGGGAAAAACTGAGTACAAAAAATATACTCATTTTAAGTCAGATTACACAATCTTTTCGTGAAGATGCTATTGTAGTAGCAAAACACGTTTTATTAGCATCTTTTTTTTTAAGACAACATCAGGGTTTTGTTCCGTTTTGAAAAAGAAGTTTTTTCTAAGCTAATTAAAGATATCTAATGCTGACAGACCTAGTGCGGATTTCGGGGACGGGGGCGAAGTGTAGGAGAGGTAATGCCAAGTCTCTGTTTAACATTCATCGTGGTCCAACTGCTTTTAAATTTAAGCTTAAAAAAATTTTAGGTGAATAGAATTTAGTCTTTTTAACTCTTTCTTTTAATTCTTCTTGCTAATGTTATGTCAGATTATGTGCCTTTTGGACAAGATAGTTAATATAAGCAAAGAAATATTATGTACGCTATTTTATTGATGATGTGTTTTAACTAACTAAATTTTTTTTTTATTTAACTAACATTTTTAATTTTACTGTATATTTTAAGTTATAATGCCTTATTATACTAATTAGGCAGGATAAATAAATTATTTTTTTAGATTGATCAAAATATTACTTCGGATGATGATCAAGAAGATGAATTAGTCACTAATATCGTCTTCTTCAATGAATTTGATGAGATTGAAAGTGACGATCCAAATGATCCCGATTTCCAATTAGATGAGGAGGTAAAAATAATTTGCTGTAATAAAATTTATTTGCAGCTTCTAATTTTTCACCCAGTATTGCATAGTTTTGCTATAAAAAATGAGTTACTAAGATTCCAAAACATCTTAATTGATAAAAAAAAAAGTGTGTTGTATGTCTGTATACACGATAACTCAAGAACGCCTTAATCGATTTTAACGAAATTTGGTACAGAAGTCCTCTATCAGCTGACCATGAACTGATTAACTTTTGGGTAGGGTGGTGGGGGGTTGAAGGGGCGAAAAGGGGGATAAAATATTTTAAAAAATTGTAACTTTGGAACAAATGCAAGTAGCCATATACGGTTTTCAGATTTAAGTTTGGACTACAAATTTTGTTATTTTGTCCAAATTCGTGGGGAGCTTTAGTTTCTGAGTTATTTGAAAGAACGTTAAAATATATTTAAAAAATCATAACTTTAGAACTAAAGCATCTATTGATATGTGTTTTTCTGTTTTTGGTTTTCGTAATTATTACCCAAAAATTTTGTTATAAGGTTCAAATCCTTTCAACATGTATGGTGAACTATCCATGCTTTCTAGCACCAATTTTTTTCTATGTCCCTTTTAAAAATTTTTGTTATATTTTTACTTTTATATAGGTTCCTGCATGTTGATCATTTTACAATAAAAAGGCTTCTTTTTTTTGACGTTTTCGTTATTTATTAACCATCATCAGACAAATCTAAAGTGAAAGTTTCACACTTAAAAACATATATTTCCAGCGAAGATACGTCAGGTGACTGTATTGGGATACTTAATCATACAAAAAAACAAAGAAAAACTAAATATTTTTTAAAGGGAAAATTTGAGCAACAATGGCTTCTTATCTTTTAAGAAAAACAAAATACTACCTGTACTATTATGCTAAATGTGGCTAATATTGGATAATTTTCAGGATAATTACTCTGACATGGAAGATTTGGGTTTAGATTCTGGACACGCACGAGTAGAACAATATGTGGTGAACTTCTCGTCTGATGAAGAAGATGATATGGATTACGTTACGTTTCCACGTAAGCTAATAGGAAGTTTAAATTAACCATAAACAACTTTTAAAAAATTATTAATTATTAGTTATTGGTTTACAGACAAAAAAAAAAGAATAAAATACCTAAAACATACCAAACGAAAAAAAAGTAATTTTAGGTGTAAATTTTTAATTTGGGAGGGGGGGTGGCTTCGGGTCTCAGCCGATGACGCTGGAGCGGCGCATGTGCAGAACAACTAAAACCTTTCCGTTTTCTTCAATCTAATCAATTTATCGACGTTTCGCCGTTTTCGGGGGCTTTATAAAAATTTCACAAACTGGTTAAAAAATTGCTTTTTAAAAACATTTTTCCCTTGAATAAATACTTGCCAACAAACGAACCTTCACTAAAAAAAAAGAGAAAGAGAAAGTAGAGGGTCATCTTGTTTACATCATCATTATTGTCTAATAAGTATATGATTCAGTCCAGCTTGTCATTTTGGTGAACTGCCCCTTTAAAACAAATTTTTTAATTTAAGTTAAGGACGAAATCAGTGACACCACAAGCCAACCCAACGAGGCAACCGTCAACAGCGAAAGGTCGACAGAAACTAACGTCGCCATATCCACCGTGCATGTGGACGAACCTCCCGTAATATTGGACGACCACCACGATTGAGATTGGTTGTTTTTTCTACTGTTAGTTTTAACTCTAAGTTTGTTTTTCTTTCTGTTTGTTTTACCTGTAACCTGGGCGCACACTTACGTTGATTTTGTGCTTTACTTTTTGTTAGGATAAAAAAAGGTCCAATTCAGAGGTACTTTTGGCCCAAGATATCTTAAAGGAATTTTTTTATAATATTTGTCTCATTTTAAAGATAATAATGTTTAGGGTTATCTGAGGTTAATTTTTGGGTTTTTTCTATTATTTTCGTGCCTTATCGGTGTAAATTTGACATATTTTGCTCATTTTCAGCAAGCTACACCTGGGTGCCTGTCATCGGAAATAAAAAATTCAAAAAATACCATTAGTTACCCGGTTTTCAGCTTCAAATAAAACAATATTTTTTGGAAAGAGCAAACTTTTTAGTTTTTGTGAAGCTGGGTAAAAATTATCTACTTTCTCAATTTTATTGCATGATTTTCTTGACACCCCATTTGTTAAATGTATTTACTAATGGTTGACGTACGTTTCCATATTTTGAGGAAATTTTGCAGATTTTAGTTATCAGGTTGTCCGAATGGTTATTGAACACAAAATGTCACAAAACAACAAAAAGATGTGAGTATAACTAATATATAAGTCTTAGTTTGTATATTAGGAAAGTGTAACTTGCTTCCTCTGAATTGTTCTAAGATATTAATTTACTTTAATATTTATCTACACACCAAGTTAATTTGCCAATTGCCAAGATACCTAGATAAAAATAGCGGTGGAAAACTCCTGGTGAAGTTTTTTGTTGAATGTGTAATAATTTCCAGGTTTAATTTTTTTTTGGAGGAGTTGTGTATACGTACAAACGAACTCACAGATATGAATGTTTTTTCATAGTTCGTGAATTATTATGTATTTATATATTTTTTATATACATATATTTTTTCGACTTTCCCGAAAAATATTACATAACGGTTATTTTTTTCAAGTTTAAATTTTCGTAATAATAGCTGAGATTCCTTTTAAACTAATATACCTATTGTAGGTAAATTCTTTATTTTTAAGGATTTCGGTTAATTATGCCGTCGGCCTAAAACAAAACGTCATGTCTGCCAAATTAATGAGATGAGAAGCAAAATATCACGTGTGTGACAGTTTTCACACTTCGCAGGCACACACATCTTAAAGCGACCTCACAGATCAACAAACTCCAACTCAACCCTGAAAAAAAGACATGTCAATTAAAGTGCTGCCTGTTTTTTGGATCAGCATTTTAAAGAGATCAAAAAAATTAAATTATAAAAGCTTGTTTTCTCGAATTCGACGTTTTGTATTAGCACTGCAGTATACTTTTGTTGGGATGTAATTAATACTTACTACAATGTAATAGGAGTTGTTTTCATTTGTTATAATTATGTACAGAATAAATATAAGTTTTTTAAGATCATTTTCTTGAAAATTGTTTTCATCGTTGCACTTTTAAAGCAACCATATCGATTTATGTGGTTTTAGTTTGTTTTTATATTTTTTTATCGTACGTTTTTTTCTTCAATTGACCTCCCCGAGGTTAAGGTTTGCTATACGAACGACAAACAATGAGAAAAAAAATCACGTCTGCTACTTGCTCGCTTGCTTGGCAGTAAATCCCTCTGAACGCCCCCTGCCTGCATATCCACTAGTGTACGATAACTGAACGCACCCCAGTCGTTTAAATCAAAACCACCTATGAAGTTTAGTTCAAATGCACAAGTTATCTGTCAAACTTCATCGACTTTTTGACGTTGACATAATTGCATGGTCCGCATGTGAATTTTGAGGAAATTTTTGCCGATCCCTAATTTGTACGAAGATCTTTAGTTTTTATAAAAAAGTGCAAAAATGGCTCAAAGTAAGCTGAATGACCTGGCCGGCAAGTGGGGCAAAGGTGGTCCACCGGGCTTGAGTATCGGACTCAAGATATTGGCAGCAGGAGGCCTTGCGGCCTACGGTCTTTCGCAGTCAATGTACACCGGTAAGTAGGTATACGCGCTGGATTAACTGCCAATTTGTAGACTTCATCTCAGCGTTCGCTGACGACGTCGGAAAATAAACTCGAAACTAGGGCATGGTAGAGCGGTTTGCTGGTTCTTAAAATTCGAAATGGTTTAAGTTTAGGCTGTGGCTAAAGTTACGACAGACATGTGACATTCCCTATCTTTACACATAGTATGTTTTTACATTGTACTCACTAGGGATTGAAAATATTGTCTTCTTTTTCTCTCATAGAGCTTGTTCTCTGTTCCGACAAAGATTGTGATATATGAAAGAATAAGATGCTTGATTTTTGATATGTGTTGAATACAATGTGAAAACATACTAACAGAGAGGCTGTTGTAACTTTAGCAATAGGTAATAATTTACTACATTTTTATGATGGAATTGATTATGTATCCAAATTCATTCTTGTATGATCTTCAATGGTTATCAATTTTGCAAACACTGTGAACAGAATGTCAATGATCTTGATTTTTAAAATACTCAATGATAAACAGCAAAAATATTTGGAGGAATTTTTAACCTACAGAGCTAGAATGTGAAGTACATAATAACTATCGAGTTCTCCTGGAATACAACAGGTTACCAATTGATTAGAAACATCTGACTTTGATATTTTGCAAAAATTAATGTTTTTAGTTTACAATTTTTTTAAAATTTTATATTTAGTATGTACAGTTAATTTATTTTTGATTTAAGTCAATTGTCAATAATTTTTGACTTTAGTCAAAATTACTTTTGGCCTTTACGAAATAGCAGATAATAACTCGAGTTCCAGATGGATGGTCAGTAAGAAGGCTTGCCGAAAATTTTGATATTAACAAAGCCACTGTCATTAGAATTTTGAAACGATAGCAAGAACATCAGTCTTTGGAGCGAAAGCGGGGTACCGGTTTGCAAAATAAGGTGAGCACAGAGGAACAGGATGAACAATTACTGGAATAATTTGCGAGAGAACCCATTTTCCACAGCTGTCGAAGCCATCAACAAACACAAATGGTTTTCCAGGTTCTTGATATACAGCATGCAGACGAGTGAAAAATTCTGAATTTAAATGTCGCATTGCAGCAAAGAAGCCCCTCTTGACAGAGCAACAAAAACAAGCACAACTAAACTTTGCTCTCAATCAGGCTGCAGAGGATGAGGAATATTGGGACAGGGTGATTTTTACTGATGAACCTCGAAGTCGGTTTATTTAGAGATATACCCACCAGGTTAATAGAGCAGGACACTTCTCAGTGAACATGTGGGGTTGGATGTCTGCTAGAGGGTTAGGTGTTTGCTGGCAAATTGAAGGAAGATTTACCGCAGTGAGATATTTGGAAATTTTAGAAGGGATAATGGTGCCGTCAGTTGATTTTTTATTTATGAAATAATTTTTCTCAGTTAATGCTGTGTGTCGCTGATTGCACGACCAAAATATATAAGTGCTGATTTGGCCATCAAACATTCCTGACCTTAACCCCATCGAAAATATTTGGGGAAGATTAGTCAAAATAATATATGAACATAATTGGAGGCCCCAAAATTCCAAAGAACTTTTAAATGCTATACGTAATGCATGAGATTTGGTTTCTAATGATGAAAAATATTGTTGAAATTTGGCTTATTCCATGCCACGTCGATTGGAAATGGTTTGTTTGTTTATGAAAACACATGCATAAACAACTCCCCATGAACTTGCAGAGTAGAGTAGAGAGTAGAGTAGTTCTTTATTTGCATAAATTTTTTGGGTATAATTGAGCAAATAATGTCATAAAGAAATAATTAATTTAAAACTAAAATCAAATTAAATTTTTTAAGCTTAAGAATATAAATGTAAGTAAAAAACAAATTTAAATAGTTTAAAAGATCACAGTCAATAAAATTTTTGTAAAAAGACAGTAATAATTAACAGAATAGTAGGTTAGACTATTAATAAAATAAAATAAAATAATAATAAAATAAAATAATAATAAAATAAAATAATAAAATAAAATAAAATAAAACAAAACAAAATAAAATAAAATAAAACTTGTGATTTTTATTCTGCATTTGGAAGCAAACACTCCATAAATTCAGAAATTGTGTAGGGCTCAATATTGACAAGACATTGAAATACTTTTTTCTTGAAAACTTTTGGACACCTCTCTTGTCGAATAGAAAATGGAAGTTTGTTATAGAAGTTCACACATGCATAAAGGGGACTTCTTTCTGTCGGTGAAAGTCTGTGAATGAGAACATTGAGATTTATGGTTCTTGTATTATAGCCATGGCATGGTATAAGGTGACTAAACAATTTGAAGTTTTTAAAAAGAAACATAATACACTCGAAAATATAGATGCCTGGTAAGGTGAGAATATTTAAGGATTTAAATTTTCCTCTGCAGGAGTCTCGTGACTTCATTTTCTGTAATATTCTCACGACCCTCTTCTGGATAATCAAAATTTCGGTGCCCCCCACAGCTCCCCCCCCCCAAAAAAAATGACTCCATAACGCAAGATGGAGTAAAAATTAGCATAATAAACAGAGAGCCAAGTTTTTTCTTGAAGGTAATCTTTAAGTAGTCTTAGAGAGAAACATGCAGAGTTAAGTTTTTTGCTAACATTTTGTAATTGCACATCCCAGTTTATATGCTGATCAATGTGGAGGCCTAGAAAGCGGACAGACCTTGAAAGTTTAACATTCTGAGATAAAAGTTCCACAGTCTCTGGATATTCTTCACTAGCTTGGGTGGTTCTGAAACACATGAAAACTGATTTTTCACAGTTAAGCAACAACTTATTGCCACTAAATCAGCCCTCAGCCAGCTCCAGATTTTCATGTGCTCTTGTAAAAAGGTCCTCCAAACTTTTAGCCCACACCAAGGTGTTGGAATCATCTGAGAAATTGACAAGACTTGAGATATCTGATGAAACAGTTGAGGATAAGTCATTTATGTAAATTAAAAAGATAAATGGTCCCAGGACACTGCCTTGGGCTATGCCGAGTTTAATATTAATTGCCTCTGAGAATGACTTACACCCCTCCATCTCCAGACAGACCTTTTGGGATCTTTCAGCAAGATATGACTGTATCCAACATAGAGCTGGGCCTTGAATACCATAATGCTTTAGTTTATTTATCAATAGCTCATGGTCTATGCTGTTGAATGCTTTTGACAGGTCTAAAAAGGCACCTAAGGTTTTATTTTTTCTTCAATGTTTTGAAAAATTTTCAGAATAAAGTCATATATTGCTGTTTTAACAGATTTTCCTTTAAGAAACCCATGTTGAGAGTGGCTTAGCAAATTTTTTGAAATAAAGAAATTTTCAAGTTGATTTAACATGGCTTTTTCAAAAACTTTGGAAAAGGATGAAAGGAGACTTATTGGGCGGTAATTTTCGATTTTTGAGGGGTCTCCTTTTTTATGTAAAGGTTTAACAATAGCCAATTTAAGTCCATGTGGAAAAACACCAAATTGCCTTGGTCATGTATATAAAGAGTTGTTCTTTAGCCTTGTTTAAAAATACTATTTTCTATAGCTAAGAAGTGTAAATTAGATACTGACAAAATAATAAATAATCCTCCAAGTGTTGCAGGTTTTAATATAATTAGGTTAATTATACGCATACGCAATGTTCGCATTTTATGTGAAACCAACTGTACTTACAAATAGTTTTTTTTAAAGAAATTGTCATAAAGTAGGACTAAAGAATAATTGGGGGGATGTTAAGGGGCAATTTAAGTGTTGATCAAAAAATATAAATAATACTTAAAAATATAAAAACAATAATTATTGAGAATAAAATAAATAAATCAATATGAAACAATTTTAAAAGTTTTTGTATTTTTTTAACAAATTATTTTGATTTTGGGTAACAGGTCCATGGGTTTGCATATTTATTTTAACCTCAATTCTATATTAACTTTTTATCTTGCTATTAGAAATTGAAATTTAGCCAATAGACCAATTTTTGAGTTGGACAGACAAAAATATATTGCTTCTCGAAATTAACAACAAATAAGTTTGTTTATTTATTTATTACTCAAAGCATCAATGGAAAAATGCCAATTACAGATTATGATGTCAAAAATCTGAATCCTCAAAAGTAGAACACAAAAATTACCTGTCAAATTTCAACCTTTTTTAGGCCCACCCCCCCCCCAAGTAACACTGCTTTGACAATATAGACTTTAAAGCCAAGTCAGTGCTGTAAAAACGTTAGTGCAGCTCTCTTTTTGCTTTAAAATGGTCTAGCTTTATTTAATCTGTAATTTTGCCTGTTAAAACTTTTTGACTACTAAATTTACATTCAAAATAACTTCTATAGTTATATCATCTAGCGAATCAACTTTTAAAGGTAAAACTTATACCTAAAAATATGCTAAAACTTAACTAACAAAATAGTTGCAATCTTCAACTTTTTTTCTTAAAATACAAGTGAAAACAATGCCAAGATGGCAACGGCAGTTATTTGTTGTATCCTAGTGCAATTTTTATTAAAACGCAGCTGCTTTCAATGCTATTTAGCATTTGAGAATAAGCTCCCTCTACCGCTAGGCTGGGACCATGAGCCCACAGCAATAACGCCAAAATTTGCTTTTGTTTGAGATTTATTGTTAAAAATAATGCAACTTGGTTGAGTGGGCAGGCAAGCGGCCATGTTTTATATATTATGGCAAAACATAACCTCTCAAAAATTTCTGAAAAAACAATCTTTTTGACATAAATATGCTCAAATATAAGTCTGAAAATCTTTCAAAACTACCTAAATATTCCAGACATGATGTTTATCCTTTAATTCTGGATTAAAATTTTGAAAAATTAAAAAGTTATAGTCAAAAAAACCCTTATTATCTCAAATTTTCGAAGCGCGTGAAGTTTAACAAGGTATCATGACAGGTTTCGTCATCAAACAGGCCTTCGCACAAAGATTTGTCTCTTGGGAAGTCCACAAAATGTGTATTTTTGATTGAGAGTTTCTTAAACATTGGTAATATTTATTTTAGTTGTCTTCCATTTTCAGTCTTTTATGTTGGCGGACAATTTTGATTTAATTGCAATTTTTAAATACATTTTTTGTCAGGGAAGTTAAATTGCTTTCATGTGCAAAAATGCTGTATTTTCAGCTGCCGTAGATGTGGTCACAGGCAAAAAATATTCCTCAAAATAGTTGTGATAACATTTTCATGACGTTTTCAAAATGTTGTGGCAGAAAATAGCAAAAGCATTATTGTTATATTTTCTTCTGTGAAAACGATATCCCAACTGATTTACAGCATGCTGTGTTACTTGTGCCTAGATCATAAAATATATATTGCGCAATATTATAAATATAGTGCAGTAATTATTGCATGTAACACTGCACAACACATGTATACATCTGCCTAAGGCTCAAAACTTTATTATAATTACCTACTCTGAAATGTTATGTAATGAAAATCATTTAATTTAGTTTGGTAATAATTTGTTTAATTTGCAAAAATAAATATTTCTACTTATTTGCCACAACAAATCAATACCTAACTTTTTTGTTGTGGTTGTCAGATTGTTGGCGGAATATCTCCTAATCCTGATTTCAATAATTATGTCTAGAAGGTAAAAGAAAAAATTATTTTTTTGGTACTTATGCTACCTATTGCAATATTATAATTATAGGAAATGAAATAAGGGATAATTAATAATAGATACTTGGTCACAGCAGTCCAAATTTCTGGAATTTGAACCTAGATGTGTGAATGCTTTAGGGATTTTTATGCGTTTTGTATTTTATTTCTTTTGGTAGTACCAAGTAAGTTTTAAAACTTTTTTGAATGAAACATTTTGAGTAGAAATAAAACCAAATAAGACACACATAAACTACTAGTAGGTATTCACATAAAATGCAAAAATTCACAAGCTAAATAAGTTTAAGCGTTGTAAAGCTAACACAGATTGTCAAAGTTCTATAAAAAAGAACACAAAAAAATTAACATTATATTTGGATGGTCCCAATTATCACTTTCGTTAATTATGTATCACATATTTCTTTTCAGTTGAAGGTGGTCACAGAGCCATTATGTTTAACAGGATAGGGGGTGTGCAACAAGAAATCTACACTGAAGGCTTGCATTTTAGGATTCCCTGGTTCCAGTACCCTATTATTTATGATATTCGGTAAGTATATCGACTGTTTTTAATTGGGGAGGCAGGGTGTTCACATTTTTGAAAAAAAAAACTGAAATATTAGGAAAAGGCAGGAACTTGAAAGGGGTCAAGGGGAAAAACTATAGACATTTGCTCAGGTAATGTCAAGGAAATTCCTAAAAGATATTTAAGTGTTCATCATAAAAAATCAGAAATAGTTACAGAATTTTTAGGAGCTCTTAGGTGGGCCAAAGTACTGGCCTTTGTGAAGAGAACAGGAAGGCCCGGAGAGCCCACTACCGTACAAGCGGTACAGGTGGTGGATTAGGGGGCTGGGCTGGGGTAAGGTAAAAAGGGACCGATTGGGCCTACTTGCCAGGTCTTGGGCCGCCCCCTGGGTACTACTACTACTACTACAGAATTTTTCATAAAAATTATGTGGACGCTCTTGTTTTTATGTCATTTGCATAGTCAAATTTCATTTATTTTTTTCTAATTGTTTGTATTACCCACAGTTCTCGCCCCAGAAAAATCGCATCGCCCACCGGTTCCAAAGATCTTCAAATGGTCAACATCTCGCTGAGAGTGTTGTCAAGGCCAAACGCTAGCGCTTTGCCCATAGTATACCGCCAACTAGGATTGGATTATGACGAAAAAGTTCTTCCATCCATATGCAATGAAGTGCTCAAGTCAGTGGTGGCTAAGTTCAATGCTGCCCAGCTCATTACGCAAAGACAACAGGTTGGTCCTTTGTTTATAACGATTACTACGTTTATATGCACCTAAAAGCGCTTTTATGTAAGGATGAACCCTGAAGTAAGATAACTTATCCTCACCTTACGGTAATGGTTACCCTTAAATTAACTTCAACCTGTATTTTAAAGATTTTTATAAGCTTATGTTGTTTGAGTTAACTCCAACTCACTATTAAGAGGCTAGTCCTTAGTCTTTACATAACATTGCAATTACTTACTTTATTTCACAGGATTAAAACTCAGTCATAGCCGTTTTTTTCATAATCTTTTTCAGGCTTAAGAATTTGTAAAGTATTTGATTTTTCTTTTTTGGGTACAAAATTTGGTTATAATTTTGGTCTCATGGTCAAGATCATGATTAAACTTATGGTTTTCAAGTGGTACTTTTTCATTTGTTTTGTTAATTTTGTGCAATATTGGTGTAAATATGACACATTTTGCTTTGTTCAGCAGCTTGCATCGAAAACAAAATATCAAATATGTACCACTGGAGAGTCAAAACAATATTAAAAAATAAATAGGCCAAATGTTTGTGTCTTTCAGGTATCCCTATTGGTGCGTCGTGAACTGGTCGAACGAGCTCAGGATTTCAACATCATTCTCGACGACGTGTCCATCACAGAGTTGTCTTTTGGTAAAGAATATACTGCGGCCGTAGAAGCGAAACAGGTAGCCCAACAGGAGGCCCAAAGGGCCGCTTTCGTCGTCGAGAGGTATGTATACAGACCGCTTCAAGCTACTGCGAACATAGGGGGAATCAAGTCCAATTTACTCTCCGTGCCGTACGACCGAGGTGGATTCGAAGCACGCTGCAGTGTTATCTTTTGGAAATTCATTTTTTTTTATTATTTTGTTTTATTTCTGCCTTGCTCGAGAAACAGATGGGTAAGTTCTTAATTGAAATAATACATTTTTAAAACCAAAAATGGATGTCTACGAAGTTGCCGAAAAAGTGCAGATGGTCAAATGGTCAAATCGTCATAACCCAACACACGTTCGATATTGGTCGAGGGAAAATTTGCATTTGTATTTTGACGTAAGAACACAGTATCCCCAAAAACTAAATGTTTGGGGGGGGGGGTATTATAGGGGAACACGTAATTGGGCCATTTTTTATTAACGGCAATTGCAATTTGAATGGTCCTAGATACCTGGATCTACTGCAGCAGCACATTATTCCAACTGCTAGGCAGTTGTTAGGTGTAAGATTTGGTAAAAGATGGTTTCAACAAGATGGTTGTTCCGCTCACAATGTTGGCCTTGTTAGGGAATATCTTGATAATGTATTTCCTAATCGGGTTATAAGTACACGGGGAACTATTTTATGGCCAGCTTGATCTCCCGATCTTGCTCCTAATGACTTCTATCTGTTTTTGAAGAAGCTTTTCAAATTATCACCCCTAACATGCTTGGAATCGTTAGAAGGGGTTTTTATAGTAGGCTCGGATATTGTCTAGCCGAGCAAGGAGGACTTTTCGAACATTTGCTTTAATTTTTTTTTGACTGGGAGAATCTTTTTGGTTTTTAGAATGTATTATTTTATTTTGAGAACTTGCTTTTATTTTGTTTCTCCTTATTATTTTCATTGTAACACGTCGTCATTGATAAATCTGAGCAGTTGACAATAAAACGCTCTTATTTATCAGTGACAAAAAATAAGAAAATCACGTTATAAAAATTTGCGTATTTATTGACCAAATTCCGGTTTCATTGACTACGCTCCACACAGCACCGGGGTTAGAGGCGTACTAAATACCAAAGGAAAGTCATGCAAGTGGTGATCGCAAGCCTGAGTATTGGTTGCTTCACTGATAGGCATGCAGTGTCTCTGCATGTACGTACACTGGCAAATTAGACTTCTTCCGCCCTATGTTCACAGTAGCTTGAAGTGGTCTGTATGACTATATATTACATTTTTCTTTTTTGGCGACTAAACGGCCCTAACCACCCAACCAGCCGCCATTGATGCCAAATTGACAGATAAAACATGGATTTTCTGTCAGTTTGGTGTCAATATGGCTGCAATAGCGGACCAAAGGATACTAAGACAATATTAACTTAACTGGCTTCTTAGTTAAGACGGTATTGGCTAAACATGGTTCGCAATGGAAAGTGCCAAACTGGTATTTGTAAATAAATCAATAAGTTTTTGTTGCATTCTTTTTTTTTCTTTCTTTTCAGGGCGAAACAAGAAAGGCAACAAAAAATTGTACAGGCTGAGGGTGAAGCTGAAGCCGCAAAAATGATATCCTTTTTTCTACATAATTTAAAGTTAAGATAACGACAACTACTGTGCGTCCAAAAGACCATCGCGAAAAAGATTTTATTTGTTAGAGAACAATTTTTTCGTTGCAGCATTTTCTCACAAAAAGTTGAAACACTACCTATTTCAATCGCATAAATCGATAGAAAATGCAGACAATTTCAAAATTATTTTACCAAATAAATTTCGTTCGTACATTCTCTATATAGTTACCACAAATTAGCTACGTTTTTCTTAACAAATGTTTACTTAGGAGCAGCAATCTCTAGGAATCCAGGTTATTTGAAGCTCAGGAAAATCCGAGCGGCCCAAAATATATCCAGGACGGTAAGTGTTGTGGTTTTATTTTAAACTCGAGTCCCTATAATTTGTAAAAATGATACTCTCGCCTCCAACTTCCCAGTTCACAGATATGATATACAGGGTTCCTAAGCAAATCCTTAGGGGGCCAAGCAGCCGTGTATAAGACGCAGACAAACGGAAAAAGCACATTAGGCAGAAAAGGATGGGCATGGGGCGATGTTGTCACTACATCTTACACGTAGTAAATCCATTCCAGGTTGTTGTTTTCTAATGTTTTCCATTTTCATACCTTTAGGACGAAAATTGTTTTTGCTCGACTTTAATACCAAACTGATGAAAGATATCGTAAAAAAAAATATTTTTCGGCTTTTCATTTTGTAACCATTGTCCTTACGCACTGTTTACAGGCTGGGGACTGAGATACATGCAAATGCCTAACCTAAAGCGTTCATACACGGCCGGAGAAATCGACTGAGATATTTCCGTAGAAACTTTATCAAGCAAATAGGACGGGTTGACGCCTTCGAACGTCCAACCCGGGTTTTGCACTTTGATTCGAAATCAAAAAGGAGGAACAGTCAGATGTGGGGCCGTGCACAAATTACGTAACGGTGATTTTACCAATTTTTGACCCCCTCCCTATGTAATGTTTTGTAACGGTTTGGCATGCCACTCCCCTAATATTACGTAACGATTTCAAGACCACTACCCCCCCCCCTAAAAAAAAAAACTTCACTTATTTTCATTCCAAATTTTCTTAGTTTCACACGAATGCAAACGCTGTCGAAAACCCCCCTCTCCGCTAAGTAACGTTTTGTAACCCCCTCCCCCTTATAACCATTACGTAATTTGTGCACGCCCCCGTAGTCCCAGTGGAGGAGGGCGAGAAAATTGATATTTTTTCTTAAAAATTATACTCTTTAGACCTATTTCTTTGCGTTCCCGAAATTACGTAATTTTTGAAAAAAAATTGTATTATTTCGTGCTTTGTTTTTCTAACATTTTTGCGTTCGGCTAATTTAATTGAAAAATTTTTGCCTGCGGCGCCCTTTATCTTCTCACACGAAACCAAGATCCCCCGTTTTAGGAAAACTGATTCCGTCTCTGTTTCTAAATTTTTTCGAATAAAAGTAGAGTATGACCATGGGGGAAATAATTTTTTTCTACGGTATGACAAAAATTTCGAGAAAGTCAAGAAAAAAAAAAGTGGCAGAGCTCAAGTTTTTCGTAAAAAAACGTTTTTTGTAAAGAAACAGAGCAAAATAAATATTTTCACCCCTTTTTGGGTGTTACAAATATTGGCAGCCCCTTATTTTTCGCTTTTACCCTCCCGCTAGTTTTGAAGAATTGGTTCGCTACATGTTTCGAGATCATGTCATAAAACACCTCGAAAATATCAAATGTAGTGTAGGGCCAGCTTTATTTAAAATCAATAATATCGCAAGCAAAAAGCTCTGCAGGAAAAACAGCGCCGTTTATTGATTTCTTTGGCTGCTAGTGCTAGCTGCATGGTTTGGCCGTTTCCGGATAGATGTCACTAGTAGAACAGAATGGAAAGAAATTTAATTAAAAGCGAAGATATTTCTTTTTAATGTTAACAACCTTACGGGTTTATCGCTCAGTATCGTAAATAATGGACCCTGCCGCCTCCTTTAAGCAAGAAAAAGCTGTGGTTTGGACCTGAAAACATCTAATTTTTAATTAGTTTTTCCTCGATCATCTCATGGTGTGGCCGCCATCTAGCGGAATTTGCAGACATCTTGTCAACGGTTATTATTGCAACTATGATTTATGCTCACATGAAAGCAGTCCGGAGATAATAAAAAAACTGGCACCATTGCTCAATATACCTGTTTCTTTTGTGCGCGCAGAACTTTCTATGCCATTTCTGTTTGATTTATTGAAATCCTATCCCTAAGGAAAATCTTAGGAACACTGTATAAATGTACGGCAATGGATAGGCATCATTTTTGGTCTTTTTGTTAAGAACCCTGTAGTCCACGCAAAATCGGTAGGTGTCATTTGCCTTGGGTACTAATAGTAATGGTGGAGACCAGCCACACAACTCCGGCCGCTATAACCGAAGTCTGTACCCATTGGAAAGTGTTTTTCTTTAATTTTTCCCAGCGAAGACTATAATTTTTAAATTTTATTCGTTCGTTTTGTTTCTAGATCGCCAACTCGCAAAACAAAGTTTACCTGAGCGGCAATAGTCTGATGTTGAACATTTCCGACAAAGAGTTCGATGACCAGAGTGACAAACTCAAAAGTAAGTGCTAGATTTTTAAGAAAACTTTTGATCGAAATTAAAAGTATAAAATTATATTGACATTTTTTTTCAAATATTTCCGTACTGGAGTAACATGAAACTGCTTCGTTCTTTTTGATAAAAAGATTCTTTTAATCCGACCTTTTAATTGACAACTACATTTTTGTTGAGAAAATCTTTTATCAATTGTCATTCTAATCGAACCAATTTGATTTTTCAGACAAGTAGGATCCACGTGTAACCAGTGTACTATTAAGATAACAACGTTTCTTTTAAATTGCATTTTATTATTTTCTTTAGAAGGTTCTACCTACTTCCTCGTAGTTAAGTTTTTTTTATAAACTAGAAGGACAGCAAAGGTCATGTGCAACCTTAGAACAACGGATATTTTTATTCTGAGTAAATGGTAGTATTTTGTTAGGGGAAAATAGTAAAAAAAGATCTTTATCAATCTTGGAGCATTTTCTAGGGCGAGGGGGCATACAGGTTGTCCGAAAAGTAACGATTTACCTGAATATCTCATGAACTAGAAAGGTAAAAAATTGAAATTTTACATATTTAGATTTCCAATTAAATTTGACACCCTTTATATTTGGCTCGAATAGAGCTTTTCTGCCTGATTCCAAAGATCCCTAATTTCTTTAACGGTTTTTAAATAAAATGTTTCCATAAGTGCAATGATTTTAACAAATTGGTCTTTTTGGAATCACAAGAAAAAGCTCCATTCAAATTTTCAGGGTGGTCAATAAAAAAAAATAGTATCCAGAAGGATGCTTTTCCTTAGTATGTGACTTCTGTTGCTTTTGGTTTTTGAGATATCGTTACTTTTCCGACACTTACCTAAACAAGGCCAAAAGACACTACATTTTTGACATGTTAATGCCGTGTTTTGAATGAGGCTCGCTCAAAGCATACAGGTCGAAAATGTAGTGCCTTTTGGCGTTTTTGAACGCGTTTCGGTTGGAGCAGGTAAAAATTTATGTTTGTTCTAGGGTGGATGGTCCGGTAAGAAATTGCAAAGAACTGATCGATACCTAATTGTTTTTATATAGTGTATATATTCATTAATAAAAAAAGCTGTTGGGAAGAGGAACATCGCTTTATTTGCCTGAATGGTAACTTTATTAATAGAAAATTTTCTATTTTTGGCAGTTTTGCTCATTTTTTGTAAAATTAATTTGGGGCAATATCCTAGAAATCTTACATGAGGTGAATAAAAATTAAGTTGATAGTTTCAGCACAAGCACATTTTTTAAGACTGAGAAAAAAAATAATGCCCAAGGGATAAAAAAATTAAAAATTTGTTCCATACATGACTATGTAATACTGTGAATGCAGAAAAAAAAACGAAAAATAATACTAACAAAATTTTCTCATTTCTTTGCACATCATCATCACACATCTTAAATAATACTGAGACGAGTTTAATTTTTTTGCAAAGAAATGACAAAAAAAACAGGCCAAAATTTTGTTAAATATTTTTCGTTTTTTTTTTCTAGGCATTCCTGGCGATGGATCTAATTTTGATATCCATGACGAAAAGGAAAATTTCTCAATAGTCAAAACTAGTGAACTGACCGCCGAAAGAATCTTACCAACGAAATAAAAATTTATTAGGGTTAGTTTTGTACATTATTTTAAACCATAACCAAGCATTTACTTTTTTTATTTTAGGTATCATAAAATTAATTTTTTATGCAATGTTTTTAAACTTGTGTGGTGTAGTATACATTTGTTAGGAAAAATGCACTGTAGGTTCTTTCTATTTGAGATTTAATAGTTTTCGCCAATTGCCTACGTCGCTCATCCGTCGTCTCAGAGAATGCCTATGGGCAATCTACAAGGTCGTGTTGGCCTGTACCAAAATAATCGCCTTTTTACTACTTTTATTATATGTCCACCCATTTCCCCTACCTTTATCGTTTAGGTATCCAAGTTTGTCCTCAACAGCCCTTTTTTCCACTTATTTTTTTAGGATTTTTACTTTTTTTAACAATTGACAATTGCACTATGTATATTTTAATGCTGAGTTTATACAGGAAAAATTAAAAGTAAATTAAAAATAAAAATAAGAGTTAAACCTATAGGAACACCTGTTAGTGTTCATACAGCTAAAATTAAAACTAAGAAAATTAAATGAAAATTAAAAGATGGTCAACTTTTAACTTTTTAACTTAATTTTAACTGAAAATGGATGTGCGCATGCCACGAAACATTGATTTTTTTACTTATAACCTCAATTTTCTGTTTTTTCTAAGGAAACTGGGTGGTGTAGGAAAGGTTTTGACACTAATTTTGCTGAAATAAGGGAGTTATGTGACTTGCGCAATCATTAGCTTCTGGTGGCACAGCCCTGATAAGACACTGCTATAAAATATATGTATGTGATTTTAGGTGTTAAAAAATTGATGCATTTTTGTAAATTTTTAGCAAAATATACTTACGTACAAGTTTCAAATAAAAAACAAAACAAACTGGTAAAAATGAAAAAATAATTTTAGTTCCTGTATAAACCATCAACAAGTTCTTAGTTTTAATTTTATTTTTAATTTAACTTTATTCTTAATTTAGTTTTAATTTTTCCTCTATATATACCCAGCATAACACTTTAAACTTAAAAAAAACTGATGACTTTTGTTGCGAGTCTTCTATTTATTAATTCCTACTTTTCAACAATTTATTCCCATTCGCATTCCACATACACCTCTCTTATCACGACCAAAAAAAAAAACAGTAGGTAAACAATAAAAATAGGTGAATAGATTTTAATGAACGTTTTTTTCTAGCCAGGTGAAATAAAGTAAGGGAGCCAGCCATAAATTAATTTTGACCCTCCCCTAAAATTCCGTCAAAAAAAACATATCTTCCCCTTGAATTCTAAAAAAAGAGCGGTTAGAATATTGACACATTTTTCTTTGCGTAAGAAATACAAGACCAAAAAAGAATGTGATGCCACGCCACCATCGATTCCCCCCTCTAATGATAAATGGGCACCATTATTTATTAATACCAAAATTGGAATAAAAATAAGGGGACGTGGATTTTATTTTGGGACGTAACCTTAGTGAAGACGGCCATCAGAGACGTAATGATTTATGGCAAGGTGGAGGGCGGGAGGTCAAATTTGGCAAAAATTGTGTTTCTAATTTATGAAGAGCCACTAATTATGTAACCCCATTTTTGCCAACTTTTGACTCCCTCCCTGTCACAAATAATAATTATTCCTACATATAGAAAATTTAAGTTCTCCAATTTTGGTATTGTTAACTAATGCTAGTAGGTAGATACCTAAGATTAATTATAATAATTAATTCATTCATTCATTTGTATGGAGGAGACAATACTACCAATACTACCTATTATTGAAAAGTAGAAATAAAAAAAGGATAAAATACTCGTTAAAAAACTCAGTTAAAATAAAAAGCCTAAAAAATTAAACTTTTAAAATACAAAAGTGACCAAATAGGTAGTAAAAATAGTTGCAAAAAGAGACTTAAGGACAAATTTAGATACCTACGCAATAAAGGTAAGTGGAAATATTTTGAAAAGTAGTAAAAAGCCATTATTTTGGCTATGGGGCCAACTTATCCTGGTAGATTGCGCATGGACATTCTCTGATGAGATTGCCATAAGCAATTGTGCATGAAATCGGCTACCCGGTCACTGTCAAATTGCTTTATATTGTAGTATGTTGTAACCCTATGAAGCCTCTTCAAATAAAAGCAAAAAAAAATGGGGGTCAATCGGGCCGTTTGGGAGCTACGGCCCTTTAAAGTCGCCACTGCAGTCACAGTCACAGAAAGTCAATAAGGGCGTATGTAGGAATGATATATATCAATTCAGGGGTTTTTAGGGATGTCTAATCGAATAATGATATTTTGTAAGTGCCAGAATCCAATATGGCCGCTATAGCTTAAGTCATTTTTATTTACATATTTTTGAGATTAGAGGTGTGATGTAGCTGAGGGATTTTAATGGAGGCCAAGTAGGAAAATTGTTTTGTCATTTAATTATTTTGACGTGTTAAGTGGTATAATTTAAGATGGCGGACAATTCACATTAGTTTTAACTGGCAGTAGGAGGCATTCGGAGAATTATATTATTATTCTAAAGCATACTATTTAACTATTTTATGTCGCGTGCAGAAACTAAAAATTTAGACAAAAAAGAGACATTTCCAAAACAGGCGTAGGCAAAAGGTGCCGTTAAAACCCTAAACTAAACCTATTGCTTAAATCTTATTGCTTATACATAACATGCGTAAAGTGCAAGGTAAAGTGCCTTTTCCCCATCAATGGCTTGCGTATCGTTCCTGCAACTGCTATCGTGTCCGAAAAAGTGCCGCTTTCTGAACTTGTTAGGTTATAACTGCT
This sequence comes from Oxystoma pomonae, assembly GCA_963921995.1. NCBI lineage: Eukaryota > Metazoa > Arthropoda > Insecta > Coleoptera > Brentidae > Oxystoma > Oxystoma pomonae. The sequence continues at coordinate 73,861,386 of OY998171.1, forward strand.
AAGCGATCACTTTTGGCAATGCGTCCTTCATATTTTCTGACACTCGAAAGGATAAAATAGTCGAATACCTAATATACTTAAAATAATAAGATAATTCTTCGAACGCATCATACCGGCAGTTAACGCTTGTAACAAACGCAATAATGTGAATTGTCCGCCATCTTAAATTATTACAATTAAAATAATTTTTAGATTATTATCAAAAAACGTTAGATGCGTTCAAAAAAAGGATCGACTTTTGTCTTACATCCTTCTGTAATTTTTTTAAAAGCAAAAAACCGATAAAAATATGTGGGTTTTAGCTTATTCGCTAATTATTATTATTTTTTGCAAATCCAGAAACTGATAGAAGAATGTGGTTTTTAGATTATTATTAAAAAACGTTAGCTGCGTTCAAAAAATGTATCGCCTTTTGTCTTACGTTTATTATTATTTTTTGGAAATCGAGAAACTGACAGAAAAATGTGGTTTTTAGATTATTATCGAAGAACGTTAGCTGCGTTCAAAAAAAGTATTGCCTTTTGTCTTACGTCTTTCTGTAATTTTTTAAAAACAAAAAACGGATAAAAATATGTGGTTTTTAGCTTATTCGCTAATTATTATTATTTTTTGCAAATCCAGAAACTGATAGAAGAATGTGGTTTTTAGATTATTATTAAAAAACGTTAGCTGCGTTCAAAAAATGTATCGCCTTTTGTCTTACGTCTTTCTGTAATTTTTTAAAAGCAAAAAACGGATAAAAATATGTGGTTTTTAGCTTATTCGCTAATTATTATTTTTTGCAAATCCCAAAACTGATAGAAGAATGTGTTTGTAGATTATTCTCAAAAAAACTTTAGCTGCTTTTAAACAAAGTATCGCCTTTTGTCTAGCGTGTTTCTGTAATTTTTAAAAAACAAGAAACCGATAAAAATATGTGTTTTTTAGCCTATTCGCTAATTATTATTTTTTGCAAATCCCAAAACTGATAGAAGAATGTGTTTGTAGATTATTATCAAAAAAACGTTAGCTGCTTTTAAACAAAGTATCGCCTTTTGACTTACGTCTTTCTGTAATTTTTTAAAAGCAGAAAACCGATAAAAATATGTGGTTTTTAGCCTATTCGCTAATTATTATTATTTTTTGCAAATCCCAAAACTGATAAGAATGGGGTTTTTAGATTATTATTAAAAAACGTTAGCTGCTTTTAAACAGAGTATCGCCTTTTGTCTTACTTTTTTCTGTAATTTTTTGAAAGCAAAAAACCAATAAAAATATGTGGTTTTTAGCCTACTGGCTAATTATTATTATTTTTTGCAAAATCCAAAATTGATAGAAGAATGTGGTTTTTAGATTATTACCAAAAAAACGTTAGCTGCGTTCAACAAAAATCGCCTTTTGTATCTCAGCTATATCACACCTCTTAAATCGAAAATATTTAAATAAAAATGACCTAAACTATAGCGGCCTTATTGAATTCTGTCACTTAAAAGCCAAAATATTTAAACGAAAATATCATTATTCGATTAGACATCCCTAAAAACCCCTGAATTGATATATCACACTCCTACATACGCCCTTATTGACTTTCTATGAATTTTAAAGGGGCCCTGCAGTGGTGACTTTAAAGGGCCGTAGCTCCCAAACAGCCTGACTGACCCCCATCTTTTTTTTGCTTTTATTTGAAGAGGATTCATAGGGTTACAACATACTACAATATAAAGCAATTTGACCGTGACCGATTTTCAATGTATTTAGTGCGTGGTTCTTTACGTTTATTAGGCATGATAAAATTTGAACCAGAAAAACGACTAAAAAGTTAGGTTAGGACAATAATGTCAAAGTAGGTTAAAAACCCAATGAAAATTCCGTTAAACAGTGGAACGTAACGCAGGTCGATCAAACGCAACGTAATTTTAGTACGTAACGTAACCTATCCCGACGACGATTGGTCATTGGGCCGGACAACTAATTTAATGCCATAGAAACCAACATAAGACCGACGTTGAGAAATCAGTAGAAAGTTACCTCACAGTATGCGACGTCGACGGGTGGTTCAATACAATGACTTACGTTTAACAACGTTGGTTTTTTGTTTGAAAGTTTGAGACAATGATGTGTTTCGGACTTCCATTATCTATATTTTATTTATACACGACGTTTCGATCAGTATAATCTCTGATCTTCTTCAGGTGCAAACTACAATCTATTTCTAAGGCTACGTACTTATATACTATGGGAAATCACTCCTTTAATGTATGGAATTGTAAGAAATGCATTTGCCTCGTTTTGGTCTTGTAATCTCTGTCCTTTTTGCTAAAATTTAGAAATAGTATCTGTTATAAGTTTAAGGATGTAACCATTCTGCTGCAGATCCTACTTAATGTTTCTTATTTCGATTTGTAAGTCATGAGAATTGTTACAAATTTGAACGGCTCCGTTATACAAAGTTCTTATTATGCCTCGTTTTGTTGTAGCAGAATGATTTGAACCTTTGAACGTCCTGTGTGAGTGTGTTTACGATAGACTGTTGTTCCGATGTCGCTTTCTACTCGTTTGACAAGTACATCAAGAAAAGGAATTTGATGATTTTGCTCCAACTCCATTGTGAATTTAATGGTGGGTCTTATGTTATTTAGGTGGTGGAGGAATTCTGAAAGTTGTTTGTCATTCCCGGCCCAGACAATAAAAGTATCATCAACATATCTTACCGGAGCTTAGGTTTATATAACCGCGTGTGATTCGAACCACTCCATGTAAATATTGGCCACCACTACCTTTCACCTGAAAATAAGAGCTATGTAGACAGCACTCTAACAACTCCATCACTCCCTCCAGCAGCAGGCTGGTACGTTCATAAAGGGATCCGTCATCAACCAGTCTCTGTCTAATAATATCTAGCGATTCCTTTATCGGGACATTGGTGTATAGACTTAGAATAGACAAATTTGTTGGAATTTTCTACAAATGAAGTGGTCTTGCCTGAAAGAGGTTGAATAATTTTCAAAAGGCATTTGAAATTCCCTCCGCTGGAGTTAGTGATGGAGTTGTTGGAGTGGTGTCTACATAACTCTTATTTTTAGGTGACAGGTAGGTTTAAAGCTCAGGATGACGGTCTGCCAATGGGTTCATCGCTTTCGCCAGTGGTGGCCAATATTTACATGGAGTGGTTCGAATCACACCCGGATGATACCGCGACATATAAAGCCAAGCTCTGGCTAAGATATGTTGATGCTACTTTTATTGTCTGGGCCGGGAACGACCAACAACTTTCAGAATTTCTTCAGCACCTAAATAACCTAAGACCCACTATTAAATTCACAATGGAGTTGGAGCAAAATTGTGAAATTCCTTTTCTTGATGTACTTGTCAAACGAGTAGAAAGCGACATCGGAACAACAGTCTATCGTAAAGCCACTCACACAGGACAATATTTAAATCAAGGTTCAAATCATATTGCTACAACCAAACGAGGCATAATAAGAACTTTGTATAACAGAGTTGTTCAAATTTGTAACAATTCTCATGACTTGGAAATCGAAATAAGAAACATTAAGAAGGATCTGCAGCAGAATGGTTACAGCCTTAAACAGGACAGAGATTACAAGACCAAAACCAGTCAAATGCATTTCTTACAATTACATACATTAAAGGAGTATCCGAGAAAATTCGAAGTGTAGCGAACAACTTTAATATAAAAACAGCTTTTAAATCTAATAACACAATTCGCAGCCTTCTTAGTAAAACAAAACCGGAGAACAAACAAAATAAGGAATGCATTGACCAAGTTCCTTGTGAGTGTGATGAATCATACATAGGCGAAACAAAAAGACCACTATCTGTTAGGCTTAAGGAACATCAGACTAATACCCAAAGAGGTGAAACAACGAAATCAGGATTTGCCGAACACATGCTCAAAACAACACCGATTGAAGTGGACAGAAGCAAAGGTTTTGCACAAGGAGTCACACTGGAGGAAACGAAAATTCCTTGAAGCTGCCTTTATTGGGCAGAATCAGGGTATTTTCAGTAAACCAAGTGTTGAAATTCCAGATATTTGGAAGCCCCTCCTTGGACGAATCCAACTTCTTAAAGTTCATGGTTGAGCGATTTTCCATAGTATATAAGTACGTAGCCTTAGAAGACGATCAGAGATTGTACTGATCGAAACGTCGTGTATAGATAAAATATAGACAATGGAAGTCCGAAACACAGTTAATTTCAACGTTGGTTTTGATATAAAAGCGAGTTCATTTACTAAATAACGAACTGGTGACTTAAATATTGACTTTAAATAACGTCGCAGTACGTCATAATTAGTTGCAAGCTTGAGGAAAAGTTCTTATTAGACGACCTTATGTATAGCCTTTCTTCGATGCAGACTCGGCTTAAACCATTTAAAAAAAAACCCTATAATACGTGAAAGTGATGATTTTATATTTTTAAAAGTAGAGGTAACATTTTTGTTCTAAAATAAATAATAATGAATTGCTAAGGGCTTTTTAGCAACATAACCAAACGCAACAAGTCCCCTATTCACATTACTGGCACAACTCTTTAAAAAATGTCAGAAATAAGTACAAAAATACACAAATATCGGTTGCTAGAGATCCATCGCACCTTCACGTTCAAAACATAACATTAAAATGTAAAAAATATGTTTTTTATGCTTTTGTAAATACGTTAGATGCAGGAGACTGTTACGTGTGAGAAACGTTATCTTGTTAAAGTCCCTTCTAAAACTAAATCTTCACTAAAATTTAAGCTAACAAATTTGAGGACAATTTAAATATCTAGTACTTATCTTATAGTGTATAAAAAAACATTATGTATTGTGCAAACCAATTTACATAGCGGTGTAAGGGGAACATTTTCTGGTAAGCTTGATCTCTCTCAGACCGATGTAATTAAAAGAAGAGAACAATAGTAACTATAATAACTTTATTTACGAGGCTTTCGCGCAGCTTGAGAAACTGTCGAAAGTCGCAAAAATAAAATTGTCTTTTTAAATGCAACTCGCCCTTGACATTGAATAATTCACTAATTCTTTAGGGAGTGTTTTTTTTAATCAAAACTGTCGTCTATTATATCAAAATGTTTACATCCATTTGCAGCGAAATTATTTTTATATATTTTTTCTAGGGCGCAAATTTGAAGACATTGTTTTGTTCGTATTTCCTTACAAAGCTTCTACCAACAGCTTTAATTATCATTATTCTAAAAAAATCACATTAAGAAATCACTATCTGTTTAAACCCTGTAATAGGTAACATTAAGGAATTATCAGACACTTCAAGCTTACACGTTATCCGTATATGTATACTTCAAGCGTTCGAAATAAAGCCAAAAATATAAAACAGGCAGTCCAACTAAAGTACATTTTTTGCCACACTTCATATATATATTTTAGCCAACGCCGTCTAAGGGAAATAAGTATCACAGGTACTAATCTCTTCCATAGAAATTTAAAAGATAGACCCACACAGACATCTCAAGAATGAGGGGGTATACAGGCAAGAATATTTACATTTGCTCAGATAGTGGGGCTGCACTGTCTGCTATCAGGTCGGACAAGGTCAATCTTCTCTTGGTCTCGGAACATGAAAGTGTACCGGGAAATGAAGAGGCCGATAGATTGGCTAGTCAAGGATCATCAACCGATCTGGTAGATCCGGAACCCATACTAGGTATTCCGGCATGCCAAGTGATAACGGCCCTAGAGACAATGGGAATTGCTGAAGACTCAGAGTGTCGATGGTGCATGGGAACTCTGCTGGTCCCAGGCGATATTTATACATTCATTCAACAGATAGACTCTTTTGAAAAGCTTATTTTTTAAGGATTCAGAAAATTTTTGGGTCGCCCTGTATCAAAAAGTATACATACACAAAAAAATCCATTATTCCAGACTTTGGAGACACACTGTATAGATCAACTATTGTCCGGATCTTTGCCCGGTGAGGTCAATGAGTTTTCGTGCCCTTTTTCCGCAGATTTCTGTGATGAACTCTTTGGAATGTTTCAGTGCTGGAAGTATAGGGATGGCAACTTACACAACGATTGTAGTCAGCTGTTCCATCAGCGCATCCACCATAAAAGCGGGGCTCGTTTAACACGATACATAAACAAGTCAAAAAGTGTATTCTGGCTTTCTTTCAAACGCGTTTACGTATACTTATACGTTTAAATATTGACTTGAAGTGCCCTTTTTTGGTATCTTTATCACCTTGTATTAACCGTTACATTCTCGCTACTTATCGAAAAAGCGTCGTTTTCAACCCCGCTTTCAACTTCCCTAAATGAACTTTTCGACTCTTTCTCCCCCCTAAATAACTCAACAATCTCGTCTAAAGACTTATTTTTGGTCTCGGGCAGTATGTATTTGCAGAAAATCATGGACAAAATGGACGCGAGGAAAAAGGTAAAAAGGGTACCGCTGAATTTGAGGTAGGAGATCATATCGTCGTAGATTTTGACGCAGACAAAGATGAAGGTTTGGGCGACGCAGATGACGACACCGGACATGATGGGACGTACTCTCAATGGGAACATTTCACCACATAAAATCCAAGGGATGGGCAACATGCCAAACATGGAGAAGAACACGTTGGCCATGATACAGAATAAAGGCAGTAGGCTGAGGATTCGCATTTCGTTGGAGTTGATTTCGTAGTATTTGACGTAGAGGCCGATTAGGAGGACGGAGACGGCCATGCCGAAGCTGGAGAAGGTGCAGAGGGAGGTGCGGCCGTATTTGTTGACGAGGAAGGCGCAGACGATGGACATGCCGAATCTGAAAAAAAGTTGAACATTTACAAATGCATTTTTATATATTAAGGTCTAATGATTGTACAGCAAGATATATTTTGAAATTCTTCTCTGTTCATTCAACATCGAATTAGTGTTGGCGAAACAACTGTTTTGGCACGCCACCTGAAGTTAGTCAGTGAGCCAATAAGTATGCTGCAGTATCAAAGAGATGTACACTTCCCGACACATAAAACGCATACAGCAGAAGTTAGACACATGTCTTTGTATTAAAAATTTTACCGACTTTTGTAGGTTAAGGCTTTTAGACAACATAAACAAATTTTGTTAAAGAGACTGAAAGCATTTTTACCGATATTTACTGGTTCTATAGTTTTAAGTTTGCTGTTACGAAATATAAAAAAAAAGATAAAACACTTAAAACAAAATTTTTATTATAAATAAAGTAATTCAATCAAATTTTGGCACAACTAGAAGAAGGTTGGCCCCTTCGTCAAATAGCCGGTCAAAATGGATCAAACAACTATAGTGCGTCTAAAAGGAAAATTCAAAGAAGAAAGAACTGGAAGGATTTGGATTAAGAAAGGTCAATACACATAAACAGGATCAGTTTTATAAACAACAAAATACTAAAAAACAAATAGAAATAAAAAACCAATCGATAAACAAAAATCAAAAAATATTAAATTCTGTATCTGGTCATTGCACCATTTGCTTGAATAATTTTTTCCAAAGGCCTTGGCATGGAGTCTGCTGCTAACTTTTCAAATAAATTTGGATTTATCTTCAACGATCTCTGCATCAACTCTAACTATTAGCTCCATCAAATGGTTAGCATTCCGTGGACGAATATTAAATTTTTATAACTTTTTTGCAATGAGCTCCCATATGTTCTCGATGGGATTAAACAATTTTTCATCGGTAAAAGCTACCTGTCGCCAAAATTCGTTTTTCTGTCTCGAAAAAGTAATCTGGCTTGCTTTTTTTCTTTACTTAGCCGTATCTTTTTAGCTGCAACACGACATCTCAGCCTCGACTTCTTTATTCGTCTTAGTGCAGTTCTTACCATAGCAGGAAAATGAACTGTTAAATGGGTGTTCTTCCAGGAAATTAGTGACTTGCTGATCCTGTTGGAGTGTGCTGACTTTGGTCAAGCCAGTTCCTTCCTTTCGTCGTACAGATCCTTCTTTGTATTTTCTTTTTAGTCTTACTATAGAGGACTTGTCTGGTTCATAATGATCGGCAACCCGACGAACAGACCAACCTCCATCTAATTTTGTTAAAATTTAGTTATCGAATTCCGATAGCTGTCGTGACATTTTTGAGTTGGACAAGACTCTGAAAACATAACATGACAATGAGTGGACTTTGACACTTTGTGACAAAACAGGTTGCTAAATCGTAAAGGACATATTGCATATAAAATCGGCATATGCGTTTTATGTGTCGCGAAGTTTAATTTTCCCTTCAATGGCTCAACATAAAGTCCGATGTATTTAAGATCATCTTATTAGTGTTGGCGAAACAACTGTGTTGGTACACCAACTGAAGTTAGTCAGTGAGCCAATAAGTATGCTCCAGTATCGAAGGCTGAACAAAAAGTCCGATCTATTTAAGATGAAGATTCTTCTCCTTCGATTCAACATCGTATTAGTGCTTGTGAAACAAGCAGCAGTATCATATAATCTAATTCAGATAGACTGTGACTGAAAATAGACTGTGACTGAAGATAGTCAGTGAGTCAATAATAATGCAGTATCGGAAAAATGCAGTTTTTTCTTCTATGGCTCAACAAAAAGTCAGTGTATTTAATATGAAAATCCTTCTCCATCGATACAACATCGTATTAGTGGCGTTGGCACACCAACTGAAGTTAGTGAGCCAATGATGTATGCTCCAGCCTAGTATTCATGTAGTTTTTGCTTAAATGGCTAAACAACAAGTCCGTTGTATTTAAGATGGAGATTCTTCTTCGTCGATTCAATATTGAATTAATATTGGCGAAACAACTGTGTTGACAAACTGATATTAGTCAGGGGCTCACGAAATAATTTTTGACGCAATTTAACCATCAGGAATCTATTACAACTTGTTTATAGGGAACTAATTAACTATGGATTTCCTGAAAGAATCTTATTTTGTCCTGAAAAATATGCCCTTAAAAACTTGGTACCGAATTTTGAAACACCCTGTATAATAAACCTACCTAATACTACCAACGATAATACTCGAGATATAGTCGTTGATATTGAGATTGGCTTCACCGAAGAAGGAAACCGCGTAAAACAAAATGGTGTATATTCCACTGAGTTCTTGCAGCAAAAATAGAACGACCAGGGCGCAGAACGGCTTTATCGTCTCCGGGCTTAAATACAGGTCTCGTAGTGACTTTTGGGAGCCTTCGTGGTCATTGATCTGAGCTAAAAATAATTAAGGGGTTTAGTCCAAGAGCTCGCCAGAGTTTTGGAAAGGCTGATATTTTTATACGAAATGACCAAAGACATTCAACGTTATACCTTTATGGAAAGGACGGTAGAGACAGCAAGTTGAGTGTACAGGGTGTCCCAAAAGTTTGAGTCCACCCTAGTATCTATCCAAAAGAGACAGAAGTATAATTTTACATAATTACATGGTTTACAAAAAAATATCTTTTTGGATGTTAATCATCGCATCCGTCATTAAGGAGGCGGAGCTAGGGCAGCGACGACACTTTGTATATTTTGGAACGGTTTTTAAATAAAATGTGAAAATCATGTCCCTAAGACCAATGGGTTAAACAAGAAAACATATTCCATGAGTCTTTGTCTAAATGCTCTTATTTAAAAGTTTTTGTCATTTTATTTAAAAACCGTTAGAGAAAAAGGTAACATATTAGGTATTTTGGGAAAAAGAATGAAAAGCTCTATTCAAATTTTACATATATATATATATATATATATATATATATATATATATATATATATATATATATATATAATATACACGGTATCTCATTTTTAAAAAAAGTTGTCTGCGCCCTAGCTCCACCCTCTTAATGAATGGCGGCACAATTAGTATCCAAAAAGATATTTTTTAATTCATTAACATATTTATATCTGATGCAAACTCTAAAAAAGCAGTCAGACAGGGTAAATACCACCCAAGATGAATGTTCCATTAGGAATATTTTGGAAAGTAAGTGACTAAAAAGGTTTAACAGTATAAATGAAGCAAGAATAAAAAAAACACATTCCCCCATACCCTTTGCACCATCCGAAAAATATCAGCCTTTTCAAAACTCTTGCCTTTATCACGAGCTCTCTGACTATTTTAACTATTAAACAATAGACACTTATAGTTGAAATGCTATTTTTGATTCTTTGTTGTCAGCGTTGGATGCGTTTGTGAAAGCGCCCTTAAAATAAATTTTTATTTAAAAAACTTAATGAACAAGTTTTTATTAAATGCACTCAAAAGTAGAAAATAATTTTTTATCTTTCTTATACCATGATAAGAGCGATGGGCGCAAATTAAAAATTTTAACTAGGTATCGTATATATTGGTTACATCGACGATTCACCTCAGAAACCGTTCTATTACTCTATAACCTAAGGACATTTTCAAAGGCTTGGCAATCTCACCCGTTCTTAGCTTCTTTAGATGAAAGCATTATGTTAATTATTCGAATAAAAGAAGAATTTAGTTCTTCTTTTGTAGTTCTCTCTTTGTCACCGTAAAGTTAAGATTTTTCATTTGCGTTCTATTTTTGAGTGCATTTAATAAAAGCTTGTTCTTTAAAAGTTTTTTTTTAATAAAAATTTATTTTTTAATTTTTAGATTTGCACTCCAAATTTTTAATCCGCCATATCGAAATTTTTAAATCTGATCAAAAACTCAAATCCCCTTCCCGAAAAACTCCTGTATGCCAATTTTGATTGAAATCGAACAAACTAAATCTTTCCCCCTCCACTTCCCTCGTGAGAGGGAGATGTGTACCTGAGAATACCATATTACTGTATTTTCACCCGAACTATAAACGCATACCAAATTTGAACACAATCGGATGTGGATAAGTCAGTTAAAATTGTTTAACAAAACATGACCGAAAATCGTCCATCTCGAATCCGCCATATTGAGTTTTCAAAATCTGATCAAAAATTCGTATTCCTTATCCCCAAAAGCCCCCGTACAGCAATTTTGGTTGAAATCGGACAAACTTAGGTATTTTCCCCCTCCACTCCCCTCGTAGGGGAAGGGGTGCCTAATAATGATATATTATTGTATTGTCACCGGAACTATAAATGCATGCCAAATTTGAAGGCAATCGGATGTGTGTAAGTTAGTTAAAATTGGTTAGCAAACGATGACCAAAAATCGTCCATCTTGAATCCGCCATATTGAATTTTCAAAATCTGATTAGAAATTCGTTATCTCCATTCCCAAGTGCCCCAACACACCAAATTTCAACGAAATCGGGCGTACTTCAACTGTACCTCCCTCCACCCTCTTCGAGTAGGGGGGGAGCTGTCCGTTCGGATGTCAGGAAGTTTGTCAAAATTAAGTTGCAAGATTCCACCCGAACAAACATACATACATTGCAAGTTAAATAAAAGCTTGTAAAAAAAAGTTAAAGTTGTGCTTACTACGTACGACGTAACCAAATCAATTCTTGTTCAGTGCTTGATGCACATTAGGCGCGTTTCTGCGAGCTTAACATAGTTACTAATATTCTCTTTTTCTAAATGCATTCGTCTGAGAGAGACCCAGCATACCAGGAACATACCGCCTGTACACCCTTCGACCCCGCTGTCTAACTACCTTTTCGAGATAGTTATCCCCTGACAGATATGCGGGGTCGAAGGGTGTAAAGGCGGGTATTTTTTGTGATGGTGTAGTATGCTGGATCTCTCTTAGACGAATGCATTTAGAAAGAGAAAATAAGCTCGCAGAAACGCGCCTTTTTACTTCTTGTCGAAAAAAGTGAGAGGGCAATAGAATGGAAAATAAAAAGAGTGAAACTGTGGATCAGACCAGTACCCTCTCCAGATAGGCCGATCAACTCATACCGATTTAGTGTCCTTTTCTCCACCTTCGCCGCCATTTTCACTCAAAAGTGACAGATAATCCATTCGTTTTCTGTCAAAATGGCGGCGAAGGTGGATAAAAGGACACTAAAACGATAAGAGCTGATCGGCCTATGTGGAGAGGGTATTGATCAGACATTTATGAAAACCCACAGATAACAAAATGGTTAGGATACGTTAGCTGCGTACGAATACTGCAAGCGTGACCGTAGAGATAGGTGAGACGTAATCGCTGTTGTACGACTTATCCGTTCTGAGCATGCGCCCTGAGATACGATTACGATTAAGTACTCTCTATTTGTGCAACTTTAAATGTCTATTGAATAAATGGATATGACTTACTCGTTGTAGCCTTTTTTATTTCTTCTTGGGTAAGGGCGATATTTCTGGTAAAAAACATGTAGGCTTTATACGTTTCTGATTCTTCGTTTAACGACGCACCTAAAGTGATCATTAATTAATAGAGAATTATTTAACAGGGAATTAATTCAAAGAAACTTAATAGAGAATTATCGCATCGCTCAAGTCGAATTGGCGCCCGTGCCTCTGAAGCCAAAAACGCTAAAATTCATCAATATCTGAACTTCCTTAAAAAAAATTATTTGACAAGTTTTAAAATCATGATTGCTCTATCAGTTAAACGGGTCCAAAAAAAAAGTATTCGTAGTTTGCCCAAAAAAAAGGTCAATTAGGGAGGTAAATCTTTCCTGTGAAACACGGTATTGCTTTATTACGTACCTCGTGTTTTTAGTAGATGCGGAGGACTTTCTGGGACCATCTGCATCATTACAAGCGACAGGACTCCAAAAAATATACTTATGAAAGCTACCTAAAAAAAATAATAAACAATAAGAAGTTGATATATCCATGGCGCGATTACATGTAATTTATGATGCTCAAATAAACTATTGCGCTCCAAAATATCGCGCAGTATAATTGATACTAAGTATTAATACTTGCGGTATAAAAATATTGCGCAGGATAATAAATGTTGCGCAGTATAATGGATATTAAGTATTAATAAGTGCGGTATAAAAATATTACGCAGGATAATAAATATTGCGCATTAAACTGAATGTTGCACAGTATAATGGATATTAAGTTTTAATAAGTGCGGTATAAAAATATTGCGCAGGATACCCAAGCAACAATTTTCTAACCGATGACCACATACTTCACCTAAATGGCCGTTAATTTTATGTTAGGTAATACTGCAGTAACATTGTTTAGCTGACCTATCACGCGTTGGTGCATTTTCTAGTAAATCAGTGACGTCGTGTGGACATTTTTATGAGACTCTAGTTACGTTCTGCCGACGTATCAACGTCTAAACAACTTTCACATTACGTGAACTGTTTCTGGCCGGTCTTGCGACGTTTTCCGGCCGGAGTTTTGAGTGCCCTTTTCTTGTGAAGAAGGAAAGTTTCCAAAGGAACTAATGGCATTATATTCTCCTTCTCTGCCGCACTTATGTACGGGAGATCGCCCTATCTCTCTCCAGATTTTAAATAACTGGCACAACTGGTCAGCTAAAAGAGAGATGACATTATCCTACAAGTATTATATATGGGCGAAAGAGAAAGACTGGTGCTCTTTAAACAGTAATGTCTGATCCACAGCTTCACTTCTTGCCGCTCACTAAAAATACTTTTTGCTTTTGCTTCCAAGAAGTAGGATCTTTGTAGTGTCCTGCTATATTTGAAAAAACTAAATTTTATTTCACAGTTCACCGACCATTTATTTAGAAAAATCGAATAAAAAGTTCGCCAGCTTTGATGCCGTCGTTTATGTTTGAAGTGGCCGTCATTATTTATATTTACTAAACACGCAAAAAATTCTACAAACACCATTGAATGGCATTTTGGAGATGTTTTATGTTCCGGGCGAGATAGATATTTGACCATTGAATCCTAAAAAGAGGGCTTTAGAAGCATCAATTTCTTTTACATTAAAAAAAGCAATATTTTTCGTTTAAACACAAACAAATCAAGGGCGCGCGTGTTTTTTCATTCCTTTTCTAAGCATATTTGTCAGTAAACCGAATTGCGTTTGTAAATTTTGCTCCCATAGTGGCCATATAAATACTATTTAATAAACGGCAATTATCAAATTATAATTTTTTTTTGCCATTTTCCAAAGTGTATAAAAATAAGTTCATTTTAATAACCGAAAATTCCAAAGTTTGAGATGGGCAACATTTTGGGTAGTAAAACACCACCAAAAAATCAATAACAAAGATGGCGCTAGTGTAGTCATTTTGGGTCGTATTTTACGACGTAAGAACGATTACTATTCCGACTTCAGTCAGTGCACAACGGCGTAAGGACTCAAAAATCATCCACCATTTTGGTGTAAATCCGGGTCGGCATGTTGGCTAAAACGACGTCGCATCATAACGTCGGGTCGCATTTAACAACGTCGCTACGCCGTTAAATTGCTGCTTGGGTAATAAATATTGCGTATTAAACTTTATATTCCGTAGTATAATGGATGTTAAGTATTAATATGTGCGGTATAAAAATATTGCGCATTATACTGAATGTTGCGCAGTATAATGGATATTAAGTATTAATATGTGCAGTATAAAAATATTGAGCGTTAAACTAAATATTGCGCAGTGTAATAGGTGCATTATTATCATAAAGCTCCGAATATGAATTTCAGTTTTTAAGGTTTTAAGATTAGGTACTCAAAAAATAAGACTTACTGTTTTCCAGCTCATCAAATAACCCAAAATATACGTCAATAGAATGCCGAAACTGGCGCACACAGGGCCCATGGCATTTAGAATTCCTCTGTTTTTCGGACTTGCTATTTCTCCGACGTAAGTGTAAGATGCCGTCGACATACCTATAGCAAAAATAATATGGTATAAATCATATAACTGTGAGAGATACTATAGCGGCCCTGCCCTTGCATTTTCTGAAAAAAAGCCTCTCCTATAATCAAGTCGGTCTGGAAAACACGCAAATATTTTCACTGAGATGTAATCGGCCTCACATATTTTAATAAATTGTGTTTTAAAGAAAATATATTTATTTTAAATATAATTTTAATAAGTTTAAAAACGTGGGAGTATTTCTTTTAAGTAGATTTTTATATTAGACTTAGAATACTTCCAGATATTCGAATCTAAAATTAGATTTATTACAATTGTACAGTAAATATCATGTGTTTTAAAAATAAATAATCATATTTTACAAAATATTTTAAAATATGAATGTTTTAAAATTTGATACTAGCATTTATTAAATTTTAAAAAACAATAATTAAAAAGTTTTTTTAATAAAATATATTAAAAAAAAACGCGAACTTATTTAAACCTAAAATAATTTTATAAAAATTTTTCCGTAAAATATAAAATATTACAAGTGAAAAAAAATATTTTAAAAATCAAGGTAGTAAAATATGAAATTTTAAAAAAGTGTCATTCGATATTCAATCGTGGGACGCGACGGATGTTTCTTGACCGACAAAGGCCGAAACTTGAAAAAATCTTTTGTTATACCCGGTCTACGGTAGTTTAGAGTAAGTGCGTGAATGATTTGAAAAAACTCTTAGAAGATTGGCAAATGCCAGAACTTTTTGCAGGATTTCAAGGTAAGTTTTGAAACGGATCGAAGGAGGCACGATTTTTTTTTCTTATTTTTGCTTTTTATATAAAACTATTAATACTGTTTAAAAAAATGCCTAAACAAACTATATATTTCTTTAAAAAAAAATTATCGTTAGTTTTAAACTTGTATGTACATAGGAACGGTGTTTTAACATTTAATTTTGTTAATTTTTTTGTAAAAAGTGTAAAAATGCGCAAACGCGAAGAAAGAAAAACTTCAAATCGGTCAAAAACTAAATCAAGATATGTTGGAAAGGAATTGGACAGAATAAAGAAAGAGAGAAAAGCTGCCTTTGTAACAATTTAATGTTTAATTTTAGTGTAATTGTATATTACTCTTTAAAATATGGTATTTTTGTAACATATATTAATAAATAATGTATTAATTTTAAATATATATATTTTAGTTCCATGTAAAACAAAAGAGACGGTAAAATTATTTTAAAATCTTGGATATTAATAAATAATTTATTAAATCTTAATATATTTACACTTATTTTTGAAATAATTTTTTTTCCGTGTTGGCTACAATTTTCAGATAAAAGACCATTTTGCATTAAAGATGGAAAAACGCACATCTCATTAAAAAACGACGAGGGTCAACTACACGCCTTCTTCTTTTTTAATTGCTAGTTTTATTTGCCGTAATACCAACTTACCCCCTGCTACACCAGTGATTAGCCTCCCAGCATACAACCAATTTATGTCCTGTGCCAATCCGATTAATATCCATCCTAATATGAAGGGAAAAGTCGCTATTTGGATTGATCTTCTACGACCCATGTATTCGGCCAGGACACCTGATAATATGCTGCCAACGGGGTTGGAAGCCGCACCCAAGCTGGCTGCAACAAAAGTTATCTTCAAATTAGGGAATATATCCTTAAAATTTAAATTTAGTAAAATCATAATTTTCGGGTTTATTGTGCGTTTGGTTCGTTCTACGTTTAGGTTCCATTTTGTATTTTTAATGCGGGAAATTAAAATATTTAACATTGAACCTTGGTAGTAAAATTCCGAATGTGAGGGCTTTTAACCGTATGTTCAAATTTTTCTAACGATTAAAGCTGAGAACTTAGGGTGAGTTTAATGAATGTTAATAAGTTGCAAAATTTTTTTTTCGTAATTTGAAGCTTTTTAAGTAGTTTAGTAGTAGTTTTAGTAGTCGACGTTATTACGACCCGGTTGTAAACTAATATGGTCAAACATTTTCGGGTCGTACCGAACACACAACACATTACCAACGTCAACCGACGCGACGTTTGCATGTAGTTGTCGGGTCGCAGGTAAGCCCGACATGAAAATATTGGCTTTGAGCTCAGTCAAGCTACACCCCCCCTTCTCAACGAAATTCAATTTAAATATTGTAAAAATTATGTGCTAATTTAGTCCCCTTTTAAACATTTTTGTATCATTGTATTTGTGAATAACGGAGTTATTCGTACTTATAAGGGGGGGGGGGGTGTGGCTTGGCGCTAAGCTGCACTCCCCATGCTTAGGATACACAGTTCACTTTTTGATTGATGTTAAAATATACACTTTTCGAAAGGTATATTTTTGTGTAGATGACGTCCCTAAATAGTTATTCTGATAAAAATTGAAATCTTCCATATACGTCCTACTGTCAGAACCTGTCCAAAATATGTAATTTTTTCCAAAAATGTACAAAAAAAATGTTTAAAAAAAATGAAAAATTTGGGCTTATATATAAAGTCACATAAGCATTTTTGTAGTACGAACCATTTTTTATAAATATAATTTAAATATTTAAAAAATGGAAAAATTGTCACATTTTGAGTTTTAATGCTGTTAGTTAAAAAAATATATTTGCCGAAAAAGCGATGGGGAACCTGAGGGACAACATATTTTCGATAAAAAAACGTTACAACTTTTTTTTGCATCACTTATAGTTTCTATACAAAAATAAAATATGTTGAAGAAAATGGTAAAATCATGTCGAGTGTATTGAACTTTTTGCACCAAGATTTTTCTATAAAACTATACTAAAAAAAAAACAATTATTTGCTAAATAGTTACTCTTATCACCTATCAAACGACAATAAAAAAGTTTAGACTAGATTTGAAAAGGTAACCTCTTGCGGAATTAAATAAGAGGAGCTCTCTGAAAGACATAAGGTACTTCCCTTATTCCTGCTTCTATGTTGCCCCCTTAATTCCGGTAAGTTCGAAGGGTCTTATAGAACATTTAAAAAATATATCAGAGCACCAAGCATCATGTACTAGTCAGTACTAGGGTCATTCAAAAAATTATTTTTCTTATGTTGCAGAAATTTGGTTATTTCTTATTTTTACTTAATAAACATAAGAAAGTCAAAACTTTTTTACTGTCGTTTGATAGGTAATAAGCACTACTTAGCACATAATTGTATTTTTTTTTAGAAGTTTAGGTTTATAGAAAAATCTTGATGCAAAGACGTTCAATACAACCGATAACAACTAATTTTATTTTTATATAGAAATTATAAGTGATGTAAAAAACATTGTAACGTTTTTTTAGCGAAAATATGTTCTCTTTCAGGTTTCACATCGCTGTTTCAGAAAATATATTTTTTCCATTTTTCAAACATTTAAATGACGTTTATAAAAAAACGGTTATTACTACTACTAAAATTAATATTTTTTTTTTACATTTTGGGAAAAAATGACATATTTTTGACAGGTTTTGACAGTATATAGAAGATTTTAATTTTGATCAGAATAACTATTTAGGTACGGCACAAAAATATAACTTTCGAAAAGAGTATATTTTTTTCTTAAAATCAATCAAAAAGTGAACTGTGGATATAGATTTAATGAAAGTTGACATTGTCATAATTTTGTACTATTTATTTACTCTTAAAGAAGGGTACTTTTAGTTTACAAAAACCATCGGTTCCTATAGGTTTTTGTTTGTTTGTTGATATCAAGGTACACCCCCCTCTGCTTAGAAAAGAGATTCGACCAAAAGTGACTTTGCCAGAATTTTGTACTAATTATGTACTAATTTCGTCCCCTTCTAAAAAATTGCCTACTCTCAAGATAACTTGTTTTTTTTTGTTTATATGGGTTGTGTAGCTTAATATCAAGGCACACCCCAGAAAAACAAAAAAAAATAAGTTATCTTGAGATTAAGCAATTTTTTAGAAAAGGACTGGTACCTGAATCGTCGATAGAGAATATATGCGGTATTTTCTGTCTACGCCTCCTAGGTAAAAGAAAATCGCATAGGCTCTCATGAAAGTTGGTGAATTTGTATGCTGTTTTACAGGGTTTTATAAGATTCTACGAGCCAGGCTGGTTTTCTCGTGAAAACTTATAGAAGTTTGTTTCACAAGCATACCGCTTTTTTGGCAGAGAGCTAAATCAAGCGCGAATCTACGGAAGAAAAATTTAACGTAGGTATACTTATTCTCTCATCGGTGATGACGTCACTATTAATCTGTCCATCAGTCGATACCACCGAACTCGAAAACGCGTTGATTTTAAAAACGTGCCCGTAGTTTCGTTCGTAGAGGTTAGTCACCTAATAATCTATTTACTTACCCAGCCAACTTCCGGTTTCTGCGCTTATATTAAATTCTTTGGAAGAGGTGAGTTGCGGTATCCAGATGGCGCTGTATCCCTGTGTGATTCCTATCGAAATTGACAGCGAATGTGCACAGAATGCTGCAAACGCCTGAAACAAAATCAAAACAATTATGGTCACCAAAATCAACATGTTTCGGTTGTATATATACTGTCATCATCAGGGTTTTTGGCTTGAGCTACAACATAGGGGCCGTTTTTTAAAGAAAAGCTAAATTTAGGCTTTTTTTTCTTTAATTTCGATTTCCCTACCTTTTCCATACAAATTTAAATTTGAATATCTTGGAGAAGATAAAAGATAGAAAAAAAAAGATAAGTTTGTGCCTAATTTTATTTTTGGGACACCCTTTATAAAAGGGTAAACATTTTGTTTGAAACCGCTTTTTTACCTTTACCCTTTTTTAATGCAAAACAGAAGTTTTTCAACAAGTTAAATATGCGTCGTATGTTTCAGCATATTTTTTCATATTTATATAATGACTAATAATACCAACAGATTTTAAAATTGTTTGGTAAAACCAAAACGGACATTATATTGTGAAAATACCAGCAATAATACACTAATTTTTACAGGGTGCTTCAGAAAAGCATGCCGATTTTTATTATTTTCCATGGTTTTTCAGAGCCAGCAAAAGGCAGGATTTTATTATTATTATTCGGGGTTGTAAGAGATCGCTTTGAAATTGTTTTAGTGGACGAAAGAGGGAGGAAGGTGCCAAAAATCAGTTAGTCAGTCAAACAAAATTAAACAGGGTAAAAATTAAATTAATAAAATTCATTTATTTACACATATTAAGAGGTTGACAGAGTCTATATACACCCTAATTAAAAATGGAATCTGTCTGTGATTGCCGTGCATGGTAAAGTTAGGTATATACAGCGGCGTACTGAGAAAAAGTGGGGCCCGGGGCGGTATCTTCAGATGGGGGCCCCCCCTTTCATTTTTCTAAATACTTATCTTAGTTTTATTTGACAAAAACACAATATTAAATCCTAAAATTTTTAAAAATATAATATTTACAGATACCTATTTGCAAAAAAGTTTAAGTCAACTAAAAAAATTAAATTGAATAAATCATTTTTTTTATACCTTTATCAAAAAACATGATTTTAGTAACTGTCTGCAGATAACTAAAGCATGGCTTTTTTGGTCACCGATGCAAAAAAAGATTTCTGTCCGTTTGTTACCGAGAATTAAAGAAAAATAGCGGAAAATAGTCATATTAAAAAAATCTAATTATTCTTGGCTAAAAATTAAGCCATTTCCGAGTATTTACGAAAAAATCATTTAAAAACATCGTCAAAATATCTAACTGTCAAAGATTAAAATGTCGCAACAATGAACGTCCCGAGTAAAAAGGCGCAACGCTATGGAAATTATTGTTATTTCATTTACCAGCCGCCTTGATTTATAGTGTAAAGATGGTGTCTTGCGAGAAGTGCTCTTCGTTCGAGATAAAGGTATTAAAAAAAATAGTTGTTAACTACTCGCGACTAAACTGATGTGTTTTTTCTACTCGCTTTTTTAAATACCTCGCTGCGTTCGTTATTTAAACCAACGCTTGTAAAAAAAGCACTGCATAACTTCATTAAATGCGATGTTTTTGGCCACTTCGATCTCAATGGATAAAATCGCCAAACTTATTATCCGTTCTTGACTCATAAGCTCATTGTAGACCACAAAATTTTTGATCAAATTTAATTTCAAAAAACTGCGCTCACATGTAGCGTTCGAAACGCATAATGTAATAAATAGTTTCAGATTTAAAAAAATAATTGAAACATGTTTAACAATTTTAAGAAAATCTAAACAACTCCAAGACGAACAATAATTTCCATTACCAAAGAATCAATTTAATATATTCGGAAATATGGTTGATTTAAACAATTAAAGGGATGGTAAAACTAATAAAATCAAAAATATATTTTTTAGGGTTTCAACCTTGGGAACAATAATTTTCTTCGAGTAATAAAATAAGTAAGTGTAAGATTTTTATGTCTGTCTGTCAATTTTATCAGTTTTTGACTACACATACTGTTTCAAATTATTAAACAAAAATGAAACTATAACTTGGATCATTTTTTGAAATAGAAAATCTGTGGTTGAAGCACTTTTCTCGTAGACGGATGTTAGACAGACTGAGAGATTGATTGTGCGTACCGGAATCACGGATCACCTACCAAGGTACTCTGTGCCGGAATACCGGATATATTTTTCTATCATTTTAGGTATCTTATACCTACCTATTTATGCATGAATGATGATGAGTTCTGACTTTTACCGGCTTTTTATCTTATCCATGCCAAAAAAACTTAAAAAAGCGCGTTTAATCTCTTAAAGCTTTACGAGATTTTTTATACTATTTTACCGGGTTTGACATGTTTTCTATGAGGTATGTTAAACAAACTTAAAAATCTAATAAAATCTCATGAAGTACGAATTTTTTCCATCAGGCTGGCTCGTATAATCTTATAAAGTCCTTCAAACAGCATAAAAACTCACCAAATTTCATAAGAATCTATGTGGTTTTCGTACCTGTGATAACTTAGAGTAGGTTTTTGGATAATTGTATACATGTGGGATACCAAGGGGCCCCCCGTAACCCGGGGCGGACCGCCCCCCCGTCAGTACGCCACCGGGTGTATATTTTTGATTGGACCCATAAATAAAATCAGACTGGCACGCTCTGTACGTATAAAACAATAATAACCACTGATTTAATTTTTTTTAAGGTACTTATTTATCCCATAATTGTCCCAGTCGTGAGTACTTTTAGTTTAAATTTAAATACATGCACTTTTCCGGTCAGCGTATGCAATTATTGTATTTTTTCAAATTAGTTTTTCACATATGCCAATTTACTTTTTTCACACAGAAAACTTCCAGAAAATAGGATGCGTTTTTTATGGGATTATAATTATTAAAATTGTTATTTTTTTTAAATAATATACCTAAATTAAATAATCGCAGATTTTTTTGTCCGTTTTTCAATCAGCCATATTTCATAATTGTGCAAATCAACCTTTGATTATAATACACATAGCGTTTAAGATGCTGATTGGCCGGTAACTTTTTGCCGTTGTTATTAAGTAGGTTAAATTTGGCAACCCCCAATATTAGGGAGATTGTGGTCAGGCAGTTTAACGGCAACTTTCCGTATCATGGAGGATATATCAATTTAGTGATATATAGGACTGGGAGACGGATACCCCAACATATAAATTTAGTCAGGCAAATGATTTTGCAAGATGTCTTTGGTAGAGTAATAGAAGAAGTCGAGTCTCTGCAAACTTATTTGTACTTACTCACCTGTTTACCAAAAAAAAAACGGTCAAAAAGGCACCACTACTATAAACACGGTTAACAAAAAATAAAATCCAAATACCCAAAATTTTTGTAAAACAAAACAAACGTTTATAACCTAAAAATGTTCCACCACAGAATCACATCAAGTTTGGTTGGTTGTCTTTTTAACGGTAAAGGTAGCGCCAGTGGTTACCTTTAATAAAAGTAACAGCCTGGCAGAGCGCTACTGCGCCTGCCCGGAATGAAGGTAAGGGTAACAGACTGACAAAAAACCTGACCAAAATCTCCCTATTGTGGGGTTTTTAACGACCGCAACGAATGACGGATCAACGACGCCAAAACGTTGATAATTAACTAGGGTTAATTAATTTACGTTCTTTCAGCGTTTCTCTTTACAAGACAATACTGGCCAAATAATCAATGCAGTTGCGGCCAATTTCAAAATATAACTGTATCGGACAACTATAGTGGGCACCTCCTTAGTCGCAAAACGGTAAGATTTTCAGTAAACCAAGAAATGACTTATTGCCGCCATACTGGGTGAGTTCGCTATGACACTCCGTGCGCCCCAAGGATCACTTTTCCGTTCGATTTGAGCGTGTCCAGGGGGCTTATTCTTGAATTTCGTAGGAAAGATCGCACGGGAACGGTCCTCTCCCTGATATCGACCAATAATAGGCTTTGAATCGACCACGCGTTATCCGAAACCTATCCGACCACGACCGAACCTCATTCGATTACCGTGTATCTAAGGAACTTGCCTACACTTTCATACACCTGCCCGCGGACCAGGTGAACGAGCGCTCGTGAAAAACGGTCAGCTTTGCGCGTGCACTATGCAAGCTTGGCAGCTTCTGAGCCTTCTTAATGGACGAAAAGAAGGATGTGATCGTTCCCGTGCGACCTTTCCTACGTTATTCAAGAATAGGCCCCCTGTGTTGCCCGAGCGCGTGGATGGAGAACGAAGGGAAAGATACCTTAACCTTTAAAAAAAATTTTTTTAAAGGCAACTCATATTTTTGTTAATTTTGTAGTTTTTGCAAAGCGCGTGGTCGGATCTGGTATAACTGCAAATAAAATCGATAAACTGGACTTGTCACTTGTGAAATGTGAGCTTATTGCAGCCGGGAAAATATCAGGATTATCCATAGTCTTGGACGAATGGCTACAATTTTCCAGGCGGAACTCTTCGCCATTGAAATGAGCGCACGTTGGATGATAGATCATAACTGGCGCAACAAATCAATAAAGATACTTTCCGACAGTCAAGCGACCCTTAAGGCTCTTGAATCCTATAGTTGACCATCGAGAACCGTTAGGAACTGCCAGGACACACTGAGCACCCTAGGGCGAATAAACACTGTGTCGCTGGTATGGATTCCGGGACATTCTGGGCATCGGTGAAATGATACTGCCGACCAGCTGACGCGTGAAGCGGCCTCTCCCGTCTTTATTGGCCCCGAACCAGCCCTTGGAATAGCATACAACACAATCAACACTGCTCTCTTAGGCTGGATGGAAAACAATTTTCATCAATACTGGAGAGAATTGCCGGGACTGGCACATTCCAAAGAGTTCATTACAGAACCCTACAGGAAGAGGGCCGGGAAACTCATGGAGCTCACCAGGCAGGACGACCGGACAATGGTTGATCTATACACGGGACACTGCAGGCTGAAAGTACCATTACACAGAATGGGTCTAAGTGAGGACACCGAATGTAGGCTCTGTATGGAGTATGATGAGACGGCCAGTCATATGCTGTGTGAATGTCGGTAAACCTCAGATCGACGGACTGGATCTGAATGATGCTTCACCAAAGCAAGTTGCGAGCATCTTTAAGAGGCTGAATATTCTGTAGCAAGAAAAAATGTTAAAAGTGAGATAGACCTAATAGTGGTCGCAGTGAACAGTGCCATACTGACACACTCACAAACGAATCAATCAATCAATCACTTGTGAAATATAAGATTTTTGTTTATAACCCCGGATTTATAAACTCGACGATTAACTCTTCGATGGTGATGTATCTCTGTCCTTTCCTCTTTTACTAAGGGAAAAAGGAACGGATATGTACCAACGTCGAACAGGCTCATTTTCTACGTCTTCCTCACTGTTGCTGAAAAACATATCCACAGCAAAATGCAAAACAAGTTTGCTAACCTCCATTTTCGCTTTAATGCTTCTGCAATTCCAAGTTTTCAAAAAAAAAAAAATAAAACAAAACCATTGTATGATATGATTCTCGAATCTATAGGGTTCGAGATGATCAGCAAAATCTCTGTGCTCCCTGAACCGGAGAAAAAGGCTGGTTCCGATTCTCAAGGCATCGGGCATGACAGGATGCTCTGTCTACATCGATTTTTTCTGTTCATGTCAGCTAATACAAGACGTCATAGCATTTTTGATATGAAAATTTAAGTATAATCCGGAAATTCATAAAAATTAAAAACTTTTGATTATATACACATGTATACATAAACAACTATCTGTAAATTTACACAATATTCAAAGATATTACACAATCGAGGTCTCCTTCGTTTGCTTATACTTCTGGGAAATTTTAGGACCAAGGTTAACCGTAACCGCGACAAAAAGAAAACGGCCGATTTGCGCCGCTATGACATTTCTGTAAATCGTTAAAAAAATCTTATTTTTTCATGGATTTCGATGATTTTTTAGTTAGTTTTAGTAATTTTTGAGTATTCTTTTAGACTGGCTACAGTTTAAAATAGGTTTAAAAAAATTAGAAGCATTGAAGGCTCGCTTATTTTTTAAAGCTAAAATATCTATATTAATAAAAATATTGTCCAGAGGGCACTCCAGTCGTAGTCGCTTCGGCGACGTTGTGGAAACGTTGCACGCGACTCTAGTCGCAGGCAACGTCAACACAACTCAAAAAATCTCCGCCGAATTGGTTGTTGAAGTTGCTAGAACGTTTATACGCGGTTTTCACGCAACGTTAAGTCCCCTTTGGCAAAACGTCGACAAATTGTTCCCTGGGTAAAGAATAAATGTTTTTTGTTGCACTCTGTAAACGACTTAGGGCAAATTTTAAGTAAACTATCAGAGAAAACTTCAAAAAATAGTTCTTTTAGCCAGTTTTTGCTTGAACCTTCTATTACGCTTAGTTTAGCCTCGGAACGGGGAGAGACTTAGAATGGATCATCCTGTACCTACAAAAAGAGTGGAATTGCGAGCACTGCCACAAAAAACGTAAAGGTAACATAGACCCGAGTTTCGCTCTAGTAGTACTCATCAGTACACGGTGCAACCTGATGCCATGGATGAAAAATTCTAAAAACTGTCCGAGTGCAGATTCAGCAGAAAGTATCTTCAATGCGAAAGTCTTATTAAACGTCTAGTAGAGACAAAGGTTTGTTGAAATTTTAACAGACAAAATCAAAAATTTAGTACAACGTTTTTACGTGGATCCGAATACGTCTTGAATACGATTTATTTTTCGGTTTTCATAAAATTTGAACGTGTTTTGAGGTTAGCTTTTGCCAAAATTTTACGTCTTTGCTTGCTTTTTTAAAGCCAATACGTTTACAGCACATTAATATAATTAAAATATGGGTATATATACCTACTTTTTTCAAGTAGTTGGATCCCACTACGATTCCCAAAAAAGCGGTATTAGGGACATTTTGGACCATCTAAAGTAATAGCAAAAATAACTGTTTTTGTGGTTATAGTAAAATTAACTTTTTTTTTGAAGGTGTAGGTTTATGGGGATCTTATTAATGCAAAATTTATTTGTTTCTTCAGGGCTATTCAAGACGACCGTTTCATATGTCAATTCTATTGCCAATAGACGTCATCGTATGGTAAAAAGGCGTTATTTTTACACAAATACCGTAATTTTGATAAAAAACCTTTAAAAAAGACGTAAACATATACATTAAAATATACAGACCGCTTCAAGCTACTGCGAACATAGGGGGAATCAAGTCCAATTTACTCTCCGTGCCGTACGACCGAGGTGGATTCGAAGCACGCTGCAGTGTTATCTTTTGGAAATTCATTTTGTTTTTATTATTTTGTTTTATTTCTGCCTTGCTCGAGAAACAGATGGGTAAGTTCTTAATTGAAATAATACATTTTTAAAACCAAAAATGGATGTCTACGAAGTTGCCGAAAAAGTGCAGATGGTCAAATGGTCAAATCGTCATAACCCAACACACGTTCGATATTGGTCGAGGGAAAATTTGCATTTGTATTTTGACGTAAGAACACAGTATCCCCAAAAACTAAATGTTTGGGGGGGGGGGTATTATAGGGGAACACGTAATTGGGCCATTTTTATTAACGGCAATTGCAATTTGATTGGTCCTAGATACTTGGATCTACTGTAGTAGCACATTATTCCAACTGCTCTCTGCTGCTAGGCAGTTGTTAGGTGTAAGATTTGGTGAAACATGGTTTCAACAAGATGGTTGTTCCGCTCACAATGTTGGCCTTGTTAGGGAATATCTTGATAATGTATTTCCTAATCGGGTTATAAGTACACGGGGGACTATTTTATGGCCAGCTCGATCTCCCGATCTTGATCCTATGACTTCTATCTGTTTTTGAAGAAGCTTTTCAAATTATCACCCCTAACATGCTTGAAAACGTTAGAAGGGGTTTTTATAGTAGGCTCGGATATTGTCTAGCCGAGCAAGGAGGACTTTTCGAACATTTGCTTTAATTTTTTTTTGACTGGGAGAATCTTTTTGGTTTTTAGAATGTATTATTTTATTTTAAGAACTTGCTTTTATTTTGTTTCTCCTTATTATTTTCATTGTAACACGTCGTCACTGATAAATCTGAGCAGTTGACAATAAAACGCTCTTATGTATCAGTGACAATTACGTTATAAAAATTTGCGTATTTATTGACCAAATTCCGGTTTCATTGACTACGCTCCACACAGCACCGTGGTTAGAGGCGTACTAAATACAAGGCGAACGGCGGCGAATGGCGATCGGAAGCCTGAGTGTTGGTTGCTTCACTGATAGGAGTGCGGTGTCTCTGCATGTACGTACACTGGCAAATTAGACTTCTTTCGCCCTATGTTCGCAGTAGCTTGAAGCGGTCTGTATATAATAATATAGGTACCTACTCTCCGTAGTAATAATATTTTAATGTGTTTGTTTCCGTCTTCTTAAAGGTTTTTAATAAAAATTACGGTACTTGTGTAAAAATAATGCGTTTTTATCATAAGATGACGTCTATTGGCAATAGAATTGACATATGGAACGGCCATCTTGAAGAACCCTGAAGAAGCAAATAAATTTTGGACTTTTCATTAATAAGATTCCTCAACCCAAAAACCTAAACCTTCAAAAAAATTAAAAATGGGATCGTTAAGGACACAAAAACGGCATAGATTTGACAACACTGCTTTGATGTTTTTTTGAAAGATCAACAATAGGTGGCATCACTAATGAAATTTCGAGTGATATCGTCCAGTGTTCAGAACACGGTACGAACACCATATGTGAGGCTAGCTTTCCATTGGTGAAGGTGCCAATAGTTCTGTCACTGTTTCTTATTTTAGGAAAGTGGCCGGTGGCTGCGCGGAACCTGAATTCCAATACTCCAATCGAACTCACTCAGTTTCCCTGGGTGTACGAAATTACGTGACCTTGGCGTTTCAGAATTCCGGCAGAATCTCGCTTATAAAGAAAAAAACCATAACTTTTTTGTTATCAGGTAATAGGATTTATAAAAATCTACAACCGTATACAAAGGATTTTTCAAAATTTGGTGTATTTTTTTCAAAAGATTAAAAAATCCAAAAATTGTTGTTATAGATTTCTGTATTATTGACGTGGCTAAAGAAAAAGCCAGGTAAGATTTTTGACTATTGTTAGACGTGTTTATTTTATTTCGAGAATGAGAGAGTCCAGCAAAAATCTGTCTGGATACGGTCGTGAGGAATTCAAACATAAACATTCCTGCCAAATTTCAACAGATTGCGTTTTCTCGTTTCCCATATTCTGCCCCTTAAGGATTGCCCCAAAAACAGCAGAGTCAAATCTTTGCCGTTTTTGTGGCCTTAAACCATTCTACAAATAGTAATTAATGATAAGAATAAAAACTGTCAATTTTAAAAGAGTTTTTGAAATGTAAAAGAAGTTAACGTAAAATTTAGTTAAAGGAGAGATAATCTAACTTTTGTGAGGTCGGTGTGGTGTGAATTTTGTTGATTTTTCTTTTTATTTAGTATATATTTATATATATAGATAGAATATATTAAATAACAATTAGTAATAAGAAGATGATGAAAAATATCTGTTCTTTTTTAGTCTGTGATAAAGATAACCACAAAAATCGTTATTCCCATTTGGCGTAAATAAAGTCCGACGTTATCCTTATTTGATTAGCCTCCTCTGTTTTCCCTTACTGCCTGCGCAGTCGCGTTTTCATGGCAGGTTTGAAAACGTGTTCAGTTCCACGTGAAAACGTAGTAATTTAATTAAGCAATTTGTGGTACATCGTCGTTGGTTTATTGGGTTTTAAGTTTGCGGGAAAAACCGCAGGTGAAAACCTTAAAGTGCGTTAATTGTTTTGCAACATTTCTTACTTTTAATTTTGGTATTTCAAGGAATATACATAATTATGCTATTTGTTCTTGTTATTTATTTATACAATATAAATATGTATTGGAATCTGGTCATCGTATTTTTCGCAAACGTCGGCATTTTGTGACGTTTAAAATATCACTTTCCAACTTCTCTATAAATAATTTGTGAGGGATAAATATTGGTCCAATATAAATTTTCATTATTCGTTCAATGGACCACTGAAGTTACCAGTGCCCTTATTCTTGAACTGACAGAAATTCTGCTCGCAGAGAGTCAAATTCTCTCGCTATTTTGCTTTTATTGGTCCAAATCTTCGGCTTAAATCGTTTTCTCTCACTTTTGCCCGATATTCATAGAACGCATAATTCTATTGCTCTTGACTAAGAGAATTACTTTCGATCAATATCGGGCAAAAGTGAGAGAAACCGATTTAAACCGAAGATCCAATAGTAAACCGTTGGTGAATCAGTACCAAAAAAATAATGGCATAATGAAAGATTTTTGTCACAAAGTCATTGGTTCAATGTAGGTCGTCTCCGTTTAACTAGCAAGTTTTAAGGCGCATTTACACAGACAACCTTTCCTTTGATGTTGAAATGCCGACAAACATTTACACGAGCCTCTTGAGCAAAATGTTTAAAGAAATGTTCGAGCAAAATCGCGTACGAAAAAACACACGCAAATTTTGGAGAGAATGTTGAGCAAAATTTGTTTGAAGAAATGTTGGTAATAAAAATTTCTTACAAATTTAAATTTTACAGTTTTATGGGAATTCATTGAACTTAACTGAAAATAGAAAGACTAAGTTTTAAAACAAGGTATTTTTAATTAAGTGCTTTCCGACGGAAAAACGATTTGATGTCGAAATTCACGTTTTACCTCATAAGCAACTTCGATTGATCTGATTTTTATAGGGGATATGCCAGTATACTTGTAACTTTTTAATTTAAAATAAAAATTGGCACTTATTTATTGCTGTTGCTGGGTTAGGAGAAGGTAAAAACCGTAGACTAGTGAGAGGGGGTTTTGGTCAAATGAACATTGACACACAAAATTACAGCAGTGTTTGACAGCGCTGCGTTCCGACTGTCTAAACCTCCCTATCCCCTTCCCCAGGGAACAACTAACTACTCTCCAGAACAGTTCTCTAAAAATATCCACCTGCATTTTAAAAAGTAATTACTTCGAAGACATTTCCGTTTTCTTTTTGTAATGAAAGAAAACCAAAAAAGTTAAAGAAAAGAATTAAATGTTATTACCTCTATCATTAACTATTTTAACATTGCATATGACAAAACTGATAGCTAATAATAATGTTTCGCTTGCCGTCGCCTTTTTTTCACAAAAGTTTAAAATAAAAGTTGGTGTTCAATTTTTTTAAAGAATTGAGATCACTGATCACTGATGTAAAATTATATTTATTCTCATCTTTAAAAATATGTTTCCAAAATAGATAGCAATAACTTGCTCAAAAATTTACCCGAACAAAATGTTCAAAGAAAAGCTCACAAAAATGTTCGCGCGAAAAATTTCAGTTCTTTTGCACGAGCTTTTATTTGAGCATGTCCGTCTGTGTAATTGCGCCTTTAGATGTCACGGTAACCAGTTACGTTAAATCCTAAAATATGGCTTTAAATAAAATAAAAAATTCTTCTCCGCGGATTACAAATTTTTTGTTGCCAGGTACAATCCCATGACTCCCTGATGATTCCTAATAAGGACGAAACAGGTCTGTAGGTGTCTGGATTCTCCATTAGACGTTGAAGACCTGGTCGTAATGCAGTGAGAAACAAAAACGCTTTGTCCGATATGCCACGAGTGTTACTTTAATTTTTATTTGCGGACACGAGATTCACTTTATTGTTTTTTGAAAAATATATACAGACCGCTTCATGCTACTGCGAACATAGGCGGGAAGAAGTCCAATTTGCCAGTGTACGTACATGCAGGGACACCGCACACCTATCAGTAGAGCAACCAACACTCAGGCGATCGCCGTTCGCCGCCGTTCACGGCTTATATTTAGTACGCCTCTAACCACAGTGCTATGTGGAGTGTAGTCAATAAAACTGGAATTTGGTCAATAAATACGCAAATTTTTATAACGTAATTTTCTTGTTTTTTGTCACTGATAAATTAGAGCGTTTTATTTTCAACTGCTCAGATTTATCACTAACAACGTGTTACAATGAAAATAATAAGGATAAACAAAATAAAAGCAAGTTCTCAAAATAAAATAATACACTCTAAAAACCAAAAAGATTCTTTCAGTCAAAAACAAATTTAGAGCAAATGTTCGAAAAGTCCTCCTTGCTCGGCGAGACAATATCCAAGCCTATTATAAAAACCCCTTCTAACGTTTCCAAGCATGTTAGGGGTGATAATTTGAAAAGCTTTTTCAATATTAATCCGACGTTCTTCCAAATTATTAGTCCTTTCATGCCCGTAAACTTTATTTTTGATATAACTCCACAGATAGAAGCCATTAGGAGCAAGATCGGGTGATCGAGCTGGCGATAAAACTGTTCCCCGTGTACTTATAACCCGATTAGAAAATTCATTATCAAAATATTCCCTAACAAGTCCAACATTGTGAGTGGGACAACCATCTTGTTGAAACCATAATATGCTGCTGCAGTAGATCCAAGTATCTAGGACCACTCAAATTGCCGTAAATAAAAAAATGCAAATTTTCCGTCGACCAATATCGAACGTGTGTTGGGTTATGACGATTCAATAATGGAAAAGTGCTTTCATCTGTGAAAAGAATAGATCTCAGAAAGTTTTCAGCACGATTAGCCCTTCCATCATTGTTTCGCAAAATTCCATACGACGATAGTTGTCCTCGGGAAAAAATTGATGCGTTTTTGACGCTTTGTAAGAATGATAACCATTCTTTTTGAAAACACGTAAGACAGTGGCTGAAGACGTATCAACTACTTCGGCAGTTTGGTGGCTAGTTAACTTTCGATTTTCCTCCACCGCAGAGCAAATCATCACACCTTGTACTTCCTGCTCGTCATTCAAAACAGTGGGTTTTTTATGGTTTCTTGGCGCTACATAACCAAACTTTTCAAAATTCTGCACAAACCTATGAATTGTTGATAACTAGGTTTTGGGCGATTTACAAAATTCTCCAAAAAAAGTTCTTGAATAAGTCTCAACGGTCTGCCTTGATAGTACCATTTGACTATCTGTACTTCTTATTCGGCAACTTCGTAGACATCCATTTTAAGTTTTAAAAATGTATTATTTCACTTAAGAACTTATCATTTTGTTTCTCGAGCAAGGCAGAAATAAAACAAAATAATAAAAACAAAATAAATTTCTAAAAGATAACACTGCAGCGTGCTTCGAATCCACCTCGGTCGTACGGCACGGAGCGTAAATTGGACTTGATTCCCCTATGTTCGCAGTAGCCTGAAGCTCATTGTATTTGTGGTCCAAAAACCAATGGCCCAACAATAAAGTCCAATGTATTTAAGATAAAGAATTTTCTTCATCATATTAGAGTTGGCAAAACACAACAACAATGTATGCTCCACTATCAGAGAGATGTAGTTGAAAATCCTTCTCCGTCGATTCAACGTCGTATAAGTGTTGGCGAAACAACTATGTTGGCAACTGAAGTTATTCAGTAAGCCAATAATGTAAGCTCCAGTCCACTGTATTTAGAATGAAGATTTTTCTATTAGTATTGGCGAAACAGTTTTGTTGGCAAATTAACTGATGTTAATTAGGGGCCCACTAAATAATTTCCGTCACAGCTGTCACTCAAAATGTCACACCTTGTTTATACCCTGCCAAAAATACCCCATCAAATCTCTTGGAGAAATTTGACAAGATTTTACCAGATCCCTCATAGGATCTCTTAAAATCTTATCAATTCTCGAGAGCGAAAAATTATTTCTCGTGAAATATGGTAAAAGCTGATCAGTTTTCATAATTTTTCACGAGGCAAATAACCTGGCTGGTCAAATCTCGTCAAGCTAGTCAAATCTCTTATTATCTGTTAAAGCATTGAACAGATGCGGTTTTTTTGGCAGGGTAGGGTTGCAAAATAAGTAAAAAACACTTTTCAAACCTTTAAACAAGACAGAAATGATAGCTGATAGCTTAGGTGGTTAGTATTCTAGGGGTCCCGGGTTCAAATCGCAGTCGAAATATTAACATTACTTACGTAGTTGTTGAAAATAAAATTGAATAATGATTTTGGCAGTTTATTAGGTAGGTGGACATTATTCCATTTATCGTAGTTGTTTTCATTCTGTTACGTTGACAAGCTATTGATAAAGGAATGCAGTTGAAAAATTGACATATTTCGTTCACGTCACTCTCAGTGGCGGCACAAACTTGAAAAACGTTCAACTGCATTCAATAGCCTGACAAAAAACTGATTTTAGTAGAAAATCCGCAAAATCTGAAACCTCCAATTTTCAACACCTATATATATCCGAAACCGAGGGTCGGATCAAAAAGAGGTCCATTTAAACGTTGATCAGAGAGAACAGATCTACAACATATCAAACGTCTAGCCCATTCCAACCGCCAGTGGCAATGCTAAGTGAGGGGGGTGCTTTGATTGGTATAACCTATTGTTTTCAACTTTTGTGGAGTGTTATAAAAAACAAAACAAGAGTTAAAAAAAATTGGTTCTCCTTTAAATTTAGTAGGTAAGTACCTAAGTCAAAAAAATATTTAAAAAAAAAATGGGTTTTGGGTTAGGTTTTAGCCCAAGCAATTTAACGGCGTAGCGACGTTGTTAAATGCGACCCGACGTTATGATGCGACGTCGTTTTAGCCAACATACCGACCCGGATTTACACCAAAACGGTGGATGATTTTTGAGTCCTTACGTCGTTGTGCAGTGACTGTGACACTAGCGCCCTCTGTGTTATTGATTTTTTGGTGGTGTTTCACTACCCAAAATGTTGCCCATCTCAAACTTTGGGATTTTCGGTTACTAAAATGAACTTATTTTTTTACACTTTAGAAAATGGCAAACAAAAAATTATAATTTGATAATTACCGTTTATTAAATAGTATTTATATGGCTACTATGGGAGCAAAATTTAAAAACGGTTTACTGACAAATATGCTTAGAAAAGGAATGAAAAAACACGCGCGCCATTGATTTGTTTGTGTTTAAACGAAAAATAGTGCTTTTTTATGTAAAAAAAATGGATGCTACTAAAGCCCTCTTTTTAGGACTCCCTGGTCAAATACCTATCTCACCCGGAACATAAAACGTCTCCAAAATGCCATTCAATGGTGTTTGTAGTATTTTTTGCCGTGTTTAGTAAATATAAGCAATGGCAGCCACTTCGAACATGAACGACGGCTTCAAAAATGGCGAATATTATGAGAATCCCAAAAAATATACGTAAATGGACTACAGTCGTCAAACATTCCCAAATGAACCACTTGCCACGACCGTTGGTTACTATCAACCCAACATGCGACTGGAAAACGATTCAACAATTCCGCCGATGACAGTCCCCGTAACCTTACTTTTTATCCGATTTTTCTAAAATAAATGGTCGGTGAACTGTGAAATAAAATTTAATTTTTTCAAATAGTAGATCCTACTTCTTGGAAGCAAAAGCAAAAAGTATTTTTAGTGAGCGGCAAGAAGTGAAGCTGTGGAACAGACATTACTGTTTAAAGAGCACCAGTCTTTTTCGCCCATATACTTGGTAATTCTAGAGCAGAGAACAACATTGATTTGTGTCGGATAATCCCACGTCGAACGCATTTTGTATTCTTGAGCGGTGATCGCTCATTCCATTCTATCAAAATTTGGGTGTTCCCGCTCCCCGACTCCAAAGCCAGGGACCGGTCCCATTTCTCAGGCAAGCATATGCCCCCGGGATTGATCCCTTCTCTTGAGGGATCGATTCTTCTCTCGAGTTGAGTCAGTTATTTAAAATCTAGAGAGAGAAGG
This sequence comes from Oxystoma pomonae, assembly GCA_963921995.1. Lineage (NCBI taxonomy): Eukaryota > Metazoa > Arthropoda > Insecta > Coleoptera > Brentidae > Oxystoma > Oxystoma pomonae. Next base: position 73,896,223 of record OY998171.1, read on the forward strand.
AGAATATAGTGCCTTTCCTTTGGAAACTTTTCTTCTTCACAAGAAAAGGGCACTTAAGTTCGTCAAAACTCCGGCCGGAAAACGTCGCAAGATAGACCAGAACGTCGCAAGTTTACGTAATGTGAAAGTTGTTTAGACGTTGATACGTCGGCAGAACGTAACTAGAGTCTCATAAAAACGTCCCCACGAAGTCACTGGTTTACTAGAAAATGCACCAACGCGTGACAGGTCGGCTAAACGTTGGGTAGACGGTAACAATGTCACTGCAGTATTATCTAACGTTAAAGCAACGGAATTTTGTCGTAATATGCAAGACCGTCTGAAGATCACTAATTTATATACCCAAATTAACGTCCATTTAGGTGAAGTATGTGGTCATTGGTCAGAAAATTGTTGCTAGGGAGGTTTAGGCAAAAAAATTTAATCAACTTTTTTTTATGAAAATAACTTTTTTACTTAAAAAAAACGTACAAAATTTAACATTTAAACCTGGGTTAGCTTTTTCAATATAAAAAAAAATTAAATGACAGTCCTATATTTCATAATCTCCGCTTTCTTGAATTTGACTGAAATGTCAGTTTTGACCGTAAGTATTCAGGAAAATCGGCTATTTATGCAAGTAAGTGGGTAGTTTACAAAATAACGGCTGCAGTAAAATAACAAAATTTTACACAAAAAAATATATATTATAATTATTATATTAATATATTTATTTAAAATACAACCCTATCTTGGTCAAATTTAAAATACAAACAATGTTTAATAATACCGAGCATTCTTCCTTCAAATTCTTCCTTATGCTCTATGTGCGTGAAATCTCCATATTCGGCTGTCAAAACGTCTAAACCTGGATTATCTTTTAGTACCATATTGATAGCAATGAGTCCAATGACAGCCGTCAAGCTGGAGTACTTGTACCAATGCGACATTAAGTCAGAAGATGAAAGCAGCTTGGTATCTGCGCATTCAAACTTGGTCAACGTATTTAAAAAAGATACGTGATAATCCGTAAGGATCTCTTTTAATTGAGCCAGTTCGTTTACGGATCCGTTGGAGTATAAAAAATGACCCAAATCTATTGCTGGTGACTGCAATTCCGATAGCTGAAAGTCAATCAAGATGACTTTTTCTGGATTTTCTTCATCTTCTTCCTGAAAGAACGTACATTATAAATACCATGACATTTTTTTAGTTATTGGTAATAGTTCAGTTCAAAAAGGTGGCCCTAAATCTTGGCAAGTAAGCCCGTATAAGCAGTGACGTAGCCAGAAATCGACTCTGGGGGGGTTTTATCATTTAATATAAATCACCTACCTGCCTATGGCAAATTTTTAAAAAATTAGGTAGGTGCCTATTGCTTGAGCTCTTGAACTGAAGGGAGGAGAGAGGGGCGGTTGAGTGTATACGAAACAAAAATATTTATTTTTAAAAGCAAGTCTCTTCTAATCTCATTTGCACATTTTTTTCTCAAAATTAATCCTTAAAAGCGCCGCAGGCAGAAATTTTGAAAAAATTACACGAAAATGCTATTTTTTGCGCGTTTAAAATGTTCCTGACAAAAAAAATGCTTAAAATTAAACAAAATTGTTACACTACTTAATCTTTATAGAGCCGCAGGCGAAAATTTTTGACAAAAAAACAAAACAAAAAATTCATTCATTCATTCATTAAAAATATTTTTGAAAAAGTAGATTGGGTTAGATGCCAAGAATGCGTGAGTTGCAGTGGTGTATATTTTTTATATTAGGAAATCTGTGATAAAAGACTGTTCTGAATCTCTCCAATCACGCAGCCTCAGCCATAATCAGTCGTTAGCAGGCATCGAAAAAAGCTCCAAAAAATAGAAAGATTATCCCAGGTCCCTATAGAACTATTTATTTTGATGATAACCTGTTTGCAATCTATTAACTCTTAGCCCACAAATATTTTAATTACAAACCTATTAACTTGCCTTAAATTGAAACAAATAATTGTTGTTCCAACAGTCTCCGTGCGTAAAAACCAACTGACGTTCGTCACCGTAATCATAAAACGTTTTTAAGGCTTCCTCAAAACTTCCGATTTTTTCTTTAAATCGGTTAAGTAGTTCCACTTCTCTGAGTTCAGTTAGAGTTTCATGCACGCAGCGTTCGGTGAAATCCAGTAATTTTTTGTAAAATGGTCCGTTCCAAAATCCGCCGATCGGGTTTGATTTCTTAAATCCGTTTTTAATTGCTTCGTATTTATTTGGATGTGTTTTTCTCAGGGCAAACGTCAGTGCGTGTAGTTCACCTGTAATTCATTTGATATATTCATACACAAACGAACAATAGACACTTAGGGTCGGTTTATCAATACAATCCCTAGGGAGTTTTGTTCACTTTTCCTCCCTCTACCCTGCAGATCTAGTGATATGTAGAAATACCGTAAGTTCCTACTGTTCATAATTTTTCGTTATATTTTATCATATTTGTTTTGTTAAAAATATACTTAAGTTTATATTTAAAGTTTTTTTTAAACCTCAACATTTCTTTACAGAAAATGGTAGTAGAAAACATACCCGATACATTCCGATACGCTCTTTTGCACTATACAATAAAATTATTGTACTTATTATTTTCAGACATTTTTATTTTTAAAGTAACACCCGTGGCATATCGAACAAAGCGTTTTTGTTTCTCACTAGTGATGGGCAGAAAACATCGATGTTTTTTGTTCAACATCGATGTTTTTAACATCGATGTTTATAAAAAATCATCGATGCTAAAACATCGATACTTTTTTAAAACATCGGAACATCGAACATTCATACAAAAAAAATTATAGGAAATAGTGTGTCTAGAAGCTGACCAAACCCTCACCGAAAGAAGGAATCGTTGGATTGGCTCGATAACGCTTAATAAATTATTTTTTCTACAAAGAGTACGAAGAAGCTTTTAGGACCTCTAAGGGTGTGCTTCAACGAGAACAACATTTTATAAAATATATAGTTTCTTTTGAATGTACTACTCATATTTTCTTGGTTGTTTTTTACCTAAGATATTTAATAGCCTTTGTATATCATGTATCGATTATTATGATGAATCTCTTATTTGCATGCTTATTATAAGTATTGTATAACATTAACAATAGGGTATTTTTGGTTAGTGTTTTGACACTTCGTCATAGTTATCGTTATTTTTATTTACTTATTTTCGCAATATTTTTGAAAAACCTATTTATAAAATTGCTAAATTTACTGAAAAGATGCTTATAATCGCCTTCATCTTCTTTAATTCGACTAAAATGTGTAAAAAAATAGTATTATATTTAGCAGAAATAGTTAGGTTACATTTAATGTCAACTACAAGAGTTTATCTGACCAAAAAAACTCTTTCTGCGATTTTTTGAATAAGGGAAACTACTCTTTAAAAAAAAACATCGATGTTTTTATTCCGATGTTTTTTCACCATCGATGATGAGTTTCGATGTTGACATCGATGTTCAACATCGATGTTTTCTTTCGATGTGCCCATCACTATTTCTCACTTCATTACGACCAGGCCTCCAATATCTAATGGAGAATCCAGACACCTACAGACCTGTTTCATCCTTATTAGGAATCATCAGGGAGTCATAGGATTATACCTGGCAGTTGAAGCTACACAGTGACCATGCACACCTCTCGAATTTAAAAGAAAAAGTTTGTAATCCGTGGGGACGTAGTAACTGTGTGCGCCACCTGGTAACTCTCTCCAGATTGATTTGATTGATTTAATATATACAGCAAGGTAAGGTTTACGGATTCCCTGACATTGCAGCCGATGATTGTTTATTTTATCCCTTGGTGTATTCTTTTACCTAAAAGAGGTTCGAATTCTTCGCTAGGTTCAGCATCCTGTTTGCAAGTGTCCTCTGCGAGCCTCTCTTCTGAGAAGATGCCTTTTCTAGAAGGTGACTATTTCTCCGATAGTTAAGTGCCGGGCACTCAGATGATGTGAGAGACTGATTCTTCGTCTTCGTCACACATCCTACTAATGGGTCCTTCCTGGAAAAGTCCCATTATGTGCAGCTGCTTCCTCACTGCGCAGTGACCGGCTAAGAGTCCTGTCACTATTCTATTCTGGCCTCTCGAGATCTTAAGTATCTCCTCGGCCAATGATGCCGATGGACATTGTACCATTGTTTTGCTATGTTGTTGTCCTGCAGGTGTCTGGTTTCAATGATCTTTGTACTCTCTCCAGTGGGTACACAAAAATTGTATAGTCAATATAGAAAATCTTATAACTTTATAGAAATTTGTATTCTTCCAAATAGTATACAGCTGGGTTAATATTATTTTTCTCATTGTACTTACCATAGGTTTTCACAATTTCTATAACAGTGTTATGACTCATGGATTTCCATCGGTCTCTCAATTTAAATCCAAGTTTTGTCACATCTTCAAGAATAATAACATCGCGGTTTTCTTCTGTAATGGCTGCATAACATTTTGGTACGATTCTTAGATTAAAGTCACTATTTTTGGGGACTAAGCGTTGAAATTCTAAAAATAATATATTAACCCTAGACTCGTGCAATCGTCAAAAGATCTTATGTGGATAAACCGCCACACCTTCCATAAAAATATGTAATATCATCGAATACTTCGATTCTAAATCCTGGGTGGGGAAGCGCCCCCCCTTTAAAGCCGCCACTACGATGGTGTTAAATGATGTTTGGGCAGGGTGATCAGTGGAACCACTAATGAGTCCACTCTGAGCCGCGTTCGAGCTAGAGCTGTCACGCTGTTTTTGGGCAAGGACACAGCCCCCTCAAATGAAATAGGCCTTTTACATATAAATTAAAATAAAGAACTTCTTACATTTTCGTAATCTTCATTGCACCAATAACCTTTATTTTAAACAAAATTTGCGACAAATAATAAGAAAAAACATTATCTTGATCGCGGTCATATGTCTGAGACAGTGTACATCCGATATTTTTGGAGCTTTATAACACCGGTTTCCAACCAGTTATTGAACTATGGTTGAAAGATCTCTTTTTGCTATCTCTTTTTTTTATATGGAAAGTCACTAAAGCCTTTTATCAAAATTTTAGAAGGGTGCGGTTTATCCTTTTGGGGCTAGTTGCACTGAAACTCGAAGCTTTGTGGGAGTATTTTATTGACCGTGGTACACGAAAAAAAGGTGGAACGAATAGCCTATAAAGAAAATATTCGCTACCAACTAAAAAATAACAAACGCTTTTACTGTGATTGCTGTGAAACTGTCCAGTTAGCACAAAACAGGACTAACATCAAAAAACGTGAAAAACAACATCTTTCTAACGCTTTTTTGCATATAAAACGGGAAAATACGTTTTTTTAATGTGATTCTAACGTTCCAACGCCAAAAACGTTAGAAAGAGGACTATTAAGCGTTAGAAATATGTGGTTTTCACGTGATTTGATGTTACCAAAGTGTATTTGTTTGCTAGTTTGGCCAGCTAATAGAATTAGACTCGATAATATATAGTTTAAAAATAAAATTTAACTACATCTGAGTAATTATTTTTAATCTGTTATTATTTTACACACTAAAGAAAAAGTAAAATACCTAAAACATACAAAACAACAAACGACCAAAAAGTAAAATAGTTTTATGTATTTTGTGATGTAATTTTTGATTAAATGGTCATGGGGAGGGGGTAATTAACCCCCATTACCTCCCCCTTGTATATTCCGGTGGCTTGAATTAACTGATTCCAAGGTTTTTTACCTTCTTTGTCTTCTTTCCTTGTCACTTACCTCGCCTTTTTCTATTAACTTACCTGGTATTAAAAACTGATAAATAAAAAGCTCCTTTCTGCATATGTGCCGGAAATTTTTCGTGGACAGCTTGATTACAAAACTATAGTCCTTTTTTGTTTCGTCATTTTTTTCAGCTACTACATCCACAAAAAAAATGTCACTAATATATCCACCGCCAACCTCGGCACTTTTTTTGTTTGTTACATTAAATTTTGCGACGTTTTCATTTTGTAAAGCCTTCTCAATCCATACAGTTAGACCGTCGTGCTTACAAAACATTTTGTAAACTAATTTAATATCATTTATTGATGTTGTTTTGGTTAAGAAATATTTTTGTTAAGAGTGACGCACATCATAGTAATGATCCGATAGTGTTTAACACTCGTTATGATGTCAAGCACATACCTTTATCTTCTTTTAGCCATTTAAAAATCAAAGAAGGTTGAAAACTAATAAAATAAAAGGTTGACGTTGAGGTTGTCAAACTAACCGCAGATTTTGTGAGGGTTAATGATAGAGCCATGATGAACCTTAAAATAATTTCGGGGTAACCAGTTGTTATAAAATCATAACTTGTCATAATTTTTGAAGATGTTCCTAAAACCGTCCTAAAATTGGCTAAATGTCATAAAAATCATAAAATTTGACAATCTACCCTTTGCAGATCACTATTTTTTAAGACAGTTTTGTAATTTTACGAATTTTATACTTTGGTTATTTTAAAAAATCAAATGAAATCAAGAGTGCTTTTTTTTTATTACCTGAAAATTTTATTCGTGATCAAATTTTATACGCCGGCCTTAAAAATAAACGGCCATTACTGGACCATGCATTCTTTATCCGGACCGGTAAATCGTATGTAAAAAAGCAGGTGGCCGGTGTAGTTTTGCAGATGCAGATGGTTACCCAACACGGAAACCTATAGCCCCGATGCATATTCTTGGGTAGTAGTAGTGGAGAAAGGCCCTTGAGTTTTTCTTATAAATTTTACGAGCTCCACTGGACTTGAGCTCAAGGGCGTAGATACGATTTTTACTTAGTTCAAATTCAAATAAACTCATATAAAAAAAACTGTGTTGGGATATGGTTTTGATCCCAGATTTGTTGCTAAAATCATGTCAGAAATGCGCCGTGGACGAAAATTTTGTAAAAATATAGTAATAACGCATTTTTAGCACGTAAATGCCGTGAATAAAAATTGCCTAAAATTAAACGAGAATTGTAGCAATCAATGGGTTATAGCGCCGCAGGTAAAGTTTTTTGCTGTTTAAGCAGGAAATTTTTTAAATATTATGATATTTTAAACGTTTTTTTATCAAATATAAAAAAAACTGGATTGGGATCTGGTGTAGATTTCGTGCTAAAACCATGTTATAAATGTGTCCTAGGCGAAAATTTTGTAAAAATATACTAATAACTCAAACTAAAATTGTAGCAAACAATGTGTTGCCGCAGGCAATATTTTTTGCAGTTTAAGTAAAAAGATCTCCAAAAATTTTGATCTTTTTTACGTTTTTTATAAAATATAAAAAAACTGAATTAGGATCTGGCGAAAATTTTGTAAAAATATACTATCTTTTTAATCACTCAAGTGCCAAATTTTAATTTTGTCGCGTTTTTTTGTAAATTATTTTAAAAAAATATGGGTTGTATGTATGAGTTGTATATACAGGGTGTTTTAAATTCGATGCTCACGATGGGGATCTCCTAAACGGTAGGAGATACGAAAAGGTTTAAACTATGGCAAAGTTGCGCAATCTGATGCTTTGCGCAAAACAAAAAGAAAAGTTTACAAATTCCGGATAGTTCCGCAGATAGGCGGAAAAACCGAAATCTTCATTTTTAGTTTTTATTTTTCTGCGCCCTTATTCTTAAAGCTGTTAAAAAACGCTTAAAACTTTCTACAGGCACTTTTTTAGGATCTACCTAGTAAGAGGTCCGTTTTTGAGACTTGACATTTCAGTGTGAGAGGAGAACTGTCAAGTTAATTTTTTCTTATGGACACATCCTTTTTTTCTCCCGACGTTTGGTTCATAAACGATGACAGATAACATTTTGCACACTTATTTTGACAAGTCACCGACCGTTTTGGGTTTATTGACCATCATCAGCTCAAATTTCATTTTTGCTTTCAACTTGCTCAAAATATTTTGGAAATAACAAATAACTTTACCTAATATTTTAAAAATACGTTTTTTTCTTTGTTTTTTAATCTTTCAATCTGGGCTGATGATGGTCAATTAACTCAAAACGTCAGGTAGTTGGCAAAATGAGATTGCAAAATATCTGTCATCCTTTATGAACCAAACGGCAGGAGAAAAAAAACATGGGTCCATAAGAAAAAATGAGCTGACAGTGCTCCTGTCACACTGAAATGTCAAGTCTCGAAAACGGACCTCTTATTAGATAGATCTTAAAAAAGTGCCTGTAGAAAGTTTCAAGCATTTTTTGACAGATTTAGGAAGAAGGGCGCAGAAAAATAAAAAGTAAAAATAAAGATTTCGGTTTTTTTCGCCTCGGGAACTACCCGGAATTTGTAACTTTTTTTTTGGTTTTCGTATCTCCTACCGTTTAGGAGATCCCCATGGTGAGCATCGAATTTGGAACACCCCCCCAAAAATAATATAGGGTTGTATAATAGAATGAAAATAGTTATAAACTTTTAGAAAAATAATAGAAAGAAAAATAGGTATTTTTCACATTTTTCATGCGTGAGAGTAACGGGTACGGACACCGGTTTGAGGGGGGGGGCATTACCACCTTGTCACCCCCTTATCTACGCCCTTGCTTGAGCTTTGTTGGTTACACAACTTAAGTTATTTAAAGAAAAACCTATTTTATTATTTATTTTATGAAACATCGTGTATAATATTCCGGAAGTAGCTCTTGAACATGTACAATTTAATATTATTTCTACGGAACAATGATTATTATGATATTTATGTTTTAAGACAACTCACGGATATAGGTATATATATGCTTGTATTAAGTATCCAAGACCTTCTAGGTGTAGAAAGAAAGTAAGTTTTTAAGGTTTTCCAAGAACTACCTATACCTATATTTACTGTTTTTGTTATTAATTTGTATTTTTTTTTTATTTGAAGGGCGATAAAATAAATAAATTTGTCGGGTAAACACACCGTGCTCTTGTAAGTCGAAGGCAATCGAATATGTATAAGTTAGTTAAAATTGGATAGCAAAATGTGATTAGAAATTCGTTATCTCTATCCCAAAGTGCCTCAACACACCACATTTCCACGAAATCGGGAGTACTTCAACCGTAACCCCCTCCACCCCCTTCGAGTAGGGGGAGCTGTCAATTTCTATATTCTCGTGTTGTCACCGCAACTATATAAGCATGCCAAATTTTAAGCCGATCGGACGTCGGGAAGTTGGTAAAAATTAAGTTGCAAGATAGATACATACATTGCAAGTTAAATGAAAGCTTGTAATTAACTTGTAAAAAAATAGTTTCATTTCACGGTGATATTTGCATTATTTATTTCTGGGTTAGATATTCGTTAATAAGGTCGGTGAACGATTTGTTAAGCTGGGTTTATTCAGAAAAATAAGATAAGATAAAGACATAACATAAAATAAAGACATAATATAAGACATAACATAAAATGAAATAAGAGTTGAGCTTATGACAAACCCTTTTGGTGTTTATACAAAAGAATAACATAATATAACATGAGACATATAAATATGCCCAACTTTTATCTTGTTTTGTTCTGTTGTGTTATGTCATGTGAAATCACATTTCCACCATAATCATACTTCTTGAGAGGAAAGAATGAAAATTCAAAATTGGCTGAGTGTCCCACAAGGACCACACAAAAGACCAAAGCGAAAAGAGAAACATCGTTTAATTGTTTCTCTTTTCGCTTTGGTCTTCTGTGTGGTCCTTGTGGGACAGTCAGCCAATTTTGAATTTTTAAAGTTGATGTAACTGATTTGGAAGTTTTAACTTCTTATTTTAATTGTCATAGGAGCATATTCCTATTGGAAAGATTAAGACACCAGAACGAACTCGCATCAGGTGACTTATAATAAGTACCATGCGGAACGATGCCTATTTGTGAGTGTTTCAGAGTTGGAAGTCAGAGTGTGCGATGGTGTTAAATGATGTCTGGATTGAGGGTGACTAGTGAATCCACTGACGAGTCCACGCTGGTCACCCCGGGCGAAATATCGTTTAATTGTTTCTCTTTTCGCTTTGGTCTTTTGTGTGGTCCTTGTGGGACACTCAGCCAATTTTGAATTTTCGTTCTTTCCCGCCAAAATCTTTTGATCTTCTCTTCTCTCCAAATTTCGCACCATATCTTGCTGTTGGCCATTTGATTTTTTGACATTAATTGTATGCAAAAAATGTTTTGCATCCGTAACCAAAAGGAAGAAAGAGGAGCAATTTAATAGGAGGTGAGTTAGTGTATACGAAACAAAAATAGGTACTTATTTTTAAAAGCAACCCTTAAATGTGCCGCAGGCAAAAATTATTAAAAAATTACAGTAAAATGCTATTTTTTACGCGTTTCAAATGTTGTTGACAAAAAAATTGCTGAAAATTAAACAAAAATGTAACAATATTAAATATTGGTATAGCGTCGCAGGCGAAAACGTTGCCAAAAAAACAAAAAATTCTTCAAAAATTTTGATCTCAGGTTTTTTGTAAAATATTTTTAAAAAAAAGTAGATTGGGTTAGATGCCAAGAGGGGTGAGTTGCGGTGGTATGTATATAGATTTGTTATACTAGGAATGCCATTTATTACGTTTTGAATGCTGGTGATAAAAATTCCTTAGAACTAAACTAAAATTCTAACAATTAATAGCGTCATAGCACCGCAAGCAACATTTTTAAAATTTAAGGCATCACACCAAACACACGTCACAAACCGGACTAAAGGGGTCAAAAAAGTGGGGGAGCTATATAGCTCTCCCTGGGGACCTTGATCATGATTAATTTATTGTACATTGGGTTAGACCTCCAGTGAAATGGTTTCGTTATTCGCAGTGAGTAAAATCGTGTTTTTGATGAAGGTATAAAAATTTTAAAATTGCTGAAAAAATTAAATGCAATTCATCTGCTCGACCAAACGAAATAACATGTAATTTGGATTGCGTTGATTTAATAATAGACAAATCGTTAATAAAATGCACGGAAATGTACGAAGTTCAAGTTGAAGGCCGAAGAACTGGGGTCCTTGCACATTTTTTAAAAATACGATTTTGAAAATTTAGCGAAAAAAGTAAAGTTTTCTTTTTGCGCAAAACTCATATCGTAGATGGAGAATTTCTATCTACGCTCATATGAATATACTGGGTGATTCACCATATTTTCCACCCTCCCCCTTACCACCCTTATTATAAGAGCTGGAAAAAAATTTTATCTACAGAAGTTGCATCATTTCTGGTAAACTTTCAAATGACGTCCTTAAAAGTTGGCAGCTGTAATCGCAACTGTCAAACAGAAACAGGACGCCCTTTGATTAAAAAATATATAATATGCAGGATTTATCATGAACGGTTTTTAAGTAAAAAGAAAAATACCTTCCCATAAGCACAATCTGTTAGACACTCAGATTAAAAAATAAGTTATTAGCTGAGCTTAGACACTCAAATTAAAAATTAGTTATTAGTCTGAGGTTAGACACTGATATTAAAAATTAGTTATTAGTTTGAGGTTAGACAAGTATAAACATAATTTAGGTGGTTCTTCGTTCAACACATTACTCCTACACTGGGAAAAATGTGTGGAGTTATTGTTTACAATGGTGTAAAATTTTGACTCAAATTGTTCTTAGATTTGCACCAAGAACAATTTGTATCAAAATTGTACCCAATTTTAAAAATATTATCAACAAATATGTAGTTTTTTCGCACAATTCGTTGATAATATTTTCACAAAATTGTTCTTTGTGCAAATTTTTTTCCGCGTATGGGAAAGTATTTTTCCTTTTACTCGTGAACCAAGATATTGTATGTTTGGAATCGGGACATTTAAACAAATATACAGGGTGTTTTTGTATTGAAAATGAAGAAGTTAATGTTTGACAGCGATGACAGTTGCTAAAATACTAAAATCACCCTGCCTGGTTATTTCTCAGTTACTTTGTTTATACGGGGCTCTTAAATCGCTTTTATATAAGGACGCTTTAACAATTTTGTCGTATAAACCCCAGTAAAATCGTTGTTAAACAGGCCTACCCTTGTTTACAAACCAAGTTCTACTAGAATCTAACTTTTAAATTAACTACATAAATTAAATTGCAAAAGTTTACCATTTTTATGATAAAACACCATAAAAACTTTGTTTAATGAATCATTTGTATACAGACCGCTTCAAGCTACTGCGAACATAGGGGGAATCAAGTCCAATTTACTCTCCGTGCCGTACGACCGAGGTGGATTCGAAGCACGCTGCAGTGTTATCTTTTGGAAATTCATTTTGTTTTTATTATTTTGTTTTATTTCTGCCTTGCTCGAGAAACAGATGGGTAAGTTCTTAATTGAAATAATACATTTTTAAAACCAAAAATGGATGTCTACGAAGTTGCCGAAAAAGTGCAGATGGTCAAATGGTCAAATCGTCATAACCCAACACACGTTCGATATTGGTCGAGGGAAAATTTGCATTTGTATTTTGACGTAAGAACACAGTATCCCCAAAAACTAAATGTTTGGGGGGGGGTATTATAGGGGAACACGTAATTGGGCCATTTTTTATTAACGGCAATTGCAATTTGAATGGTCCTAGATACTTGGATCTACTGCAGCAGCACATTATTCCAACTGCTAGGCAGTTGTTAGGTGTAAGATTTGGTGAAACATGGTTTCAACAAGATGGTTGTTCCGCTCACAATGTTGGCCTTGTTAGGGAATATCTTGATAATGTATTTCCTAATCGGGTTATAAGTACACGGGGAACTATTTTATGGCCAGCTCGATCTCCCGATCTTGCTCCTAATGACTTCTATCTGTTTTTGAAGAAGCTTTTCAAATTATCACCCCTAACATGCTTGGAAACGTTAGAAGGGGTTTTTATAGTAGGCTCGGATATTGTCTAGGCGAGCAAGGAGGACTTTTCGAACATTTGCTTTAATTTTTTTTTGACTGGAATCTTTTTGGTTTTTAGAATGTATTATTTTATTTTGAGAACTTGCTTTTATTTTGTTTCTCCTTATTATTTTCATTGTAACACCTCGTCACTGATAAATCTGAGCAGTTGACAATAAAACGCTCTTATTTATCAGTGACAAAAAATAAGAAAATTACGTTATAAAAATTTGCGTATTTATTGACCAAATTCCGGTTTCATTGACTACACTCCACACAACACCCTGGTTAGAGGCGTACTAAATACCAAAGGAAAGTCATGCAGTGGTGATCGCAAGCCTGAGTATTGGTTGCTTCACTGATAGGCGTGCGGTGTCTCTGCATGTACGTACACTGGCAAATTAGACTTCTTCCGCCCTATGTTCGCAGTAGCTTTAAGCGGTCTGTATACCCAGGTCAAAGCCTATTCTTTATTACTGTGAATTATAAATGGAATAAACCCCGAAGTGCGGCAGTTTTTGTAGCCAGCTGAGCGTTAACCTCAAAATTAATTAATTCTAGAAACTTTTTTTAAAAGTAACACCTCAGTTATATACAGTTTCAAAATTTTGAAATAGTTATGTACCACGCACGCGACGGCAGTTGCACGAACGACGTGGAGAGGAGTTCGGGCAAGCTCTCAAGGGAGGAAAAGGCATTTTCCTTAAGAGTTCGGTACAATGTTTTTCCTACGAGTGTTTTTATCCGTCTTATTTATCCAAAAAAATGTTTTTAATTCGCAAAAATTTTATAATAATAAATAATAATTTAATTAGTCCTAAATATCTTCATTTTTAACAACACAAATATCGGTCGGAAAAATAACCTTTCAGCACTAGTGAGGAAAAAATTGCTTTTCTGCATAATTTTAGTTTTTCGCACGATTTTTTTAGTAAAGTACCTGCATGTGACTTTTTAAGTTTAATGGTTAAGGCTATGAATTTTCTGAACCCATAGATAGTAATTTGATTTAAATTATATCTTGAATTAAAATATTGTTCTTTAAAGTAAAAATCGTGCGGCAAAGTAAAGAAATCGTACAGAAAAGTAAAATTGTGCCGAAAAGTAACTTTTCCGCACGCTCGTAGAAAAAGAATAAAGTGTGAACAGATTATTTATTTTTTAAGAAATTTCTTTAACTTAGGGGCAAAAAACTCAAAAAAAATAGTAAATTAGTTTTTTTTTGCAAGAACCCCGTGGTACTTAAATTACACAATTAATTTTCGGATAACATTTTTTTATGATACATGCAATTTTTTTGCAGTAAAATCATAATTGGGGTACCTATTTCTGTTTTTTATTTTAAAGACCCCTATTAAAGATCAAAGTTAAAATGAAGTGTGTAAATAAAATAAACACACAAAAAAGATTAAACAAATTATTAAAATCGTAGGTCATAAAATTAGAAATTCTCTTTAAAAAATATATATAATAAAACCAAAGCAGCCCAGCAAACACGGTTCCCTCGGGCCTTCGTCGGCCTGATGTCGATTGCCGAATGTGCCGTCATCACCATGACGTCGATTTACGACATCGGACCAGCAGTATTTTTTGTCCGCTTTGCGATGTAGGTCCAATGTATGTTTACCGGCGCAACGTTAAACTGTAGCCCTCCGTCGGACCAATGGTAAATTTTACTTTTTGCTGACATCGGCATACCGTCGCCGTACGATTAAGGTCCGTAGGCAAGCTGGTCTCAGCCCGACATCGGTAAACTATTCAAGTCCAATGTCGGCGATTGACGAAGGTCCGTCGATGGTAGCTTAAAGGTGCCCGACAATGGCAAACCACAAAGGTCCGATAATGGGTGGATAGCAAGGCCCCACATCGGCCACTCAAAGCGGGCCGACGTCGGTGATTGACGAAGGTCCGTTAGTGGTTGCTTGACACGATTCGACATTGGCAAACTACAGAGTTTCGATAAAGCGGGTACTTAACCAGTCGGGGTGGTTTAAGTGGCGGAAGAGGAGATTCTCGTAGAGAAGTACCACAATCTTGTCAAGTCCGCATTCTAGTTTTGAAATATCTTTGCTCATTACATATATAATATTATCTTCCACTGCACAGGGAACATAGTGACATTAGCGCCATCCCCACATACTAGGAAGAAACTACTAAGCAGTTTAAAAATTTTAATCTGACGTACCATCGTCTGTTGCCGGTTATCGACCAATCGAACAAAGTTTAAATCGGACCATCGTCGGCCCTAAAGCAGATAAAGTGGTCGTCGGCATAAAGTCGACTATAGTAAATCGGGCCATCAACAGTTGCCGATTCTAGGCCGATTAAACAAAGTTCTAATCGGACCATCATCGGCCCTAAAGCAGATAGGGTTTGCGTTGGCATAATGTCGACTATAGTAAATCGGGCCATCAACAGTTGCCGATTCTAGGCCGATTAAACAAAGTTTTAATCGGACCATCATCGGCCCTAAAGCAGATAAGGTTTGCGTTGGCATAATGTCGACTATAGTAAATCGGGCCATCGTCAGGTGCCGATTCTCGTCCGATTAAACAAAGTTCCTATCGGACCGTCGGCGGCTCTAAAGCAGATAAAGTGGGCGTCGGCAGAAAGTTGACTATTGTAAATCGGGCCATCGTCAGTTGCCGATTTTCGACCGATTAAACAAAGTTCCAATCGGACCATCGTCGGTCCTAAACTGGTGTCGGCATAAAGTCGACTGTAGTAATGTGGACCACCGTCAGTTGCCGATTATTGACCGAAAACTGAAAATCGCAATCTGTTCAACATCGGGCCAGCGTGTAGTCGCCGATGCCGACACACCGCCGACGTATTCAAGTCCAATGTCGGCGATTGACGAAGGTCCGTCGATGGTAGCTTAAAGAGGCCCGACAATGGCAAACCACAAAGGTCCGATAATGGGTGGATAACAAGGCCCCACATTGGCCACTCAAAGCGGGCCGACGTCGGTGATTGACGAAGGTCCGTTAGTGGTTGCTTGACACGATTCGACATTGGCAAACTACAAAGTTTCGATAATGCGGGTACTTAACCAGTCGGGGTGGTTTAAGTGGCGGAAGAGGAGATTCTCGTAGAGAAGTACCACAATCTTGTCAAGTCCGCATTCTAGTTTTGAAATATCTTTGCTCATTATATATATAATATTATCTTCCACTGCACAGGGAACATAGTGACATTAGCGCCATCCCTACATACTAGGAAGAAACTATTAAGCAGTTTAAAAATTTTAATCTGACGTACCATCGTCTGTTGCCGGTTATCGACCAATCGAACAAAGTTTAAATCGGACCATCGTCGGCCCTAAAGCAGATAAAGTGGTCGTCGGCATAAAGTCGACTATAGTAAATCGGGCCATCAACAGTTGCCGATTCTAGGCCGATTAAACAAAGTTCTAATCGGACCATCATCGGCCCTAAAGCAGATAAGGTTTGCGTTGGCATAATGTCGACTATAGTAAATCGGGCCATCGTCAGTTGCCGATTTTCGACCGATTAAACAAAGTTCCAATCGGACCATCGTCGGTCCTAAACTGGTGTCGGCATAAAGTCGACTGTAGTAATGTGGACCTCCGTCAGTTGCCGATTATTGACCGAAAACTGAAAATCGCAATCTGTCCAACATCGGGCCAGCGTGTAGTCGCCGATGCCGACACACCGCCGACGTTGTGTTTGCTGGGAGAGGACGCTTCAAGTCAAAGGCTGTAAGTCCGGCGGTGTTGCCAAAACAGATGCCGCCTTGCCTCTCGGAATTGCGAGGCTAATCCTTATAATCAAAAAATTAGTTGGATCTAGGATAAGCTAAGATATAAGCGGATTTTAGCACCAAGTTCTTTTACGGCAATTTTTGCTTTCTCCCCCCAATGACCAAATGTTTCGACACAAAAAGGAATAATTAAATAATTTCTGGATATTTCAGAATACTTTTTTATTTTTTCGGAAATTTTTACTGCTTCACCAGCTTTTTTAGATGTTGTCATTGTTAAATAGGAAGCTGCCATTATGTCGGAGCATGTTGCATCCCACACCAATGGTCTTCCTCTAGTCCATGGGATCAGTGTTAAACCATCCGCACGTTTTCCATCGGATCTACAGATACCAGAGGATTCTATAATGGCAGAAACAAGAGCACGTTTTATCATATCATTTAGATAACTATCTCTCAGTCAAAACCAACAGAATTAATTTCGATCAATATCGGACAAAAGTGAAAGAAACCGATTTAAACCGAAGATTTGGACCAATGAGATGCATAGTAGTGAGAGAATTGGACTCCCTTCATTCAAGAATAGACGCACTGTACGACGATTTCGCCGCAAGGGTAAGTATGGGAGTCACACGCAGGTTATCCAGTGCGAAGGGCAATTGAGATTCTAAAGGAAGTATGGTCAAGATGGGTACCTAAAACATTACTCTCTTTTTCTGGAAGGGCAAGAATTCTGTAGGATTTTCAGTTTTGGTTAAAAAAATTTTTAAAAGAAATCACACAGTTTTTCGTCCAAATTTTTTTGTTTTAAGAAGTTTTCAGGAGAAAAATGATTTTCGCTCAGGCTAGACCAGTTTTGGAATGCTTGAGAAAAACCTGGTGAATTTTAAACATATGAGGACAGACAGGCATATTGAAGAAATATCACGGATTCCTAGACCATAAATATTATTCGGCAAAAAATCAATTTAAGTAGAGCTTTTAAAATAAAGGAAATTTTTAACACCTCCGATAATCTAGAGGTTTTGGATTTAAATCCATTTTTCTGTAAGTCTAAGTAAAAATACTCTGGGAGCAAATTTTCTCTCGATTTAAGAATAGACGCACTGTACGACGATTTCGCCGCAAGGGTAAGTATGGGAGTCACACGTAGGTTATCCAGTGCGAAGGGCAATTGAGATTCTAAAGGAAGTATGGTCAAGATGGGTTCCTAGAGAATAAGAGGGCAGTGCGTCAAGCCAAACATTACTCTCTTTTTCTGGAAGGGCAAGAATTCTGTAGGATTTTCAGTTTTGGTTAAAAAAATTTTTTTAAAGAAATCACACAGTTTTTTGTCCAAATTTTTTTTATTTAAGAAGTTTTCAGGAGAAAAATGATTTTCTCTCAGGTTAGACCAGTTTTGGGATGCTTGAGAAAAACCTGGTGAATTTTAAACATATGAGGACAGAGAGGCATATTGAAGAAATATCACGGATTCCTAGACCATAAATATTATTCGGCAAAAAATCAATTTAAGTGCTTTTAAAATAAAGGAAATTTTTAACACCTCCAATCATCTAGAGGTTTTGGATTTAAATCCATTTTTGTGTAAGTCTAAGTAAAAATATTCTGGGAGCAAATTTTCTCTCGATTCAAGAATAGACGCACTGTACGACGATTTCGCCGCAAGGGTAAGTATGGGAGTCACACGCAGGTTATCCAGTGCGAAGGGCAATTGAGATTCTAAAGGAAGTATGGTCAAGATGGGTACCTAGAGAATAAAAGGGCAGTGCGACAAGTCAAACATTACTCTCTTTTTCTGGAAGAGCAAGAATTCTGTAGGATTTTCAGTTTTGGTTGAAAAAAAAATTTTAAAGAAATCACACAGTTTTTCGTCCAAATTTTTTTGTTTTAAGAAGTTTTCAGGAGAAAAATGTTTTCGCTCAGGTTAGACCAGTTTTGGGATGCTTGAGAAAAACCTGGTGAATTTTAAACATATGAGGACAGACAGGCATATTGAAGAAATATCACGGATTCCTGGACCATAAATATTATTCGGCAAAAAATCAATTTAAGTGCTTTTAAAATAAAGGAAATTTTTAACACCTCCAATCATCTAGAGGTTTTGGATTTAAATCCATTTTTCTGTAAGTCTAAGTAAAAATATTCTTTTTCATCAAGTCAGGAATTTAAAAAATGGACGAAATATAATAGGATATATAATCGGTAAAATTGTTTTTTTAGGTTACAAAACTATTTTTATACCATTATGTTTTTTGCACTGGGCGTTTGGCTAACGACATTAGAATTACAAAATTATGTTTTTTTAATATATATATATATACAATTTGTAAACCTGGCATACAAAAAAAAAATACCAAAATATCAATTTTAAGTTCATAATAAAATAGATTTTAAATTGGAACGTAGTTAAATTGTTGTTATTTAATACACACTTTTTTGCGGGTAAGTGGGCACAAATAATATTTTCATTATAAAAAAAAGTTAAAAAATACCTTTAATTTGAATTAACGATGATATAAGCTTATATCCTCGTTGTTTTAATATAATTTCCACCACATCACCCATTTATTTAGCTCCACCAACAAAAAAAATTTAAGGACGATCCTAGCTGATATCAGAGACCTTTCTTTTGACGCCATTTCACTTATCTATTATATTTGAAGTGTCAATTTTTGTCTTATTTAAGTTTTGCTAGAATTCCTTGTCTATATGTGTACACTTGATTTTAAAAAAAAACGCATAAATGCAGTCACAAAATTGACCTTTCTAAAAGTGTATAATATATACGGACTACCAGCTAAAATGCCTAAAAACTTCAAAGTACGACAATTTGTCATATTGTTTAAAAAAGGTCTCTAAAACTGAAAATATTTTTTTACTTAAGTTAAAGGCAACCTTATTTTTATATTAAATTTTGCATAATACAAAAAATCAGCAAAAATAATGTTTTAGTAGTAAAGTCTTTATTAAACAATATCAAATTATTACTCGAGTAACGGACGAAGGCTGTTCTATAAAGAGGGCGATAACCCATTTTGGAGTTGATAAAATAGCAATAACACGATGGAAACAGCGCTGGATTGAAAACAATTCGACGAATAGGAAACTTGGATTAGAACAAAAACGATGGTAAACTTAATACTAATTATTTTAACTTAAAAAAGAATTAAAATAAATAATTTAGTATTTAATAGGATCACCATTTTTCTCTATTACAAGCTGCAAACGTCTGGGCATTGAAAAGGTTAAATTTTGAAAATACTTATGGGCTTCTGAGAGCTGATCCAATGCGCGATAAATAGCTTTTTTTTATTTAATTTAAAAACGTTTATTAATCCAAAAGAAATACAATAGATTAATTGGCTATTATGGCAGCCTCCCGAGCTTTACAACCTAGGTGCTGTTTAAGCCGTTAGAACCATATTTTCAAAAAGCATCGCTTAACTCTTCAGCATTTCGTGGTCTCCAATTCTTTTGGTATATTATTTTAACGATTCGACCCCATATATTTTCCATTGGGTTAAGGTCAGGGCTGTTGGCTGGCTAAGGAAGTGTTTCTATATTATTATTCTGAAACCATTGGCGAACAACATTAGCCGTGTGTACTGGGCAGTTGTCCTGCTGATAAACGAAGTCATTATTTTCATGTAAAGCCTGCACAGATGGCAACATAACGTTTTCAAAGATTTCAATATATCGTTCACTATTGAATCTTCCTTCGATTCTCCAAAAAAACTCCAAACCTCTAGCACTACACCAGCCCCACATGTTTACAGAAAAATGTCCAGCTTTTTTAATTTGGTTTATATATTCGGGTTCAAATCTAGAATTTGGACGATAAACTAAAATTCTCCTACTGCTTGAAGATGATTGAAACATTTTTTCGTCAGTGAAAACCACCCTCTCCCAGAAGTCATTATCACGAAGAACGTTGTTCAGTGCAACAATCACTCTGGCCTGTTTTTGTTCTTCTGTTAGAAAAGGCTTCTTTGCAGCAAGTCGACAAGAGACTTCTGATTTCGTTACTCTTCTATTTACTGTTGCTAAAGAACCCGGAAATAATGTTACATTAGCTGCTTCAACCGACGTTGAAAAAGGATTTTGTCTGAGATGGTCAATAAGTCTCTCATCTTGACTTCAAAACTTACTTTTAGTCGTCCTGATCCATCTTTTCTATCCGTAAGAATTATTTTCAATCCAGCGCTTTTTCCATCGCATTATCCTCATTTTATCAACTCCAAAATGGGCGGCCGCTCTTCTTATAGACCAGCCGTCTTCTATAACTCGAGTGATAATTTGAACTTTTGTAAATGTTGATATCTGTGGCATTTTTAAGGATGTCACACTGAATTTTAAGCTGTCAGGCATACTAAGCTGGTGGTACCTTATAATAGTATACACTAATGGAAAGCTAAATTTTGTGGCATAGGAAAAAATGCATGTATGAGTTTTTTTTGAAATCAAGTGTACCTATTACTGTTTATGATAACTTTTCTTTTCTCTGTTTTTTTTTTTAAATAAAATTTACTTACCATACGCCCCTGTCCAAATTCCCAAAATTTGTCCCATTTGCTGTATATTCGCATTTTCCTAAAAATAATAATAAGGAAAAATTAACCAAATATTTGTAAACAAAGTGGTTTTTTTCTTTGGTTTCAAAAAATTGGCCTTCTTCTTCAGAAGGGACAATACCTTAGAAACTGTAAGTAGGTACCTATCATGGAAGTCGATTTAAAAAAATATCTATTAAGTAAAAAGAGCCTGATAATAGGGTTCTATTATGCTGGTATTAAATATTTAATGGGTTATGTGGTTGCCTTATTGAAAATTGGAGGTTAAAAAACACCAACAGTAACTTTTTTTTTAATAAGAAATATTTTGCTGTATTTCTTAGTAATATTAGTAGTAGGCATTCAACAATCTGTCTAACTACCATTATTTTTACCTACTTCAGTATAATAAGTATGATTATTTTTTATTATTTTGAAATTTTTAAATACCTAACCTTAGGAACGGATTTTTCGCCGCAATTACTACACGCCAATAATTAGTAGCAGGGGGCCGGGCTAGGCGCCTCGCAATTAGGCCGCTTCCTTGGCCCTTTATGCCATAGCCCGTTTTTTCACCCCTATCTTCCTGCCTCCGCTACGCGCCCTACGTTTTTTTTTTATTGGAAGACAAATTAAAAAAAAAAACAAATAATAACCAACCCAACCAAAACCAACCCTACCCAACGAACCAACCCGGCCCAACCGAGAGCCTCCCCCTTTTTGCAATCTAACCAAATAAATCCTGCTGGGGTGCGTTTGAAAATAAAAGGTGATGGTGTGAAAGATTTAAACACAAAAGCCCTAACTAGAAATGTGTGAGTTCGTGTAAGATTCGTTCACTAAGATCGAATCACGTGCGAGTATTGAATCATCGAATCATGTTTGCTCGATATGATTAAATCAGTCAAATGAGTCAAATGACCGACGAAGACAGAATGAATCAAACTAGTGAATCAAATCAGAATGGATCAACGACTGACTGACCCACTGTGGCGATACACTGAATCTATTGGAATAGACATAGAAATAATAGGTCGATCGTTTCGTTCATTCGTTCCTTTGATTCGAATTCCTGCGCGCAGGGTAAACTGTATGAAAATATAGATTCTTTGGTCAGCAGAGTAGGTATTTCGTATTTAGCTGCATCCTGCATAGACCTTTTTTTTCACCATTTTCTTTAATTTAATTTCAAATGATTAATTCAATGATCGAGTATTTCCTACCCCCTTCAGCCTCTCAATCCCAGTCGAATACGCACTTTTCCTGCAGTTTTTTCCTGTTTTATTTCTTCTTTTTGTTTTCGTGAACCGATCGTGATGAAATAAAGTCTAATGTACTCCCCAGAAATCCAAGTAAAGCAGCAGTGAAAAGTGAAAGTTCTTTTAAAATTGGTAGTAGTTTTTGCGTAATGCTGAAACCGACAAATAGAAAAAAAAGACAGACAGACAGCTAGACAAAAATACTAAAAAATAAATTTTTATGATGTATATCGTTTGATTAGAGATCAACACCAAGAATTAAAAAAAAATATTCAATGTACAATGTTATTATATGTATAGATTTTTCCCTCAAAAAAGGTAAAATATGAGGTTTAAAAAATGCTTGTTACATGAAATTTTTAATGATATATTTTTTGAAGTTATGTTTGCTTGCGTATAATTATAATTATTTTTTAAATTTATTCAGCAGCGCAGTCAGGAGGCCCCCGCATTTTTTTTAGAGACGAAAATTATAATTGTAAAGTTTGTAGATTTTGATATAAAATCAAATCTTTACTAATTAAAATTATTATTAGTTAATTATTATGAATTAAATAGTACTGTGATATTAAATAATTCAAATAAGGATAATTAAATGTTACATGAATATTTTGTGTTAATTTTATTTAATTTAAGTTAAATTTAATTAAAACTGTCTAAAGTACGAGTTACACCATTTCTAGAAGCAAATTTTATTTTTCACTAAAAGTAGGTAATTAAGTATGTAAAAAAATTATTTTTTTTTAAATTAGGTATATAATTGATAGTTCAAAAATATTAGGGAGATTTTGGTCAGGTCTTTTGTTAGTCTGTTACCCTTATCTTTATTCTGGGCAGGCGCAGTGGCGCCCTGTCATGTGTTACCTTTATTAAAGGTAACCATGACATAACCAACTACCTTTACCGTTAAAAAGACAACCAACCGAACTTGATGTGATCCTGTGGTGGAAGATTTTTAGGCTATAAAAGTTTGTTTTGTTTTACAAAATTTTTTTGTGTATTTGGATTTTATTTTTTGTTAACCGTCTTTATAGTGGTAGTGGTGTGCCTTTTTTACGGTTTTTTTTTTTGGTAAACAGCCTAGGTGATAAGGTGACCAACTCTTAAACAACAAAATACCGGACGCGGTAAAAAATGTTGGTCTAGTTTTAACAGATTCTTCTTCAAGTGCCATGCTCTCCTCGAACGTTGGCTATCATCAGCGCGATCTGCACCCTGTCAACTGCTTTTCGGAAAAGTGTCGTAGTACTAAAACCATCCCATTGTCTAAGATTTTTAAGCCATGATATCCGTTTACGACCCGGACCTCTGCTGCCTTCAATTTTGCGTTCCATTATCAATTTTAAGAATTTATATTTGTCATTTCTCAAAATATGGCCAAAATATTCAAGTTTTCGTTTTTTGATGGTAAATAAAACATCAAGCTCTTTATTTATTCTAAGCAGAACATCCACATTAGTTACTCGGTCCATTCAAGATATCCTTAATATTCTACGATAATACCACATCTCGAATGATCATCCATTTTGTTTTTCCAACATTTAAGTTAAGCCCGAATTTCGAACTTTTGGCATCAATTTGATTCAACAACTCTTGTAGGCCTTCCAGCGTGTCTGCTATTATGACAGTATCGTCGGCATATCGTATGTTGTTGATTTTTATGCCGTTTATGGTCAAACCCTTTTCGCAGTTATGAAGTGCATTCTCTATTATTTTGTTACTATAGATATTAAACAACAGTGGAGACAATATACAACCTTGGCATACTCCTCTTCTTATTTGGACCTCTTCGGACAGTTGGCCATCAACCTTTATTTGAGCAGCCTGATTCCAGTATAGATTAGCGATTATCTTTAGATCTCGGTCATCTAGACCAACTTCTTTTAGCGATTCTGTGAGCTTTTCGTGTTGGACTCGATCAAATGCTTTCGCATAATCTATGAAACAGGCATATACTGGCACCCACACAACTAAGACTTGAATGCCAAACAAGGCCTCTCTTGTCCCGAACCCACCACGAAATCCAAACTGCGTATCGCCCATAAAGGATTCGCATTTCCCATAAATTCTTTTGTGGATAATCTTTAGAAATATTTTTAACATATGGCTCATTAGGCTGATTAGGCGATAATCACTAGACTTCTTTACTGAATGTTTTTTAGGCAGCGTAACAAAGGTTGATTTTAGCCAGTCAGCAGGGATTTTGCCGCTACGATAAATTAATTTAAAAAGTTTGACCAGCGTATTTAGCGAATCTTCGTTTTTTATTAACTTTAATATCTCGTTGTATACTTCGTCTTGCCCTACCGCTTTTCTGTTTTTAGCTGAAGATATTGCGTGTTTTACTTCCTCTGGTGTTATATTTATGCCTTGGTTTGAGAATTCTTCTGGCTGTTCGGATCGGTTATCGGTAAAGAGATATTCTATGTAGCTACCCTATTCTTTTAGTTTTTCTTTGGTATCCAGTATGATTTTGCCCTGATTAACAAATTAGAACTTGTAAAAAAATTACTTTTTTTATTTATTAAAATTTATTTCTTAAAAATACTTATGTATGATCTTAATCAAATAATCAACTTAAACAAATTATTACGTAGTGCGTTAACATTTTTCAAGAGATATTTATAAAATTCGAGACAGGTGTATTTGGTTTGGGTTTTTTTCCTCAGTCCACATGTTGTTGATCAAAGAAAAAACCCTTTCCAAGTCTGCTTTAGTGCCAGGTAAGGCCAAAGTGTATTCAACTAAAACTAATAAAACATTCTTAAATTCAAAATTATTTTTTGAACAAAATTCAAATACTTCGACCCACCTGGAACTAACACTGATACGCTTAGATGCGTGTAGCTGCGAGTGCTGATAATGCCAAATAACATTTATAAACCTTTGCGATTATAATTATAAAACCACATAACTATGAATGAAACAAAAAGAAATGACACAATTACTTATAAATTTAAAAAGGGATTTAGTGAGGGTGAATAAATAACAAAATCAATGAATAGCGAGTGCGAAATCCGGATCTACGGTTACCATTACCTTTTTGAGGGAAAGCTCGCTATTCATTGACAATTACTTATTCTAAAATAAAAAAATTAGATCTTTTAAGAACTAACAGGAGATTTTCCTTATGCAGAGTTACGCAATGCGATTGGCGGAACTGCATAAACTCAACCAATTGCAATCTGCAACTGCATGAGTGATGTCTCATTGCCCCTCAACCGTGCACCGTAAACTGTGAAAAGAGCTACATTTGATGCCGCACTTTGCGGTGTCATTACAAATAAAGCACTATTTTAGTGCTCTAATTAAAGTACTTTATGCCAGTGCAATATTCACGCTTTTTTTTAGTCTGGTGGCCAGCAGTGAAGAAGGTCACTACTACCCTCAAGCTTAGGAGCTTACAGAGGGATAACCGGCACTATGAGGCCGGCACCTATACAGGCACTCGAAACCATTCTGGGACTGCCGCCGCTTCCGATCTGGATCAGAAAAGAAGCGATGGCGACCCACCTCCGGCTGAGAGATACAGGTCAATGGAGAGGAAGAGGGGAAGCTGCGGGGCATCTTAGGACTGCCCAAATCGCCGAGAGAGAAATCCCTATGGCAGCGATTAAAACACAAAGACCAAAAAACCTCTGGAGATTCAACAAGAGGTACAAAGTAGTCATCCCCGACAGGGAACTATGGCAGAGTGAAAACCTCCGCGAACAGTTCGAAGAGAACGCCGTGATTTGCTACACCGACGGGTCGAAACTGTCGGAGAGCCAAACCACAGGATCGGGGGTTTATGTAGAAGACCAGGAGGTTCGAAAGAGCTACCCGCTCGGAGAGCAAGCCACGGTCTTTCCGGCAGAGGTGTATATCATAATAATGGCTGCAACCATGGAAGAAATAAAGAACGGTAGGGAGGAGCATGTTTATATATGCTCCGACAGCCAATCAGCTCTAAAGGCACTAAGGGCGCCCAAGATCAACAACACTCTGGTGGAGGAATGTGCGGATGCACTAGAATCCTTGGGAGAGGGCAAACAAGTGAAACTTATGTGGGTACCGGGACATATGGGGGTGCCGGGTAACGAGATGGCCGACGAGCTCGCCAAGATCGGGGCAAGCACCCAGTATCTAGGGCCGGAACCACTCCTAGGAACAACCAAGAGGCAATTGGAAAGTCGACTCAATAAATGGGACAACGATGCCATGACGACCGCTTGGAGAGGAGGAACAGGATGCAGACAGACCAAGGACTTCGTGAAGGGCCCGGATGTAGCCAGACAAAAATGGCTTCTGGGGAGATCGCGAAGGGACGCTGGTCTGCTGACAGGTATCATAACAGGTCACGACCGACTATCGCGGATCGCGGTGGAGAATGACTCGACCTGCCGGGCCTGCGGGCGGGCAGAAAAGACATCTCGAAACGTTATAGCGAATTGCGAGGCATACCAGAGGACGAGATATCAGGTATTCGGTTTCCCAACCCTGGATGAGGAGGACCTGCACATGTTCAAATGGGACAACTGGACTTTGCAAAAAGAACAGTGAAACCAAATGAGCAGACTGCCAGACTAGTGGTGCAGGCGGTGGATTAGGGGCAGGCTCGGGGTAGGGCAGAAAGGGCCCAGGGAGGCCTGCTTGCCAGGCGTCGCGCCGCCCCTTCTCTACTACTACTACGCTTTTTTTGTCCACGCATTGCAGCACAAATTGTACAAATTTTGTAAAATGCCGTGTTCCAAATTAGGACTATTTTTGTACTTGCGATATGTTTGCTGGGGTCCTCCATGATATGGTTAGGAAAGCAAATAAAAAAAAAGAAAAAACCAAAAAAGTCAATAAAAAAGTAAGGTTATGTTTACCGCCAAACGATTGACTACGTTCATTCTCTATTTTTAACCTCTTGAAAACCTTTATTTACGGTAACGGTAAACTGTCTGACCAAAATCTCCCTATTAACTTTGAAATTGTTTACCGAGTTGGTTAAATAAAAAATGAGATAAAAAATGGACATTTGGCATTTGAACAAATATAAGGATTTAAGATGACATATATGCTTTGTCCTAATACGTTTTAATTAAAACTCCAGTAACCATCATTAATAATCTCTTTGACCTGCCTAACAACTTTTTAAATTCTTTTCTTTTGAATAAAAAAAAATATATATTTCATCCCTTCCACAGTACTCACTTTCGTAATGGTAAATCAGGCGAAAACAAATTAGAAGCGATAAAAGTTGTTCCAAAAAGACTTTTTAGTAATTTTATGATCATAAAAATGTAATAAAAAATAACAATGGTGTTAACGTTTTTAAGTACGTATATAATTGGATTGAAATTGGTAATGTTATTTATAAAACATCGAAAATTGATTTATATGGTATTAAATGGGTATCATTAAACAATGGTACCCATAACATATGTGCAAGTTTTTTCTGGTCTAATAAACAAGGAAAAATAAGACTAAAAAAAAAATTTGGTCAATATTAACAATAATAAATCTCTCTTTGACCTTGGTATTGCCTAAACTCAATTAAAGTCTATACGCTTTTATACACAGGGTGTTCGTTTTAAAACATCCCACCCAAGATTTGTAGAAACAAAGTTTTTTTGGACAAAATTGGGTAATTTAACACCACTTTTTAGGTTTTTGAATTCTCTAAATATTGATATAAAAATCTAAATATTTATTTTCGTCAGAAAATAATAATTTCAGTAATAAATTTGACGATTTATTTGTTTATTATACTTTTTATTGTATAAAAGCGCTTTTTGTCAATAACGTGTGAACAAATGAACCGTCTGAAAAAATGTTCATATGTCAACATTTAGAGAAATGAAAAACCTTTAAAAAGAGGTGTCACATGACCCACATTGCAAGATTTTTGGGTCGAACGCGTGTCCCCCTCAATAAACGAGTATTTTATTTTATTTAACTTCATAGAACCTAGCTGTCTGACTATCAAATCTTGCGTTTCATTTTTGAGACACTTCCCGTGAATCGATTTTAATGAATTATGAAAAAAATTGAGGGGTAGGGGCTGGTTGAGGGGCGTAAAGGGGAAAAATTCATAATTTTGTAATGATTTGTTCTGATGACAACAGAATTTTATGAAAAAAAATCGGGGGTAGGGGTCGGTTGTCATATTTATTTTATATCCACAAGGTTATATTGCATTGAGTCGTGTGAGATCGCTTGATGGACTAAGGATTGAGGAATCGTATTGTACAATCATAATATATAAATTGCTAGTATTAGGATATACAGACCGCTTCATGCTACTGCGAACATAGGCCGAAAGAAGTCCAATTTGCCAGTGTACGTACATGCAGAGACACCGCACACCTATCAGTGGAGCAACCAACACTAACTATGTGGAGTGTAGTCAATGAAACCGGAATTTGGTCAATAAATACGAAAATTTTTATGTTTTTTGTCACTGATAAATTAAAGCGTTTTATTTTCAACTGCTTAGATTTATCACTAACAACGTGTTACAATGAAAATAATAAGGAGAAACAAAATAAAAGCAAGTTCTCAAAACAAAATAAAAAATTCTAAAAACCAAAAAGATTCTCCCAGTCAAAAAAAATTTAGAGCAAAGGTTCGAAAAGTCCTCCTTGCTCGGCTAGACAATATCCGAGCCTATTATAAAAATCCCTTCTAACGTTTCCAAGCATGTTAGGGGTGATAGTTTGAAAAGCTTCTTCAATTTTAATCCGAAGTTCTTCCAAATTATTAGCCTTTTCATGCCCGTAAACTTTATTTTTGATATAACTCCACAGATAGAAGCCATTAGGCGCAAGAGCGGGTGATCGAACTGGCCATAAAATAGTTCCCCGTGTACTTATAACCCGATTAGAAAATTCATTATCAAGATATTCCCTAACAAGGCCAACATTATGAGTGGGACAACCATTTTGTTGAAACCATAATATGCTGCTGCATTAGATCCAAGTATCTAGGACCATTCAAATTGCCGTAAATAAAAAATGGCCCAATTACGTGTTCCCCTACAATACCCCCCCCCCCAAACATTAAAACAAAAAAATACAAATGCAAATTTTCCCTCGTCCAATATCGAACGTGTGTTGGGTTATGACGATTCAATAATGGAAAAGTGCTTTCATCTGTGAAAAGAATAGATCTCAGAAAGTTTTCAGCACAATTAGCCCTTTCCATCATTGTTTCGCAAAATTCCATACGACGATAGTTGTCGTCGGGAAAAATTTGAGAACACGTAAGACAGTGGCTGAAGACATATCAACCGCTTCGGCAATTTGGTGGCTAGTTAACTTTCGATTTTCCTCCACTGCAGCGCAAATCATCACACCTAGTACTTCCTGCTGGTCATTCAAAACAGTGGGTTTTTTATGGTTTCTTGGCGCTACACAACCAATCTTTTCAAAATTCTGCACAAACCTATGAATCGTTGATAAACTAGGTTCTGGGCGATTTACAAAATTCTCCAAAAAAAGTTCTTGAATAAGTCTCAATGGTCTGCTTTGATAGTACCATTTGACTGTACTTATTCGGCAACTTCGTAGACATCCATTTTTAGTTTTAAAAATGTATTATTTCATTTAAGAACTTACCAATCTGTTTCTCGAGAAAGGCAGAAATAAAACAAAATAAATTTAAAAAAAGATAACACTGCAGCGTGCTTCGAATCCACCTCGGTCGTACGGCACGGAGAGTAAATTGGACTTGATTCCCCCTATGTTCGCAGTAGCCTGAAGCTCATTGTATAAAGTCTGATTGTGTATATTATATTTTGGTAATTTTTAAAAAATATTTAACTTTTATATTCTATATACCTATGACCTACCAGTTAGGATTAATTTAATTACTTTTTGTATTTTATTTTATGTTTTAGATCCGGTATAATAATCCTTTTGTTTTGTACAATATTTTCTTTTTGTTTATTTACGTAGGTACTTTTATTTATTTTTGGTCTAGCCTTTTCGCTTTTTTGGGTGGGTAAATTTTAACCAAAGCCAACTTTTATATAATAGTTAAATTATAGTTCAAAATTTTCAAATTTTTATTTATGTTTTAGAATGTGTTTTATTGTATTGACTTAATATTTATTTAGTTATTTGTTGTAACGTTAATAACATAATTTAATATTTACCTATGACTTCTGTAGTAGTTAGTTAATGTATTGGGTGAATTGCTAAATAAAGAAAAGAAAAAAAATATAATAAGATGAAATAAGTAGGGATAAAGAGTATTTTTGTGTTTTGTATTTGCATTGTATTTTGGATTGTATTAGCTGACTTTGATAAATAAAGGAACTTTAGTGTTACAAAATTTACAGGAAAGAAACCTTGTAATAATAAGGTATTGCTAGAAATGGAAAGGTTGCGAAATTATAATTTGCTGCAATAAGGTATTATTGCAGTTACCCACTAAACAATTAATTTAGTGATTGGGTCCAAGATTTTTGGTTTTTTTTTAAATGTATGTTTTACTTTTTTATATTTTAGAGAATTATTTTGGCATCAATAGTGTTTTCTTTTCGTTCATATTTTTTTTTGAAGTTAGGTATGACCCCCCCAGAGAAATGTGAAATGACGCCCCTGTTAAAAAATTGCACTATATAGATATAGATTTAACAATAGCGTTAATGACCCATTATATATTTTATATCGAACTTAAAATTGATGATTATTTTGAATAATTTTTTTTTGAGGGATAGGTTTATGGAATCGTTAAACCATTCTACAATTATTTTTAATAATTGCACCAAGATTGCATATCAATTTTAAAAATATGTAATGTCCCAGCGGACACAAATCGGCGGCATTGAATCGGGCCAATGTCGACAACGTCGGCAGTGTGTCGGCATCGGCGACTACACTCTGGCCCGATGTTGGACAGATTGCTATTTTCAGTTTTCGGCCAATAATCGGCAACTGACGAAGGTCCACATTACTACAGTCGACATTATGCCGGTCGAAAATCGGCAAACAGTCAACTTTATGCCGACGCCCACTTTATCTGCTTTAGTGCCGACGACGGTCCGATTGGAACTTTGTTTAATAGGACGAGAATCGGCAATTGACGATGGTTCGATTTACTATAGTCGACTTTATGTCAACGCAAACCTTATCTGCTTTAGGGCCGACGACGGTCCGATTGGAACTTTGTTTAGTCGACTTTATGTCGAAACGCATTCTATCTGCTTTAGGACCGACGACGGCCTGATCAAATTTTTGTTCCATTGGTCGATAACCGGCAACAGACGATGGTACGTCACATTAAAATTTTTAAACTGCTTAATAGTTTCTTCCTAGTATGTGGAGATGGCGCTAATGTCACTATGTTCCCTGTACAGTGGAAGATAATATTCTATATATAATGAGCAAAGATATTTCAAAACTAGAATGCGAACTTGACAAGATGGTGGTACTTCTCAACAAGAATCGCCTCTTCCGCCAGTTAAACGACTCCGACTGGTTAAGCACCCGCATTATCGAAACTTTGTAGTTTGTCAATCTCGGATCGTGTCAAGCAACCACCGACGGACCTTCGTCAATCACCGACGTCGGTCCGCTTTGACAGGCCGATGTGGGGCCTATTATCCACCCATTATCGGACCTTTGTGGTCCGGCGTGTTGAGCCGCTGAAGCTACCACCGACGGACCTTCGTCAATCGCCGACGTTGGATGCTTTAGGAAACCAATGCCGGCCTTGAATAGTTTACCGATATCGGGCCGAGACCAGCTTGCTTACGTTAGACAGACCAAATTAAGCAGCTATATGGGCGGATGGTCGGTACCATGTGGTTAAACCATATCGGACCTTAATCGTACGGCGACGGTATGTCGATGACGGCAAATTTGGCAATCGACATCGGGGCGACGAAGGCCCGAGGGAACCGTGTTTGCTGGGGTGCAATTAACGCCATTATTAAATCTAGACTGTAGTAAACAGAGATCTGCCAAATTATTTTTTATCGTTTAACTTAATTTGGTTTTTATTTATTTTACTGCCAAAAAAATTTTGCTTTTGAAAAATCTTGGGTGGGAAGTTTTAAGCTGAACACCCTGTATATTCGTATCTCCGAGCAAAAGCTTATTAATTCTAAAATGTCTGGTTCCAGGTTTGATTAACAAAAATAAGGGGTAAGTTTTAATATGAGATCATCATTATTGAAAAATGAGTTTGAAATATCTGCAAAGGCTACGAAACAATGCAAACCCGTTTTTGGTTCGCTGTGCCGGATTTATCTTGAACACTATATTTGAGCCCTAAAAACTTTCGAAAAAAAATCTCTTCTATAAATTAGGGGCTGCCCTTTCATTAAAACTATTTTTGGGCGGCTCGGCCTACCTAGTGGCCCTGTATACAATTTTTGACAGTTATTGTTTTATCAGAGGTTTGGCAGTTCTTAGGGAAATGTTGATATTTTTTTGTGTATTGGCAACCATTGGAAATAAATAATTTTGGTCACATTTTTGATTAATAAACGTAGGTACATCAAATTTTCAATTTGATTATTTATATGCGATTTAAAACTCTAATATTGCGGTATGAGAAGCTTGACATATTTGACTAAACAAAAAAGTCATCATCATTCAAAAACTGTCTGGGGAAATCATAAAAAGAGAAAACAGTCCATTTCATGAAATGCATTTTACATGCAAATATGAAAAAAACTAGAAAGAGAGCAGTTGAATTACCTCTAAGCCTACCCAGGTAAAAAATCCGCATTGGTTCTTATAAACTTTGATAGGGTTTTATAAGATTCTACGAGCCGAGATATCTTCCTCGTCAAAACTGATTTAAAAAAATCCGTATTTCATGAGGTTTGTTTAGTTTTTACAAGTTTTTTTCACATATGGCATAGAAAACATGTAAAACTCGGTAAAATCTTATAAAATCTTGTGAAATTTTGAGATTTGACGCGGTATTTTTGGCAGGATATTAATAAGGGCTCTAAAATTTTCTCAGATAAATCCAGTCTCCAGTCTTATTGGACCACCCTGTATACCAGGTATATTTTATGAATAAACAAATATTGGCACAGTATTGACGGTTGAATAATTTCTTGAAATGCATCGAAAATTATTTATTTATAACCTAAAATTAATTTAGATATTTACATTACTTATTATCTTCCTTTTTAATCGTTTATACATTGGCCTACCAAGTACTTCAGACATAAGTATACTCATTTGCTTCATATTTTTCTTATACACTTAACCCTTTAAAAACAGATAAGAACTGATCAGGTGCATTCGAACGTATAGCCTAGCAACATTCTGTCTTTTTACTTTTTTTTCAGAATTTTGACCCTAATCTCCCTGTATTCCATTTTTCTCTTCCAAATGAACTCATAGAATGCCTTTAAAATGGGGCTGTCTAACAAATTGCCCAAGTCAGTCATTAATCACTTGATGGCCCTTTAAAAATGGTGACTTTAGAGTAAACAAAGCGATTTTCCATAAGATGTAATGTTAATAAAAATGAAAATTTTGGAAAAGTGAAAAAAGATGCATATCCTTTCGGAATCGGGGAGGAATGTTAGAAATAAACTCAAAATTCGTTGTTTCAAGAGGCAATGTTATGTACTTTTATCTCTCTCGCTCTTGCACAGTGCATTGTCTCTCTCAGTTCAGCTTGAAGATCGTGCCAGATCGGCTTGAAGAGAGACAGAGATGACGTTATCTGTAATTACACGGGTGCGACAGAGATGGGGGACATTTCCACGTTTAATTGTGAATTTTGAGTTTATTGTTAAAATTTTGGCAAAATGCTTGTTTTTCGCCGATTCAGAGGCGTTTTCTCGCGTTGAAATTGTTTAAAATGTTTTTAAAAACTTTGACTCTCGCGTTGCAACGGTGACGTCCTATCTAAACGGGTTACAAATATTTTGAAACGGAATCCACTTTAGTTTTAAAACTGACGGGTGCGTAGAAAATACGTCAAAATTCTACATTTTTGTTTTAACCTAAGATTTTTTTTTGTTTTTGCGTGAAAATGGATGAACAAAACGTTCGTGGAACGTGTAGGTGAAGTCATCAAAAATCATAAAAATGAAGTCCTGTGTGAGATCCATGTAGCTTCCATTGCTTGCCATCCATGCTACTAAAACTGGCCGTACACTCGAAGGTTTTGTTAAATAAACCATTGATTGATCCATTTTAATTTGAAACACAAAAAAAAAATAAACAGAAAAACAAAAAAGTGAGGTTACACTAAACTACGTCAACGTTTTGAACTACTCATTTTTTCTCGGTTCTAAATGATGACGTCACATCTAAATAATTTCAAATAATATTTCAAAATAATTTCAACGCGAGAAAACGCCTTGGAAAGACGTTAGAAGTCCGATTATTAAGTAAATGGGCCACGACAAGCACGGACGATGCGCGCCGATCGCTTGTTGTCTCTGTGGCAGGGGCCTACGTATCGTCACTGCCATTTAAAATAAATGAATAAGTTGAAGAATTATAAAATGATAAAAAAATATTATTTGCAAGCCGTTAATTATTTTGAATTTGGTTAGTTGATGCGTTGAGTTCTGAATTAATTTATTTAGATACTATACATTTCAATACTGAATTGGGTTAGTTCATGTTTCATCGAGTTCTCAAATAAAATGATAATATTATGAATAATAACTTGTTTCATTTTTGAGCCATCCCCCTTTTTGCAGAAAAA
This sequence comes from Oxystoma pomonae, assembly GCA_963921995.1. Lineage (NCBI taxonomy): Eukaryota > Metazoa > Arthropoda > Insecta > Coleoptera > Brentidae > Oxystoma > Oxystoma pomonae. The sequence goes on from OY998171.1 coordinate 73,931,227, forward strand.
TAATTGTACTTATTTAAGAGGATACCGTACAGGTGTAAAACTTAATCAAAAACTGCTTAAAATAAATTTTGTGGAAAATTACTTAACATTTATTGGAGTGTCATTAATTTTTTGACATTTCAAGTTGTAAGAAAAAATTTCGCTATTTCACATTTTTTGTAAAAATCGAGGACTTTCCAAATAATTTTAATAAATTTAAAAGGTATTCCACTCGAAACATTTTTTGAAAAAATGTCTCGAAACATTTTTTGAAAAAATGTTTCATTTTTTCTCTAAATTGTTTCTACTTTTCAGTCTTGTGCCTATCCTTTCCATGCATTTTCCGTTTGCCACCCGTTGATTACGACTTCATCTTAACAAAATATTTTTTAAACAATGGAAAAATAAATAAAATCAGATTACAGATAATATGATCAACAGATAATATGATGATGATAATGATTAAACACAAAAAAAACTAATCGTACTTTTTTAATCCCTCAGATATTAAATTTTCTTTGAATCCCTTAGGGATTCAAAGTGTCACTTTAGTCCCTAAAAAGAGAGATTAAAAGTACCTATTTAATCCCTGAAGTGCATAAAATATTTTAAAGGGTGCTTTATGTAAAAGATATATTTATTTATAAAATAGTAAAATTAATAAAATGCCTTAGAAAATTAAGTGCAATAAACAGATTAGAGAGTCTAAGCTTATGACTCTATACGGCATACCAATCGCGAGCTAAGTGGGCAGGCTTCAGACGAAAATGGGTTTCTACGCACATTCCTTAGCTGACCGATTTACTTCTTATGCCCTGTTCTCACTATGCAACTTTTCCATGCATCAAATTTTCTAATAATAGGTTCAAAGAAAACATAAGCACATTGTGTCTTGTTTTAATCTGTTATTAGAAGATTTGATGCATGGAAAAGTTGCATAGTTAGAACAGAGCCTTAACTGGATTCTAAATCTATAAAAAAAATCACTTTACTTGATCTGCGCCTTTTTCTATTTTTCCAGACTTTTGATTTAAGTTACCATTACGTCCTATGAAAGAACGGTTTGTTTACCCTACACCGGCCATAACATTTTTGTTAAGACTGCCCTACAGGGCCGGCTCCTAAGATTCCGTTGCCCCGTGCAAGAAATATTTTGCCGCCCCTCCCAACTGTAATTAATTTTACATTTTAGTTTTTGCATTTAGCATTAACAGTGGCGCGCCCACTGCAAAATTTTTAACTAATTTATCAATATCTAATTTAAAAGCTATGATGTGTTCTATAGAAATTGTTGCAAGTCCCTGTGTCATTTTTGACCTTAAATAAGTTTTAATAAGTCAGTGGCGTTCGCAGGAATTGAGTTCGGGGCGCGGGGAGGGGGGATTAAGGATAAATAATAAAAAAAACGCAATTTGAAGTAAAACTGTGGCCATAACCAGGCTTCTCGGGGGGAGGGGGTTAACCTCAAACCCTCCACCACGGTGCACCACTGAATAAGTTTAGGTTTCGAAAAACTTCGTTCGCTACTTGCTACGGTAACAGGTAATGTCAAAAGAATCCTCAGTGCTATAACCACATTTGGAGCAATATTGATTTTTAATTTTACTTTAAGAACACTTAAAACTGATTGTTTAGGTTCAGAGAAGTTCATAGATATAAATACAAAATTAATACAATGAGCTTCAGGCTACTGCGAACATAGGGGGAATCAAGTCCAATTTACTCTCCGTGCCATATGACCGAGGTGGGGTCGAAGCACGCCGCAGTGTTATCTTTTTGAAATTTATTTTGTTTTTATTATTTTGTTTTATTTCTGCCTTGCCCGAGAAATAGATTGGTGAGTTCTTAAGTGAAATAATACATTTTTAAAACTAAAAATGGATGTCTACGAAGTTGCCGAAAAAGTGCAGACCATTGAGACTTATTTAAGAATTTTTTTTGGAGAATTTTGTAAATCGCCCAGAACCTAGTTTATTAACGATTCATAGGTTTGTGCAGAATTTTGAAAAGTTTGGTTGTGTAGCGCCAAGAAACCATAAAAAACCCACTGTTTTGAATGACGAGCAGGAAGTACGAAAATCGAAAGTTAACTAGCCACCAAATGGCCGAAGCAGTTGATACGTCTTCAGCCACTGTCTTACGTGTTCTCAAAAAGAATGGTTATCATTCGTCAAAAACGCATCAAATTTTTCCGGAGGACAACTATCGTCGTACGGAATTTTGCGAAACAATGTTGGAAAGGGCTAATCGTAATGAAAATCTATTCTTTTCACAGATGAAAGCACTTTTTCATTACTGAATCGTCATAACCCAACACACGTTCGATATTGGTCGAGGGAAAATTTGCATTTGTATTTTGACTTAAGAACACAGTATCCCCAAAAACTAAATGTTTGGGGGGTATTGTAGAGGAACACGTAATTGGGCCATTTTTTATTGACGTCAATTTGAATGGTCCTAGATACTTGGATCTACTGCAGCAGCATATTATTCCAACTGCTAGGCAGTTGTTAGGTGTGAGATTTAGTGAAACATGGTTTCAACAAGATGGTTGTCCGGCTCACAACGTTGGCCTTGTTAGGGAATATCTTGATAATATATTTAGTAATTGGGTTATAAGTACACGGGAAACTATTTTATGGCCAGCTCGATCACCAGATCTTGCTCCTAATGACTTCTATCTGTGGAGTTATATCAAAAATAAAGTTACTAACATGCTTGGAAACGTTAGGAGTTTTTATAATAGGCTCGGATATTGTCTAGCCGAGCAAGGAGGACTTTTCGAACATTTGCTCTATTTTTTTTGACAGGGAGAATCTTTTTGATTTTTAGAATGTATTTTATTTTGGGAACTTGCTTTTATTTTGTTTCTTCTTATTATTTTCATTGTAACATTGCAGAAAAAGTGCAGATGGTCAAATGGTACTATCAAGGCAGACCATTGAGACTTATTCAAAAACTTTTTTTGGAGAATTTTGTAAATCGCCCAGAACCTAATTTATCAACGATTCATAGGTTCGTGCAGAATTTTGAAAAGTTTGGTTGTGTAGCGCCAAGAAACCATAAAAAACACTGTTTTAAATGACGAACAGGGAGTACGAGATGTGATGATTTGCGCTGCAGTGGGGGAAAATCGAAAGTTAACTAGCCACCAAATTGCCGAAGCAGTTGATACGTCTTCAGCCACTATCTTACTTGTTCTCATATGAATGGTTATCATTCTTACAAAGCGGCAAAAACGCATCAAATTTTTCCGGAGGACAACTATCGTCGTATGGAATTTTGCGAGACAATGATGGAAAGGGCTAATCGTGATGGAAACTTTCTTTCAAAATTTATTCTTTTCACAGATTTTCCATTATTGAATCGTCATAACCCAACACACGTTCGATATTGGTCTAGGGAAAATTTGAATGGTCCTAGATATTTGGATTTACTGCAGCAGCATATTATTCCAACTGCTAGGTAGTTGTTAGGTGTGAGATTTGGTGAAACATTGTTTCAACAAGAAGGTTGTCCGGCTCACAATATTGGCCTTGTTAGGGAATATCTTGATAATGTATTTCCTATTCGGGTTATAAGTATACGGGGAACTATTTTATGGCCAGCTTGATCACCCTGTGGAGTTACATCAAAAATAAAGTTTACGGGCATGAAAGGGCTAATAATTTGGAAAAACTTCGGATTAAAATTGAAGAAGCTTTTCAAACTATCACCCCTAACATGCTTGAAAACGTTAGAAGTGGTTTTTATAATAGGCTCGGATATTTTCTAGCCGAGCAAGGAGGACTTTCGAACATTTGCTCTAATTTTTTTTGGCTAAGAGAATCTTTTTGGTTTTTAGAATCTATTATTTTATTTTGAGAATTTGCTTTTATTTTGTTTCTCCTTATTACTTTCATTGTAACACGTTGTTGGTGATAAATCTGAGCAGTTGAAAATAAAACGCTCTAATTTATCAGTGACAAAAAAACAAGAAAATTACGTCAAAATTTGCGTATTTGTTGAACAAATTCCGGTTCCATGGACTACATTTCACAATGCACCGTGGTTAGAGGCGTACTAAACGCAAGTCCACTCCACTCCACTAATAGGTATGCGGTGTCCCTGTGTGTACGTACACTGGCAAATTAGACTTCTTCCGGCCTATGTTCGCAGTAGCCTGAAGCGCTCTGTATGTTATACTATTTTAAACAGTTTTCAAGTTTATTTTTAAAATCATTTGTGGGACTGTGGCAGAACTATAACTTTTATTTATTTTAATCGTTTTAGTGTGTTAAATAGGACAAACATTGTCAAATTTATCAGAATTCATTAAATTGTAATTATTAAGGATGCCGATGTCAAAAAGAGGTATGTGCGAGAATTGCGGAAAATCGTCGTTGTTTTTATTCTGTCTTTTTTTTGTCATGCTATTGGTAAAGGAAAAAAGCATTTCCGGACCTAAACTTTAAATTTGCAGACATACTCTAGCGTTGATTCTTTCGGCTGGAGGCGTTTTCTTACGTTGAACCCGTTTTGAAAAACTTTTTCGATAAATACGTCATTGATTAGTGCCGTCACATCTCTGAAGTCTCGTGTTATCAGTACTTAAAAACCATTTACAACCTAGAAAATTATGTATTTCTTCCAAACAATTTATTAAAAACCGCATAAAATTGAAAAGGTTTTGTTTTTTTATTATTTATAGAATCAATTTAAATGTCAATTTTTCCCACTCGTTATCAATGACGTCACTTTTCCACCAACATGAATGACTTCGAAACGAGTTTTTTGTACGTTTTGAACTAGCGCATGCGTGTTTTGCCTAGACTCCACATTGACTGTAGACAAATATTGTGGTTAACTTCTCGTCAAGTTAGCGACTTTATTTTTGTTTTTCCACCTTTTCCAAAAATATTTTTTATATAAATAGATTTGTGAAAAGATTCCTTCTATATTTTTGGTTTTTTAAGATGGTGCCGATGAAACATTAGTTTATTCGAGCCACAAGCGCCTTGTCAAACTATGAAGTAGTATTTGACGTCACTGTTTTGAAACTTTTTTGAAATAGTTGCATATGAGAAAACGCCTCAGCTCTCAAAGTCGTTGGTTTCGCGGTGGTTGGTAAAATTTTGGTTAGAATGTTTTGTTTTTAATTTTGCTTTATATGGCCAAAATGGTTGAGACTCGTCGTCAGCACTTGCTCTTTATAGGAGATTTTTGTTCTGACGGAACATTGAATTTTTATTAAAGGTGCCCGATAAGTGGAAAAAGGAAGCAGTAAAATTGCAGGGGACTAATTCTTGAATTTCAATAGAAGGAACGATCCCTCAAGAAAAGGGATCAATGCCGGGGAATGATGCCATCCCCCAAAAAAGCATGATTTTTCTTGGAACCTCTTCTTAATTTTAGACATAAAAAGATAGAATTTACGTGTATGGGTGTATGAGAAATGAGATCGATCCCCGGCTTTGGACTCGGGGAGCGCGAACACCCAATTTTTGATAGAATGGAATGAGCAATCCCAGCTCAAGAATACAAACTGCGTTCGATTGACGCAGGATCATTCGACACAAATCTATGTCGTTCCCTGCTCAAGAATTCAGGCCCAGATCACAATTGTGGTTCTGTTTCACAAGCTTTTATTTAACTTACAATGTATCTAACTATAGTCCAATTTTTTGTTTTAGACACCGACAATAAATGTGTCAAAAAAAGTCATGTCGTTGATGGTTTTAAGCGTTACTTCAAACTGACAACAACAAATTATTGACAACAAAGAAATACATTTTCAGAGGCAAAAATGACGTAAGTTTGCTCATCAAAAAAATTGGGCTACAGATATGTTTGTTCGGGTTTAATCTTGCAACTTAATTTTGCCCAACTTCCCGACATCCGATCGGCTTAGATAGATTGTGATGAAATTGACAGCTTCTCCCTACTCGAAGGGGGTGGAGGGGGGGTACAGTTGAAGTACGCCCGATTTCGTTGACATTTGGTGTGTTGAGGCATTTGGGAACGGAGATAACGAATTTCTAATCAGATTTTGAAAATTCAATATGGTGGATTCAAGATGGACGATTTTTGGTCATCGTTTGCTAACCAATTTTAATTAACTTACACACATCCGATTGCCTTCAAATTTGGCATGCATTTATAGTTCCGGTGAAAATACAATAATATGTCATTATTAGGCACCCCTCCCCCCTACTAGGAGAGCGGAGGGGGGAAAACATCCAAGTACGTTTGTCCGATTTCAACCAAAATTGGTTTACGGGGGATTTTGGTGATAAAGAATACTAGATATTTTTGATCAGATTTTGGCAAATTTAACTGACTTATTCACATGCGATTGTGTTCAAATTTGGTATGCGTTATAGTTTCGGTGAAAATACAATAATATGGTACCTATTCTCAGGTATACCCACCTCCCTTTAACGAAGGAAGTGGAGGGGGAAAAAGATTTAGTTTGTTAGATTTCAATCAAAATTGGCAAACAGGGGTTTTTAAGGAGGGGGATTATGAATTTTTGATCATATTTGAAAATTTCAATATGGCGGATTCAAAATGGACGATTAAGGGTACAAATCTAAAAATTAAGGGTGTGCGTTGCTCAGGTATACCCACCTCCCTCTAACGAAGGAAGTGGAGGGGGAAAAAGATTTAGTTTGTTAGATTTCAATCAAAATTGGGTTTTTAAGGAGGGGGATTATGAATTTTTTATCAGATTTGAAAATTTCAATATGGCGGATTCAAAATGGACGATTAAGGGTACAAATCTAAAAATTAAGGGTGTGCGTTTATAGTTCCGGCGACAATACAATAATATGAGATTTTTCGGGAAGGGGATATGAATTTCTGATCAGATTTGAAAATTTTAATATGGCGGATTTAAAATGGCCGATTTAAGGTACAAATCTAAAAATTAAAAAAAAAAATATTAAAAAAAGCTTCTAAACAACAAGCTTTTATCAAATGCACTCAAAAGTACAAAATAATGTTTTATCTTTCTTATAACATAATAAAAGCGATGGGCACAAATTAAAAATTTTAACTTTACAATGACTAGTACAAAGGAAGAACTAAATTCTTCTTCTTTTCGAATGATAAACATAATGCTTTCATTTAAAGAAGCTGAGAACGGGTGAGATTGCCGTGCTTGCCAAGTCTTTGAAAATGTCCTTAGGTTATAGAGTAATACAAACTGTTTCTTAGGTGAATCGTCGATGTGACCGATATACGATACCTAAAGTTAAAATTTTTAATTTGCGCCCGTCGCTTTTAAAAGCTTGTTCTTTAAAAGTTTTTTTTAATAAAAATGTATTAATATTTCAAGCAGCGAGTGGTTATAACAGAAATCGATTTTCGGGACAAAATGACCCCAAATTTTGTAAACAAGACGATACACGAGTGCACCTTGATTAGTGTCAACATCAGTGACTAAATTTAAGGAAAAGGAATTTTAGCATTAATCAGCTGTTTACTGAAGGTTAAAGGAAAAAGTTACGGAAAAGGAAAATTAATTTAACCATGAACCAGCCTTTAGTTCAGAAACCATTTTTTAATAATAAAATAATATCTACTTACTTAGAAGTTTTGACTGGAACTAAATGAAGTAGGAACACTTGTGAACACAAAAAAAACACTAATAAAGTTACTATTTTCACCAAAACCCGATCTAGAAGGTCCAAGACTAGCTTTAAAATCTTTAAATATCCAAGATAAGAGTCTAGGTAAAAATCAATGTAAATCGATTGATATTGATCGCAAAGTCGATTGATATCGATTCCAAAATCGATCGATCGGTGACCGTGTCTTTACGCGGGTTCAGTTTACTAATAACTGCGTAAGATCAAGGTGGCTGGTCGAGCTATAAGTATCAACAGCCGATCATAACAAACGCCACGGATTTACATCAGAGGTGGCGGCGTCTATACTATTATTAGAGCAGGAGTTCATGGTATAAATCATAAAACTGTGAGATAGTATAACAGTCCTGAACCATGATATAATAAAAGAAAGGTTTGATACGTAGCGTTTCAAAATTTGTCTAGATCCGCGCATGACGTCACCTGGTGAGATTTTTGTGGCGCGAATAGGAAACCTACGCATAGCTGATACCAGTTCACATGAGCATTGATTGGATTGATAACGGAAGAGCTCACGAAGAAAAGATTTTTTTACCCCTGAAGGGTTAAAAATAGGGGTTGAAATTTTAAAAGGATTTTCTGTATCTCAAAAACGAAAAGCCACATAAGTTTGAAAATTGGTATGTGGACTCTACTAATAAATTAAGTAAACTCGTGCTTCGCTATTTTTTAAAATTCAGACAGGGAGTTGAGGGGGTACAAATAACCCACAATTACTTAGAGTTCTAAATCAATGTAGAGCCAAGCAACTTGTGTTTAAGTTTTCGCTCAAAATTAATCATTATTACTAAAATGTTTTGAGCAAATTCGAGCATTATTCACGTTAAAGTTATCATCCCATTCACCTTCCATTTTCTTGTCTTTTTGAAATCTGAAAAACTTAATGTCACGCGAAAAACCTTTTGTCTGATTGTTGGCACCACATCCGTGTAAACGGACCCCATTTAGTTAATTTTGTCCACTGAAAAATATTAAAACTAATTGTAAACAAACGACCACCTCGTAATAAAAATAATGCTGTCTCTCACGTCTCTCACCAGATGACGTCAGTTAGCCACGCCTACTCCTGCGCGCTATCATATTTGTCTTACGGTATTGCGATGCATCTCCGTGAAAATTTTTGTAAGCAAGATTAATCTTCTAAATCCAGGAGGCTACGAAAATGTTTCAAATTTTAGCCGTTTTGCGCATGGGCAATACCCTTCACTGCGATGGCCGATGGCATATGAATGTCAGCAGTTTTCGTGTTTGTACGTAAAAATATGTGCCGCCCAAAATAAAAATGTTATCTTATGGCGTTGTTAATCGCATTCGAAAAATTAATAAGATGTGAAAACCACAAACCAAATAAACACACGGGTGAAAGTATTAATGCCTACTATAAACATAGAAGATAAAGTAAAATCACATTACACTATAGTGTGTGTACAGGGAGTACAATTAAAAACCGAAAAACCCACCACTTTCGAAATCAATAATCAAAACAAACAGAAATGGCGTCAGGAATCAACGCACCTGCGCAAACCGATCGTATATCTTTATTTTCATGGCCTACTTGATGTTTCTAACAAAATTGTCACTTCCAGGGCGTGTATAATAATAGCATATTCCTTTGGCAAAATTGAGTGCATCACCGGTGCACAGACAGTGCAGTTTGAATGGAACATACATTTTTCTCTTTATTGTTGCTAGGAATATTAGGTAAGTGCATAATACATAAGGCGTATAGATAGCATAAACAGACTCTAAATGTGACACACAGACAGACACAGAAGAGGTGGATATTGGGTCCTGCGACCTGTGAACTTATTTCTCTTGTAGTTGTTGCCTTATTGTTACTCGTTCTGTTTTTTTTATTTTATAGTAGTTTTATATAGTAGGCGTATTCCTACCCACCTTCTTGTCATTGTACTTATGTATCACATTTTCAATAAGGTTTTTGATTTTGGGGGTTGCCTCACGAACATATGTAATAACGCATAAAACTCCTCATAATCGTCATCATCACTACTGCCCGATAAAAAACTAGAAAATTTTAAAAAATCTTTGGCAATATTACTTCTCGCATTTCTTGCCATTTTTTTAATTATGATTTTTAAAAATAAAATGGCGGGAAAAAGTTTTCGGTGCGACACCGGCTCTCAGTGCAGAAAGTGCACCCCAATGGAATAGCTGCACCGAATGAGTTGTGCACTAATTTTACCAAAGGAGTACCCTATAAGTTTATAAGTATTTGCTAATATAGGTTGAAGGCTGTCTATTTCATATTGAAGACGGAAACATGCGCATCTCAGCCAAAAAATGGTGAGGGTCACCTCCCATCAAACACGGTTCCCTCGGGCCTTCGTCGGTCCGATATCGATTGCCGAATTTTTCGTCATCGGTACGACGTCGATTTACGACATCGGACCAGCAGTATTTTTTGTCCGCTTTGCGATGTAGGCCCAATGTATGTTTGCCGATGCAGCGTTAGAATGTGGCCCGTCGACGGATCAATTGTAAATTTTACTTTTTGCTGACATCGGCATACCGTCGCCGTACGATTAAGGTGCGATATGGTTTAACCACATGGTACCGACCATCCGCCCATAACTGCTTAATTTGGTCTGTCTAACGAAGGCAGGCTGGTCTCGGTCCGACATCGATAAACTATTCAAGTCCGACATTGGTTTCCTAAAGCGGTCCAACGTCGACGATGGACAGAGGTCCGTCGGAGGTAGCTAAAGCGGCTCGACATTGGCAAACTACAAAGTTTCGATCATGCGGGTGCTTAACCAGTCGGACTGGTTTAAGTGGCAGAAGAGGTGATTCAAGTAGAGAAGTACCACCATCTTGTCAAGTCCGCACTCTAGTTTTGAAATATTTTTGCTCATTATATATATAATATTATCTTCCACTGTACAGGGAGCATAGTGATCGGTCATAGTCATCTCTACATACTAGGAAGAAACTATTAAGCAGTTTAAAAATTTTAAGGTGACGTAATCAGACCATCGTCGGTTGCCGATTCTCGACCAATCAAACAAAGTTCCAATCGGACCATCGTCGGTCCTAAAGCAGATAAAGTGGTCGTCGGCATAAAGTCGACTGTAGTAAATCGGGCCATCGTCAGTTGCCGATTCTCGACCGATTAAAGAAAGTTCCAATCGGACCATCATCGGCCCTAAAGCAGATAAGGATTGCGATGGCATAATGTCGACTATAGTAAATCGGGCCATCGTCAGTTGCCGATTCTCGTCCGATTAAACAAAGTTCCAATCGGACCATCGTCGGCCCTAAAGCAGATAAAGTGGTCGTCGGCATAAAGTCGACTATAGTAAATCGGGCCATCGTCAGTTGCCGATTCTCGACCGATTAAAGAAAGTTTCTATCGGACCATCATCGGCCCTAACGCAGGTTTGCGACGGCATAATGTCGACTATAGTAAATCGGGCCATCGTCAGTTGCCGATTCTCGACCAATCAAACAAAGTTCCAATCGGATCATCATCGGCCCTAAAGCAGATAAAGTGGTCGTCGGCATAAAGTCGACTATAGTAAATCGGGCCATCGTCAGTTGCCGATCTCGACCGATTAAAGAAAGTCCCAATCGGACCATCATCGGCCCTAAAGCAGATAAGGATTGCAATGGCATAATGTCGACTATAGTAAATCGGGCCATCGTCAGTTGCCGATTCTCGTCCGATTAAACAAAGTTCCAATCGGACCGTCGTCGGCCCTAAAGCAGATAAAGTAGGCGACGGAATAAAGTCGACTATAGTAAATCGGGCCATCGTCAGTTGCCGATTCTCGACCGATTAAAGAAGGTTTCTATCGGACCATCATCGGCCCTAACGCAGATAAGGTTTGCGACGGCATAATGTCGACTATAGTAAATCGGGCCATCGTCAGTTGACGATTCTCGTCCGATTAAACAAAGTTCCAATCGGACCGTCGTCGGCCCTAAAGCAGATAAAGTAGGCGTCGGCATAAAGTCGACTATAGAAAATGGGGCCATCGTCAGTTGCCGATTTTCGACCGATTAAACAAAGTTCCAATCGGACCATCGTCGGTCCTAAAGTGGTGTCGGCATAAACCCTACTGTAGTAATGTGGACCTCCGTCAGTTGCCGATTATTGCCCGAAAACTGAAAATCGCAATCTGACCAACATCGGGCCAGAGTGTAGTCGCCGATGCCGACACACTGCCGACGTTGTCGACATTGTCCTGATTCAATGCCGACGATTTGTGTTTGCTGGGCTATGTATCATATTTTATACCGCGAACGCTTGTACTATAATATCCCAACAGTAGCCAGGAAAGTATTTATATATGTATCACTGACGGTGGTGCAATGAATGATTTTAATAATAAATCTGCCTTACAAATTTCAGACAATGCAATATATATTGAGTTAGTCAAAAGACGTTGTTTTCTACTTATTTTGCCCACCAGATTTAAAAAAAAAAGCTACAAACGAAAATGCTTCTTTGGCCTTGAAATTTTCTTGGGTTGTTCAGTTTTAAAACTCTCAACAAAAATATCTGAAGGACGTTTAAAAATATATCCCTACTTCACGGCAATTCCAAGCGCGATAAAGGTTTTTGTAATTTTTTTTCGATTTTTGTATTTAAATAACTAGAACCACCAAAAAAGTCCCTGCCAAAAAAACCTCATAAAAGATCATAGCAAATAACAGAAGAAACATCCTAAGTTTTTATAATCTATGCTCATATAAATTTATGATATTTTATAATTTTTGACTAGTGAAACACAAATCCCGCATAGGACTTCATGATATTTTATCAGCCAGTTGGATTATAAAAGTTTACAATATTTTATGATTTTTATCATGACAATTCCTTATAAAGGTTTATAAGATTTTATAAGATCTACCTGTAACATTCGAAAATAAAAAATTACAGCTCAACTTTAGCAGTTGTAGTAGTAGTAATAAATAGTAGTAGAAGTAATAGCAATAATCTAATACAAAATTGTTCTCATATAAGTAGTTATTTATCGCCAGGAACTGTGTGAGAGATGTTACTTTGATAAATTTCTATGAGTTTTCATAAGTAAGTAAGTAAGTATTTTTTTACAAGCTTTTTTTAACTTAATTTTCACCAACTTCCCGACTTCCGATCGAATTCAAATTTGGCATGTGTGTGGAGGAGGGGTACAGTTGAAGAACACAAGAATATAGTGTGATGAAATTTACATCTCCTCCCTACTCGAAGGGGGTGGAGGGGAGTACAGTTGAAGTACGACCGATTACGGTAAAATTAGGTGTGTCGGGGCACTTGGAGATGGAGATAACGAATTTATAATCAGATTTGGTAAATTCAATATGGCGGAATCAAGATGGACAATTTTTGGTCATCTTTTGCTAACCCATTTTAACTAACTTACACACATCCGCTTGCTTTGAAATTTGGCTTGCATTTATAGTTTCGGTCACAATACAATAATATGTCATTATTAGGCACCCCTTCTTCCTACGAGGGAAGTGGAGGGGGAAAAACACCTAAGTTTGTCCGATTTCAACCAAAATTGATATACGGGGGCTTTTGGGGATAAGGAATACGAATTTTAGATCAGATTTTGAAAATTCAATATGGCGGATTCAAGATGGACGATTTTCGGTCATGTTTTACTAACCAATTTTATTTGACTTATCCACATCCGATTGTGTTCAAATTTGGTATGCGTTTATAGTTCCGGTAAAAATGCAATAATATTGTATACTCAAGTACTTCCTCTAACGAGGCAAGTTGAGGAGGAAAAAGGTTTAGTTTGTTCGATTTCAATAAAAATTGGCATACAGGGGTTTTTAATAAGGGGGATTATGAATTTTTGATCATATGGGATAATGAGTCAAAAATTATTTTACTAAGTAAGTATACTAAGTATAGCTTGTTTTAATTAGTTTTCAGGTGGTCGAAAATAAAACCGATAAAAATCAGATGTGATTTTATGGGTTTTAATGAGGTTCTTTTTGCAGGGTGAACACATAAAAATCTATAAAATGTTGAAATGTGAAAGTGAATATCTCAAAAAGTAATCAATAGATCGCTGGGCAGGACGTAGACGTTATTTCATAAAAACTGGTTCACGGAAACAAATTTTTATGTAAACTCGCATAAAGTAAAGTTATTACTAATTATAAATAAACTTAAATTATAAATTAAAAGTACTAAATTTTAAGAATACTCTCCTTTGTCTTGAGTAATGGTGTATAAAAAGTCACAAACAGCAACAAAACAAAGTTTTAAATTTGGACCTTTTATCATCCGATGGTTTAGAAAAACCGTTTTTCTAACCGTTTCCAAAATTTTTGAAAGTTTAAATTAATGTATCATTTCCTTAAAAAAAATATTTAAAAAATTTGGATTTCAAAAAAATGCCAATTTTTAGAATTTATAATTATCCTATTAATGTAACGGTATTTTAAATTAATTGCAAATATTGACACATTAATTGATTAACCACGTAATTATTTACGCACATTTTTTCAAAAATGACCCTTGCTTTACAAAAAATCACTATAATTTAACTGCTCAAAAATATAGGTCTACTTAGGATTTTTTATTTAGTTTTATGCAAATTAACCAATTAAAATATTAGAACCATCCAAAAACCTGCCACGACCCACATTTCTTCTCGCCCTCAAACCTGAGCATTAAGAAGACTATTCTTGCCGATTCTTATTTAAAATGCATGTTTTTCTAGGGAAGCAGTGCTATCCCTAGAAAAACATCTTCTTCTTCTTCAAGTGCCATGCTCTCTCCGAACGTTGTCTATCATCAGCGCGATCCACTGCTTTTCGGAAGTGTCGTAGTACTAACATCATACCATTATCTAAGATCTACGACACGGACCTCTTCATCCTTCAATTTTGCCTTCTATTATCAATTTTAAAAGTTTATTTTTGTCATTTCTCAAAATATGCCCTAAATATTCAAGTTTTCGTTTTTTGATGGTAATAAAACTTCAAGGTCTTTATTTATTCTAAGCGTAACATCCACATTAGTTACTCTGTCCATCCAAGATATCCTTATTATTCTACGATAACACCACATCTCGAATGCCTCTAACTTTTTACACTTGGCCTCAGTCAGTGTCCATGCTAAAAACATAACACCGAAGCACACGAATTCGGAGAGTGGTATTAAGATCACGACTAGACAACACCGATTTCATTTTGATAGAAGATGATCTGGCCTGTTCAATTTTTGCACGAACTTCTTGCATGTTGTCCCAGTTCTCATTGAGGAGGCAACCCAAATTCGTTCTTCTTGCTTTCGTTCGAATTGCTGCCCATTTACTTCTAACATACCTCTGATGTTCTTTTCCTTGGATATGACCATCCATTGTGTTTTTCCAACATTTAAGTTAAGCTCGAATTGCGAACTTTTGGTAGCAATTTGATTCAACAACTCTTGCAGGCCTTCCAGCGTGTCTGCTATTATGACAGTGTCGTCGGCATATCGTAGGTTGTTAATTTTTATGCCGTTTACGGTCAGACCCTTTTCGCAGTTATGAAGTGCATTCTCTATTATTTTGTTACTATAGATATTAAACAACAGCGGAGATAATATGCAACCTTGGCACACACCTCTTCTTATTTGGACTTCTTCGGACAGTTGACCATCAACCTTTATTTGAGCAGTCTGATTCCAGCATAGATTATAGCGATTATCTTTAGATCTCGGTCATCTAGACCAACTTCTTTTAGCGATTCTATGCGCTTTTCGTGTTGGACTCGATCAAACGCTTTCTCATATTCTATGAAACAGATATACTGGCACCGACACATCCCTAGACCGCTGAACTAAAACTTGAATGCCAAACAGGGCCACTCTTGTCCCGAACTCACCACGAAATCCAAACATCGTGTCGCCCATAAAGGATGGACACATGCATTTTCCTTAAATTGTTTTATGGATAATCTTTAGAAATATTTTTAACATATGGCTCATTGTGTGGCCGCCATCTAGCGGAATTTGCAGACATCTTTACAACGGTTATTATTGCAACTATGATTTATGCTCACAATGAAAGAGTGGCGACAATTTTTTCTCATGAAAGCAGTCCGCAGATAAGAACAAACTGGCACCATTGCTCAATATACCTGTTTCTTTTGTGCGCGCAGAACTTTCTATGCCATTTCTGTTTGATTTATTGAAATCCTATCCCTAAGGAAAATCTTAGGAACCCTGTATATAGCTACACGACGAACTTATACAATAATATCATATTGTGTATATGTTTAAATCTAAAAACATTTTTTTTTAAATTAACAAACTAATCTAACAAAATCTAGGTCGGTACGCAACGGTTTTTCAGGCGGAGGTATATGCCATACTGGCAGCCGCACGAGAGGAAGAATTAAGGACCGGAGCAGAAGATAAGAGGCGTTTTCTCGCGTTGAAATTATTTTGAAATATTATTTGAAACTATTTAGATGTGACGTCATCTTTTAGAACCGAGAAAAAATGAGTAGTTCGAAACGCTGACGTCTTTAGTGTCCTCTCACTTTTTTTTCTGTTTATTTTTTTGGTGTTTAAAATTAAAATGGATCAACTACTGGTTTATTTAACAAAACCTTCGAGTGTACGGCCAGTTTTAGTAGCATGGATGGCAAGCAATGGAAGCTACATGGACCTCACACAGGACTTCATTTTTATGATTTTTGATGACTTCACCTTCACGTTCCACGAACTTTTTAAATATAACGTTTTGTTCATCCATTTTCACGGCAAAACAAAAAAAAATCTTAGGGGAAAACAAAAATGTAGAATTTTGACGTATCTTCTACGCACGCGTCAGTTTTAAAACTAGAGTGGATTCCGTTTCAAAATATTTTTAACCCGTTTAGATGTGACGTCACCGTTGCAACGCGAGAAAACAAATGTTTTAAACTTTTTAAAAACATTTTAAACAATTTCAACGCGAGAAAACGCCTAAGGTTTACATATGCACGGACAGCCAGGCTGCCATAAAAGCACTTTGTAAACCTACAATGCCAAAAGGACTGGTCCAGGAATGGGGAAAAAGGGGTTGAACTTGTCTGGGTTCCAGGACACATGGGGATCCCAGGTAACGAGATGGCGGATGAGCTTGCAAGGAAAGGGTCAGCTCAAGCATACGTCGGACCGGAACCGTGTCTGGGATTTAGCAGAGGTCAGATGAAATCTGCCAGCAAGGAATGGACCCATACAAGACTAAATCAGGAGTGGCAACACACAGGGGACGCCAGGCAAGCCAAGGAGCTCATCCAGGGCTTCAGCAAAACAAGAAGGGACTGGTTACTGCGCAGGAAACGAACAGAGATAGGACCCCTAATAGGAGTCCTCACTGGACACTGCGCGCTTCAAAAGCACCTGGCAAGGATGAAGGTAGTGCGGGACTCAACCTGCGGAGAGTGCTGGGAAGAGGATGAATCCTCACAGCACTATATTGCAAGGTGTCCGGCCTACAGAGGAATCAGAGAGGGAATCTTCGGAGAGGAAGTGTTCGAGCCGGAACATCTTCCGATGCTGAAATGGTCGGATATCCTGACCTTTATACAAAGGACGGGAAGGTTCGGCCATGGTGGAGTGGGAACGTGAGGAGGAAGCTCTGGGGGATGGCGAAAAGGGCTCGCGTAGAGCTACTACTACTACTACTACTACTACTACTACTACTACTACTACTACTACTACTACTACTACTAACACTACTAACAAAATCTATGAATATTTTTCTGAGAATGAATTTTTTTTAATTTTCATTTTTGAGCACAACATACTGCATGCAAGCAAATTCGCTCCTTATTGAGTTATTGTATTGTAAAAATTGTATTTGACCAACATCTCTTTAACCGTACACAATATGTTCTTGTCTAGCGCATGTTAAAATTAAAAGACGGAACTATTAGGGAACACTTAATTCTCTTCCGCTTAGAAAATTTCGAACGCATGGCAGGATCGGCAAAAATCAGAAATGCCTTCATAAATGGCACTGGCAATGGCATACACTGATACACAAAAAGTGGAAAGCAATGTGATGATTCCACTGATCATAATAATTTTGTGGATTATTTCTATGCAACAAAAATTTTTCAGTTATTTCTTTTTTCGCGATGCACGCATGGGGAACTTTTCTTAACAATGGGGGACATTTAGGGGGACGAAACTCCTAATGGGGGACGAAGGGTCACCCTATTTTACATAAGAATCAGCAGGAATGGTGGCATGGCGCGAGACCGGTGATAAAGCTTTTGCATAAGTCTAATTTAACATACATGGAAAGTGGTTCGACCTTGCTTAAAATATTAAAATAAAAAAATCCACCAAAACAAAATTGGCATTATAATTAAATAATCCTACACACAAAAAGTTTAACATTTAAATCATCTTGATTTTGCAACAATGATATTACGATTTTGATATTGATACATTTTCTTTGACTTAATCAGATTTATACAGGGCGTTTTATAATGTATAACTAACGAAAAAATTAATAAAAATGTTTAATTGGGAACCAAAAAGAAGTTTAACTTATTGGGGACTGTCTCTAAAACTACGTAGGGTCATATGACAAAAATCGGGAATTCTGACATTCTTCCTCCTCCCCAAATATTAAAGGGGAAGCCAACCCACATAGCACAGACACGTGGAAACTACGTAAAATTAATGCAAGATTCAAAAACGTCACCTTTAAAAAGTTACATACAAACACGTGGAAACCACACGGGCAAACAAGCTTAATAGTCCGGGGTTCCACGTGGCAAAAAAACACGTCCAGAAAAGTTGCGTGAAAATGCTGTTATTTTCACTAGTAAAACACAACTTTTTTTACCTGATTGCCACAATAAAAACATTTGAGTTCCACTTAAAAAACATTTGATTTCCACTTAAAAAACACTCGGATCTCCACTAAAAAAATACTTACATATACACATAAAAAAACTCCTTATTTAAAAACACTTATTTTACTTTTTTACTGCTTATTTTGTTTGGGACATTAGTTTTCTACTTCCCCACATAATTTTTAATTATGTTGATATTTATTCGCTCTAGCAATTTGGTTTTGCCAAAAATTGAAATCGAAAAACCACAAATAATATGAATTCAAAAGTATATAGCAAAACCTAAACTTCTCCAATCCTTAAATTGGGACAGTTTAATAATACGAGTTAGGTTGTAGTTCGACCCAACCGAAACCAACTAGATCCATTCTAGATCTTTGGGTGCAGCAAAAAAATACTCTTGAAAATCTTACAGAACATTTGGTGTTGATTTGGTCTGCGGTTTTACAAATAGTTTGTATAGGGATAAATGAAATATTATATATATACAAAAGTTACCGCTTTTTAAAGAATTGCATAAATAGCCTAAAAATATTCTTTAAGCATCCTAAAAAAGACCAACACGTACCAAATTAAATAAAAACAAAAATAAAAAAGAGAGTTTTACCAACAGAAAACTGTTGGGTTTTTCGCCTTCTCCACCAGTTCTACCACTGACTGGTTTCAGACACAGTCCATCCACCAGTCGGGCTTTCTACTATGACGAATCGATAGCAAAAAACGAACTTTATAAAATACATCGGAGTACCACAAGAATACATACCGGGTGCGATTTGGAGACTAGACGCAGACACGTGTTTCACTCTTGTTAAAGATCATCAGTCGAATAATATGAACGATCAAATCAACAAGTCATGGACAAATGTTCGGCAAAAGAGTGAAACACGTGTCTACGTCTAGTCTCGTACCCGGTATAGCCTTTATTGTTGCTACGAATATTAGGTGAATGCATAATACATAAGAGCTCAGGCGTATAGGTAGCATAAACAGACTCTAAACGTGACTAATAAACTATATTGCATATCTTTTTCCATGCAGACACAGAAGAGGGGTTATTGGGTTCTGCGACCTGCTAGAACCTATTTCTGTTGTAGTTGTTTCCTTATTGTTACTCGTTCTATTTTTTTATTTTATAGTAATTTTATATAGTAGGCCTATAGTATTCCTACGTACCTTCTGCGTATGTAATAACGCATAAATCATCATCGTCATCATCACTACTGCCCGATAAAAACTAGAAAATTTAAAAAAATCTTTGGCAATAACATTTCGCAATTTGAAGAGTTATCTACTTTGGCGACAAACAACTAGGTTGCCTTTTTTCTAAGTAAAAAAAACGGGTGTCCCTTTTTTTCTAAGTTTATGGTTCACCCCGTATAGTAGAATAATTACAACAATGAAGCGACGCGATAAAATAAAACCCACCAGTATTATAAATATTATCATAAATCGA
This sequence comes from Oxystoma pomonae, assembly GCA_963921995.1. NCBI lineage: Eukaryota > Metazoa > Arthropoda > Insecta > Coleoptera > Brentidae > Oxystoma > Oxystoma pomonae. Next base: position 73,951,120 of record OY998171.1, read on the forward strand.
ATTTTACAACAATATGAATATCGCATATTAATAAACAATAGCGTAAAACATATCTGCAGAACCTTAACATTGATCCTGAACGTAGTAACAATAACAAAGGCGAGAAGCAATGGCAATGATCTAAATTGCTGTAAAGTATAGAATACAGTATGGAGGTTCTAACCGGAGTAATTTTTTTTACATTACGTACGGAATTACCATCAGGGACAACCGTTTAACTATGGGATAATATAACGGCCCTGCCCTTGCATTTTCCGAAAAAAACTCTCTCGCTGCGCTCGTTATTTAAACCAACGCTTATAAAAAAAGCATTGTTTTAGTCACTAGTTGTGAAAACTATTATTTTTTTGGGATCTTAAAAGCTTACTTTTTATATTGCATGTCTCAAATATAAGATGCCTATCTCAAAGAAAAGTTCGTTTCCAGTTTGGGCGAGTTTGTAAATTCAACATTTTTTTGACAGCGGTGGAACATCGGTGCCAACATTCGGTTGACAGATGGGGTTGACATCCATCTGAGCTCTAGCAGTGATGAAATGTCGTTGTTTCATAATACAAAAAGAACGCGTTAAGGTGTTAACAACTGAGTGCCAATAACCACACTTAAAATAATAAAATCATGCCTTAACTTCGGCTCGAGAAAATCGGAAATGTGACTTATAAGGGCCGTATTCATAGTCGCTCCCAAGTCTCCCTTCTTCCTTGGGAAATGTAAATTTTTTATGGGTAAAGGAAGGAAGGAAGGAGCCTTGCAAAACTGGAAAAAATAAATAACCATAAAGTAGGCTTATGTTTAATCCAACGAAGATTTTCCACCGACTCCCGAAGCCAGCGGCGATCGGTGCCAACATTTGTTGGATTGCTAAAATCCATCGAAAAATTTAGGAACTCTATTGTTGGACTGGTGAAATCCATCTAAAATTTATGAACTCTTTTGCAAACCGGTCAATGACTCGCTCAATGTCAATTTCAATATGCCTAAGCCCATCAGACGAATTTCCGTCATAGTGTTTTTAAGTAGTAGTAGTAGTAGTAGAGAAGGGGCGGCGCGAAGCCTGGCAAGTACGCCTCCCTGGGCCCTTTCTGCCTTACCCCGAGCCTGACCCTAATCCGACGCCTGCACCACTGGTATAGCAGTCTGCTCATCTGGTTTTACTGTTCTTTTTGCAAAGTCCAGTATTTCATTCCATTTGAGCGTATGCAGGTCCTCCTCATCCAGGGTCGGGGAACCGAATACCTGGTATCTCGTCCTCTGGTATGCCTCGCAGTTCACTATAACATGTCGAGATGTCTCTTCTGCCCGCCCGCAGGCCCGCCAAGTCGAGTCATTTTCCACCGCGATCTCCACAGAAGCCATTTTTGTCTAGCTACATCCGGGCCCTTCACGAAGTCCCTGGTCTGTCTGCATCCTGTTCCTCCTCTCCAAGCGGCCGCCATGGCATCGTTGGCCCATTTATTGAGTCGACTTTGCAATTGCCTCTTGGTTGTTCCTAGGAGTGGTTCCGGCTCTACATACTCTCCGTACCGTTCTTTATTTCCTTCATGGTTGCAGCCATTATTATCGCATACACCTCTGCCTGAAAGACCGTGGCTTGCTCTCCGAGCGGGTAGCTCTTTCGAACCTCCTGGTCTTCTACGTAAACCCCCGATCCTGTAATTTGCTTCTCCGACAGTTTGGACCCGTCGGTGTAGCAAATCACGGCGTTCTCCTCGAACTGTTAGCGGAGGTTTTCACTCTGCCATAGTTCCCTGTCTGGGATGACTACTTTGTACCTCTTGTTGAATCTCCAGGGGTTTTTTAGTCTTTGTGTTTTGATTGCTGCCATTGGAATTTCTCTCTCGGCGATTTGGGCAATCCTAAGATGCCCCGCAGCTTCCCCTCTTCCTCTCCATTGACCTGTATCTCTCAGCCGGAGGTGGGTCGCCATCGCTTCTTTTCTGATCCAGATCGGAAGCGGCGGCAGTCCCAGAATGGTTTCGAGTGCCTGTATAGGTGCCGTCCTCATAGCACCGGTTATCCCTCTGCATATGGTTCCCTGTAGGCTCCTAAGCTTGAGGGTAGTAGTGATCTTCTCCACTGCTGGCCACCAGACTATGGATCCGTACTGGATCCTTGGTCTTAGTACTGCCGTGTACATCCAGTGGAGGTTTCTGGGGCTCAAACCCCAGGTGCAACCAACCACTCGACGCAGTTGCCACATCGTTGCCTGCACCTTATTGGTCAATTTCGCAATGTGTGGTGTCCAAGTGAGCCCCTTGTCTAGGGTAACCCCTAGATACTTCAGTTCTGAAACCAAAGTCAGGGGTCTCCCGTTCATCTTGGGTGCTCTGAATCCCTCCATTTTCCTCATTCTTGCGAACAGGATCATCTCTGTCTTTCCTGGATTGACAGAGAGCCGTTTTATTGACACCAGTCTTCTATGATTCGTACCGCCCTTTGCATTCTGTTACAGACGGTGTTTAGGTGGTGGCCCACCACCTCCACGACACCGTCGTCGTCGAATCCTTCCTCTGTTAGGCGTTGTAGGAGAGTATCCATGATCATGTTTTTAAGTAGGTACTCATACTTTCAATCTTCTGAGGCAGCATTACTTACTGACAAACATCCAAAAATGTTTTTATCAACGGAAACATATCGCCACACTTGTTCATTGCCTCGAAAATGTTATTATATATGTTTTGATTTAAGCTTTTGCCTACTTTTGACCAATATTATTTCCAAATACTCACTTCTCCCAATAAAAGTTCAATAATTTGTGTTTTGTATTAATCAAACAGTTTAGAATATTTGGAAACGACATTGATTTTGGCTTCACGTTGTATAAAACTTGGTATGAATATGTTCAGGTCAAAAATACTTAGTCTCGATATTGAACCTTGATTTTGTTTAAAACTTGTTTATAAATTGAAACTCTGTAATACGGTTCTGTATTTCTAATATCGTGGTTTTCGTCTGTTTCAAACTGTCCCAAAATACTGTGGCGGGATTCTAGAATGTCTTTAAAGGAACGTTCTGTAATTTCTCGTTTTTTCTCCAAAGATTTTAGGGTTACCACCAGCATCTTTGTTGTCTACTTTTTACTGGGGCGAAAGGGGTAGCGATGGTGGCGGTGATTTTTGTTTAATTTTATTTATTTCTTGAGTTTTTCGCAAATATCTCGCAAAATATTTTCGAGAAGAGGATTTCGTAGGCCATTGAAAAAATGTATTGGAGGCATAGAGTTCCATATAAAAAAAGGTAAGTAGATTAAAATTTATTAGTAGTGCTTATCTTTTGACACTAGAATCATAATTTTATTCCAACTAAGTTCAAAATATAATGGATCACCTTGTACCTATGCTAAAAAACGAACCCTTGCTAAACTTATCTCGCAAAAAAGGATCTGCAAAAAAATGTGCCCACAGGTAGACAGAGGCGCATTTTAATATATTTATTATTGTTATAGCAATATTGTCAAGCAGAGTGCAAAACGAAAAGTCCGACCCTGGTGATGAATATTTTCCTTTGTTGGAAAATGTTTAATTTTATTTATTTCTTGAGTTTTTGGCAAATATCTCGCAAACTAATAATAAAAACCCAGACATACATTATATTTTCGAGAAGAGGATTTCGTAGGCCATTGAAAAAATGTATTGGAGGCATAGAGTTCCATATAAAAAAAGGTAAGTAGATTAAAATTTATTAGTAGTGCCTATCTTTTGACACCAGAATCATAATTTTATTCCAACTAGGTTCAAAATATAATGGATCACCTTGTACCCATGCTAAAAAACGAACCCTTGCTAAACTTATCTCGCAAAAAAGGATCTGCAAAAAAATGTGCCCACAGGTAGACAGAGGCGCATTTTAATATATTTATTATTGTTATAGCAATATTGTCAAGCAGAGTGCAAAACGAAAAGTCCGACCCTGGTGATGAATATTTTCCTTTGTTGGCACTCGATTTTTGTGAACCCGCCCCATAATTGTTTGCCCGCCCCAATCTAGGATAAAGACGGCAAAAGACATGTAAATATTTTCTTTTCTTTAAAGAAGCCTTCATTGTTCAAATATTCTCTTTAAAAAATATTTAGTTTTTCTTTTTTTACATTTTTTTTCATGCTTGAGTACCTTAATTCTAAGTCCCCTGGCGTTTCTCTGCTGGAAGTGTTAATAGCAAAGCAAAAAAAATATATCGAAAGTTATTAATTAAAAACAAATATACAGCTATTTAAAGTTAAAAGCATGTTTTCTTTTTACGCGTAAGAAACCCTAATGGAAATGGTTTTTTTTTCCAAAATATGAAAAGCTACTTTACTAAAAGCTTTGTCTTACAGCTTTGGATACTGACGAAATATATTAGACAATTTAATTTTGGGGAAACGCAACAATACCAAAAAGATATTTTAAATTTAAGACGATTTTCTCGGTTCCCTGGCTCTCAGTCCTTTGATGGTTTCTTTACATCAAATAATATTTAAATTAACACTAGAGCTTATCGAAATACAATATTACAACTATAGCCCAAATGAAAGGCTGATTCTTTTACAGTGGCGCACCTAGAAATTAATTTCGGGGGGAGGAGGTTAAGGATAAATAATAGAAAAAACTTAATTTGAAGTAAAAATGTGACCACAACCAGGCTTATCGGGGGGATGGGGTTAACCCCACCCCTTGTTGCGCTACTGTCTTTTAGATCGGTACGATTTATTTTAGAGCATAGAAAATAAAATACATAGAATATGTTTTAAACCGCTATTGAAAAAAATGTAGAATCACCCATGTAATACTAATATCTGGTATCTATGGGAATATTAAAATTTGTTTATCGCACCTTCAGAAACAAAATTATGATTGTTTTCCACAAACCAAAACTACACTTTTTTTCACTCGACGCGCGTTTCAATCCTTTAGCGGGCGGAGATAAGACTAATAATTTGTGATTGATCACGATTTTTAATCCTATCTCCCCTCAACCAAAGAATAAAGTGTACTAAACGGGATGGGTCCTCTATCTTTATTTAAACTATTTCTGGATTTAATGATTTCCATACTTTCATATACATTCAAAAGTCTTTTGTTTGGTACACTTTTTAGAAGTTTTAGGTTATCTAATGTGAATCTATGATTGTTTTCAAAAGCATGCTCGGCCACACTTGACTTTTCTGTTCTTCCGTATTTTAAGTGTGCTAAGTGTTCTTTAAAACGTGTTTGAATAGAGCGTCTCGTTTGGCCAACATATTTTTTGTCACAATCCATGCAACTAATTTCGTAAATTCCACTTTTTTCTAGAACTGTAGTTTTATCCTTGGGATTTCCTAGTAAGCTTCTTATTGTGTTACCGGATTGATATACTAATTTAAGACCGGTGTTATTAAATACTTTATATATATGTATAATTAGGATTATAAGGAATTGATACAAATTTTGAGTCGCAGGTATCTTTTTGTTTGAAAAAGGTAGAATTCCGAAAGGTCTTTTGAAAAGAATGTCTATTTATCAGCTTATTTATTAAGCCTTCGTCGTAACCGTTTTCGCCAGCTATATTCCTAATGCTATTCTTTTCTGCTTCAAATCTTCCTTTGTTTAAGGGGGGACCCATCCCGTTTAGTACACTTTATTCTTTGGTTGAGGGGAGATAGGATTAAAAATCGTGATCAATCACAAATTATTAGTCTTATCTCCGCCCACTAAAGGATTGTATATAAGATAGAGCGTAGATTAATTTAGTTCATTGTTTATCGTCTCCTGATGATGCTAACGTTGTTAGCGAAACGCGCGTCGAGGGAAAAAAAGTGTAGTTTTGGTTTGTGGAAAACAATCATAATTTTGTTTTAGTGCAACCAAAGGTTCCAAATTCCCAACATAGCACCTTCAGAAACAAAACGTAGTGTACAATATAAACAAAAGCTAATTGTTTAATCAGCTGGGTAGAGGTAAGTTAATTAAATATCAATTAACTTTTCAAAAAAATCATAAAAAATAATAAGGAAAAAATGAATGTCCAACGATAAAAATCCCAAACAAGTCGTGTCATAACGCAATAGTAATTGAAAATCAGTAATTTAAACAGGTTATAAAAATCCACTTCCGATATTTACAAGAACAGCGGCACAGTGTAGTAGCCTGCCTGTCTCCGATAAAATATGACTAATTAGCGGCTGTCAACCAGCCTCTACACCTTGAACTTAATAAAATGTTAATTTTTTATACAGAGTATTTCACCCATCATTTTAAGCCAATTCAAAACTGTTTATATGTAAAAAGTTGCGTTGGAAATCATCAAATTTGCCATCCTACCTGGGCAAACAAAATGAATAAGTTCTAAATGTTTTTCTTTGCTGGCGCCCAAACGGTCGGCATCCAAATGCCCGGCGCCCAAAAGTCGCGTACCTCTCAAATTCAAACCCTAACTACAGTTTAATATACGTAGTTAGAATTCAAGGAAGTAAAAATTTTTATTAAAAAAAACTTTTAAAGAACAAGCTATTATTAAATGCACTCAAAATTAGAAAATAATTTTTGATCTTTCTTATAAGTACCATAATAAAAGCGATGGGCGCAAATTAAAAATTTTAACTTTAGGTATGGTATATCGGTCACATCGACGATTCACCTAAGAAACAGTTGTATTACTCTATAACCTAAAGACATTTTTGAAGTCTTGGCAAGCACGGCAATCTCACCCGTTCTCAGATTCTTTACAGCATAAGCTTGCAAGTTTGCACTTTTTAACATATAGATTAGTAAATTTCCCCTTAAACAAAGAAAGATTTGAAGCAGAAAAGAATAGGATTAGGAATATAGTTGGCGAAAACGGTTATGACGAAGGCTTAATAAATAAGCTGATAAATAGACATTCTTTTCAAAAGACCTTTCGGAATTCCACTTTTTTCAGACAAAAAGATACTTGCGACTCAAAATTTGTATCAGTTCCTTATAATCCTAATTATACGAAAGGATTAAAAAAAGTATTTAATAACACTGGTCTTAAATTAGTATATCAATCCGGTAACACAAAAAGAAGCTTACTAGGAAATCCCAAGGATAAAACTACAGTTCTAGAAAAAAGTGGAATTTACGAAATTAGTTGCATGGATTGTGACAAAAAATATGTTGGCCAAACGAGACACTCTATTCAAACACGTTTTAAAGAACACTTAGCACACTTAAAATACGGAAGAACAGAAAAGTCAAGTGTGGCCGAGCATGCTTTTGAAAACAATCATAGATTCACATTAGATAAACTAAAACTTCTAAAAAGTGTACCAAACAAAAGACTTTTGAATGCATATGAAAGTATGGAAATCATTAAATCCAGAAATAGTTTAAATAAAGATAGAGGACCCATCCCGTTTAGTACACTTTATTCTTTGGTTGAGGGGAGATAGGATTAAAAATCGTGATCAATCACAAATTATTAGTCTTATCTCCGACCACTAAAGGATTGTATATAAGATAGAGCGTAGATTAATTTAGTTCATTGTTTATCGTCTCCTGATGATGCTAACGTTGTTAGCGAAACGCGCGTCGAGTGCAAAAAAGTTTAGTTTTGGTTTGTGAAAAACAATCATAACTTTGTTTCAGATTCTTTAGATGAAAACATTATATGTTTATCATTCGAATAGAGAAGAATCTAGTTCTTCTTTTGTCACCGTAAGGTTAAAATTTTTATTTTGCGCCCATCGCTTTTCTTATGGTATAAGAAATAAATTATTTTCTACTTTTAATTGCACTTAATAAAAGCTTCTTCTTTAAATTTTTTTTTAATAAAAATTTATTGTTTAATTTTTAGATTTGTACTCTAAATTGTCCACTTTCAATACGCCATATCGAAATTTTCAAATCTGATCAAAAATTCATATCCCCTTCCCGAAAAACCCCTGTGTGCCAATTTTGATTTAAATCGAACAAACTAAATCTTTTCCCCCTCCACTTCCCTCGTTAGAGGGTAGTGTGTACCTAATAATACCATATTATTGTATTGTCGCCGGAACTATAAACGCATACCAAATTTGAACACACACCCTTAATTTTTAGATTTGTAACCTTAATCGTTTATTTTGAATCTGCCATATTGAAATTTTCAATTCTGAGTAAAAATTTATAATCTCCCTCCTTAAAAACTCCTGTATGTCAAATTTGATTGAAATAGAACAAACTAAATCTTTTTCCTCTCCACTTCCCTCGTTAGAGGGAGGTGGGTATCTGAGAATACCATATTATTGTATTTTCACCGGAACTATAAACGCATACCAAATTTGAACAAAATCGGATGTGGATAAGTCAGTTAAAATTGGTTAGCAAAACATGACCGAAAATCGTCCATCTTGAATCCGCCATTTTGAATTTTCAAAATCTGATCAAAAATTCGTATTCCTTATCGCCAAAAGTCCCCGTATACCAATTTTGGTTGACATTGGACAAACTTAAGTGTTTTCCCCCCTCCACTGCTCCCCTCACAGGGGGGAGGGGTGACCAATAATGACATATTATTGTATTGTCATTGGAACTATAAATGTATGCCAAATTTGAAAACAATCGGATGTGTACAAGTTATTTAAAATTGGTTAACAAAAGAGGATCAAAAATCGTCCATCTTGAATTCGCGATATTAAATTTTCTTATAAAAAACACGAAAAAACATGTGCTTTGTAGGTGATAAAATTTCGTGTTTTTTATTAATTATATTATAAATAAAAACTGAGTACAACACACCATCAATAGACCTGCTGTTAATGAATTATAAAAAAAGGAGATGAATAGCTCTTCAGCTGTGTCAGCTCCGTGCAACCAACTTCCAAATTATGACAATTTCCATTTTAATATTTAGTTTTTTGGTTCTGATGATGCTCCTGTAGCGAAACCGGTTAACCAATCTGAAAAAAACTGTGGGAATAAACAAGACAACTTTAAACACATCTATTTTAGAACGGTCCTAAGTTTAAGTGAAATTTTTAGTTTTAAGCATTTTAAACCAACCCTCCTTGAGTTTTGGACATAGTTTGATTTATAAGAAGAATTTTATTAAATTTGTTTATTGAATAATCATCTTAACACAATATTTTGTTGGATTTAAGAAGAAAGTTTCAATTTAGAAAAAAAGAAAAATAAAAAATTTAAACCTACGCGGGGTTTAAATAGTAAACACTCTGTAGAACAAATTAAAATTGGGGTTATATGTCACTCTAATTAAAACTTACCCTTTTTAATTAATTTTGCCAATTAATACTTGATGTCACACAACCATTTAGATGGGTTTGTTTACATTTCTGTCTCTGTCGAAATAATGTCAGTTTCAAAATATTAGCCTCGTTCAAATCACAAACAGCGAGTTCGGATCTCTTATCTCTGCTTGTACCTCAATGTTTTAATTTCAGTTTGTAAAACAATTAATATAGTTGTTTTGGGTTTTTTTGTTTGGTATATTTTTCGTGCATAATCAGTGACCTTCACTTATGTTTGCTTTGCCTCGTAGTGCCCTCATAAATATATTTTTTGTGCTGAAAACGGGTTCAAAATATGGCGCTTTTCTGGACAAAATTGGATGTGTTTTATTGGTTAATGAACAACTTGGAATCCTTGTAAAAACGGTTCAGACAACAGAAAAAGGAAGTGGTCTAAAAAATTACCAATTTTATAACCTCAAATACAGATAATGAGGCTATTATATGCCAAATTTTTGGCGTATTCACCATTTGCCATTTTGAAATCTGTCAGAAACAATTAGTTTTAGGGCATTTTCTCGTAAAATTATTTTGAGAAAAAATAGCAGTTTTTCAGTGGTATTTTGCAATAACAATACAAAATAATGAATAACTTTGTGTCTTTTCTGTATGGGTAAAGGTTTTTTGGAAAATTGGTTTTAAAATTTAGTCCCCCCCACAGGTGTAAATATTTAGACCTGTGGGGGTACTATTTTAGATCTTAGTAAATCACACTTTTTTTCAATCCTCTTCAACCTTATGTTACTCTTTGAAGAGAAAATATCTCTATTGTGTTCAATAACGATTTTATGGATTTTTTACGAGGAAATAAAAAATTACAACAGTTTGACAATTTGACCTTCTACTTCATATTTCTGGAATAATATCGTCAAAATCACTGAAAATCAATAAACTTTTCATTTATTATTGTCTTTTAAAAAACCCTCAAAATCGATAATAAACACAATAGAGATATTTTCTTTAGTTTCTAAGATATGGGCCTTTGAAAATTAGTAAAGTAAACCTTATGATATGGGGTACCGTCGGAAAGAGAATTTCAGCGAGAATTCAATTATGAAGTCAAAATAAGGAGTTTTCTTAAAACCCCTCTATAGACCAACTGTGCTTTAAGAGTGTTATGAGAGTCATCAACTTAATAACTTTTTAATTTGGCCCTAAATTTGGAGAGTAAACATTTTTTTTTGAATGAAGGGAAAATTTAGCGCCCTAATAAATTTACAGAAAAGATTTGTGGTGTAGAGGGCAAAGGGTGAGGGAACAAATCGGAAAAAAATTTTCCTCGACCAGGATTTGAACCCGGGACCACTAGAATACTAGTCTAATGCTCTACCAACTGAGCTATCGAGGAACTGGGGTTTTGACTTCTTCTTCTTCACTTGGTCCATTACAGTATCTCATAGTTATACGGGAGAACAGTAAAGCAGTTCATTATTTTGTTTAAAAATCAATATCTTTATTAAAAATTTGCCCAAATGTAAAACGTTTTTACAAAGTTTTTTTAAACTATTTTTGAGCCTATAACAAATCAGTCATATATTTTGTAAATTTTGTAAAACACTTGCGTAGGGAAAGGCGGGGCTGAAAGTTCCGACTTACAAAATAAAGTTTTAATCAAACAAAAAATCATATTATAATTAGAATTTCTTGCTTTAGACATCCAGTCCATTAGGGATTTTGAGAGCATCTAAGGTGACTGTCGCAACTTGAAGCTATGCTATGCTGTTGTCGTATCCGAGTTATTACCTTCGAAGCAACTTCCTCCGAGACTTTCAGCACCGGTTTCTCCTTATACAAGGAAGAAAATGTTTTTGTCTCTTTTAAACAGTTGGTTCTAAAATTAGACACAATTATTTTTAAAAAAATCAGTTCAGTTAGTTCATTTTCTTTTTTTTATTTCTAGAAGCAATTATTTAAAAAACACAAACATTTTTCTCCGTGCAATCACTTGGAATCGTACATAAATACTTTTTCCCTTAATTTCTTGCCAGTTTATTTAGGGTATTATAGACAATTAGGGCCGGTTTCTCAATTCAAACCAGCGGGTTAAATTAACTCGGATTATAAATCTCGGTTTTTCTGTTTTCAGCCAATATTTTTTAAGATAACCTTGGGGGTAAGGTAACCCACCCTTACCTTGAAGCCCTGGTTATCCTGGAGTTAACTTTAACGCGCGTTAACTCGCTATTGAGAACCGGCCCTTAAATTACTACGTTTATACGCGCCCAAAATCGGTTTTATGTAAGGACGGTTTTAATCGCTTTCTCCGAGGGTTGATACGTCTTTCATTAAATGTCATTAAATGGTAGTTTAAAAAACCAAATTAGGGCCGGTTTCTCAATAGCGGGTTACCCAGAGAGTCAAATTAACTCTAGCCATAAATCCCAGTTTTTTCCCGTTTTAAGCCAATATTGGTTTTATGTTAACTCCGAGTTAAGGTAACTTACCCTCGTCTTGAAGCCGTGGTTACCCTGGATTTCGCTCGCTATTGACAAACCGGCCCTTAAACAACTAAGTTAATGACAGTTTTTCTTTAAAACCAGGTTTGAGTATTTGAAGCAACACACTACAGCGTTTTTAAAGTGTTTACACGGACCCCAAAATCGTTTTTAAAGCGATAAACCATTATTCCTTAAAACGCTTTAAAATAAAATCGATTTAATGGTTCAAGCGGTTTTATTGGTGTTTAAACAAAAAAAAATCGGAACGTCTTTACATAAAAGCGCTTCAAAAGATCCGTATAAACGAAGTAATTGTTCTAAACACAATTCTTATATTAAGTTTTAGCTACATCTCCCCTGTCAGACGTTATATTCTTCCCCTAGTTTGTTGACTGCTTAAAATTAATACACACACAAGCAAACGAGAAGGGGGGGGGGTTTCAAATCTTAACATTTTTAAGTGTGTTTAAGTAACATTTTCTGGATTTGCGCGCTTTGGCTTTTAATCTTTTTTATTACAGTTTTTATTGTATGCTTCTTAATACACGTATAAACAGGGTGTGTTACTTCAAAACTTTTCACCCTAATCATTCAACTATAACTTTGCAAGAAACTTTTAAAAGACATCTTAAGGATACATTTGCTATGTTTTCATGGGTATTGAGTTCGTTTTCAAAACTCATTCTATCTTTTTCTTTTATATAGCGTGTTCTTGGTCTTGATAAAGAACACGCTATATAAAAGAAAAAGATACAATGAGTTTTGAAAACGAACTCAATACCCATGAAAACATAGCAAATGATTTATAACATTAGGGTCTTTTTGGACATACATTTAACTGCAAAGTTATCGCTATTGTTATTTGACAGGCGCTGTGGTAGTGCTAGGCTATTCTAGGGACCGTGTTTAACAACTACTACCACTACCACGTATCGATTTTACCAGAGTTTTTGGAACACATTAAAAACTGTCACTTGTGAAAAAATTTAGAGAGGAGAAATAACAAAAATTTTACAAATAAGTGTTTTATATGTTGGAACCTGGTAATATTTTGTTATCTTTAAAATTAATTGCCAAAATTCTCTAAAATTAACCATAAAAATAACCACAATCACAACAAAATGGATTCGTAGCTTACGGCAGTGGTAGTGGTTAAAAACCACATCGGAATGATGTATAGCTATTGCGCAGACGCAGTAATTACCACAACCACTACGAACCTATTTGTTTTTTGTTAAATACCGATTTTACCCGATTTTCTTCGAATTAAAAAAGATGAAGGCGATGATAAGCACCTTTTCAGGAAATTAGCAATTTTATAAATAGGTTTTTCAAAAATATTGCGAAAACAAGTAAATAAAAATAACTATAAATATAAAGTTATTCTTCCTTAAATAAAGGACTCCGTTATCGTTAATAACCACTACGGAATGACATTTCGCAACTGCGCAATCGCAGAAATAACGATAACTATAATGAAGAGTCAAAAAAAACTAAACAAAAAGACCCTATTAAGATGTCCGTAAAGTAAACTGTGATGTTTTGAAATAGCGTTGTTATCCATATAGGAATATCGCAGATGTCCCGGACCAAATAATAGTTTTGTAATAATTAATTAAGGGTGGAAAGTTTTTAATCGAACAGCTTGTAAACAACCTACGCACAAGCATATTTTCTTCTAATTTTATTTAATTTCCTGCACTACGAGGAATAAATATTTCTTTTTTTTACTTAAATAACGTTGTGCACAAAATCTGAAATATTTAAAATGTTTGACTAGCATGCATAATGTTCATTCCAAATTCTTCGGACCAATTTCAATATGGCGGCTGACATATCGCCGACACGGAAATAAAAATAGCTGGAATGATAATACCCCCTCAGAAATTTCACAAAACCGCCTTATGTAGGTGACAGTTAGGAGCCTAAAAGAACGTATTCATATTAATCGTATCGACTCGTAAAATGGTACTTTTTAGCATGATTTTTCGTAATATATTAATAAAAAAATTTGTCACTTTTTGAACGCGCGTTAACTTTGGACCAAATCGGCCGATTTTCCGAATTTTGGCTGTTTTTATAGAAAAAAGTTGAAACTTTAATGACGCGGCTCAAAAGTTGACATATATCAAAAACCCAAGAGGGGCGGAGAGCTTTTAAAAAAAGGGGTAAATTTCACCCTCTCTACTGGACTTGATTTTTGTCAATGAGGCAAAAGCTCCATTACATTCTTCGCCTACCGAGGTATTAGTTATCTAAATTGGTCAGGAGATAAAAAAGTTATAAACATTTTAAATCAGGAGTAGTTAGACCAAAAATTGTAATGTCTGTAGGAAGGTGCACTGTTTAAGGCTAGCATAGCTTGCGACCTAGTCGTCCGATTTTCAGGATTTTAAGCTCTTTGGTAAAACGAGACATAGATCTTCACTAATTCTGTTCAAAATTTGACATATGTCAAAAATGAGGCGACTGGGTCAAAAGTTTTTGTGAGAACAACACAATCTTTTGTCTAAAATTTGTATAACTTTTTTATCTCTTAACCAATTTAGATAAGTGATACCTCAGTAGGCTTCTACCCCATTGACAAAAATCAAATTCAGGAACGCACACAAATTTTGTGCAGGGGGATGAAATTTACCCATTTTTTAAAGCTCTCCTCCATCTTGGATTTTTGACATGTGTCAAATTTTGAGTCGCGTCAGTTAAGTTTCATCTTTTTTCTATAAAAACAGCCAAAAATTTCAAAAATTGGTCGATTGGGTCCAAAGTTTTAGCGCGTTCAAAAAGTGACAATTTTTTTGGCCCACCATATATATTTGCCTGCTTTTTTTATTAGCCATACACTTGTTTTAGTCAAAATAAAGTGTATTCGACTTTTTTGCGTGTTTTTGCTAAAGACGTAGTGTATTGATTTTTTCAGTGCTGGTATACAACCGATCGTTTGGTAGTCACGTATTTTCGTTTGGTGATCCCCGCTGTATTTATAAAAAAATATATAAAAAATTAGTAGGAAGTTGGCACCCCCACTTTCGAATTAAACTACAAAAATTGGTAACATGGTATAGTTCTTTATTGCCAAGTTATTTATACATATAAAATGCATATATACAGGTATCGTCATCTTAATTAATTATACTGTTAAAGCAAGTCTACATTGATTAGACCTTGTCATGCTACTACAAATTAATCTTTAGATAAGTAAATTAAAATAATAATAGGAGACAGTAAAAAATAAAAGACTTAAATATGTTTTTCTTTTTGGGCATACAGTAATCAAATGTACAGGCGATTTTTCTCAAACAAATATAAAAACATTAAAAGTGTAAATAAATTTTTTTGTACAAACACGATAAAACAAAATGACAAAAACAACATAAACTAGTATGGGTATAAAATAAAAATAAAATCTACCTGAGATTTTTTTTAAATAAATAAATATAAAAACAAAACATTGAAAGTGTAAATAAAATATTTCTTACATACATGATTATAGACAATAGTGTTGCCTGATAAACCAACATAGACGGGGATGGAGACAAAAACAGACTTAATCTTAGTATGTGAATTATTATGAACAAGTGGTTTTGTTGTTTAAAAACTCTTCAATGGAATACGGTTTAATTTGACAGATGTATTCAAAACAAAGTTTTTTAAAACGTTTGACATTTAAAATGTTTTGGACGTTTTTTGGCAAGTGGTTGTAGAACTTTAATGCGGAGTAGATGGGGCCCTTTCTGGTAGACAATAACGTAAAAAATTTTGGTTGTTTTTGGGGGTTTTTTCGTTTGGTGTTGTCATTTTGGCAATATTTTTAAAAAAACAATTTTTTTCCTGGCCTGCAGATTATCTTTCTCCGGCCTGAGCTAAGTAAAGTGAAATTATTAGGAAACCTACCAAATGAAAGGAAGTAACCACCGAACACCTACCAAACGACCTCAAACGATTGAACCTACAATTTTCAAAATTTCACTTTACTTAGCCCAGGCCAAAAAAGTTAATCTGCAGGCCAGGAAACAAATAGTTGACCAAAATGACACAACCAAACGAAAAAAACCCAAGTACCAAACGTTTTTACGTTATTATCTACTACGTTACCAATTTTTTTAGTTCAATTCGAATTTTGATTTTTTTATAAATAGATGGGTACCACCAAACGAAAAAAAGTGACCACCAAACACTACCAAACGATTGAACCTAGTTTGGTTCCAAAATTTCACTTTACTTTGCCCAGGCCGGAAAAAAATAATCTGCAGGCCAGAAAAAAAATAATTAAAAAAACCCAACTACCAAACGTTTTTACGTTATTGTTATTGTGCCAACTTCACACTAATTTTTTATTTATTTTTTATAAATAAAGCAGGTACCACCAAACGAAAATAGGTGACTACCAAACGCTACCAAACGACCACCAAACGATTGAACCTAGTTTGGTTCCGAAATTTTAATTTTCACGTCAGTTATTTTTTGGCTTTCATAAGTGTTGTGCGATAACCCTTTTTATTATTAGCCTCAGAGTTAGGGGAATTTTGTCAATACCAACTGATTAAGGCTCACTAATGTCAGGTACATGTTGCGGTCATTTTCTTTATAGGCTATTATCATTCCACCTATTTTCAGGTAACTTCGGAATCGCTTTTAATATTAGTTGGGAAAATGGTCTTTATTCCCTTCCCCCAATCAAGTGCCTTCGGATCGCCGATGTTTGGAATGTAGATTTACACAAAGATTTCAAATCCTTTTTTCGAACCTAAACTTGTAAGTATTCTTTTTGAGAGCTAAAGATCCTATTGCTACCTTATAGTTCTCGTTTTCGACCGGTTTGACGTCGAAGTTTTTTAGAATGGTTCCCAGAATGCCAAACGAAATAAGATCGACCAGTTTGTAACCTAAACAGCTCCTTCTGCCGCCTCCGAAGGGGATAAAATGTTCTGGCTTTACTAATTTGCCGTCTTTTAGAAAGCGTTCCGGCATAAATTTTTCCGGGGATTCCCACAAGGTTTCGGACATGTTCAGTTCGTAGTTGTTCATTAGAATAAGGGAACCTTCTTCTACTTTGTAACCTGAAAAAATATAAAGAGTTCAGCCCTGGTTCTCAGTATGCAGACATTTTTTACATGCATCTATTTTCGAGGCATGCTCAAGGAACAATTTGTCGACCTTTTAACGTTGCCAAAACCGCCTTAACGTTGTGTAAAAACGGAATATATAAACGTTCTAGCAACTCGCTTTTGCACCAATTTGGCGGAGATTTTTTGAGTTGTGTGGAGGTTACTTGCGACTAGAGTCGCGTCCAACGTTTCCACACCGTCGCCGAAGCGACTAGGACTGCATGAAGTGCTTTCTCGATAATATACTGGAGAACAACAAAAATGCAACATCATGTATATGGATAATTATTTAAATAAAAATTATTTGTCTAAGAAATATTTGATAAATCTTTTGTCTTCTAATCTTTCATTTTTTTACAGATTTTTTATTCATTTTCAAAAACAACCAACAGATAAAAGACCTTTTCTGAAAATTTTAAGTAATTTTTCTCGTAGTTTTTGGTCTTTTTGAATTGCTCACAGTTTACTTAAAAAATAAAAATGCCAAGAGTTCGCGGTCGTCAAAAATTTCATCATTTAAACGACCATAGATTAAGGAACTATAGATCCGTCACTTCACCCTTCCCGCCAATAATTATTTTTCGCGAAAAGTGCGGTTATGTTTCCGCGTGCAAAGGAACTGCCAACATAATAATATTTAGGTTGGCAATATTCTTTCTAGAAATCTGCAGCTCCTCCTCTTACCCCTTCTAGGGTTGTCCGTCAGAGGGCACATTATGACAAAAGTGACAGAATGTCGGTTATAACTCATAACTTATGAGTTCCATTTTGAAAACTAAGGTTTGCCAAGGTTTTTAAAAAGTGATTTTGTGATTATTCCTGTTCAAAAAATTGTGATTTTATCCGTCGATTACAATGGCTGAGAAACAAAGAGTTAGAGTGTGTTGTATTCAAAGCTGCGGAGACCGTGCCATGATCCCAATAAAAAAACGGGGAGACATCGTTTCCCCAAAGGCAATCCTGTAATTTTTCAGAAGTATAGTGAAGCCGTTAAACGCGAATAAACTAAGTGCTGATGAAATATATAACAGATTTTACGTGTGTGATAAATATTTTGCTCCAGAGGACATTTTGCAGACTGAACGCAGAGGTCTTAAAGAGTGATGTCCCACACTTGCATTTGGACTCCATTTAACTATTTATATAGAGTGTTAAAACACCCTTTCCTTATTTCATCAAGTTTAGTATGGCTAATTTTTGTGTATATCAATAATAAGTTAGAAAATCCGACACTTGTGTATTCCAAACCAGGGGTATTAATATTATTTACATCAAGACTTTTTCTAATGTTTGGAATACAAAAGAGTGGCATTTATTGTTTTTTATGTACTAAAAACAAGATAGGTATAAACATTTTAAAGAAAATTATATATTTTATTATAATAAAACAACCAGAGGTTTTGTACTACAAGTGCATTATGGGTAATTTGTATTTATTTCTTAAAAATATGCTTTTTTATTTTAACTTAAAATAAGTAACAATTTTGTTTTGTGTCTAGTAAAAAAGCATATTTTTAAAAACTAAACACAAATTGCTTGCAAAGAAAGAACCGTACACAAATTACATTGGAAATGGCTATTGGCTAAATGTCATAATTTTTTATATGTTGTAGTACTCAATAAACAAAGCACAAAAATAAAAAACCGAGATACGGAGCAGGATTACTTTCTGAGATATGGAGCTTTAAAGTTGACGTGTTTTAAGGCTATATCTTTGGACATGTTCTAATTTTTTTTTCACAACTTTGTTGATTACCGCCAAAATAAAATAATTCGTTTCTGTATTTGTCCTGAATGAAACACCCTTTCCATCCAAGTAAAAATGTCCTTTGATACCACCAACCAACCGGCGGTAATCAACAAAGTTGTGAAAAAAAAACTTGTCCAAAAATATAGTCTAAAAACATGTCAACTTTAAAGCTATATATCTCAGAAAGTAATCCTGCTCCCTATCTCGTTTTTTTTTTATTTTTGTGCTTTGTTGATCGAGTACTACAAAATATAAAAAAATTATGACATTTAGCCGACAGCCATTTTCAATGTAATTTGTGCAGGGTCCTTAAAAAAAAGCGAAAATTTAAGCGAGCACCATCTAGTGGTCATATTACAAACAAACAAAAAATCGATAGTACGGTTATCGCGAATTTAACCGTGAGTCATCTAGTGGTCGTATTACAAATTAAAAAAGAAAAATCAATATAAAAGTATGGTTATTGGTCGCGTGCATATCTGCGCAGACTCGCCAAACTCCAAATAGTTCCGAACCGTTTAACACGTAACTGTTGTATCTATTGTAGCTCCTTAACCTATGTAAACGACTTCGAGAAAGGACGCATCGTGGGCATGAAAGAGGCTGGTTTTGGTTTAGGGGAAATTGCAAGAAGGGTTAATGCCAATCCATCAACAGTGTTAATTGTTTGGAGAAGGTGGTCCAATGATGAGACCCTTAGACGTCGTGCAGCTTCTGGACGCTCTAGATTATTATGTGATTTACGGCATCTCAGACTTCTTGCTCTCAGAAATCGACGGGACAGTATATGCGAAGAAAAAGACGTTCTAGTTGCAGCTACAGGACGAGTGTTTTCAAGGATGACAGTTAATCGAAGATTGCTTGGTATGGGCTGAGGGCTTACCATCCGCTTTTGGTGCTACCTTTGACCCCACAACATAAGGCTCGCCGCTTGGAGTGGTGCAGAGCTCGGCAAAACTAAAATGACGAATGGAATACCTTAAGCTTCAGCGACGAATCCAGGTTTTGTTTAGGCGGCCATAATGAACGCATGAGGTTTAGGCGATTTCGAGGTGAGAGACGAAATGTAGACTTTAGAGATGTGTGACTCGTGAACGATTCTTTCACTATGATCGAATCACTTGCGAGTATTGAGTGATCGAATCATGTTTGCTCGATATGATTCAATCAGTCAAATGACCGACGAAGACAGAATGAATCAAACGAGTGCATCAAATCGGAACGGATCAACGACTGACTGAATCAGTTGGAAATAGGTCGATCGTTTTGTTCATCAGAAGAGTATGTCGTATTTAGCTGCATCCTGCATAGACCTTTTTTTTTTGGTCACTATTTTCTTTAATTTAATTTCAAATGATTGAT
The DNA here is from genome assembly GCA_963921995.1 of Oxystoma pomonae. Taxonomy (NCBI): domain Eukaryota; kingdom Metazoa; phylum Arthropoda; class Insecta; order Coleoptera; family Brentidae; genus Oxystoma; species Oxystoma pomonae. The sequence goes on from OY998171.1 coordinate 73,970,984, forward strand.
TCAATGATCGATTCAAAAGACTGCTTGGCGGTATATCGATGAAGTGCTGCAGCCAGTTGTACATTTCAACCTACAGACTATCCCAAATGCGATGTTTTAACAAGATAATGCACCAGACCGCATATTGCTCGTGAAACGACTTCTTACATGAACTTGGCTAGAGACTTTGGAATGGCCAGCAAGATCTCCTGACTTGTCGCCTATCGAACACGTATGGGATATGATAGGGCGCAATCTTAGTCGATTACCACGTCTCTCTGGAAACTTAGATGAACTCTTGGATGAGTGTTCCTCAATATGATATAGACCATCTTATTTTGTCAATGCCCAATAGAACAAACGAGTGCATAAATAACCATGGAGGAGCCACTCATTATTAATTTTTTGATGATTATCATGCAGGAATCTTCTTGGAAATGTAATCAATTAGTAAAAGCGTCCTAATGTATTAATATATAAATAAATTACTTTAAAAATATTGGTCCTTTCTGGTGTGCATTTTTTTGTTCTCCAGTATATTTTTATGCAACCACAAATAGACTAATTTCCAAATACGATTTATTAATAATTCTAAAATACGTATAACTAGGTAACTTATAGTTAATTTTTAACATTAAAGTGGCTTTTTAAGGTTTCCCATCCTCTAAATTTACCAACGCACGTTAGTTTTCCGTAAAAAATGTTTTTAGGTTTAATTTTTATTAAAAAAAACTTTTAAAGAACAAGCTTTTATTAAATGCACTCAAAAATAGAACATAATTTTTTACCTTTCTTATACCATAATAAAAGCGACGGGCGCAAATTAAATTGTTGTATTATTCTATAACCTAAGGACATTTTCAAAGGCTTAGCAAGCACGGCAGTCTCACCCGTTCTCAGCTTCTTTAGATGAAAGCATTATGTTCATTCGAATAGAAGAAGCATTTATTTCTTCTTTTGTAGTTTTCTCTTTGTCACCGTAAAGTTAAAATTTTTAAGTTGCGCACATCGCTTTTATTGTGGTATAAGAAAGATAAAAAATTATTTTCTACTTTTGAGTGCATTTAATAAAAGCTTGTTCTTTAAAAGGTTAGCTTAATAAAAAATTATTTTTTAGTTTTTAGATTTGTAGCCTAAATCGTCCATATTGAATCCGCAATATCGAAATTTTCATATCTGATCAAAAATTCATATCCCCTTCCCGAAAAACCCCTGTATGCCAATTTTTATTTAAATCGAACAAACTAAATCTTTTCCCCCCTCCACGTCCCTCGTTAGAGGGAAGTGTGTACCTAATAAAATCATATTATTGTATTGTCGCCGGAACTATAAACGCATACCAAATTTGAAAACATACCCTTAATTTTTAGATTTGTAACTTTAAGCATCCATTTTGAATCCGCCATATTGAAATTTTCAAATCTGATCAAAAGTTCATAATCCCCCTCCTTAAAAACCCTTTTATGCCAATTTTGATTGAAAGCGAACAAACTAAATCTTTTCCCCCTCCACGTCCCTCGTTAAATGGAGGTGGGTACCTGAGAAAACCATATTATTGTATTTTCACCGGAACTATTTACAAACGCATACGAAATTAGAACACAATCTGATGTGTTAAAATTGGTTAGCAAAACATGACCGAAAATCGTCCATCTTGAATCTGACATATTGAATTTTCAAAATCTGATCAAAAATTCGTATTCCTTATCTTCAAAAGCCTCCGTATACCAATTTTCGTAGGGAGGTGGGGTGGCTAATAATCACATATTATTATATTGTCAACGGAACTATAAATACATGCCAAATTTGAAGGCAATCGGATTTGTATAAGTTAGTTAAAATTGGTTAGCAAAAGATGACCAAAAATCGTCCATCTTGAATCCGCCATATTGAATTTTCAAAATCTGATTAGAAATTCGTTATCTCCATCCCCAAGTGCCCCAACACACCAAATTTCAACGAAATCCGGCGTACTTCAACTATACCCCCCTCCACCCCCTTCGAGTATGGGGGAGCTGTCAATTTCATCACACTATATTCTTGTGTTGTCACCGCAACTATATAAGCATGCCAAATTTGAAGCCGATCGGATGTCGGGAAGTTGGTAAAAATTAAGTTGCAAGAGTCCACCCGAACAAACATATCTACATAGTTATTACATATACAGGGTTCCTAAGATTTTCCTTAGGGATAGGATTTTAATAAATCAAACAGAAATGGCATAGAAAGTTTTGCGCGCACAAAAGAAACAGGTATATTGATCAATGGTGCCAGTTTGTTATTCTCTCCGGACTGCTTTCATGAAAAAAAATTGTCGCCACTCTTTCATTGTGAGCATAAATCATAGTTGCAATAATAACCGTTGTAAAGATGTATGCAAATTCCGCTAGATGGCGGCCACACCATGAGATGATCGAGGAAAAACTAATTAAAAATTAGATGTTTTCAGGTCCAAACCACAGCTTTTTCTTGCTTAAGGGAGGCGGCAGGGTCCATTATTTACGATACTGAGCGATAAACTCGTGAGGTTGTTAACATTAGAAAGAAATATCTTCGCTTTTAATTAAAATTCTTTTCATTCTGTTCTACTAGTGACATCTATCCGGAAACGGCCAAACCATGCAGCTAGCACTAGCAGCCAAAGAAATCAATAAACGGTGCTGTTTTTCCTGCAGAGCTTTTTGCTTGCGATATTATTGATTTTAAATAAAGCTGGCCCTACACTACATTTGATATTTTCGAGGTGTTTTATTACATGATCTTCATGATTCTTCAAAACTAGCGGGAGGGTAAAAGCGAAAAATAAGGGGCTGCCAATATTTGTAACACCCAAAAAGGGGTGAAAAGATTTATTTTGCTCTGTTTCTTTACAAAAAACGTTTTTTTTACGAAAAACTTGAGCTCTGCCTTTTTTTTTTTTCTTCAACTTTCTCGAAATTTTCGTCATACCGTAGAAAAAAATTATTTTTCCCATGGTCATACTCTACTTTTATTCGAAAAAATTTAGAAACAGAGACGGAATCAGTTTTCCTAAAACGGGAGATCTTGGTTTCGAGTGAGAAGATAAAGGGCGCCGCAGGCAAAATTTTTTTAATTAAATTAGCCGAACGCAAAAATGTTAGAAAAACAAAGCACAAAATAAAAATGGCGCCGCTTACAATTTTTTTTCAAAAATTACGTAATTTATTTCGGGAACGCAAAGAAATAGGTCTAAAGAGATTAACTTTTAAGAAAAAAATATCAATTTTCTCGCCCTCCTCCACTGGGACTACAGGGGCCTTGCACAAATTATGTAATGGTCATAGGGGGGAGGGGAGTTACAAAACGTTACGTAGGGGGGAGGGGGGTTTTCGACAGCGTTTGCATTTGTGTGAAACTAAGAAAATTTGGAATGAAAATAAGTGACAAGTTTTATTTTTTTTGGGGGGGGTAGTGGTCTTGAAATCGTTACGTTATATTAGGGGAGTGGCGTGCCAAACCATTACAAAACATTACATAGGGAGGGAGTCAAAAATTCGTAAAATCACCGTTACGTAATTTGTGCACGGCCCCACATCTGACTGTTCCTCCTTTTTGATTTCGAATCAAAGTGCAAAACCCGGGTTGGACGTTCGAAGGCGTCAACCCATCCTATTTGCTTGATAAAGTTTCTACGGAAATATCTCAGTCGATTTCTCCGGCCGTGTATGAACGCTTTAGGTTAGGCATTTACTTGTATCTCAGTCCCCAGCCTGTAAACAGTGCGTAAGGACAATGGTTACAAAATGAAAAGCCGAAAAATATTTTTTTTTTACGATATCTTTCATCAGTTTGGTATTAAAGTCGAGCAAAAACAATTTTTATTCCAGTCCTAAAGGTATGAAAATGGAAAACATTAGAAAACAACAACCTGGAATGGATTTACTACGTGTAAGATGTAGTGACAACATCGCCCCATACCCATCCTTTTCTGCCTAATGTGCTTTTCCGTTTGTCTGCGTCTAATGCAAGGCTGCTTGGCCCCCTAAGGATTTGCTTAGGAACCCTGTATACATACATTACAAGTTAAATAAAGGCTTGTAAAAATTACTAAAACTAACTAAAAAATCATCAAAATCCAGAAAAAAACAAGATTTTTTTAACGATTTACACAAATGGCGTACGGGCGCGAAAACTAACCGTTTTGCGACTAAGAAGGTGCCCTCTATGGTTGTCAGATACAGTTATATTTGGAAATTGGCCGCAACGGCATTGATGATTTGGCCACATTTGTCTCGTAAAGAGAAACGTTGAAAGAATGTAAATTAAATAACTCTAGTTAATTATCAACGTTTTGGCGTCGTTGATCCGTCGTTCTTTGCGGTCGTTAAAGGGTTGCCAAATTTACCCTAGTTAATAACAACGGTGTGGCGTTGTTTTCTCGTCCATCATAGCGGGCGTTGCACAAATGACTAGTTTTTTTACTTTATGCAACTACCTAAGTAACACGCGTCCTCCTCAGGACGTCCCATTAAGGTCCTAACGTCCCGGTCCTAAGGACGTCCGCTTGGGACCAACGTCGTCTTTAGGACGTCCCTGGAAGGGCCAATGTTACAAATTAATTAGTCCACAAGACGTACGACAAAGGCATCTCTGGGACGTACACAAAAAACGTCTACAGCATATATTCATTCATTTTGACCTGCTATAATTTACATTTATGTAGAAAAATAGTCAATAAATGGTTTTAGTTTCAGTTTCACGGACTTCCTGTGGCGACTAATTTTTTTTGTAACATCGGACCTCCCAGGGACGTCTACAGCATATATTCATTCATTTTGACCTGCTATAATTTACATTTATGTAGAAAAATAGTCAATAAATGGTTTCAGTTTCAGTTTCACGGACTTCCTGTGGCGACTAATTTTTTTTGTAACATCGGACCTCCCAGGGACGTTCTAAAGACGTCGTTGGTCCCGGGGACGTTGAATGTCCGGTGGTGTGCTACTTGGGTAAGGAAACTAAAAATAGTTATTTGGGTGGAGCTGTGGGGGGTGTTCACACCATGCATCCTTTTTTTTAAAGAAATATATACAAAGTTCTTACCATCAATTGAAGTAGTTTGACTGGCAACTCTTGGTATGATAGGTGAGCTGATCAGCCGAATCGCTTCAAAAATGGTGGCTTCGGTGTATGGCAGTCTTTTTCTGTCTCCAATGCTGAGTGTGCTGTGAGATTGATCGGCTAAAAAATGATATTGTAGTGCTTAAAATACAGTCAAACAGTCGTCAAAATGCGTTTAGTAGTTTTTGCGTGATGCTGAAATAAACAAACAGACAAATATAGCATAAATGACACTATATAACCTTTTGTCCATTCTCATTCGATTTCGCTCAGAGTAATTATTTAGTTAATACTTACTTACTACGGTGTTAATTTCTTCTTGAATCTTGAGTTGAACTTTTGGCTCTTTGACAAGGAAAGCTAAGATTTTGACAATAAAGTTTCCTATTGCTGAATGGCCGCCTTAAACAAAAATAAAATATTTATAGGAACAAAATCAGTGGCTTAGCCAGAAATTGAGGTTGGGGGATTTTCATCATTGCTGCTTTGCTGTTTTTGGGCCAATCTTTACCGGGCAGAATATCGGAAAAGCGAAAACGGAATCTGTTGGAATTTGGCAGGAATGTTTATTTTTGAATTCCTCACAACCGAATCCAGACAGTTTTTTGCTGGACTCCTTCATTTTCCAAATAAAATAAACACGGCTAACAATAGTCAAAAATCTTACCTGGCTTTTTGTTTAGCCTCGTCGATAATACAGAAATCTGTAACAGCAATTTTTTTGTTGTTGAATAATGCTTTTTCTTTTAATTCTTTTTAATTTCGAGACATTGCAATCCATCCAGAAACATCAATAAATTGTTACGTTCCTAGTAAGTTATACTTTTCTCACATATGGTGTTCGTACCGTGTTCTGAACACTGCATGATCTGACTCGAAATGGTATTCGTGATGCCACCTATTGTTGATCTTTCGAAAAAATAGCAAAGCAGTGTTGTCACATCTATGCCGTGTTTGTGGCCTTAATAAAAATCAACTGGCAATTTATTAACAATTAGGAGGGTGCCTAATGCTTGAACTCTTGAACTGTAGGGAGGGGAGAGGGGCGGTTTAATAGGTGTTGAGTTAATGTATACGGATCAAAAATACTTATTTTTAAAAGCAAGTCTCATCTAGTCTTATTTGCAAACTTTTTTCAAAAGTAACCTTTAAATGCGCCGGAGGCAAAATTTTTATAAAAATTACACTTACATTCTATTACGCGTTTCAAATGTTGTTTGTAATAATATTTAATATTGGTATAGCGCCGCAGACGAAAATTTTGACAAAAAAAACAAAAAATCTTAAAAAACAACAAAAACTCAAAACCTAGAAAACAACTTCATTTGCCCTTTGAATAAGAGCTAAAGCTAGTTATGGCTGAGAGCATGCAGCCTATCATTAACGGTCACATAATCAAAGGAATTACCAATTACATCTTCAAAGGCATGAATGGCAGTTTTCCATTCTCCCTCCACATATTCTTGACCTCTCCAACTGTCTTTTTTCACGTGTGCTATTAGACTGTCCAAATAATCTTTTGGTTCCACACTCCAGTCGTGATCAACGTATTTGGTTTTAATCAATCTGAAAACAATCGCAACATTTTAATTTTGAATATACGAGTTGTTTCAAAATTCAATATAAAGAAAGTAAGACTTTTTTACTAGCTTTTATTTAACTTCACGTATGTTTATTTTGGAAATATTTTTTTACTTAGATTCAATTATGAGTTTGAAGTAATTTATATTCAAGAACAAAAAAAATATTTTTACTATAAAATAAAAATTAGAAAGTAAACAAAAGTAATATAATAAAGCCAACCAACCAAACTAGAGACAAAACATCCCGTCCAAATGCTGTAAGTTCGGCAGTTATCTCAAAACCGATGCCGCGTTGCCTCTCTGAATTGCAAGGCTAGAGGCACGGACCAAATGTTTCGAGACAAAAAGGAATAAATAAATAATTTTCAGATACTCAGAAGACTTTATAATTTTTATTTTTTCGGAAATTGTTGCTGCTTCGCCAGCTTTTTTAAATATCATATTTGAATAGGAAGCTGCCATGATGTCAGAGCATGTTGCGTCCCACACCAATGGTCTTTCTCTAGTACATGCGATCAGTGTTAACCCTTCCGCGCGTTTTCCATCGGATCTACAGACACCAGGGTGCCGATTCTTGAATTTCGAGAGAATGGTCGCCTGGGAACGTTCACATCCTTGATGATCCTTGGTTTCGACCAATAAGAAGGCTCAGAAGCTGTCAAACTTGTACGGTGCACGCGCAAAGCTGACTTGATTATCGTTTCTCAAGAGCGCCCGTTCTCCTGCTCAGAGGTATGTATAGGAGGGTTCCTTCGATATAGAGATGTGTGATTCGTAAACGAGTATTAAATGATCGAATCACGTTTTTTGGTGACCATTTTCTTTAATTTAATTTCAAATGATTGATTCAATGATCGATCGAAAAGATTCGATCATTCTAGAAACACAGACAGCACAAATTGTCAATCGGACAGCCATTTTTTGACCAAAACCGCCTGCATTGTCCATGGACCATTTATGGACATCCATTGGACAAAGGTTTTTCCCGATACAGTAGATGACAAAAAAACTCAGTCCAAAGGACTTCCAATTTTGATCCATTAGTAAGATATCCAATGGAGCAAGATTTTTCTTGGTCCATCGGACCAAAAATAAACTCTGACCGGCGGACGTTCATTTTGTGTTCAGCAAAAGTAATGTACTTTATATACATTGACTCAACATTGAATATTTATGAAAAAATCTATGTCAATTGGGCTTGGCCTGGTAGGCACATTAATAAATATAGTCATTTATTTTTGATTAATTGGTATTTTAGTATTTTAATACCCATCCTTTGTTAGGAACTCCATCCGCAAGTATCGACAATCAGACTTATGATGTTGGAGTGGTTGAAATATATAGGTACCTATATACTTATATATTGAAAATATCGCCGCTTTTGACAAAACTGTCCACTGGATATCCATTGGAACAAATAAGTATATCCAGTGTACTAAGAAAATTAGACCAAATAAAGTAATTATTAATTTTTTCCAACAGTTAACCATAAACATACTTTTTGGATAGCCAATGGATAACTTTTGGACAGAATTTCGTTACACTGGATAACCAATGGATTTAGTAAAGTGGTACAATAGTCAAAATATTGAAACTTTTGGACTTTTTTGGGATGTCCAAGAGCCGTCCAACGTTTTGACAATTGTATTATCCGATGGATATGCCTTGGACAAAATTTCCTACAGATTTGGTTGTCCAATGGACTGCTGCATTGTCCAGAAAACTCTCTCCACTGGACTTCCTTGGGACAGAGTTGTGCTGTCTGTCTCTACTTCGATACACGGCAATCGGGTGAAGTTCGGCCGTGTTCGGATAGCTTTTGGATAACTCGTGATAGCTTTAAAGCTTGTTATTGGTCGATATCAGGGAGGAGACCGTTCCCGTGCGACCTATCCTACGAAATTCAAGAATCGGCATCCAGGGGGTTCTAGAATGGTAGGAATTTCTGCAGAAACAAGCGCACGTTTTATTATATCGTTTAGACAACTGTGTCTGGACCATCTACCTGCACTTTTTCGACAAGAAAGGCCATGAAGACCGTTAGGAACGATTTCGCGGCAAGGGCAAGTATGAAACTCGCACACAGGTTGTCCAGTGCGAAGTGCAATAAAATTGAGATCGTTAAGATGGCCCATAGAGGAAGAGGAAGAGGGCAGTGCGTCAAGCCAAACATTACTCTCGTTTTCTTGAAGGGCAAGAATTCCGGCTGCATCTGTAGGATTTTCAGTTTTCGTGAACAATTTTTTTTTAAAAGAAGTGCACATAAGATTTATAGGGTGGTCCAAAAAATTTGTCACTTTGAACACGCTATAACTTTGGACCAAATCTTGAAAAATTTGTTTGCGACCCTGGACTTGATTTTTGTCAATGAGGCAAAAACACCATACTTTCTTCGCCCTCCTAGGTATCACTTATCTAAATTGGTTATAAGATAAAAAGTTATACAAATTTTAAATCACGAGTGTTTGGACCAAAAATTGTAAAGTCTGTAAGAAGGTGCACTGTTTAAGGCTAGCATAACTTGCGACTTTTTAATAAGACAAGAAATGAGTTCTTACTAACCTGGCTCCAAATATGACATATGTCAAAAATTCAAGATGGCGTAGAGCTTTAAAAAATTGGTAAATTTCACCCCTCTGCGAAAAATTTGTGTGCGACCCTGAACTTGATTCTTGTCAATAAGGCAAAAGCCTCATACATTCTTCGTCTACCGAGGTATTAATTATCTAAATTGGTTATGAGATAAAAAAGTTATAAACAATTTAAATCAGGAGTATTTAGACCAAAAATTGTAATGTCTGTAGGAAGGTGCACTGTTTAAGGCTGGCATACCTTACGAGCTATTCGTCCGATTTTTAGAATTTTAAGCTCTTTGATAAATCGAGACATAAATATTCACTAATTCTGTTCAAAATTTGAAATATGTCAAAAATTGGGTGACTGGGTCAAAAGTTTTTGTGAAAACAATACAATTTTTGGTCTAAATACTCCTGGTCTAAAATTTTTATAACTTTTCTATCTCATAACCAATTTAGATAAGTGATACCTCATGCAGTAGGCGAAGAAGGTATGGGGATTCTTACAGGGACGCACATAAATTTTTTGCAGGGGGGTGAAATTTACCAATTTTTTTAAAGCACTCCACCATCTTGGATTTTTGACATATGTCAGTAAAGCTTCATCTTTTGTGTATAAAAACAGCCAAAAATTTTGAAAATCGGCCGATTGGGTCCAAAGTTATAGCGCGTTCAAAAAAAGATAAATTTTTTGGCCCCCCCTATATATTTGTTTTTGAATTTCTCTCCTAAAAATAACTAAAACTTCATAACCTCCTCGAATTTGGATCGCCCTTCACAGAATATCAACAGTAATGGGTATGATATCGATAACGATAACCGATCCGAACAGCCAGAAGAAGTCTCAAACCAAGGCATAGATATAACACCAGAGCAAGACAAAGTATACACTGAGGTTTTAAAGCTAATAAAAAACGAAGATTCGGTAAATACGCTGGTCAAATTTTTTACCATGATTTATCGCAGCGGTAAAATCCCTAATGACTGGCTAAAATCAACCTTTGTTACACTGCCTAAAAAACATTCAGCAAAGAAATGTAGTGATTATCGTCTAATCAGCCTAATGAGCCGTATGGTAAAAATATTTCTAAAGATTTTCCATAAAAGAATTTCTGGAAAATGCGAATTCTTTATGGGCGACACGCAATTTGGATTTCGTGGTGGGTTCGGGACAAGAGAGAGCCTGTTTGGAATTCAAGTCTTAGTTCAGCGATCGATCCAGGGATGTGTCGGTGCCAGTATATGCCTGTTTCATAGATTATACGAAAGCGTTTGATCGAGTCCAACACGAAAAACTCATAGAATCGCTAAATATATACTGGAACCAAATTGCTCAAATAAAGGTTGATGGCCTGTCCGAAGAGGTCCAAATAAGAAGAGGTGTCCGCCAAGGTTGTATATTGTCTCCGCTGTTGTTTAATATCTATAGTAACAAAATAATAGAGAATGCACTGCATAACTGCGAAGAGGGTCTGACCATAAACGTCATAAAGATCAACAACCTACGATATGCCGACGACACTGTCATAATAGCAGACACGTTGGAAGGCCTGCAAGAGTTGTTGAATGAAATTGCTGCAAAAAGTTCGCAATTCGGGCTTAACTTAAATGTTGGGGAAACAAAATGGATGGTCATATCCAAGGAAAAGAACATCAGAGGCATGTTAGAAGTAAATGGGCAGCAAGTCGAACGCGTGGATTCATACAAATACTTGAGAACTGGGGCAACATGCAAGAAGTTCGTGCAAGAATTGAACAGGCCAGATCGTCTTTTATCAAAATGAAATCAGTGTTGTGTAGTTGCGATCTTAATATCACTCGCCGAATTCGTGTGCTTCGGTGTTATGTTTTTAGCATCTTATATTATGGCATGGAAGCATGGACACTGACTGAGGCCATGTGCAAAAAGTTAGAGGCATTCGAGATGTGGTGTTATCGTAGAATACTAAGGATATCTTGGATGGACAGAGTAACTAATGTGGATGTTTTGCTTAGAACAAATAAAGATCTTGAAGTTTTATTTACCATCAAAAAACGAAAACTTGTATATTTTGGCCATATTTTGAGAAATGACAAATATAAACGTTACAATAAAATTAACCACTTACCGTTTCCCTACGAAGCTTCTTATTTCCTCGGTGACAGTTTTAAGTTTTCGAAGGTTCTTTCTATGAAGAAACATTAGAAACGGCAGAAAGTCAGCTGCGTATCCTTGATTTATTTCCCAAAATAAATCGTCGAAGTTTTCCACCATTTTGATGAATTCTTTGTCGTGAATGTCGAAAGATTCTGAGCAAAAATGTCGGGTAAATATATTGGCACTCCTGCGTAGAATTAAAGACTTGATGTCGAAAGGAGTGTTGGTAGCAATTTCGTTGATTATGTTGAAGGATTCGTCTTCGATAAGTTTTCCGATTTCGATGTACGACAGAGAAAATAAATTTGGGAACGTGTGAACTTTGAGGAGATTTCGTCGTGTTTTTTGTTTTTTGGACCAGTCGCAGAATTCCATCGCTATAAAGAAATTATATTATAATATTTTTAAGATGTTGCTTTTAATAGTCGAATAAAACTTATTAATTTTAATTTTATATATACTGGAGAACAAAAAAAAATGCAACACCAGAAAGGACAAATATTTCTAAAGTAGTTTATTTATATATTAATACATTAGGATGCTTTTAGTAATTGATTACATTTCCAAGGAGATCCCTCCATGATAATCATCAAAAAATTATTAATGACTGGCTCCTCCATGGTTATTTATGCACTCGTTTGTTCTATTGGGCATTGACAAAATAAGATGGTTTATATCATATTGAGGAACACTCATCCAAATCCTCCTTACGGCATGCCAGAGTTGAAAGATCACATTTGGGATAGTTTGTAGGTAGGAATGTAAAACTCGCTGGTCTACAATTTCGCCTCTCTCCTCGAAATCGCCTAACCCTCATGTTTCCATCATGGCCGCCTAAACAAAACCTGGATTCGTCGCTGACGCTTATGGTATTTCCATTCGTCATCCCAGTTTTGCCGAGGTATGCACCACTCCAAGCGGCGAGCCTTATGTTTTGGGGTCAAAGGTAGCATCAAAAGCGGACGGCAAGCCCTCAGCCCGATACCAAGCAATCTTCGATTAACTGTCATCCTTGAAAACCTTCGTTCTGTAGCTGTAACTAGAACATCTTTTATTTGGCGTTTTTTGCATTTTTTTCTTCTCCAATATATTATTAACCTACTAAAATATGGGTTGTGGAGTATAAAATTGAAGAAAATGAAGCCCAGAATCAAAAAAAATATATTTTTTTTAAACCTTCATCATAAACATGATTTTACTAACTGTGTGTAGATAACTAAAGCATGGTTTTTTTGGTTACCCATGCAAAAAAACTTTTTTTTGGTCACGGGTGAAAGATTTCTGTCAATTTTTTACTTAAAATTAAAGAGAAATAGCGGAAAATAGTAATATTAAAAAAATGTAATTATTCTGGCCTAAAAATTAAACCTGCGCTCGTTATTTAAAACAACGCTTGTAAAAAAGCACTGTTTTATCCACTAGTTGTGAAAACTACTATTTTTCAATAATTCATGCAATTTTTTATTACTCCTTCCCCCACTTCTATATTTGATAAAAATATTGACCCGCTAAAGTATTGGTTGTTTCAATTTTTTTATTAATTCCGCCACTAGCAACGCAGCGGCTGAAATGCTATTCGTATCCTTATCTCTATCGAGTCGACCAATCAAGCAGATGCAGTTTTAAAATCATGGCGAATGCGTGACAACTCCGGTTGATTAAATGCACGAAAACCTCGTTATTAACTTTAAGGCCACAAAAACGGCATAAATTTGACAACACTGGTTTGCTATTTTTTTGAAAGATCAACAATAGGTGGCATCACTAATACAATTTCGAGGGAAATCGTGCAGTGTTCAGAACGCACCGTGTGTGAGAAAAGTGTAACTTATTAGGAACGTAACCATTTATTAATGCTTATTGGCCGAATGTTCCATTAGACTACTGGCCGGTGGCTATGCGGAACCTGAATTCCAATACTCCAATCCATAGAAATATAGTTTCTATGCTCCAATCGAACTCACTTCAGTTTCTTTGGACTTGCTAAATTACGTGACCTTGGCGTTTCAGAATTCCGGCAGAATATTGCTTACAAAGAAAAAAACCGACTTTTTTGTTATCAGATAATAGGATTTATAGAAATCTACAACCGTATCCAAAGAATTTTTCAAAATTTGGTGTATTTTTTCAAAAAATAAAAAAATCCAAAAATTGCTGTTACAGATTTCTGTATTATCGACGAGGCTAAAGAAAAAGACAGGTAATATTTTTTATTATTGTTTGCCGTGTTTATTTTATTTCGAAAACGAGAGAGTCCAGCAAAAAACTGTCGGGATACGGTTGTGAGGAATTCAAAAATAAACAGTCCTGCCAAATTTCAACAGATTCCGTTTTCTCGTTTCCGATATTCTGCCCGGTAAAGATTGCCCCAAAAACAGCAAAGCAGTGTGCTCAAATATATGCCGTTTTTGTGGCCTTAAGTGTCTAATATTACTTACACAGATCCCTGTCACCCGAATAAAGTTGCAGGTATCGCTGAAAATTAGGCCTGGAAGCAAAGTGGTGTCCTTTATTTATAAGCACGTCCTTGATATTCTTTTCTCCGTTTACAACAACGCACTTTGCACTGCCCAATTTCAATTTCACCACATTCCCGAATTTCTTCTTTAAATCGGTAAAAGCTAAGAAAGGTAGATCGTATTTTGCCAGGAGGTGTAAATGGCCGACGACTGGCAATTTCCACGGACTGGGTGGTTCACGAATAATTTTAACAGGTTTAAGGGTAATTTTTTGGTTGTTTTTGATTAGGTAATAATGATACAACGAATAGAATATTAAAGTAAGCAGAAGGGTCGAAACAATGACGAACGCAAGAACTGATAAAGAGAACATTTTTGTTTGGTTTTTTTTTCCGCGCACCGGGTGTATTTAAGTTTTGAAATGTGGGACAACTGTTTGGATGTTTGACAGCTGTGTAAGGTATTTTGAAGCCCCGTTGTCTGAACGCTCGTGGAATGGGTTGGTCTCTTTTATAGGTACCGAACGTTTTTTTTTATTAGCATCTCGGATGTAAGAGAGCACAAAATATTCTGAATAATTGAAATTTAAGGTGTTTTCAGTAAGTATTTTATGCGTGTAACTGTGTTAGTATATTTTGTGTGTGGCTTTTAAAATGAACCGAAAATTTGGCAATGTGAAAATCTATTTTGACCTGAAAAGACGCCCTAAAATTTTGACGCTGATTTTTAAACCATCCAGCATATTCCACTGATTTTGGTGAACTTTTAAAACGTAAGTGATCTGGTCTAGGGTCGGGTAGGTAATCAGAAAATATTTTTTTTATGCCTTCATCAAAAACATGATTTTAGTAACTGTCTGCAGATAACTAAAGCTTGGCGTTTTTGGTTACCGGTGCAAAAAAAAATTTTTTTTGATCACGGGTGCAAAAAAAGATTTCGGTCCATTTTTTATCCAAAATTAAAGAGAACTAGCGGAAAATAGTAATATTGAAAAAATCTAATTATTCTTGCCTAAAAATTAAGTAATTTGCGCCAGTTTCCACGAAGCATTTACGAAAAAATCATTTAGCGATTAAAATGTCGCAACAATGAACGTAACCGAATAAAAAGGCACATCGCCATCGAAACCACCATTGTTATTTCATTTACAATCCGCCTTAATTTATAGTGTAAAGATGGTGTGTTGCGAGAAGTGCTCTTCGTTCGAGATTTTTAAAAATATTTTCCTGTTTTTCTTGGATCGTTTGATAAAGGTATTTAAAAAAAGAGTTTTAACAACTCGCGGCTAAACTGTGCTTTCTTCTACTCGCATTTTTAAATACCTCCCTGTGCCCGTTATTTAAACCAACGCTTGTAAAAAAAGCACTATTTTAGCCACTAGTTGTTAAAACTACTATTTTTTATACCTTCATATCAAAAACATGACTTTAGTAACCGTCTGCAGATAACTAAAGCATGGCTTTTTTGGTTAGCGGTGCAAAAAAAAACTTTTTTTTGATCACGGGTGCAAAAAAAGATTTCGGTCTATTTTTTATCCAAAATTAAAGAGAACTAGCGGAAAATAGTAATATTGAAAAACTCTAATTATTCTTGCCTAAAAATTAAGTAATTTCCGCCAGTTTTCACCAAGTATTTACGAAAAAATCATTTAAAAACATCGTAAAAATATCAAACTGACAAAGATTAAAATGGCGCAACAATGAACGTCACTGAGTAAAAAGGGACATCGCTATGGAAACCATTGTTAACTGCATTTACCAGCCGCCTTGATTTATAATATAAAGATGGTGTGTTTCGAGAAGTGCTCTTCAATCAAGATTTATTAAAAATAAAATTAAGCCCTTTCCGCCAGTTTTCACCAAGTATTTACGAAAAAATCATTTAAAAACATCGTCAAAATTTTAATCTGTCAACGATTAAAATGTCGCAATTGTTATTTCATTTACCAGCCGCCTTGATTTATAGTGTAAAGATGGTGTGTTGCGAGAAGTGCTCTTTGTTCAAGATTTTTCAAAGTATTTTCCTGTTTTTCTTGGATCTTTTGATAAAGGTATTAAAAAAATAGTGTTAACACAGTTACTAAAGTCATGTTTTTAATATGAAGGTAGAAAAAATAGTAGTTTTAACAACTAGTGGCTAAAATAGTGTTTTTTTTACAAGCGTTGGTTTAAATAATGAGCGCAGCGAGGTATTTAAAAACGCGAGTAAAAAAAGCACAGCACACATATCAAAAACATGACTTTAGTAACTGTGTGCAGATAACTAAAGCATGGCTTTTTTGGTTACCGATGCAAAAAACTTTTTTTTTATTACGGGTGCAAAAAAAGATTTCTGTCCGTTTTTTACCCAAAATTAAAGAGAAATAGCGGAAAATAGTAATATTGAAAAAATTTGATTATTCTTGCCTAAAAATTAAGCCATTTCCGCCAGTTTTAGTATTTACTAAAAAAAGATTAAAATGTCGCAACAATGTCACCGAGTAAAAAGGCACATCGAACGATTGTTATTTCATTTGCCAGTCGCCTTGATTTATAGTTCGAGATTTTTAAAAGTATCTTACTGTTTTTCCTGGATTTTTTGATAAAGGTATTAAAAAAAATAGTGTTAACAACTCGCGGCTAAACTGTGCTTTTTTTTACTCGCGTTTTTAAATATTTCGATGCGCTCGTTATTTAAACCAACGCTTGTAAAAAAAGCACTGTTTTAGACGCTAGTTGTGAAAACTTCTTCTTCTTCTTTTTCTTCATTGCTCCTTAAAACATATACAGTTTTATAACAACAAAGTATTGTTATTAAAAACTAAATTAAATTAGAAGAAAATAATATTTAGGGAAAATGTCTTTAGGCAACTAAATTAAGTATGAAGGAAATTTGTTTAAATTTAAAAAAATACTGTTCGAAGTAAATTAAAAGATAATGAATGATATTGGCGAAATATTAAAACAAAAAACAAGTAAATTATTAAACAATTTTTATTTTAGCAAGTGACACATATACAGACCGCTTCAAGCTACTGCGAACATAGGGGGAATCAAGTCCAATTTACTCTCCGTGCCGTACGACCGAGGTGGATTCGAAGCACGCTGCAGTGTTATCTTTTGGAAATTCATTTTGTTTTTATTATTTTGTTTTATTTCTGCCTTGCTCGAGAAACAGATGGGTAAGTTCTTAATGTAAATAATACATTTTTAAAACTAAAAATGGATGTCTACGAAGTTGCCGAAAAAGTGCAGATGGTCAAATGGTCAAATCGTCATAACCCAACACACGTTCGATATTGGTCGAGGGAAAATTTGCATTTGTATTTTGACGTAAGAACACAGTATCCCCAAAAACTAAATGTTTGGGGGGGGTATTGTAGGGGAACACGTAATTGGGCCATTTTTTATTAACGGCAATTGCAATTTGAATGGTCCTAGATACTTGGATCTACTGCAGCAGCACATTATTCCAACTGCTAGGCAGTTGTTAGGTGTAAGATTTGGTGAAACGTGGTTTCAACAAGATGGTTGTTCCGCTCACAATGTTGGCCTTGTTAGGGAATATCTTGATAATGTATTTCCTAATCGGGTTATAAGTACACGGGGAACTATTTTATGGCCAGCTCGATCTCCCGATCTTGCTCCTAATGACTTCTATCTGTTTTTGAAGAAGCTTTTCAAATTATCACCCCTAACATGCTTGGAAACGTTGGAAGGGGTTTTTATAGTAGGCTCGGATATTGTCTAGCCGAGCAAGGAGGACTTTTCGTACATTTGCTTTAATTTTTTTTTTGACTGGGAGAATCTTTTTGGTTTTTAGAATGTATTATTTTATTTTGAGAACTTGCTTTTATTTTGTTTCTCCTTATTATTTTCATTGTAACACGTCGTAACTGATAAATCTGAGCAGTTGACAATAAAACGCTCTTATTTATCAGTGACAAAAAATAAGAAAATTACGTTATAAAAATTTGCGTATTTATTGACCAAATTCCGGTTTCATTGACTACGCTCCACACAGCACCGTGGTTAGAGGCGTACTAAATACAAGGCGAACGGCGGCGAACGGCAGCGAATGGCGATCGGAAGCCTGAGTGTTGGTTGCTTCACTGATAGGCGTGCGGTGTCTCTGCATGTACGTACACTGGCAAATTAGACTTCTTTCGCCCTATGTTCGCAGTAGCTTGAAGCGGTCTGTATAGAGAGAGTAAGTCAAGGATTAAATAGTACATTATAAACCTAGGGACTAAAGTGCCACATTTTATCCCGCGGCCAAAGGTTTGTAGCCTGACCGTAGGGAGGGCTACAATTCGCTAAGGGATTACGACCAATTACCAGTCATTTCTACGCCAATTTGTTAAAAATAATTTATTTGTTACATTATTTAGTTGGTCAATTTGTTAAAATAATTTTATGGACCAATAAGTTGGGTAATCTTTTAAAAAACCTTTGCCACGGCTAAATGGGTCATAGATTCTTTGCAATTGAGGAAAATTTTCTTTGCTTACCTATTTCGATGTTTTCTTTCTCACGTCGTTCACTTTTTTATCAAAACACACGATTTAGTTGTTTCAAAATTGAAACAACATATGACTTAAAAGCTATAGGATGTTTAAAATAAATTTGATGATGCAAAATAAAAGATTTTACTTGGAAAATAAATAAACAATGTATTTATCAAAATAAAAAAACATGAGATGACAAAATTCAACAAATAATGCTTCAACATAATGTTTTTTTAGCCAGAAAATCTAAAAGGGATTTTTATATTTTTTTATAAAAAAAACTGTCATAATTTTAAGATGTATCCCCTTTACATTCTCTAGCATTTAATATAATGAAATATGCTATAAATCTTATAACAGAAACTTAATATACAACTTTGCGAAGAAACAATAGAAATTTAAGATATTGCTTGCTTTCCTCTGGAGTAGTCGTTAAACAATAATACCAAAATTCTTGCCTAAGCCAGAAAGAAAGACAATCAATAAAGTCCCGAGGTTTATATAGTATTTTATGCACTTTAGAATGCGAGAAACTAAAAACAAAAAATCACAAAACTAACAGTAGACCACTTAACGGTACTCTAGTTTCAAGATTGACAGCTCGTATTACTGATAGTTGTCATTGATTGTTGTTGGTATGATGGATTCACTCAAAATTTATTGTGCCATGGAAGTGTTGCTATGGCACAAAACAAATGTCAGTCAGTTGTTGTTATCAAACGGCGTCACCAAACGGTGAGTCCAGAAAAATGGTACAGCATTTTTTTAAAAATGAACATTGAAGAGGCCGCGAAGGCCACAAAAGTCTCTTACGGATGAAAAGGTGCTCCTGGCATGTCTCAAGGCATCTTCTGTATGGAGCCAATATTCCTTGATCAAAGCCACGCTAATATCTGAAGCAAACGTCGACATCAGCAAATATAGTAAACTCATGGCATTTCTAAAGACACAGAATGACCGAACTAGATTTAAATAATGCATATGCTAATTATTTTTTTCGTCCATACATTTTAACAAATAAATAAAATTTCAATAAAATTATTGTTTAATTTGAAAAAATATACTTTAAATCCCCCAGGGATTAAAATTATTTTTAACCCCTGAGGGATTAAAAGTGCCCCTTTTATCCCTAAAATGAGGGATTAAAAGTGCACTTTTAATCCCTAAAGTGCATAAAATATATTAAATGTCCTTTATCTAAGTGTCGACAAAAATTTTTAAGAACATTTTTATTGAAGTATTTGAATATTGTCTTTCAACCATGAAAGCCGTGAAAAAAAGGTTTCTCAAATAAAACAAGCAAATACGTAATTTCGTCATATCTGTACTTCTATTTTCACATAACGGTGCCCACAAATCACACCAAAAACAGAGCATCAGTATATAGGTTTAACATTAGTCACATGAAAATTTTAACCCCAATGCGTTATTGTCTTGCTAAAATTATTCTGCCATCGATCAGTGACGTACCGAGGGAGGTGTTTTGGGGTTTAACCTCCGCCCAGGCGCCTTAAAACAAAACTATATTCTCCAGAACAGTCCCCTAAAAATATCTACCCCAACTGCTCAAACCCCCCGCCCCTCCATCTGTCAGAGCCAGTTTCTGAGTACGCCACTGCATAAATCTGCAAAATGCCGTGGCACCGTTATATTTTCTGACAAATAAGTAAAATGGATTTATGTATCTGGTCTACTAAGCACACGCTTCTAAGACATGAAATTTTCAACAATTCCCCTCTAAAAACATCTTAGCCCGACACAAATATTTAGATGCTAAAGTTGTCCTACAAAAACGGAAACAACCTTTATATTGTTAAAAATGATTTCTAGAGTTGAATGACAACTTTAGTTACACTGGTCAACACAAAAAAAAGATCGGAAAAAAAATAGCTCAGTCTTATAGATTTTGACCTGCTCGACGCAAATCCATCTCATAAAATATTTTCCAAGGTCCGGTTTACATGATACGGACAGTATACCTGTCTACGAACCATAAATATTTTACGCTGGCGCATGCTGTTAACTAGTGTAACCATTTATACTCTTTTTGAGAGTACAGTACTCTTTTTCAAAGCTTTGTACTCTATACTCTATTACATTAGGTACTTTTTTCCTTTATAGGTACTTTTTTCCGCATATGACAATAATATTCAATAATTTTTTCTTATTATTTCTATGATGTAAGACAACAAACCTAATATTAAGGCATAGTACTTCCTGCATAAATTTTAAAAAAAATTAGTTCACTGTTATTTGTGAGTTTTCCTTAATTCTATACATTTTTTATCAGCGAGAATTAACGGCGTGTTAAAAAAAATGGCACTTTTAGTCAAACATTAAAAAATGGCATTTTTTACATAGTTTTCTTTAAATTTTTTACTGTTAGATTTTAGCAACAAATCTAAAACAAAAACTAAAAACGAGAATGGTTTGGCTGCTTACCCAACCCAATTGCTTTTAAATATTTCACAAAAAACGTTGAAGGATCAAAATTTGGACATAATTTTCTGCCTAAACTGCAAAATATTTTGCTTTCGGCGCCATAACATCATTATTAATTGGTTGATACAATTTTAGTCTAGTTTCTAGTTTTAAGGTCACAAAAACAGCATAGATTTGACAACACTGCTTTGCTATTTTTTTGAAAGATCAACAATAGGTGGCATCGCTAATGCCATTTCGAGTGAGATCGTGCAATGTTCAGAATAAGGTGCGAACACCATATGTAAGGAAAAGTAAAACTTATTAGGAAAGTAATCATTTACTAATGCTTCTATAAAAGGTTTTGCTGCTCGGCTTCGTGCTTCATGAATTGCAATGTCTCGAAATAAAAAAATATTATTTTTATCAGTTGACATGTGTCAATTTATTGGCCGAATGTTCCATTAGACAAGTGCTATGCGAAACCTGAATTCCAGTACTCCAATCGAACTCACTTCAGTTTCCTTCGGCCTACTAAATTACGTGACCTTGGCGTTTCAGAATTCCGGCAGAATCCCGCTTATAAAGAAAACAACCATAACTTTTTTGTTATCAGATAATAGGATTTATAAAAATCTACAACCGTATCTAAAGGAGTTTTCAAAGTTTGGTGTATTTTTTTCAAAAAATAAAAAAATTGAAAAGTTGTTGTTACAGATTTCTGTATTATCGACGAGGCTGAAGAAAAAGCCAGGTAAGATTTTTTACTATTGTTACCCGTGTTTATTTTATTTCGGGAATGAGAGAGTCAAAAAAATTTCAACAGATTCCTTTTTCTCGTTTCCGATATTCTGCCCGGTAAAAAACAGCAAAGCAGTGTTGTCAAATCTATGCAGGACATTTTCACAGGACGTCTTAGGTACGTCCCGGAGATGTCCGGTGGCGGACGTCCCAAGGACGTTTTTAGGACAGATGTGTGCTACTAGGGATGGCGCACCGGCTATTATTTTTTGTTTTTTCAATAATAAAATGATGTAGTCTGATTTGGTATTGTGCCAAATTCAGAGGAAGATTCGGACACTGCCAAGCAACTTTCGTCAAGTAGGTTATTTATTGGTGAGTTTATATATGAAAATAACAAAGGATAAGATAACCCAGGAATTATAAACCGGGGATAAGAAATAAAAACAAAGTTAGGTTAGGTTTGTAAAACTGTCACTAAAAATGCATTTACGCCAAAAAACGACACTTATTAAACCAATGGTTTAATCGAAATTTTGGTCCCACGTCAAACGTCCCCAGAACGTACATTTTGGACCTAGGACGTTTGAGCATTAATGGATTTTACCACTATAAATAACTTACAAAACCAATAAAAACCAATTAAAATGGGACCCAATCAAAACCAGTTACGAAATAAGTATAAATCAATTTTATAGTATGGACGTCCTCAAGACTTCCTAAAACTGTTTGAGTGCTTTAATCCGATTTTTGGTCCCAGGTCAAACGTCTCCAGGACGTAGGTTTTGGACTTAGGTATAAAAAACAAATAAAATGCTAACCAATCTCGAAATAAGTATAAATTTTATAGTTATGCTGTCCTGGGGACGTCCTGAGGACGTATAAGTGTTCCCAACCGATCTTTGGTCCCACTTCAAACGTTCCCATGACGTACGTTTTGGACCCGGGACGTTCGGCCCTTAATGGGACGTCCTGAGGACGACGTGTGCTACTTGGGTGTAAATATGTTCGGGTGGATTCTTGCAACTTCATCGACCAACTTTCCTACATCCGATCTCACCTACTCAAAGGGGGTGGAGGGGGGTACAGCTGAAGTACGCCTGATTTCTAATCAGATTTTGAAAATTCAATATGGCGAATTCAAGATGGATTTTGCTAACCAATTTTAACTGACTTAGACACATCCGATTGCCTTCAAATTTGGCATGCATTTATAGTTCCGGTGACAATACAATAATATGTCATTATAAGGCACCCCTTCCCCTACGAGGAGAGTGGAAGGGGGAAAACACCTAAGTTTGTCCGATTTCAACCAAAATTGAAATACGGGGGCTTTTGGGGATAAGGAATATGAATTTTAGATCAGATTTTGAAAATTCAATATGGCGGATTCAAGATGGATCATTTTCGGTCATGTTTTCTAACCAATTTTAACTGACTTATCCACATCCGATTGTGTTCAAATTTGGTATGCGTTTAATAGTAAGGTGGTATTCTCAGGTACCCACCTCCCTCTAACGAGGGAAGTGGAGGGGGAAAAAGATTTGTTTGTTCGAGTTCCTATTTCTTTCTTTTTTTTTGCTCTTTTTTTGATAAATATTTTAAATTGAGTATAATATTATATTTGTATTTTTTATCCATTTTTTGTGTCGTTTGTTTTAAGTTATGTTTTATTTTTAAGTGTTTTTACTCTGTCTTTTATACCAGGTTGACCATTTTAGTTTTAATTTTAATCTATAAACGATTTTAAACGTAAGTATGTAAGTGTACATTTTTAAATTACTTTGACTTTCATAGGTAGGTAAATTTTATATTTTATATATTTTTATAATATTATTGTTTATTGTTTTTTGTAACCTTACTAAGCTTATGAGTAGTTTTTAGCAGGCTTTGTCTTTGATTTGTTTTCATCAGATTTGAAAATTTCAATATGGCGGATTCAAAATGGACGATTAAGGGTTCAAATCTAAAAGTTAAGAGTGTGTGTTCAAATTTGGTATGCGTTTATAGTTCCGGCGACAATACAATAATATTGTAGTATTATTAGGTACACATCGCTTTTATTATGGTATAAGAAAGATAAAAAATTATCTTCTACTTTTGAGTGCATTTAATAAAAGTTTGTTGTCTAAAACTTTTTTTTCATAAAAATTTATTTATAATGTATTACGGGTTTTATGTGTCCGTCTTTAAATATATACTTTGGGTTTGAAAATATCCACAATTTTTATGAGTTTCCAGGGCATTTTATAATGGACAGGCTAAAAATATTTTATACGTTTGTAGAATAAATTTTACTATTCCTTTATATTCTTACTTGCTACTTGGCTATGGCCTTTGAAACAAACAGTACCACCTAAAGCTCTGTTTTTTTTTTCGACCACCTAAAAACTAATTAGAAAATATACTTAGCCACATCATCTGTTGCTCATGCTTCGAAAAAAAATAATATTTTTTACTCATCAAATTTTATAACATATTATAAAACAGATATTAAGTCGTAAAAATTTTATCTTATAATGATGTTTTATGTGTTACTTTTTATAATCTTTTATGAGTTTATTAATTAACTCACATTTTTTCCTGCTGTCTGAGGCCCTGCTTTCAGGTCGTGGTAAAATCTATGACTTAAAATGTAACAATATATTAGGGACTTTTTGGTCGCTTGTTTGACATTTTGATGTGATTATACCAAAGCAGGACTTTTGGGCATCCAAGGAAAAATTTAGAAAGCATAGTTTTGAATGCCAAAAAATGACGGCGTCGAAAAATATGGTGACCAGACTTTAGTACAAGGTCACAAGTTAGTATTTCATTAAACATAGTTACCTACAAAAAATACAAGTTTTTAGCTTGGCTTTAACCTTGTTTTGCCCTTGGCCTTGGTACCCAAATTTGCCAGTAAAATTTTCGTCTCCTAATCGATGGCCCAGACGAATTTTTAGGAAGCCTGAAAAAATATATGAAATGCAAATGCAATGGTGACGGCAATAACGCTTTAATTTATCAAGCATGTTATAACAGAAAAGAAAAATGGTTTTAATGCTTATAGCCATCTAAGAGAAGAACTTTACATAAATTGGCCTAAATTTTTAATTTAAATTATATCCGTGAAATTTTACTTAAAAGTACTTTTCGAAGTTTGAGTGAAATTATTAGTGAAAGTAAACGTTAATATAGTTTAGTACACGAAACAACAACAACAACACCCGGTAAGAGGGCCCGACCTGGAAGAATCCTTATTGTTAGCGGACATCTATGTTCGCTGACACTAATTATTCTGACAAACCTTTCCTTCCAACCCCACTTGACCTTCAAGAGGACCTCTTAAACTCTCCCTACCGCTAGGTAGCCTAAGTTTTGTCGATTTTTGGGGAGACTAGCTGCCTGAAGGGCTTAAATGTCGTGACTGTTCTAAAGAACTATTTGTTGTTGTTGTTGGGGGGGGAGGGGAGGGAAGTGGGATTTGGAGGAGGAGGGAAAGTGAGAACTAGCTCGCTAGCTGAAGTGTAGAGAGCTAGCTGAAGGCGGGGTCTCTTGTGACGATGTCGGATGTTCTCGTCGTAGCTGACGGCCTGTCGAATAAGGGGATTTGAATGATTATCTGCTTTTTGGTATACATTATGGGCTTTTTCGGAAATAAAGGTCGTTAATAGGGTAAGATTATTGTCTTTCATGATTTAGTACACGAAGGGCAGACAATCGCTGGCTCGTGCCAAACTAACAAGCATCCAACGTCAAGCAAGCCTGGTAAAATGTAGTGCTATGAGCACCACACCATCAATGCCTTCTTAACCTTCCTTCCTACACCTTGTCTTGGAGAAAGAGGCTATGAAGGCCACCTACAGAATCATAGCCAACCAATGGGGTCGCAGGGCAAGTCAAGTAGTACCAAACCGTTTAATGCATTTAATTGAGAGCTACTGCATTCTAGGGCTGCTACCGGATCTAATGCCCGCAACAGTAAACAGTAAAAAGCTATACAACACTATTCTTCCAGGTAGGAAGAACTGCTCGTCCAACAGAATAAGTTTCTCAAGTGAAGATAGCTGCTGGTACACTGACGGACCCAAAATGCCTTCAGGCGTTGGATCCGGAGTTTATAAAGTCTTGGACAGATGGCTACAATTTTCCAGGCGGAACTCTTCGCCATTGAAACGAGCGCACGTTGGATAGATCATAACTCAATAAAGATCTCTAGTCAAGCGGCCCTTAAGTCTCTTGAATCCTATATACCGGCCCCCTACTTTTTTACATACGAGCTACCGGTCCGGATAAAGAACGCATGGGCCTGTAATGGCCGTTTATGTTCAACGCCGGCGTATAAAATTTAATCACAAATAAAAGAAAAATAAACACGACCTTTTATAAAATAAAAGATATTTCAAGAATACAGGCCTATAGGTAATAGAAAAAGAAGCCCTCTGCAAATCACGCTTTTTCCACTTTCGCAATATTTTTGTGAAATATAACATACAACATATATATATATAACAAAAGGAGACGAAGGAGAGAAAATGTGTTTTAAATTTCACGTTCATTATTTGTTCAGTTTAACTGAATTAAACCATATAGATTTGCAATTATCATGCGTGACTTGAGTTTCTTTTTTGATAGAAAACTCAGTTTTGTTGAACACATAGATATTATTGCAAATAAAGCTATGAAATTGCCAGGATTTTTGTTTAGAACATTGAAAGGCGTAAACAACATTTTTACATTAAGAAATGCTTACTTTGCAATTGTAGGGGCAATTCTAGAACATGGTGTTACTATTTGGTCTCCATATTATGAGATTTGCAAAGATCGTTTAGAAAAAATACAAAGAAAGTTATTGCGCTTTATATGCTATAAATTACACATACGTATCTGTTGAACTTAACAAATCTAGACAATTGTAGAAAATACTATGATCTTGTCACTCTGTTGAAAATACTAAATAATGAAATTGACTCTGTAGAGTTACTATCAATATTCAAGTTTCATGTGCCATCACGGAACACAAAAAATCAAGTCAGCCAAATCAGCTATGGTTTTAACTCCCCGACCAACAGACTCAGTAGGCTCGGTAATGAACTGATTGAACAAACTGATGTCGATTTTACACTATATTTCCAATAGCCAAATATTTCAAACGCGGCTAAGAAAAAATAAAGGATTTATAGTTAACCACTGACCAATAGATATGGGATTCTGATTTTAATTGGAAACTTTTACTGCCGATTTCGCTGCAAACTTTTCATCGGGACATTTGGCGTACTGACAAGGGTCTTGTCAGTACGCAGGACATTTTATTTCAAATCGGGACAGTCCCGACAAATCGGGACGGGTTGGCAACCCTATTTTTAATTCTAAACTCACTGGCTAGCGTAAATGAATCAAAATTTTAAAAAAAATGTAAGAAAATTATTGCCATGAAAACAACAATAAAATACGCCATTTTGAAAAGCAGTTGTCAACTCCTTGTGTCAAAGCATAGAAAAAGTGAGATTTCCCCTTTTTAGCTATGAAACTGTCTTATATATATAAGGTGGTTCACAAAATTCCGCACTTTTTGGATTGGCTATTACTTTTGACATAAGTGCTCGATTTTTAGAGGTATTAGTTTTTTAGATAGATGAATCGTGATACTTTTTCGATTACGTTGAAATTTATTAAAAATCCAAGATGGCGGACAGTTTTAAAAAATGTGTATTTTTCATCCCCCCCCTGAAAAAAATTTATGTGCGACAATGAACAAACTTTAAAGCTTTCACTACAAATGCTCGTTGTTTATGTGTATATTGACGTATCACTTACTTAAATCGGTTAAGAAATGAAAAAGTTATAAGCTTCTAGATTATGAGTGTTTGGGCTTAACATTGAAAAAAAATCACAAAATTACATATTTTTTTAATTTGCTGTAACTTTTGACCTGATTAGTTAATTTTAAAAAAATATTGTTTAAAGAGACAAAACATGAGGGTTGCGTCTGTTTCTTTAAAATTTGACATTAAAAAAAAATCAGGATGGCGGATAGTTTTAAAAAGGGTTAGCTTTTATACGCCTTATTTTTTTTTAAGTAAGACACTGGACAAAATAAAAAATTAGTATTTCCAAATCTCCCTTTTTTCTTTGTACATCGAGGTATCGCCTAATTAAATCGGATAAGAAATAAAAAAGTAATAAGCATTTAGATTCTTAGTATTTTTCTTAATTAAATAATTTAGGTCAAAAGATATAGCAAATGGAAAATGTATGTAATTTTGTGATTTTTTTCATTGCGAAGCCAAAACACTCGTAGTCAAAAAAACTTATAACTTTTTTATTTCCCAACTGATTTAATTAAATGATACTTCAATATACACAGAAACAATGAGCGTTTGTAGTGAAATCTTTAGAGTTTGTTCAGTGTCGCGCATAAAATTTTTTCAGGGGGTGGTGAAAATTACACATTTTCTAAAACTGTCCGCCATCTTGAATGTTTTGAAAGTTGTAAATTTTTAACCGAATCGAAAAACTCTAACGTTTTATCTTTTCAAAAAGCCAATATATTTCAAAATCGAGTAATCATGTCAAAAGTTATAGACAATTCAAAAAGTGCGGAATGTTGTGGCCCACCCTATATATCCATTCCCTATTTTCCCTGACTTAAATACCCAACCTTTCCCCTTTGTAGGCATAGTATACTCCCAATGCCTTTTATGATTCTTGGCGGATTTTTGAGAATATAAAAATAAAAAGTACCCCTAAGATTTCGTTTAGTCGACGTCCAAAAACAGTTGTGGCACGTTTTTGGCAACATCGCTAATAAAAGCCCAGGAACGTTATGCAACTACTTACAGTGGACTATACATGCCCGATTTATGTATAGAAATCTCTCCTATATCTATGGATTTATGTTTAGTAGGTGTAGGACTGCATTTTGATCTATTTTTAGACTACTTTTGTAAATTTATGCGTATTACACCCGACGTGAGAGCCAGACATAACAGGATATGAATGTAAGCTTCTACCACTATTAATCATCTTAGGTCACGTGACTTTTTTTTGAAGTGTATTTAAGTACCTTAAAAATGGATAGAATTAAACAGTTTTTATGAGTTCACAGAAAAATTAAGAAGTTTATGATGGTAAAAATTTCAGAGAAATTCAGAAATTAACTGTGAAATTTTGGAAAATAAGGGAAAAGCCGACTTCGAAAGTCTCTTAAAGGACAAATTTCTAAAGCTTTAAAACCTTAATAAAAAGGAAATGTGGCCGCGATAAGGCTCCTAAAATATTTTTTGAAATGATAAAATATTTTGGTATGGGCACGTTTTCTTGCTAATTTTACAGACTAAAAAACTTTGATAAAAAGAAATGGATGCTATAATCTTATGCCTTACACACTTTAAGCTTTTTGCCTTTTTTCATAAAATAAAGATTTTGTGCAGATCACTCAAGATGACAAAGTATCACTGTAACAAACAGTGCGAGGATTCTCGAAAGTGTGAAGGGAGTACTCGCCAAGGGACTATCCATATCCTCCCACATAGCAATGAAAGAACATTTACATGCATAGCATATGCGTTAGACCTCCTTTTGAGGATGTACTTTTGAGCACATCTTTAGCATATGCTTGGTACATACTATTGAAGTATATTCTATTAAGCAGGTCCTTTTGAGTACATCTTTAACACATGCAAAGAATATATCAATTTTAAAACATTTTTTGGTCCGTTTAGCGCCCATGCTATTTTGGTACCATAAAAGAAAATCAAAAGAATGAACTTCTAAGTATTTTCTTTGCATATGCTAAGCGAAATACTACTAAAGAAGGTTACTATTAGAACATCTTTAGCATATGCAAAGTATATATCACTTATTGAAATATTATTTGGTTCTTTTAGCGCACAAGCTATTCTGGTACCGTAAAAGAACATCAAAAGAATGTTATTCTATAGTATTTTCTTAGCATATACATTTAATCATGATTAACACTTTTCAGTCGACCTATAAAAATCCGTCAAAACGATTATATTCTGCGGTTTCAACCTATTTCTTTGTAAGTGCATGGTACAGTGGATACAGCATTGGTCTATCAACCTTCAAGTTCTCGGTTCGCACCCCGTCGGCGCGTCGCACTTTTTTTTTATTATTTGTTTTTATTTTTTTTTCTTAGCGCTGCGCTACTATAGATTTAGCACATCCCAATCATCTGATAAGAATATCTATTAGCACATCCTAAGAACCTGCACAGCATGTGATTAGGGCGGAACGTAAGGATAACAAATTGCTATGTGGCCTGTTCCTATTTGTGTTCTTTGCAAATATGGTCAAAAGATTTAAAAATACGTTTATACGGGCAGTTTCAGCAAGTTAATTAAAAAAATTGCTTTTGTTGTTGCACCCTGGAAACCACACTCGAACTCGAACGGATTCCAAAGGTTTACGTTCAAATGTAAACGTAGTTATGTTCAAGACAAGTAGATATGCAACTTGTAGTGCTTGCTTGTGTATTGTAGGTTTCAGAACTAAAGATATGGCTATCTTTGTTTGACTTGTATATTATGTATAGCTCTCTTTGTCATATGGAATTAGTTAGGACGACTTGTTGTTGGTTAGAGAACCAGTTCTACTAAAGTAAAATCTATATGCCTATGACGGATTCATAATGTTGAAACTACTGACAACAGACAGATATTTTTAGAAAATCTAGAAAAGTTTGGAAATAATAATTTCTTTGATAACGGCAGTAGAGCTTCTGCGGAAACGTCAGATAAGTACTTAGATTCTAGTTAGGATTTGGGAGTGTGTACGCATTATTTAGTTTTATTTAAAAACTACTGACAAACGAACACAGTAGTTTTTTTCATATTTTTTTTAGAAATTTCCTTTATAAAACCTAAGAGCTTTTCATTTCAATCTGATTTTAGGCATCGGCGTACGTAAAGGGACGAGGCTTAGAGCCTCAACCTCCCCTCCCCTCGGAGCCACTGATAATTAATCGACTCGAAAAAATTTTCCCAAAAATCTCCAATAAAATGATAATCAGAGACTACTCTATTACTCAAGCCCCCCTCACCGGAAGAATTTCTGCTTACACTACTTTTTTAGGAAAAAATAATCTGGGCATTAAATTAATTCTGGTCAGTAAATTAAGGCGCCCATGGGCCAAACAGTAGGTACTTGGCTTGTTTTGATTTTGTTCACTTATCCGTACCCCTATCGGAGATGAGTCTACGGAAAGTTGATGAGAAAAAGTACCTTTTAGATGCTTGGGACAAAATTTAACGTATCTATCAGGCGTAATCTGTCATCATTTTGCATCCTCAAAACTTGTTTACTGGACGCTTTTATCGTTTTTAAGCTAGGGCAATACCCATTTCTTTGAAGGACAAAAAATAAACAAAAACAACTTGCGACTATAAAACCATTGAGGAGTACTGAGGAGTCAGGATACGTTAGGTATACGCATACGGGACAGCGTTCGTAACTATATCGGGTCTGCACATGTGCAGTTCGATACGTGTATGAATGTGAAAAAAAAATTAGTATATTCATAGTCGCGCCCATAGATAAATTATATTTTAATAGCTTCTTTCGAGGGACGTCTAAGATTTCTCCGGTTAGCCGGTAAGGTTTAGTAAGTAGCCCAAAAGTTCGCCTACGGACCAGCAGAATCGCGTCAAATCGAAAACGCCTCGGCCTGCATCTAAAGCGTATTCCTTTGAGACAGTTGGTGCAACACTGAGATATCTCTGTCTCTTGTTTTTTCCTAAAACCGCAAAGGACAGAAATATCCAAGTGCTGCACTAAAAGTCTCAATGGAATACGCTATAAGTCCTATGTCCTAACCTCAAAAACCACACAGCCGTTTTCTTATCAAAATAAACAGTCAGAACTGAATTAGCACTAATTTATGCTTATTCAAAAAAATGTGTTGGGTTAACCACCTGTCATAAATATATATTATTTATATAAAAAAATTATAACAGTGATTAAAAACTGAATTGCAGGTTATATGGATATAGTAAAGTGATTTTGTATTAAAGAATTTTGGCAACTCGGGCAGAGACAAATCATTGAAAAATGTTCAATGCAGATCAAAACCAACCGTTTATATCCCTTTATAATAAAAGGTAGGTGTCCCTCACATAATATTATTGTAAAGCTGCTGAGGGGTGAACCAATCTGGCAGGAGGTGTACAGGGGCAGGCCTATGTTTTGCCCGAGGTTTTGCCCAACTGAAAAAGAAGCTATTTTCACAGGAGGTGTACATAATTTGGGAATTGGTTAACCCCTTGAAAGTTGCAGTCAGAGATGCCACACTGTAAAAATTAAAATGTAGACAGTAAGAAATAAGCATTAATTTCTTACTGTGGACTATGAACATTATCATTGATAACCCATGGTTCATTTTTCCTTTGTCTTTTTATGGAGTGGCAACTTTGACAGCAGCTTTACACTGAACCCATTTTGGGTACAGGGGGTTTCATTATAAATGGCCCTGCCCCCTATTATATCTGTAAATATGCTAGCTAGAAAAAAGTTTTAAATACAAAAGTTATTTAATTTATAAAGATCTTCAATAATATTAAAGTCAAAAAAGCAAAATGTCATTCGAAGTGTCAAATGTTGATAGCAACTTTCTTATTTTAAATACAACACCCTGTATTTTTTTACAGTTTTCAGTTCTGGGTTTCTTCCTGATTTCAGGAATGTATAACTTGTATGCACTTGGTTCAATAGTTTTTGAGATATTGATAGACTCAGTGAGAAGAGAGTTATATCTTTATTTTTCCAATCTGTACTCCTCCCGATACTGAACATTGTTTGCACTTAGAGTATATAAAATGTCAAGTCTAGATTTGCAAGACATTATATCTGCAGTTTTTGTCCAACTACTTTGGGTTTTTTGTGACACCTAAAAGCATTGTTGGAAGATTGTTTGAATGTCTATAAGTGCCTCCCCACTGTTTATCAATATCAGAAGGATCACAGGTGAAAATTTACGCCCAATCTGCCTCCCCCAATAGATATTTAAAAATTTCCTTTGATTCTTTATTAAAGAGGCGTTTTTTGATAATTTTGTGTTTTTTTTGTCTATTTCAAATGTAAGAATTTGTGCTATATGATCCAATTGTGAGGATTAAAAGTATTTGCATTAAATTTTTCAAGGTTAGTATAGATATCATCAATGCAAGATCTTTTTGGACGAAAATTCAAACTGGGATGAGAAACACACAAAGGACCAAAGCGAAAAGAGAAATGATCAAATTATGTTTTGCCTTGGGTAACCAGCGTAGGCCCATCAGTGGTTGCACTGGTCACCCTCCCCAAACATCTTTCAACACCATCATAAACTTTGATTTCCAACTTTTTACCTGATACAAGTTCGTCCTGGCATATTATTCTTTCCAAATAGGGTTACGCTCCTAAAAAAAAAACAAAAGATCAAAAGATCTTTGGTGCAAAACACGAAAATTCAAACTTAAAAAAATCTTAAAAGAAAAACTTTTCAACCAAAGATCTTTTTTTTAAACTATTTATACTTTAAGTTAACTCACTTTTGCAAAAAGAAATGTTTTTGTGGATCTTTGTGGTATATAAATCAAGTCTGGATAAGTACCATTTTCTGCACTTGTTAGGTAAATAACTACATATTACAGTCATATCAATTTTAGGCGTGGATGTACTTGGGACAAACAGAAAGGTTGTTTAATATTGTTAATGCCAGTTGCTGTATTTTGTGTATCAATCCCGATCGTGTTTCTTATGATTGACAAATGTGTATATCCTGTACCATTTATGAACAGTTTTAGTTCTAAGAGTAAGTATAAGTAATAGGGTAGCTAAAATCGAGGCTAAAATAGAATAGTCAAATTATGTCAATTCAACACGTCAAATCAACCAAAAAAGGGCAAAAACTACCCTGCAATTTTATGTTTCTTGAGTTGATAGGACACAAGCAGTGCATAGATTTTATTATTGGAAAAATTAGTGCTAATTAAGCTATATCTTTAACAGGTAGCTAGCAGTGCAGGCCAAATCTCAAAAAGTACAAAAGCATAAAATTTGATGACTTTGCATTCAATTAGTACTAATTTTTCCAATCATAATATATTTGCACTGCTAACTTTAGGAACGTTCCAATTTTGATGATTTATGTAGACTTAAAAAGCTTAAAAATCCAAAAAAATGATAGGCAGTTTCTCTTTTGGATTCTGCAGGAAAAAAATAGCATTACATTAAAAAATATTTTTACTACAAAAGCAATTGATAGTTTGTTTTAAAGGTTTTTTAGAGACCTTTTAAATAATGTGTTAGCGAGCATGTTTAACAAAAAAAATATTTGAAATTATATTTTAAAAACATTATTTTTTAAGTAAACTATTTGCTGGATATCTTGCTAATATATGTAAAAAATTTCAAGACAGATATATATATTAGGTACTTGGTAAAAAAGTTGTTTCAAAATTTTTATTATTGCTCGATTTTTTACTATGTATATAGTTCTTAAGAGAGAACTATTATTTATTATTTATTCAAAATTACAAACCTTAGCCATGAATGGTTGCACCTAGTATAAAAAAGAATCACAGAATTACAAATTTAATAATCAAATTTAAATATAAATTTAAAACACCTGGGTCATTCCATATCAAATCAACCAAAAAATCACAAAAATTTTACGCGACCAATTCCAATTTTAATGATTTTTGGTATATATTTTCTTCTTACCATAAAAGTTGAAAATGCAAATTTTTAGATTTTTTTGATTCGTAGTTTTTTTTTTTTAATTTTTCAAAATAAAAAAGTCAGCATTTTGACCTTAACAAGAATGTACAAAACTAGCAATATCTCGAGAACCACTTACACTAGGAAAGTAATAAATGGCTCATTTTAAAGTCATTTTGAAGCTCTTTTTTATGAAATATCACAACATAATTTTAACAAAAAAAAAAATTGGAAATAAAAAATTGAAAAAAAAAAATTGAAAAATTCAAAAAGGCCATTTTTAATTTTTTTGAAAAAAATATATAATTTTGGTCAAAGTGTTACTTAATTATCCACAAAATTTTATGATGGAGAAATGATGGGTTCAATGTCAAAAAAAATATTAAGTACATTTTATAGGCGATTTTTCATGCATGTGACATTTTTAATAAATTTTTTCACATTGAACCCATGATTTGTCCATCTCAAAATTTTGTGAATAGTTTAATAACACTTTAAAGAAAATAATATAATTTTTTGAAAAAAATTAAAAATGGCCTTTTTGAAATTTTTCAAAAAAAAAATCAAAAATTTTTTTTTTTTTTTCAATATATGTTATGCAATATTCTCATATGAAAGGTCTTTATAAGAGCTTTAAAATGAACCTTCACCTACTTTTCTATTATAAGTGGTTCTTTGGATATTCCTAATTTTGTGCGCACATGTTAAGGACAAATAAGTGACTTTTTCGATTTTCAAAAATTAATTCAAAATAAACAACTGGTCAAAAAAGTCTGAAATTTTGGATTTTCCAGTTTTTTTGTAGGAAAAACATGTATACTAAAAATCATCAACATCGGAGATGGTGTGGTAAAATACCCTGGTTGACTTGATATGGACTGACTCTAGGGTCTTCCATATCAAGTCAACCAAAAAATCACAAAAATTTTACGCGACCAATTCCAATTTTGATGATTTTTGGTATATATTTTCTTCTTACCATAAAAGTTGAAAATGCAAATTTTTAGATTTTTTTGATTCGTAGTTTTTTTTTTTTAATTTTTCAAAATAAAAAAGTCAGCATTTTGACCTTAACAAGAATGTACAAAACTAGCAATATCTCGAGAACCACTTACACTAGGAAAGTAATAAATGGCTCATTTTAAAGTCATTTTGAAGCTCTTTTTTATGAAATATCACAACATAATTTTAACAAAAAAAAAAATTGGAAATAAAAAATTGAAAAAAAAAAATTGAAAAATTCAAAAAGGCCATTTTTAATTTTTTTGAAAAAAATATATAATTTTGGTCAAAGTGTTACTTAATTATCCACAAAATTTTATGATGGAGAAATGATGGGTTCAATGTCAAAAAAAATATTAAGTACATTTTATAGGCGATTTTTCATGCATGTGACATTTTTAATAAATTTTTTCACATTGAACCCATGATTTGTCCATCTCAAAATTTTGTGAATAGTTTAATAACACTTTAAAGAAAATAATATAATTTTTTGAAAAAAATTAAAAATGGCCTTTTTGAAATTTTTCAAAAAAAAAATCAAATTTTTTTTTTTTTTTTTCAATATATGTTATGCAATATTCTCATATGAAAGGTCTTTATAAGAGCTTTAAAATGAACCTTCACCTACTTTTCTATTATAAGTGGTTCTTTGGATATTCCTAATTTTGTGCGCACATGTTAAGGACAAATAAGTGACTTTTTCGATTTTCAAAAATTAATTCAAAATAAACAACTGGTCAAAAAAGTCTGAAATTTTGGATTTTCCAGTTTTTTGGTAGGAAAAACATGTATACTAAAAATCATCAACATCGGAGATGGTGTGGTAAAATACCCTGGTTGACTTGATATGGACTGACTCTAGGGTCTTCCATATCAAGTCAACCAAAAAATCACAAAAATTTTACGCGACCAATTCCAATTTTGATGATTTTTGGTATATATTTTCTTCTTACCATAAAAGTTGAAAATGCAAATTTTTAGATTTTTTTGATTCGTAGTTTTTTTTTTTTTAATTTTTCAAAATAAAAAAGTCTGCATTTTGACCTTAACAAGAATGTACAAAACTAGCAATATCTCGAGAACCACTTACACTAGGAAAGTAATAAATGGCTCATTTTAAAGTCATTTTGAAGCTCTTTTTTATGAAATATCACAACATAATTTAAAAAAAAAAAAATTGAAAATAAAAAATTGAAAAAAAAAATTGAAAAATTCAAAAAGGCCATTTTTAATTTTTTTGAAAAAAATATATAATTTTGGTCAAAGTGTTACTTAATTATCCACAAAATTTTATGATGGAGAAATGATGGGTTCAATGTCAAAAAAAATATCAAAAATATTAAGTACATTTTATAGGCGATTTTTCATGCATGTGACATTTTTAATAAATTTTTTCACATTGAACCCATGATTTGTCCATCTCAAAATTTTGTGAATAGTTTAATAACACTTTAAAGAAAATAATATAATTTTTTGAAAAAAATTAAAAATGGCCTTTTTGAAATTTTTCAAAAAAAAAAAAATTTTTCACATTGAACCCATGATTTGTCCATCTCAAAATTTTGTGAATAGTTTAATAACACTTTAAAGAAAATAATATAATTTTTTGAAAAAAATTAAAAATGGCCTTTTTGAAATTTTTCAAAAAAAAAAAATGAAAAATTTTTTTTTTATTTTTTTTTTCAATATATGTTATGCAATATTCTCATATGAAAGGTCTTTATAAGAGCTTTAAAATGAACCTTCACCTACTTTTCTATTATAAGTGGTTCTTTGGATATTCCTAATTTTGTGCGCACATGTTAAGGACAAATAAGTGACTTTTTCGATTTTCAAAAATTAATTCAAAATAAACAACTGGTCAAAAAAGTCTGAAATTTTGGATTTTCCAGTTTTTTGGTAGGAAAAACATGTATACTAAAAATCATCAACATCGGAGATGGTGTGGTAAAATACCCTGGTTGACTTGATATGGACTGACCCACCTAAGTAAGTAACTTTTTCTTGAACGAGGAGAGACTGGGGAGCCCGTCCTAAAAAATAGACTTCTCTAATTTGTTCCAGAGTCTCACTCCCACACTCAATGGTGAGTGAAATCCTGCAGTTTTCCAGGGGAAAAATCTCGAAAAAAGGGGAGGGTCCCCCGTAACCCTGGAACCGCCACTGGTATAAATAAAAGCAAGTATTAGCAGGTCTTTCCAGCCAAAAAATGTTTCTAGAAAAAAAATTAAAAATGGTGTGTCAGAAATAATTTTTTTTTCAATTTTTTTAATAATTGTACCATTTTTTAGCTACTGTACTTAAAGACCAACACCGAGCAGCACTTTATAGTGCTGACCGATTGTCGATCAGGAATCTTTCTGAAATTCCTATGAATCGACACCAAGCCTTGGAGTTGACACAGTATAAACTCGTGTGTTACTACAATTTTCCCACTGATAAGCTATCATTAAAGATTCATGGTATTGATCCCAATCTTTGCACGCATTTAAACTTGGGTAAGTGTGACAAAATTCTAGAACCTCTGGTATTGAATTTGCATCTGTAACACTTTAATATACATGGTGTGTCACAGCTTATGTATAAAAATGAACGACGTGATTCCTAATACTCTTTTGGCGTTTGAAATGACAATTTATTTTGCAAATGAGCGATAAACTTTGAAATATGTACAGAATACGCCAAAATATTTGAAATACGTTTTTTTTAATCATTTTAAATTGTCCTTACCTTAGAACAATGAACTACTAGAGGGAGCTTTTTTTCAGACCTAGAGCAGGGTGGTTCAACATCTTCATCCCATTGTTGTCATGTTAACCTAATACGTTTTCCCCTGTTTTTAATATTATTTAAAATACCTTCAATAATTTTTAGTTCAGTTTAATTAAATGGTCTAGATATAGTAATAAAAATCTATGTTTCTATAAAAAAAAACTAAAAATGTATTCAAGTAGGATGTACAACTACAAAAATTAGAAAAAGGTGCTATGGAAATCCCTATTCACACTGAAATTAATGACAAACCGGCAACACAGATTTCCTGCCTTTGTTTACCAAGAATGGCCAAATTTGATGAATTCTAACCTAATATTTAGTTATTATTTTAATTTAACATACCTGTGAAACGAAAAACTGCGGTCCCCGGCTTCTGTTTCAACTTGCATATAATAATACACTTTGGAACCATTTTTCGCCACAACCTTTTCACAAAGATATCAAAAAAACACTATTGACAAGTGCTGAAACTTTCACTTTCAAAACAATAATGAAATTCCAGGAAAAATCGAGAAACCGCAACAAATAATCAATGTTGCCACGTTGACTACAAAAGAAGATGTTTAAGGAAAACACACGTTAAATTTTAAAAAAACGTCGAAAGTCTTAAATAGGTTGTGATTATTATATATTGTGTATATTAGCTTTTTCAACATATATCTTAAACCTCATTAATTAATTAATAAATAAGCTTCAAAACTGAATCCAAATTTAATATGTTTTTTGTTGGATAATTTTGTTATTAAAATTAGCAACACAGATTTCTTTCTCCCCTTTCCCCACTGTAGATGTTGCACTCGAACAACCAGTGTAACGAGACAGACCAGACTCCTTCTAATAGTTCAATGTTCTAAGGTCCTTACAAAGAAACTACCAATCAGGCAACACTTATTTTATTCATTATTTTTTGTAATGTTAGTCTACAGACCCCAACAAACACGTTCTACCTTAATTCCAGATATCGTATATTCAAGTTAAGAAATATTTTTGAAATTGCTCCAAATCCCTTAGTTTTAAACTTGATTTAACATTTAAATAAGCGGATAACTAAGGAGCAGTTCATTTTTATTGCTTATTTTATAATTCTAGAACCACAGCAAATATTTTTCACAGACAATGTTAGTTGTGGTCTGTAGAATAACATAAAAAATAAATAAGTGTTGCCTGATTGGTAGTTTCTTTGGTTGTTGGTTCACTCTGTACATATTTAAAAGTGTTTCACTCATTTTGTGTGAATCCTTTTTAGG
This sequence comes from Oxystoma pomonae, assembly GCA_963921995.1. Classification (NCBI taxonomy): domain Eukaryota; kingdom Metazoa; phylum Arthropoda; class Insecta; order Coleoptera; family Brentidae; genus Oxystoma; species Oxystoma pomonae. The sequence continues at coordinate 74,010,174 of OY998171.1, forward strand.
GTATCTAAAAGAATTTTTTTTCGCTGCTTCTACAAGCGTCAAATGTGCCTCTAAAATAAGGGATTTTGAGCAACTTCGGGCCTATTTTTTGGTTTACCCTGTACACATACGGATATTAATACTAATATCAAAACCATTATTATCCTATCTTTAGTTTTGTCCTAAACGAAGGTTAGGTTTAGTAATGCATTTTTATTAAAAAACTTAAAGAACAAGCTTTTATTAAATGCACTCAAAAGTAGAAAATAATTTTTTATATTTCTTATTCCATAATAAAAACGATGAGCGACAATTAAAAATTTTTATTTTAGGTATCGTATATCGGTCATATCGACGATTCACCTAAGAAACAGTTGTATATTACTCTATAACCTAAGACATTTTCAAAGGCTTGACAAGCACGGCAATCTCACCCGTTTTCAGCTTCTTTAGATGAAAGCATTATGTTTATCATTCGAATAGAAGAAGAATTTAGTTCTTCTTTTGTAGTTCTCTCTGTGACTGTAAAGTTAAAATTTTTAATTTGCGCCCATCGCTTTTATTATGGTATAAGAAAGATAAAAAATTATTTTCTACTTTTGAGTGCATTTAATAAAAGCTTTTTTTTTAATTTTTAGATTTATACCCTAAATCATCCATTTTGAATCCGCCTTATTGAAATTTTCAAATCTGATCAAAAATTTATATCCTGTTCCCGAAAAACCCCTGTATGCCAATTTTGATTTAAATCGAACAAACTAAATCTTTTCCCCCCTCCACTTCCCTCGTTGGAGGGAAGTATGTACCTAACAAAACCATATTATTTTATTGTCGCCGGAACTATAAACGCATACCAATTTTGAATACACACTCTGAATTTTTGAATATGTACCCTTCGAATCCGCCATATTGAAATTTTCAAATCTGATCAAAAATTCATAATCTCCCTTCTTAAAAACCCGTGTATGCCAATTTTGATTAAAATCGAATAAACTAAATCTTTTCCCCTTCCACTTCCCTCGTAAGAGGGAGGTGGGTACCTGAGAATACCATATTATTGTTTTTTTACCGGAACTATAAACGCATTCCAAATTTGAAGACAATCGGATGTGGATAAGTCAGTTAAAATTGGTTAGCAGCAAAACATGACCGAAAATTTTCAAAATCTGATCTAAAATTCTTATTTCTTATCCCCAAAAGCCCCCGTATACCAATTTTGGTTGAAATCGTACAAACTTAGGTATTTTCCCCCCCTCCACTCTCTTCATAGGGAAGAGGGGTGTGTAATAATGACATATTATTGCAGAAGAAAAAAAAAGATGACCAAAAATCGTCCATCTTGAATCCGCCATATTGAAATTTTCAAATCTGATCAAAAATTCATAATCCCCCTTCTTAAAAACCCGTGTATGCCAATTTTGATTAAAATCGAATAAACTAAATCTTTTCCCCTTCCACTTCCCTCGTAAGAGGGAGGTGGGTACCTGAGAATACCATATTATTGTATTTTCACCGGAACTATAAACGCATACCAAATTTGAAGACAATCGGATGTGGATAAGTCAGTTAAAATTGGTTAGCAGCAAAACATGACCGAAAATTTTCAAAATCTGATCTAAAATTCTTATTTCTTATCCCCAAAAGCCCCCGTATACCAATTTTGGTTGAAATCGTACAAACTTAGGTATTTTCCCCCCCTCCACTCCCTTCATAGGGAAGAGGGGTGTGTAATAATGACATATTATTGCAGAAGAAAAAAAAAGATGACCAAAAATCGTCCATCTTGAATCCGCCATATTGAAATTTTCAAATCTGATAAAAAATTCATAATCCCCCTTCTTAAAAACCCCTGTATGCCAATTTTGATTAAAATCGAACAAACTAAATCTTTTCCCCTTCCACTTCTCTCGTTAGAGGGAGGTGGGTACCTGAGAATACCATATTATTGTATTTTCACCGGAACTATAAACGCATACCAAATTTGAAGACAATCGGATGTGGATAAGTCAGTTAAAATTGGTTAGCAGCAAAACATGACCGAAAATTTTCTTATCCCCAAAAGCCCCCGTATACCAATTTTGGTTGAAATCGTACAAACTTAGGTGTTTTCCCCCCCTCCACTCCCTTCATAGGGAAGAGGGGTGTCTAATAATGACATATTATTGCAGAAGAAAAAAAAAGATGATCAAAAATCGTCCATCTTGAATCCGCCATATTGATTTTTGAAAATCTGATTAGAAATTCGTTATCTCCATCCCCAAGTGCCTCAACACACCAAATTACGACTAAATCGGGCGTACTTCAACTGTCCCTCCACCCTCTTCGAGTAGGGGAGAGCTGTCAATTTCATCACACTATATCCTTGTATTATCACCGCAACTATATAAGCATGCCAAATTTGAAGCCGATCGGATTTCGGGAAGTTGGTCAAAATTAAGTTGCAAGATTCCACCCGAAAAAACATACATATTTACATAGATGGGTACATTGCAAGTTAAATAAAAGCTTGTAAAAAACGGCCATTTTTGCAACTTTTAAGTCTAATTTCTAGCTAACATATTGCGGAAAGTGCCCATGACGAAATTGCTCATTGGGACCCCATCTATAACACATTAAAATATAAAAAAAAATTAATCGAAACACCATAAGAAAATGGCAGGGTTCTTTAAAATGGCTTTCGGTTGGAATGGGCTGGCGTTTGATATGTTTTAGATCTGTTCTCTCTGATCACCGTTTAAATAAACCTCTTTTTGATATCCGGCCAACCGTTTCAGAGATAGAACAGATCTACAACATATCAAACGCCCAGCACATTGCAACCGAAAGCCAGTGGCAGCGTCCTTTGATACTGAAAATCAAAAATTATTTTTAGCATTTGCCAGTGTTCAAAACAACAGTATTTATCTGGATGCCAAAAATCGAGAATACTTAAAAGAAGCAGTAAAGTTAAAAACGTTCAATAAGGATCTGAAGATATTATTATCTGTTGGTGGCGCATCGAATGATGATGGATTTTCTGTGATGGTATTGAATCATACCAATAGAAAAACGTAAGTCAGACTCTCTCTTTGTTTTTGGAATTAAGAGAGATTTCCTAATTTAAAATGTTTTATCGATAAATTAATTTGGAAACGTCTATGTAGTGGGCGCTAGCTTAGCGATTTCAAAATCTTCTAAAAAATTTATTTTTTTTTCTTTAGTTTCTTTTAGTAAGAATGTATACTTTTTAAAATATTTTTGTTAGTTTGTGACCTTTGTTTTATGTTTTTTGTGGAATGTTTCTTGAAATTCTGTAAGTAATCATTTTATTTCATTTGATTGGTAGTTAGTATCCTAAACAAACAATGTTTAAAACCTTACAGAAAATGCACTTGACAATGGTGGAATAACCGAAACGCGTCTTGCAATAAAGAAGAAAGAATTTTGTGAAGCATTTGGACTTTCTCTACTTCTTTCCATAATGTTTCAACAGCTTCACCCCGAAGAAATCTACGATTTTATTAAATAAAACAAAGTTCAATCATAAAATCATTCACTCTGTAGAACCTGCAATTAGTCAAACCAACAGAAGCGTCTCAGATTTTTCTGAGCCCCCCCCCCCCCGCATTTTTTTAGAGTGCCACCTTCTGAGGCCCCCCCCCCGCATTTTTTTAGAGTGCCACCCTGTTCTACTTCACATTTTTTTTTTCGACAACAAGAAAGTTAATGCATTAATGCGGAGGCCATCTTTAATGTTAAAACCAGATATTTGATAGTAAAAAAATCGAATAACAACTATTGTTTTTAGCTTATATTTTATTCTCACAAATATTTATAATATATAATAAAACAAACTGTAAAGAAAACCAACAAACATATACCAACTACAAGATTTTTATATTTACAAATTAGATATTGCGTTTATACCTCAATGAAAGGAGCTTGTCTACAACTTTTTTCAAATCTACATCTTTTGGTTTTTTCTTCTCTACTGAGATTATTGCCAAAGAGCTAAGGCAATTTTGTTTCATGCCAGACCTTAGAAAGGTCTAATTATTCTTGCCTAAAAATTAAGTCATTTCCGCCAGTTTTCACCAAGTATTTACGAAAAAATTATTTCAAAACATCGTCAAAATATCAAATTGTCAAAGATTAAAATGGCGCAACAATGAAAGTCACCCACCCCATCACGAAACCCCACCACCAAAACCCCACAAAATGAAATAAAGTAATCCTCATTATTTTTTTTATCAAGTGCGTCAAATCGTTTTTCCGTTGGAAAGGTTTTCAAATTTAATTTTTATATTACAATTCAGTTCAATGATCTACGGTAAATAATTTTTCTAATTTTTATTTTACTCTAAATATTTCTTTCAGCAAATTTTGTCCGAACACCACGAACCTTTTTACCCGAACCCCGAACCTTTTGGCCCGAACCTTTTGCGCGAATCTTTAAATAAATAATTGATCGCGCGAATGTTTGTCGGCATTTCGAACATCAAAGGGATATTCGCCTGTGTAAATACTACTTAAAGGTATTTGTGTGCGTATATATATTATATTATTTTTTTGCCTTTTTTAAGGCAAGGCGACTAAGGGGCCCCCAATATGGCGTGGTCCCCCCCGCTTTGCGGGGGCAGCGGGGGCGTTTGACACGCCTCTGCAAACCAATTTTTTATCCGAACCTTGTTTGATCAAACTCATTCAATAACAAATTCGAAATTTAACAAACCCGTTTTTAATCGAAACTTATTTCATCAAACCCATTCAATAACAAATTCGAAATTTAACAGGCCCGTTTTTAATCGAACCATTGTTCATCAAACTTATAAAACCCATTTTCAATAAAAACCGGATTTCGTCAAACTCGCTGTTTATCAGAAAATATTTGCTAAATTGATAGCGCATTCGCCAATAATACTTACATGAACTGAAGGTGTACACGAGGATGGCGCGGCGTCACGGCGTTTCGATGAATTTGTCGTTCTACAGGGTTCCTAAGATTTTCCTTAGGGATAGGATTTCAATAAATCAAACAGAAATGGCATAGAAAGTTCTGCGCACACAAAAGAAACAGGTATATTGAGCAATGGTGCCAGTTTGTTATGATCTCCGGACTGCTTTCATGAGAAAAAATTGTCGCCACTCTTTTATTGTGAGCATAAATCATAGTTGCAATAATAACCGTTGACAAGATGTCTGAAAATTCCGCTAGATGGCGGCCACACATCTAATCTAATTAAAAATTAGATGTTTTCAGGTCCAAACCACAGCTTTTTCTTGCTTAAAGGAGGCGGCAGGGTCCATTATTTACGATACTGAGCGATAAACTCGTGAGGTTGTTAACATTAGAAAGAAATATCTTCGCTTTTAATTAAATTTCTTTCCATTCTGTTCTACTAGTGACATCTATCCGGAAACGGCCAAACCATGCAGATAGTACTAGCAGGCAAAGAAATCAATAAACGGCGCGGTTTTTCCTGCAGAGCTTTTTGCTTGCGATATTATTGATTTTAAATAAAGCTGGCCCTACACTACATTTGATATTTTCGAGGTGTTTTATGACATGATCTCGAAACATGTAGCGAACCAATTCTTCAAAACTAGCGGGAGGGTAAAAGCGAAAAATAAGGGGCTGCCAATATTTGTAACACCCAAAAAGGGGTGAAATTTATTTTGCTTTGTTTCTTTACAAAAAATGTTTTTTTTTACGAAAAACTTGAGCTCTGCCACTTTTTTTATTTTTTTCTTCAACTTTCTCGAAATTTTCGTCATACCGTAGAAAAAAATTATTTCCCCCATGGTCATACTCTACTTTTATTTGAAAAAATTTAGAAACAGAGACGGGATCAGTTTTCCTAAAACGGGGGATCTTGGTTTCGAGTGAGAATATAAAGGGCGCCGCAGGCAAAAATTTTTCAATTAAATTAGCCGAACGCAAAAATGTTATAAAAACAAAGTACGAAATAAAAATGGCTCCGCTTACAATTTTTTTTCAAAAATTACGTAATTTCGGGAACGCAAAGAAATAGGTCTAAAGAGTATAATTTTTAAGAAAAAAATATCAATTTTCTCGCCCTCCTCCACTGGGACTACAGGGGCCGTGAACAATTTACGTAATGGTCATAGGGGGGAGGGGGGTTACAAAACGTTTCGTAGGGGGGAGGGGGGTTTTCGACAGCGTTTGCATTTGTGTGAAACTAAGAAAATTTGGAATGAAAATACGTGAACTGTTTTTTTTTTTGGGGGGGGGTAGTGGTCTTGAAATCGTTACGTAATATTAGGGGAGTGGCGTGCCAAACCGTTACAAAACATTACATAGGGAGGGGGTCAAAAATTGGTAAAATCACCGCTACGTAATTTGTGCACGGCCCCACATCTGACTGTTCCTCCTTTTTGATTTCGAATCAAAGTGCAAAACCCGGGTTGGACGTTCGAAGGCGTCAACCCGTCCTATTTGCTTGATAAAGTTTCTACGGAAATATCTCAGTCGATTTCTCCGGCCGTGTATGAACGCTTTAGGTTAGGCATTTGCATGTATCTCAGTCCCCAGCCTGTAAACAGTGCGTAAGGACAATGGTTACAGAATGAAAAGCCGAAAAATATTTTTTTTACGATATCTTTCATCAGTTTGGTATTAAAGTCGAGCAAAAACAATTTTTATTCCAGTCCTAAAGGTATGAAAATGGAAAACATTAGAAAACAACAACCTGGAATGGATTTACTACGTGTAAGATGTAGTGACAACATCGCCCCATGCCCATCTTTTTCTGCCTAATGTGCTTTTCCGTTTGTCTGCGTCTTACACACGGCTGCTTGGCCCCCTAAGGATTTGCTTAGGAACCCTGTATAAATGCATTCACAGGTAGCGTTCAATTCTTTGTGTATAGATGTCGCCACCTGCGTGTACGCCTCCGGTTTATGTAAGTATTATTGGACAATGCGCTATCAATTTAGCAAATATTTTCTGACAAACAACGAGTTTGACAAAATCCGTTTTTGATAAATAATGATTTACCAAATTTCGGGTTTTATTAAAAATGGGTTTTACAGGTTACGAGTTTGATAGTGAATAAGTTTGATAAACAATGGTTAGATTAAAAACGGGTCTGTTAAATTTCAAATTTGTCATTTAATGGGTTTGATGAAATAAGTTTCGGAGAAAAAATTGCTTTGACGAATAGCAGTTTCTATGGTGAATCGTTCTTACGATGAGTTTTTTTATTAGATACGGTCTGATAAATTCCTAGGTTGAAAAAACCATAGGCGTTTCATGATACAATGAGTCGCTTATAATTCTGTTATTTTTGTGAGAAAGGTTTTTTTTTCTAAAAAAAATTTTGATCATCGAAAATTAAAAATTCATTTGGGACTACTAATTTTCTAAATTTTCTCCTTGGACTTGAAAAAAATATCCCCTACATTATAGAAGCTTTTTTTCTTATTTTTTAATTTCTATCGCCCACTGAAATATTTACACTACAATACTTTTCAAACCCTGTATAATAAACAATCTTCACCACCGTAGAATCTTCTTTAGGTTTATAAAATCCGTAATAGCGATGGCATTCTTCTACAAAATAGACGGTATCGACTTGGACTGGGAATTCCCAGGCATGCAGCCCAGCTTTGATAAAAACCAAAGGATGCACATGACCCAACTCATGTCCGAGTTGAGAAAATCCGTGACAAGACGTCTGAATTCGACATTTTTGCTGACCTTGGCTGTGGCTGCACCGGTGGAGATAATAGATGTGTCGTATGATGTCTCTTATCTTAACGAGTAAGTAATTTTATCCACTACTTTTATTTACTTTTTTTGTATAGTTTTTATACCTATCTATTATTTTATATTTTTTACCTTTTTTATATTCTTTTATACCTTTGATATTTAAAATAATTTTTAGCATTTCTGATTCCCACCGACCTGGGGGGGGGGAGGTCTAGACGTAGTACAGTGTTTTTTTGGGGATTTCAAAATTTTTAATTTTACTTGTTTTAGCTACGTAGACTTTATCAACCTGATGACGTACGACTTTCACTACTACACCTCCCTGACGCCATTCACAGGTCATAACGCTCCCCTCTACGCTTCATCGACTGACAAGTACTACTTGGCAACACTAAATATCAACTATTCTAGTCACTATTGGAATTATTTGGGAATGGACAAGAGCAAAATTGTGGTAGGGCTGCCTACTTATGGACATAGCTTCAAGTAAGATGTGTGTTTTCTATTATTTATTTTAAGACTTTAGATTTCCCAATGGCCAAAATATTGCGTCTATAGTGACGAATAAAACAAGAGATTAAGTAGTATTAAGATGGTCGCTAAACAACCCTGATTTAATTTTTATAAAAGAAGTTTTTTTCTTATTAGTTGTCGTAAATTTTGTTTAAAAAAGGTGAATGTAAGAAATTCTGTATTTTTATTTAAATTACGTTAATTTATTACAAGCTTTTATTTAACTTGCAATGTATGTAACTATGTATGTAACGAGATATGTTTGTTCGGGTGGAATCTTGCAACTTAATTTTGACCAACTTCCCGACATCCGATCGGCTTCAAATTTCGCATGCTTATATAGTTGTGGTGACAACAAAAGAATATAGTGTGATGAAATTGACAGCTCCCCCTACTTGAAGGGGGTGGAGGGGGGTACAGTTGAAGTACGCCCGATTTCGTTGAAATTTGGTGTGTTGGGGCACTTGGGGATAGAGATAAAGAATTTCTAATCAGATTTTGAAAATTCAATATGGCGGATTCAAGATGGACGATTTTAGGTCATCTTTTGCTAACCAATTTTAACTAACTTATACACGTCCGATTGCTTGCTTTAATAATATGTCATTATTGGGCACCCCTCTCCCCTACGAGGGGAGTGGAGGGGGAAAACACCCAATTTTGTCCGATTTCAAGCAAAATTGGTATACGGGGGCTTTTGGGGATAAAGAATACGAATTTTTTATCAGATTTTGAAAATTTAATATGGCGGATTCATGCGATCGTTTTCGGAAACATCCGATTTAGTTGACCTTCAGCAAACAATTTATGTGGCCTTTTTAAATTTGGGCCAATTAGAAGTTTGTAATCTTTGGACGGACGGACAAACAAACATCAAACAAAATGTTGTTTTCCAATAAGGATAAATAAAATCAAATAAATATTAGTCCGGGCCCGAAATTTTAATGATTTGACTACAACTTCAAACAAATTCCGAAAACACGAAAACGGATGTGAATTTAAAATAGGGTTTATTAATATCTTAAAAGTATGTATTTTTTATATTTTATAAAAATAAATTTAAAAATATTAATTAGGCCCTGTACCTGCCTGTTTTTTGCTTGGGTAGGGTGGGTGTTGATTTATTTATGCTTAAATCAGTTTTAACCTAAAACTACGTTTTTAGTAATTTAGAACGTGATATTGTTTGTAACCCTAATATCTCAGGATCGGAATTTGGATTTTTTATTTTTTTTATAAAAAACTGAGACTCAACGCGTTAAATACAATCTAAGGGTATTATAGCACCATCCTTTATCTTTTATGTGGTAATACTAAAATTTGCAAGTTGTGTTGTTTTTAACAAAAATATATAATTAAAAAAAATAATTTAGTCCGGACCTGGAATTTAATTTTTTTTATACATTGGTAGAAGTGGCTTTTTTTTGGTTTCCGAGATATGTTCGCTTTTATTTTTACAATATTTTTTTAAATCACACTGTATATTTGATAAAAAGACTAAAAAAAAAATGGATATGAGTTGTTGCCCCTGGCCTGTAATACTTACCATTAAAATATTTGCATTTCGTCGTGAATCACCCTGTATAGTGTTCCTTGATATAACTGCCATTGTTTCTGATTACTTTGTTAACCCAAGTATTTGAATTCCGGATTCGTTTGGTTTGTTTTGAAAAAGAAATGTCAAAGTAGTAAAATAATATTTTATAGAATTTATCGTATTGTTCGTTAGGCTCTCCAAGCAACAATTTTCTGACCAATGACCACATAATTCACCTAAATGGACGTTAATTTGGGTGTATAAATTAGTGATCTTCAGACGGTCTTACATATTACGACAAAATTCCGTTGCTTTAACGTTAGATAATACTGCAGTAACATTGTTACCGTCTACTCAACGTTTATCCGACCTGTCACGCGTTGGTGCATTTTCTAGTAAACCAGTGACGTCGTGTAGACGTTTTTATGATACTCTAGTTACGTTCTGCCGACGTATCAACGTCTAAACAACTTTCACATTACGTGAACTTGCGACGTTTCTGACTGGTCTTGCGACATTTTCCGGCCGGACTTTTGACGAACTTAAGTGCCCTTTTCTTGTGAAGAAGAAAAGTTTCCAAAGGAACTAATGGCATTATATTCTCCTTCTCTGCCGCACTTATGTAGGACAGATCGCCCTATCTCTCTCTAGATTTTAAATAATTGGCTCAACTGAAAGAGAGATGACATTATCCTACAAGTATATGGGCGAAAGAAAAAGAATGGTACTCTTTAAACAGTAATGTCTGATCCACAGCTTCACTTCTTGCCGCTCACTAAAAATACTTTTTGCTTTTGCTTCCCAGAAGTAGGATCTTTGAAGTGTCCTGCCATATTTGAAAAAACTAAATTTTATTTCACAGTTCACCGACCATTTATTTAGAAAAATCGAATAAAAAGTAAGGTTATGAGGACTGTCAACTGTCATCGGCGGAATTGTTGGAGCGTTTTCCATTTGCATGTTGGTTGCTAGTAACCAACGGTCGTGGCGAGGGGTTCATTTTGGGATTCTCATAATATTCGCCATTTTTGATGCCGTCGTTTATGTTCGAAGTGGCCGCCATTGTTTATATTTACTAAAGACGGCAAAAAATACTAAAAACACCCTTAAATGGCTTTTTGAAGATGTTTTATGTTCCGGGCGAGATAGGTATTTGATCATGGAATCCTAAAACGAGGGCTTTAGTAGCATCCATTTTTTTTACATTAAAAAAGGCAATAGTTTTCGTTTAAACACAAACAAATCAAGGGCGCGCGTGTTTTTTCATTCCTTTTCTAAGCATATTTGTCAGTAAACCGAATTGCGTTTTTAAATTTTGCTCCCATAGTGGCCATATAAATACTATTTAATAAACGGTAATTATCAAATTATAATTTTTTGTTTGCCATTTTCTAAAGTGTATAAAAATAAGTTCATTTTGGTAACCGACAATCCCAAAGTTTGAGATGGGCAAAATTTTGGGTAGTGAAACACCACCAAAAAACCAATAACAAAGAGGGCGCTAGTGTAGTCATTTTGGGTCGTATTTTACGACGTAACAAGAGCGATTATTATTCCAACTCCAGTCACTGCTCAACGACGTAAGGACTCAAAAATCATCCACCATTTTGGTGTAAATCCGGGTCGGCATGTTGCCTAAAACAACGTCGCATTTAACAACGTCGCTACGCCGTTAAATGGCTGCTTGGGTCCTCAGTTTCAAAAATAGTGTTCCAATTCTCATTGCATAAATAATAAAAATTAATAATATTGAGTTTCGTTGAGGGTGAAGATGAAGCTGTGGAACGCACGAAATAAACGTGGTAATTTTTAATTTAGGTTAATCAATCAAAAAAACGCAGGCCTCTATGCTCCCGCTTCCGGTTTCGGTAAGCTCGGCCAAAAAGGTTTCGTCAGCTACCCTCAAACCTGCATCTTCCTGCGAGTCAACCAAATAGCCCCCGTATTCGACATGGAAACCATGAGCCCGTATGCCACCAAGTTTTACGAGTGGATATCGTTCGACGACCCGCAAAGCCTGACGTACAAAACGGAGTTTATCAAAAGCAATAAGTTTGGCGGAGCGATGGTGTACAGTCTAAACGCCGATGACTACCTAGGGTTCTGTACATCCAGAAAGGATTTTCAGATATTTCCTTTGGTTAAGGCAATCAAAAAGGTGTTGGAAAGAACTGGGTAAGGTTTCTTACTTCTATAGGTCGAGAGTTTACTTGCCGCTTATTGCACCATTTTCAAACACGGTTATATTTTCAACAACAAAAATTAACTGACGGTTAACTAACTATTTTCGACGGCTTTTTTTTATTATTTGTTTGTTAGTTTGTTATGTTGATTGAAAAACGATTAATAGACATTAATTTTGGCTACGAAACAAATATTGAAAACACTCAAATCGATAAGTGAATAATATTGAAAGAGGTAACCTGGAATTAAAATAATTTAGTTGAATACCTGTTAAATTATTTTTAGATGTGCTAAAATACATTTATAGTTGGACACGTTTTTTGTTAATTTTAAAGACTAAAGAACTTTGATTAAAAGATATTAGACACTTAAAGTAAATATTTCAACGCATTACTATCGGTATACCAAACTCTTTCGAAATAAAGCCAAAATACACATATTTTTGACTTGTTTATGCGATGTTTCGAACGATGCCCGCTTTTTTGAAGGGTGCGATGACAGAACTGCTGATTGAAATCGTTGCGTATGTTCGCGGGTCCGTAACGATACGTACATCCTTACGTACGCAACGAGATTCTGTCATCACACCCGTCAAACAAGCAGGCATCGTTCGAAACATCGCATAAACAAGTCAAAAATGTAGTGTTTTTGGCTTTATTTCGAACGCGTTAGGTATACGTATACTGATGCGTTGAAATATTTACTTTAAGTGTCTATATACTTTAAGTGTTTATTAATACCACCTTATGTCTCATACACTTTATGCTTTTTAGATGAAAAAACATTAATTTTTATTAAACATTTGCCTTAAATTATTTCTATCTTTCTATATCTATATTTTTCATATTTACAGAGAAAAAATGTTTTTTGGCAGTACTTTTTTTGAACGCTTAAAAAACCGTGAAAACTTGAAAAATGTGAGTGTTTTATTCTATAAATCGAAAGTTTGGAAAGAAAGCTTTAAAATGAGCAAAATAGTGGCATAAAAATGTGAAAAACACAGTAAAAATTGCTTAAACAAAAACGTTACCCCTGAAATTATGCTAAAATATTTTAAGCCTTAAATTACCATCATGGCTTTCCCATAACAAAAACAAGAAGAAAATCAAGCCGAACAAAAGCATGAGATTTTTAAAATTGGTCTCCAACATCTTCATCCCAAGATGAAAAGATTTTATTTTACATATATTAATTTCCAGATGTCTCGAGATCTGGTTAGGTAAATAAAAAAAAATATATTTATAACAAAAATAGATAGGTATTAATTTAGTTTTGGAGACCTCTATCTCCTAGAAGGGCTGCATTTTCATTACTTTGAATTTAGAATATCAGTTTATCCCAAATATATTAAATTAATGCAGCATTTCTCTGTCTTAACTGTGGGTTGAGGCTCATTTTGTTAAAGTGGTTATTTTGCCCTATTTTGCGCTTTGGAAGTTTACACTATTGGTAAAGCCATGATGGTAATTTAAGGCTTAAAATATTTTAGCATAATTTTAGAGATAAAGTTTTTGTTTAAGAAATTTTGACTATTAGTCTGGAGGAAATCAAGAAAAGGTGGAAATGAGTGGTACAAGAAATTTTTCCACTGATTTGGTTAGCCCACATGCTCTATTTTAAGAATCCGATTGATGCCACTCTGGCACCCTTGGGTATTTTAAAAAATCGAAGATGGCGGCCATTTTTAAGTGAAAAAAATAGAGAAAAAAATGTCTGAACATAATATAGGTAACTGGCACTGGACTTTGAGTCGCCTAAATCCAAATCCGGTATTATTTTTGTTCTGGGGGGTACCCCAACGGAGGGGGGGGTTGATTTTATGAAAAAAATCGACCTACTAACATAGACATGTAATACATGAATTTTAGGGTTTTTGGGTTCGCTGAATTCAAATATGTGGTTAAAAATTTTTTTAGGGGTAATCTGGAGTGGTGGGCGCGTATTTATGGGGCAAACTGTAAAACTGTTTATGTGGGGACTTAATGAACAAACTTTATTTAAGTTTTTTTTACAGATTTCAAAAGCTCTGCCTAACCCCATTATAAAAATAATTAATGACATTTGGGCATCGTCCACCATTTTGAAATATTCCAGATATATAAGTATTTTCGCCAAGTCTCCATTTCGTGTTTACCCCATAAATTACCCCCCACTTCTCCAAGTTACAGCCAAATATTTTTTTAACAACATATTTGGAGTCAGCCCACCCAAGAACCCCATAATTGATGTATCTGATGCATATATGCTTCTCTTTTGATTTTTTGACCACGACCCGTCACGGCCGCCATCTTGAATATTTTAAAATGGGGGATGATGCTCAAAAATAATTAATTAGTTTTATAACAGGGTTGAGCGGAACTGTCGAAATCTGCAACAAAACAGTTTATTATATTTCAAATTACCACCAATGTTTTTTTTAACTACAGATTTGTATTCAGCTGACCGAAAAACCATAGAATTGATGTATTACATGCCTATGTTAGTAGGTCGATTTTTTTCATAAAATCAACCCCCCCTCCGTTGAGGTACTCTCCAGAATAAAAATAATACCGGATTTGGATTTAGACGACTCAAATCCAACTGAAATGATATTCCACACACCAATATCTTGTTCAGATATATTTTTCCGTAGCTTTTTCACTTGAAAATGGCCGCCATTTTGGATTTTTCAAAATGCTCAAGGGCGCCAGAGTGGCATCAATCGGATTCTTAAAATAGAGCATCTTGGCTAACAAAATCAACAAAAAAATTTCTTGTGCCATTCATTTCCCACTTGAGGCAAAAATCGTGGTTTGGCAACAAGACGTTTTTTACATTTTTATTTCATGATTTTGTTCACATTTTAAAGCTTTCTTTCTAAACGTTCGACTTTTAGAATAAAACATTCACATTTTTCAAGTTTTGTCTTCTGTTTGTCAGCTTTAGTCATGCATATGATTTCTATTTTGCCATTTTTGTCCAAGAAACAGCAAACATTGTGATTATTCAAAGCGTAAAGTGTGTTAAGACATAAGTTCATATTAATTTCTTTTAAAGTTCTTTACAAGTCTTTAAATTTACCAAAAAACGTGTATTTTAGCACATCTAAAAATAATTTAACAGGTATTTAACATTTTTTTAGTCAAAATCGAAATTAAACGGCCGCTTAAACTCCTGTTAAAAAATGGTTAACCTTAAACTCCGCTTAAAACTGATTGGAGCAACAAGCGGTTGAAGTGTTAAAAATATTTCGATTTGAAAAGATCCTACCAAAAAAAAATTATGAAAATTAATTTTCCAATAACTTTTGACAAATTTTTACCCTTGGTTAAAATAACTAATATTTTTTTAAATTGTCTAGAAGTCACTAATTTCAAATGTGCCAACATTTTTTTTTTCATTAAAAAAACTTGAATTTTAAACTAGTAACACAATTTTCTTCCAAATAAAAAAATCGCGGGCTTTCTCACAGCCTCGTACGATTTTGAATTTTGCTCCTACTATATATTTGACAGTTGTTGTTTTACCAGAGGTGGGCAACTCATATTGCCCTCTCTTTCTAGTTTTTGACTTTTTAGATAAGAATAATTAGTTTTTCTTATGCCTGATCCACAGTTTAACTTTTTGGAGCTCACTTCCATTTCCCTCTTCGTCGTTTAGAGAACGAGGGAAATATATTTTCTATTGCCATCGCACTCTTTTCGATAAGGAGAGAAAAAGAAGAAGCGGCCAGAAGTAAAACTGTGGAGAAGGCATTTATATTATCATTTTCCGATATCCGGGTAAAAACGAATGGACAAAAAAATTGCATATTGATAAAGGTATGTGTTATACTCTAATTTTTTGTTCCGTTAGCATTTGTTAGGGGAACATAACTGGGTACCTGCTCAGATGTAAGACTGGTGTAGGATTAATTTACTAACCGTCAAAACAGCTTTTTAAAAGAAAAATAATTATGTGATTACTTACTTCCAGAGCTGTTTTGTGGTTAACTTTTTCTGATGTGTACTTAATAATATTTAAAAAATCAAATTGAACTTTTTCTAATGTGTATTAATAATTTAAATAAGTTTAAAGGTTCTACTACTTTATATTTAAAAAAAGAAAGAAAGAAAGCCACCGGCCCCTGAACTACAACCACTTTTTTGCATTTTTTTTCAAATGTGATATTTTGGAATGCTGTCATGTCATAAATTATTGGTCTCAAATAAAAAATTGACATTTTAGATGGATTGAGGGGTAAATAACTATAAATTCAATACAAATGCCTGTTAACAAAGCCAAACCAAGCAGTTGACTTCTTTGGCACGTATGTGAGGATCTAAAGAATTAGATTCAAGATATTTAAGATAAAAAAGTAGAAATTCTATTGATTTATTCTATTTGTATTAGCTATAAAACTAATGAACAGTATCACTCCTTATATATGGATCTTTAGCTTTCTTTCCAGGTCTTATAAACGGTTATTGGAGCATAATTATTGACAAGAAAAATTTATTCTGATATATTTTGTCAGTGTCTTCTGCAATAGCGGTCAGTTATTTAGATTGTATAGGAATTTGTTTATGGAAACACTGGAAACCCTATCCTAGAAGATAAAATTCAATATTTACTGTTATCAAATCTTGCCATTTACGAAGAATTATCGATAAAACATATTCTTGCAAACTGCTATTTATGTTCCGATTCTGCAATTTTTGATTCACGTGGTTTGGATTTTCTTTGGTAACCGTCCCAAGAAAGCTTTCCCAAATTAATTTAAAACCGTATTCAAAAAAAAACACAATATTTTTTTTATAGAACAAATAAACATTTGGCTTTAATAGGTGAAGTTTCCAAAACGTGTTCAGTCAATTATGGCAAAAGGTCATCTGCATTTTAATTAAATGTTTGGCTTATTGCTATTACAAGAATTTAATTGACTGTGGAACTCCTTAATCTATTCGGAAAATTAAACAATTGTTTAGTAAATTCCACTATATTGAAACAAAATCAAAATTAACAATTTTTTTTTATCAATAGTATCATCAATTCTACCTACTAAAATCTGTATTACAAATCTCATGATTTTACAAATCTATAATAAAGAGGTGGTCTGAAAAAGTTTCAACAAAGGTAGTAGCAGTAACTAGGGGGCGGCCCAAGACCTGGCAAGTAGGCCCAATCGGTGCCTTTTTACCTTACCCCAGCCCAGCCTCTTAAGCCACCACCTGTTCTCTTCACGAAGTCCAGTACTTTGGCCCACTTGAGAGCTCGTAGGTCCTCTGCATCCAGGTTCGGTTGTCCGAGTACCTGATGCCTCATCCTTAGGTATCCATCGCACTCAGCAACGAGGTTCAGGGATGTCTCCTCCACCCTCCCGCAGGCACGGCAGATGGAGTCATTCCCGATCCCGATGCAAGTCAGATGCTTACTGAGTCGGTTGTGGCCGGTCAGTGTCCCTGTCAGTAGTCCAATATCTTTCTGTGTCCTTCCCAGGAGCCATTTGAGTCTGGCCGCGTCCGGCCCGTCGATGAATTCTTTGGACTGTCTGCATCCTATTTCGTTCTCCCAGGAGTCTGCCAGTGCATCGTTAGCCCATTTAATGAGTCGACTTTGCAGCTGTCTCCTTGTTATTCCTAAGAGTGGCTGTCGGAGCATATGTACACATGCTCCTCCGGACCATTGCGAACCTCTTCTAGTCTTGCCGCCATTATAATGGCGTATACCTCGGCTTGGAAGACCGTAGCTTGCTCTCCGAGCGGGTAGCTCATCCTTCAACAAAGGACTTTGAGGTCCAATTGATTGATTGAATATTTTCCCCGCGTTTTGTAAGTAACTTGCTTTCCGCTTTATTGACTACTCTAGTGACAAGATCTTGTAAGATATTCTCTCGAGTAAATGCTTCAGTTGTAATAGAAATAACGTTTTCTAAAATAAGCTCTCCTGCCACATTATTTTCCTTATCAAGAATTATGTCAGAAAGATCTTTGCAGTGGGTCCGGTTAGTGGTGTTTGATCAAATTTACTAGAGATGGATTCGTCTTCGCTTAGGATATCAGAATCATCATGGGGCCTTGGTATAAAATCTGGGTCTTAATTTTTGCTTATTAGTCTGATATTTCTTTTAGCTTTACAGACCTGCTTACTTCGTATGACATTTAACTTGTCCTTCAACTGTTAACTTAACGCTAAAGAAACCATTTGCTTGGAATGGTTTGAGCTGCTTCTGCACGATGCTCTAAATAATGTCTATTTCCACTTAGTTATACGTACAATCCCTAATTTTAAAATAGAACTTTCGAGCGGTTAGCGTGGGACTTGCCCACGTAGCTAAAAACCCTGTGAAGTAGAGCCCGCGGTTTCATCAGAGAAAAATCGTTGCAACTGACGCCATATTTTACAATTTTTAGGGATGGGTATGTCTTTTCTTAGTACAGTAAATTATCTAAGGTCACGTGATCATAACAAAACAACTGATTTCAGCAAGACGTACGTGATCGGCCATTTGTAATGTTTATTGGTTACAATTTGAAAATGCACACTTCACCACTGTCACAGATAATTAATTATATCCTGTACTTTTATGTTTGCAAGTGTCCCAAATCTGCAGCCAACATCACCAAAGAAATTACGTTTTTTGTCAATTGTTCAGAAAAATGCAAATACTACAATTTTATTTCGAAGGCCATTTCTTTGGCTATGATATTATGTATTATTTGTGGTAATAATAGTACTTTACATAGCAAGCATGTTATGATGGTCATTAATCGCGAAGAAGAAGTTTGAGATGCGAGCCGCAGGCGAGTGTCTTAATTTATCTGAGCGTGTAATGACCATAACATGCGAGTTCGTGTAGTATACCTACGACAAATGAAGTCTTAAGTCATAACCTTAAGTTGCAATGACAACAATGATTGTTTATCATCTCCTGATGATGCTAACGTTGTTAGCGAAACGCGCGTCGAGTGCAAAAAAGTGTAGTTTTGGTTTGTGGAAAACAATCATAACTTTGTTTTAGTGCAACCAAAGGTTCCAAATTCTCAACATGGTTAAAACGTCAAAACAAATAAGGTTACTAAAGGACTTTTCATACAGACCGCTTCAAGCTACTGCGAACATAGGGGGAATCAAGTCCAATTTACTCTCCGTGCCGTACGACCGAGGTGGATTCGAAGCACGCTGCAGTGTTATCTTTTAGAAATTCATTTTGTTTTATTTCTGCCTTGCTTAATTGAAATAATACATTTTTAAAACCAAAAACGGATGTCTACGAAGTTGCCGAAAAAGTGCAGATGGTCAAATGGTCAAATCGTCATAACCCAACACACGTTCGATATTGGTCGAGGGAAAATTTGCATTTGTATTTTGACGTAAGAACACAGTATCCCCAAAAACTAAATGTTTGGGGGGGGGTATTATAGGGGAACACGTAATTGGGCCATTTATTATTAACGGCAATTGCAATTTGAATGTTCCTAGATACTTGGATCTACTGCAGCAGCACATTATTCCAACTGCTAGGCAGTTGTTAGGTGTAAGATTTGGTGAAACATGGTTTCAACAAGATGGTTGTTACGCTCACAATGTTGGCTTTGTTAGGGAATATCTTGATAATGTATTTCCTAATCGGGTTATAAGTACACGGGGAACTATTTTATGGCCAGCTCGATCTCCCGATCTTGCTCCTAATGACTTCTATCTGTTTTTGAAGAAGCTTTTCAAATTATCACCCCTAACATGCTTGGAAATGCTATAGTAGGCTCGGATATTGTCTAGCCGAGCAAGGAGGACTTTTCGAACATTTGCTTAAATTTTTTTTTGACTGGGAGAATCTTTTTGGTTTTTAGAATGTATTATTTTATTTTGAGAACTTGCTTTTATTTTGTTTCTCCTTATTATTTTCATTGTAACACGTCGTCACTGATAAATCTCAGCAGTTGACAATAAAACGCTCTTATTTATCAGTGACAAAAAATAAGAAAATTACGTTATACAAATTTGCGTATTTATTGACCAAATTCCGGTTTCATTGACTACGCTCCACACAGCACCGTGGTTAGAGGCGTACTAAATACCAAAGGAAAGTCATGCAAGTGGTGATCGCAAGCCTGAGTATTGGTTGCTTCACTGATAGGCGTGCGGTGTCTCTGCATGTACGTACACTGGCAAATTAGACTTCTTCCGCCCTATGTTCGCAGTAGCTTGAAGCGGTCTGTATATCTTTTTAAAAACAAGGTTTTTTTTTTCTTAAAAATGCGTAATGCGACTTATTTTTGGTTTTGGTACTAAAATTATATTGGATTTATTTACGTTTAATCAAAATAATTCACATTTTTGCGTCAATTGGTGCTCTTATAAAATAAAGTTTCATCGCTTGTCACGCCATCTTATGGTTTACGTCTAAGCTTTATTATTATCCTAGGACCGTAAATGACCCATTAAAATCGTGTTGAGATGGTCGTAAAATTAGTTTTATTCGCTGGTCGTAGGTAAAAGTTTTTAAATCAATGTGCCAACCTAACTTACTACGTAATAAAAAAACAAAACAATAAAAAACTTTCTGTTGTTACGTACGGGAATTTTCAGTCTACTCTTAGCCTTTTAAAACGAATAAAATTTCCATTTTTTATACTATATATACTATCGTTTTATATATTTCTATTTTTACTACTACTACTGTAAAAAGAGGTTAAAAATAAAGCTTTTGAACTTAGTCAATCGTTTGGCGGTAAACAGTGCTTTTTGCTTTTCTAACCATATCATGGAGGAAAATATTAATTTAGTGATAAGACTGGGAGACGGACACTCCGACATAAATTTATTCAGGCAAATTACTTTGCAAGATATCTTTGGTGGAGTAATACAAGAAATCGAGCCTCTGCAAACTCTTTTGTACTTACTTACCTGTTTACCAAAAAAAAACCGGTGAGAAAGGCACCCCACTGCTACTATAAACACGGTTAACAAAAAATAAAATTCATATACACAAAATTTTTGTAAAACAAAACAAACTTATAACCTAAAAATCTTCCACCACAGAATCACATCAAGTTTGGTAGGTTGTCTTTTTAAAGGTAAAGGTAGCCGCTATTCGACGCTAACTAGCGCCAGTGGTTACCTTGAATAAAGGTAACAGCATGACTGGGCGCCACTGCGCCTGCCCAGAATAAAGGTAAGGGTAACAAAGAACCTGACCAAAATCTCCCTAATAATATAACTAAAGTCTCCGTTAAGCTAAAGGCACAATTGAAAATACAAGCGACTAAATACAAATTACAGTGATTTCTAACCTCACTCTTTTGCACCAATTTCGTTAATGAGATACAAATTACAAGATACAAAATACCAAAACTTTGGTATTTTGTATCTGTCACTAATATCTAGCAGCTTGTATTTTTAATTGTGTCTGTGTGTTTCTTTATTTATTCTGAGGAGTTGATCGATCTTTAGTAGAGTTTGTTTTGTTAAAACTTGGTATATAGTTTGTGATATTTTGTTAGGGGTCTTTAAAATATAAGGTAGGTCCTATGTAGGATTGAAAATATATTTACCCATAGAGTTAATAAAAAAAATAACCAAATATATAACCAAAATAGTAAACGCTATTCTAGGTGTTTGATAAATTAAAAAAAATGTATGTAAAATTATATTTTTATGGGTGGGTTAAAAGGACTTCAAAAAGTCTACCTACAAGGTGATAATGGTTTTGCACAAAAGAAGTTTTTATGTAAGAGTACAACCAACAGCAGATTGGTTCAAAATTTTTGTGTTTTATTGTAATTTTTTTTAAATGTGGTATTTTGTAATCTAAGATAACGTAATTTAAAATAAGTATTGCAACCGAATTATTTAAATTGAGAAAATATGTTTTTGAATTGAGAGTTATTTATTAATTATTCGTTGAAGAATATATTTTAGTATAACGCAAATAAAATAGGTATATGGTATATTTATATTTGTTATAAAGACTGTTACTTTAAATCCAATGGATTCTTTCGATTTTTATTAATTCTGATAAATAAAAGATTTAAGTTTTTATAAATAATTGTTTTTTTTACATTATTAACAATCCTTAAATATATTAGGGGCGGGCCACACTTTTTCAATTTCCTCATGTGCAGTGTCGCACTTATATATATTGGTGATCACGCAAGAAACCGTGCACTCAGGGCAACATAAACGGCACTAATTTTCAAATAGAATGGCAAAACTCTAGTGCAATCAAATGGAATGCCCTCGGTGCGCACCAGTGCATCAAAAGGGATATTCGATTTAGAATTGGTCCTGGTTCTGGTTAACATTATTTTGACAGCGGTTCTAAAATGACGTCATTTATAGTATTGTGAAGATATCTGTGATTTTATTCAAAAAAAGAATTCCGTTAATTTTGGAAAATTTTAGGGGTTATGTTTACAAACAAATTTTAGAACCCACCTCCCAGGCTGGTTCTAAAATTTTGTAGCCGGGTTGCAACTGTGACGTCATTGTTTTAATTTGAAAGGACCGGTTCTGGTTCAACCAGCCACAATGGACCTTTTAGGTCGCAGTGGAAGGTGCAGCATTATTGCACCACTCATAACAAACCTAATCTAACAAACAATACACAAACAAGCACTACAAGTTGCATATCCACTCGTCTCGATCACAACTGCGTTTACATTTGAACACAAAACTTTTGGATCCGTTCGAGTAAAAAGTTTTGCGGTTTCGAGGGCCCAACAACAAAAGCTAAAAACCATAATTACCAAAAAAAAGTTAATCGATCGTTGCTGTGTTTTTAAATAAAAAAAATAAAATCTATTTTCAGCTTGCTCTCCTTAAGGATTTTCGATTTACAATTGGTCCTGGTTCTGGTCGAACTAGAACCGGAACCGGTCCTTTCGTTTTAAAACAATGACGTCACAGTTGCAACCCGGTTTTGATATTTAAGCACCAGCCTGGGACGTTGTTTCGGCCCTTTGGTTGTAAACATAACCCAAGCAAAATTAAAAGGTAGTCTTTTTTTTTGAGTAAAATCAAAGATATCTTCACAATATTTTAAATAACGTCATTATTTTAGAATCGCTGCCAAAATTATGTCAAAATAATGTCAAACAGAACCAGGACCAATTCTTAAAACGAAAATCTCACTTTAAATAGTTATCCTTGACATATAAACGGGGTCGAAGGGTGTACGGGAGGGTCTGAAGGGCATTTTCCTATTCAGGCATTTAGAAAAAGAGAACAATAGTAACTATATAGTTAGCTCACAAAAATTTGCTACATATTGGCAACGTTTGGTGTTGGTTTCGTGTAATGACGTCAAAATTTTCACCCCGACGTTGCCGAAAATAACGTAACTTAAATCTGGACTGGATAAGAAGTTGCTGCATGCAGATTTGAAGAAGAGGGCACTGAGATATTAGACACTTAAAGTAAATATTTCAACGCATCGGTATACGTAACGCGTTCGAAACAGAGTCAAAATACACTACATTTTTGACTTGTTCATGCCATGTTTCGAACGATGCCTGCTTCTTTGACGGGTGTGATGACAAAATCTCGTTGCGTACGAAAGGATGTACGTATCGTTACGGACCCACGAACATACGCAACGATTTCAATCAGCAGTTCTGTCATCGCAAAAAAAAGTCAAAAATGTAGTGTATTTTGACTTTGTTTCGACCGCGTTACGTATACCGATACCGATGCGTTGAAATATTTACTTTAAGTGTCTATTTAATTCAAAGTAAGTGGCAACTTACAGAAAATCCAAGGTTTACCTGTCAATTTGGTTATAAAAATGGCTGCATCAGTAAAGGGCACTGAAGAGGTCAAAGTTAACTTTTGTTGAGAACGAACCGATAATGCTGGTTAAAAAATCTGTTCGGTTATTTATAAGCGATATTGTACAAAACTACGTTGATTATGTCTTTCAAAAAGTTCCTATTATTTAATTAATTGGAAAGGGGTACTTTACTACGTTTTTTAAATTTTTATGAATATTCCAAAGTTTCGATTTTTAGAATAAAACTCAAATTTTTCAAGTTTTCACTGTTTTTTTAGCGTTCAAAAAAAGTACTGCCAAAAAACAATTTTTAGTGCCACCAAAGTTTCCAAATTCCCAACATGTTAAAATGAAAAACATTTAGAGAGAGAAAGCAGAATTTTAGAGGTAGATGGAGAGATATTTTAGTGACGTGGAAAAATATTTAAGGTTGTTGAAGAGAGACAGCAGGCTATAAAAAAGTATTTTAGAGAAAGATGAAAATAATTTAAGGCAATAGTTTAATAAAAATTTCTGTTATGTCATCTGTCTATCATTTTGAGTGGTGTCCGTGCATTGATTTTTATTTTGCCATTTTTATAAAAAAAACAGCAAAAATTGTAATTTTTCAAAGCGTATAGTGTGTGAGACATAAGGTGGTATAAATTTCTTTCAATCAAAGTTTTTTACAGTCTTTAAATTTACCAAAAAACGTGTCCTACTATAAGTGTAATTAAGCACATCTAAATAGTAGTTTTAAGAACTAATGCCTAAAATAGTGCTTTTTTACAAGCGTTGGCTTAAATAATGAGCGCAGCGAGGTATTTAAAAGCGCGAGTAAAAAAAGCACAGTTTAGCCGCGAGTTGTTAACACTATTCTTTTTCATACCTTTATCAAGAAAAACAGAAAAATATTTTTATCTCGAACGAACAGCACTTCTGGCAACACACCATCTTTATACTGCTATTTTACTCGGTGACGTTCATTGTTGCGACATTTTAATCTTTGATATTTTGACGAAATTTTTAAATGATTTTTTCGTAAATACTTGGTGAAAACTGGCGAAAATCGCTTAATTTTTAGGCAAGAATAATTAGATTCTTTCAATATTACTATTTTCCGCTATTTCTCTTTAATTTTGGGTAGAAAACGGACAGAAATCTTTTTGCAGCCGTGATCAGAAAAAAGAAAATCGCTCTGAAGAAGTGGGTATCATACCTAGCTAAAATTTAATCAAAAAACGTTTGCGACGACCCGCCTACAAAAAAATTGCCGACGCGCACGCAATCAAGCTTATCGGATTCGCGAATTTTAGTTCGCCCAACGCCGCACAGATGCCGTTACCCGTAAATTTGCAAATCTAGCTCACGGTGAAGGTGAATTTTGTGTGTTTTATTCGCGTTTTTATTCAATATTTTCGGCTTTGCGTGAAAATAAAATAACAAAAATGGTAAAATCGGATAGGTGAGACATTGATCAATGGTTTGGTGCCGGACGTTTTTTACGTGGCTGTCATTTCCGACCGAAAAAAACGTTTTGTTTTGGTAAGTACACTCGATATTTTATTTATGGTTTGACCTAGTTTTGCATATTTGCTACGTTTGGCTAATCTTTTCCCGCTATTTTTATGTTGATTCGTAAAACAAACGTACAGAGTATCATTTCCTTTAATTTTTTCTCAAAATTGATGGATATTTTTTGCGCAAAAAATCACGAATTGGCTCCAAGAACCTTGGATGGATTTTATAGGTTATTTTTGCACGGGCCCAGACAACGACCAAGGCCTCCTACAATGACGAGGATTTCTCCTTCGTGAAATTTCGGTATTAAAAAATTGCGACCACCTACGAGATTCTTTTCCCTAAAAATTAATGATCATAACGGCTCTTTTATTGCAAATTATACAAGGTGTACGAAATTACCTGTTCTAATAATTTTTTGATTTTCTTGAATACAGATATTTTTTCTTATCTTTATAAATAATTATTTGGTTTTGCACCATATTACAAAAGGGACCTTGAACCATATTACACAAGGGGACCTTGCACCGATTGCAAGGGTATTTTTGGCCTCATATTTTTCTATCCAAATACAGAAATTTATAGTCACCTCTTAAATCTACGGTTCTCTAGCAATAGTTTTTGAATTTTATCTTTCATTTTTGTGAAATATGGATCCAAATATAGCGAATTTTGCAAGACTAGAGACAAAAATTTTAAAAAGTACCACTTGAGGATCCTAGATTCAAGTTTTATCTTTAACATGAGATTGAAATGTTCAAAAAATTTGGACAGAAAAATGTGGAGCCAATGAGTAATGGTTAAAGCCATGATTACCCTTAAAATAATTTAGTGTGCTTGCCTTAAATTATTTTCATCTTTCTCTAAAATACTTTTTTATAGCCTGCTGTCTTCTCTTCAACAATCTTAAATACTTTTGCACGTCACTAAAATTTCTCTCCATCTACCTCTAAAATGCTGGCATCTCTCTCGAATTATTTTTCATTTTAACAGAGAATTTTTTTTTGGCAGTACTTTTTTTGAACGCTAAAAAAACAGTAAAAACTTGAAAAATTTGAGTGTTTTATTCTATAAATCGAAAGTTTGGAAATAAAGCATAAAATGTGAGCAAAATCATGGCATAAAAATGTGAAAAGCATCGTAAAAATTGCTTAAACAAAAACGTTACCCCTTAAATTATGCTAAAATATTTTAACCCTTAAATTACATGGCTGACCTTAAGACAAGAAAAGCTGCTACTGAAGACTATATACTCTTAACGGCACATTTATACAAACTTATGGACTAAGTAGGTATATATCTACTATCATGAGTTACTTTTAATATATAATTTCACCTATATAATTAGGTTTAAAACCGCTGTTATGGTAAAATCATGATGGTAATTTAAGGCTTAAAATATTTTGGTGTAATGTATGGTAGAGCCCTTAAAATAATTTAGTTAAATACCTGCACGACACGTTTTTTGGTAAATTTAAAGACTGTAAAGAACTTTGATTGAAAGAAATTAATACCACCTTATGTCTTACACACCTTAAGCTTTGAACAATTACAATATTTGCTGTTTTTCATATGCACGACATCACTAAAAATGACAGACAGATGACAAAACAGAAATTTTTTAATTTAACAGTTATTTAACTAAATTATTTTAAGGTTCATACATTACCCTCTCCACATAGGCCGATCAGCTCTTATCGTTTTAGTGTCCTTTTATCCACCTTCGCCGCCATTTTGACAGAAAACTAATGGATTATCTGTCACTTTTGAGTGAAAATGGCGGCGAAGGTGGATAAAAGGACACTAAATCGGTATGAGTTGATCGGCCTATCTGGAGAGTGTACTGGTTCATAGCTCTACTATAAGCAGGGCCGGTCCTAGCTCTTTGGCCGCCCTCGTTCAAGAGCTTCCCCCATAAGGAACTTTTTGCTTCGAAGGGGGGGGTAAATTTTTGACAATAATACTTTTCACAAATAATTTTTTGTCAATAATAATTCTCACAAATAATTTATTGACAATAAAACATTTTCACAAATAATTTTTTTATATTTAATATATTATATTTAAAACAATATATACAGGGTGAATTCTTTAAACGGAACGGTGCTTCTAGCGGGTTAGAATTTGCTTGGATAAAAAAATTCAAAAACACGTCAACTGTTGGATTAATTTCTCTTCACAATCACACACTTTTATAGATATTCTAAGAAAGAAAACACTTATTGTTATCACTCAAAACCCGCGCGAAGAACCACGATCTCAAGATTTCAGAAAGTGCAGAGGAGCTACCTTCAGGCGCATTTACACAGACAAACTTTCCTTTGATGTTGAAAGACCGACAAACATTTACACGAGCCTCTTGATCAAAATGTTCAAAGAAATGTTCGAGCAAAATCTCGTACAAAAAAACACGTAAATTTTGAAGAGAATGTTGAGCAAAATTTGTTTGAAGGATTGGGGGTATAAAAATTTCTTTACAAATTCAAAATATATATTGTTATCGGAATTCATTGAACTTAACTGAAAATAAAAAAACAAAGTTTTGAAATAAGGTATTTTTAATTAAGTGCTTTCCGACGGAAAAACGATTTGATACCCAAATGCACATTTTACCTCATAAGCAACTTCGATTAATCTGATTTTTATACGGGATATGCCAGTATACTTGTAACTTTTTTGGGGTTGTAAAAAAAAGAGAATAAAAAAAGTAATAATTGGCAATTATTTATTGTTGTTGCCTGTAAAATATAATGATAAAAATTTACGTTTAAAAGAATATCCCTTTATTTTACTTCCTAATTTAAAACACAATACAATTTTATTAAATTAGTAAATCTCAAATATATGAACAAAAGCACGTTCGGTCTAAATAATACCCGTTTATTACCCACTTTTACAACCCTACGATCCCGACCCTTGTCTAAAAAAATATAATTTGGCAGTAATAGACTAGACTTCTGAATCGGAATTTTGCTCCTTTGCATATTGTTTGTTCAGTGTCAGTAATCGACCTTGATTATTACATTAAATTGACAGTAAATATCTATCTTCAGCATTTTCATGAACCTTTTGCATTTTTAAGCAATCGTTGGGGCCTTAAACTAACTAGGTAAATCTGGTGTGAGGAATTAAAAAAAAAACAATCAAAGCTAAGGGTAAAGTAAAGTTACAAAAATATGTTTAAATCCCCTCCCCACCACTCCTCATAAACGTGAGGCGCGGATTACCGCTTAAAAGTGCAATTTTTGAGTTTTTTGCCGATATTTGAAAAACTCAAAATTTTTTTAGAAAAGAAAGATTTTCCTGGGTTGTTTTTTGAATTTAGGAAAAAACCCTTGGAAATAAAAAAAAACCCCGGGCAAAAAAATCCGGGAAAAACCATAAGAAAAAAAATATTATAAGTAACCCTAATCCATATGACAAAACTGATAGCCAAGAATAATGTTTCGCTTGCCGTCGGCTTTTTTTCACAAAAATTTAAAATAAAAGTTGGTGTTCCATTTTTTTAAAGAATTGAGATCACTGATCACTGATGTAAAATTTTATTTATTCTCATCTTTAAAAATATGTTTCCAAAACAAATAGCAATAATTTGCTCAAAAATTTACCAGAACAAAATGTTCAAAGAAAAGCTCACAAAAATGTTCACGCAAAAAATTTTAGATATTTTGCACGAGCTTTTGTTTGAGCATGTTCGTCTGTGTAATTGCGCCTTTATAAAGGCGAAGTAAGCTGCCGCCAACAACACTCTCCGTTGAAATCTTCAAGTCTCAGCAACTCTCAGGAGTCGGTACGTCTCTAGACTACGAAGCAACGTTCAAGAATTTTAAAAAATGTATATTTTCATATAAAACGGAGAGACACTATCTTTTATGGACGACCATGGTCAACCTTAAAATACTTTAGTTAAATACTTATTAAATTATTTATTTTTATGATTGTTGAAGTCTAATGGTGGCATACTTGGCCGAAAACATGTTCACAATTTAAAATTAAAATTTAATAAATTTGCACAAAATACAAAACTTCTTTCGATTTTTAGTGTGTGTGTGCACGCAACCACTCAAAAAAAAAATAGAAAAAATTGCTTAAATACAAACGTTTATCGCCTCAATTACGCTTAATTATTTTAGACCTTAAATTATCATCATGGCCGTACCATTATATCTGGATTTAAATTCACAGTTTATTTGCTTTAACAAAGAAATAAAGTTCTTTGCGTGTTTTATATAAATGTTTTGTTTTTATTGGAGAAAAAAGGACAAGATACCAGTTCAATCTAAAAACTTTAGGGCCAACTCTGAAATTAATAAAATTTGCCGCCCCTTTTCTAAGAAACGAAGATGTTATTTTAGAGTACGCATCTCTCCGTGGGTGGTAAGTTTATTGATTATCGCTAGCAGGTGATTGGCCCGCGCTCGTACTACTTGCTCTGTAGCACGCGCCCTTACACTCGGCCGTCTGTTTGTGCAATATAATTTATCTATTTTTTTTTTAAATCTGTATAAAATGCCGGCCCCTCGGGCTGCCGCCCTCGAGCGGCGCACGAGTTGCACGACCGTAAAATCCGGCCCTGCCATAAGCTGGTGAAAAAATTGTCAGTCCCTATAGCGCCGTATTGTATACCGTATAAAACCGAAAAAGAACGCATTCAAAAGTTTGTTGTGTTTTATTGCTGAATTTGTTGCGCTATAAAGGTTTGTAAAAATATTCGAAAAATATATCATAATTTTGTTATACCCATTATAGCTGGCCATAACGATAAAGTGTAGGCAAGAGTAACCTATTTTAATTTTTTTTCAAGGCAATTATAATATGGCTGCTTGATCTCTAGATTTTATGTAAAACTGTCAATGTCAATATTATTGTCAAAAAACTAGACCAATTCGTTTGGAAAACAACTGTGACGTGTTGAGGGAATAACGAAATTAACGTTTACCAGTGACTGAACAAAAACACTCTATTATCCGTGAAAATATAGATAGGCCAAAAAAATACCTATTTTTTAAAAATGTCCGTCATCTTAGATTTTTATAAATTGTCAATTTTGGCCTTTCAAAATGGTGAAAATTTATAAAATCGGGTAAATTTTTTTTAAGTCATGGACAGTAAAACAAATCCCGTGTTTTTTGGGCCACCCCATATAGATAGATATATTTTTATTTCCATATTAATTATACGATACAATAGTATTTTATAAATATGGTTTGTCAATATTTTAACTAAATTAAACTGTACAACATTGTTAAATATTAAAGAAATAATTGTATAGTAATTGAAAATTAGAATTTACAATGATTTAAAAATGTCTGTGAAAAAAGTGCCACAAATATATAATATACAATATGCTCGTCTAGAAAAATCGCAGTATAAAAGAACTAAAAAATAATTTTTAAAAATATAGAATATATTAATAAAACGCAGGATAAAATTTATGCAAACCCAATAATAGAACCAACGATAACGTGTTTTGCTAGCGAATAACATCATCCCCTTTTACCTACCACCCCACTGTATTAAAAATGGTTGACCCACACTACAAGATGAATCCGTATGATAAAAATAGGCAAATAGTAGAAGGGTGCCCTACAAACCCTAGCTTAATAATAGGGTGAGAAAAAGAGGGAAAATAAAAATGGGGTGGTCGTTGTAACACAAGGGGTGGTTTTTCACCACGGGGTGTCCAAGAGTGTAACTGTAGTTTAGCATGAAATAACGTTGCATATAAGCATTGGAAGATTGGAATATCTTTTATTTGAAAAACATTAATTTTATATTATTATTTTAAATTTAATGCATATTCTGCAGCTTGTGTTTTGTAGATTTTTTTTTTAGTTCAGATGTAACCAAATATATTGTGCTTGTTTCTGTAAGTTTGATATTTTGTGTTAATCTCATATTCCTCAGGGCCCTAATAAAATTCTTGAGCAGGGAACGACATAGATTTGTGTCGAATGATTCCATGCACGTCGAACGTAGTTTGTATTTTTGAGCGGTGATCGCTCATTCCATTGTATCAAAAATTGGGTGTTCGCGCTCCCCGACTCCAAATCCAGGGATCGGTCCCATTTTCAATCTAAAATTTCGAAGAGGTTTCATGAAAAAGCATCTTTTCGGGGGATGGAATCAGTCCTTGGGATTGATCCCTTCTCTTGGGGGATGGTTCCTTCTCTTGAGATTCAAGAATTAGGCCCTTGGGAAAATTTAAGGCTTGCTTATAATCAGATGTCAGTGATTTTCATCTCAAAAATACATTATACATTATTATAACGGAGCAAACAATACCGCTTTTTGAGATTTATAAATACGTAAACAATATTTTTCTCGTAGGATATAGGATATACATGTCAATATACTTTTAAATATTACAAAACTTACGTTACTAGCTAACGCTAATATGGCCATTTGTCAAAATTTAAAAATTAGATTTTTAAAATTCAAAAGACTCAACACGATAATAAATAAGCAAATAAACATATTTTACGTTACATTTAAATAATGATAAAATCTTACATTATCAAGCTAAAATACATTAAAAAAAATTACAATACAATTTAAAACAAAAATAAAATTCTAAAGAATAACAGGATAAATAAACAAGCAAATAAACATAGTTGACCTTACATTTAAATAATGATAAAATTTTACATTATCAAGCTAAAATACATTAATAAAAAATAACAAAACAATTAAAAAAATTATTTGTAGAATGCCTTGCAGAAATTTAATTTTAATTTTAAAACTCACTATAGGAATAAAACGCTTTTTCTATTAAATATATTTTTAAAGTCTTACACAAAATGCTTTGATTTTTAATAATCTTTAATTCAATAGGCAACGCATTGTAAAATTTTATTACACTATAATCTGGAGATTTTTCATAAAAAGCATTGTGATGTTTTGGCATTACGGGTGTTATATGGATGGGACTGTGAAATTTTAGGAAAATTATTTATGTGTAATTTAGCATGTTTTATAATCTTGTAGATATAGACACTGGGAATTGTTAATATGTTATTTTTAATAAAGTAGCTTCTGCAGGACGTTTTGGTATTGATGTTAAATATAATTCTTAACATCCTTTTTTGTAAAATAAAAATTCTGTTTATAGTGGCACAATTTCCCCAGGCTATTATATTGTAGCTGAAATGCGAGTACCCTAGAAAATAGTAGACTGTTAGTTCCAGTTGTCTTAAAGCACACATACTCAGTTTGAGTTTCTCAGGAAAGCCTTTCATCCATATGAGTACCCAGGAATCTCACAGATTTTGCAAAGTTCATATCTTGTGGTAAGTGTAGATTTGGACATTCGCGCCTTTTTGAGAAATACATTATTTACATATTCATGGAGCACATAATTTTGTAATAATATATCTTTACTTTGGAATCGTACTTCAGATTGCGAATGCTAGGTTATTATAAATGAAGTATTGTAATCGTTTTTATTGATTTTGTCAGAAATCAGACAAGTACAAAATTTTCTGATCATGGACAAAATTAGCAGATAATTTGCAATAATACTGGTTTTTGAAATTTTTAAATTCCGTGATATCTTAACATGTGTAGTCGCTAAGTTAATATTAACCTAGTTACCCCACCCTTTAAAAAAAAATCTAATTTAAACTGAAAAATTCATTCTTTTTTCTGTATATTCGTGGAAGCCCATAATTTTAAAACCAAAAATGTTTAGTTTGGCGCCATATTTCCTGGTGGGCTTGCTAAGTTAATATTAACCCAGCTACCCCATTTTCTTTTTCCATTTTCTGAGAAACCAGAGTACGAAATTAGCACATAATTGTGATGTGACTAAATTTTGATTTTCTTGAGGTGGGGTCGCTAGGTTAATGGGGGTGAACTAACACTGATGCGCTTAGATGCGTGAAGCTGCGCGTGTTGATAATACCAAATAATATTTACAATCCTTTGATTATAATTATAAAACCACACAACTATGGACGAGACAAATAGACTCAGAAATGACATAATTACTTATTCTGAAAGAAGAAAAATTAGATCTTCTTAGAACTAATAGGTGGCTCTCCTTACGCAGAGTTACGCAACTGTGAAAATAGCTACAGACGAGCATCCTTGCCACGTGCAGTATTGCAACTGTGCAATATCGGACTTTACTGGACAAAGTGAAAAAAAAAACTGGACAATTCATCAAAATACCGGACTGTCCGGTCAAATACTGTACGGTTGGTAATAAACCAATCTATTCGATTTAGAGGTCAGTTTGTTTGGTTAAAAAAATTGCTTTGCAGGTCATACGAGTTTAAAAGGTTGATTAAACAACCTCAAGCTCTTAGTTAAAAAGGTTTTGTCACGACGGTTTAAGGGTTTAGCCTCGGGTTTAGCTCGGGTTTTAATGTAATCCGTATAACGGTTGGTGTCAGCAGTGATGTAGTTTTATTAATTATTCTCTGAAACGAGGCGTGACAAAAGAATCCATTAGTGATTAATATTATTAATTAATAGGGTTATTTTGTTCAGACAGTCCATCTAAAATACAGATGGGTTTTATTTTGTAGTAGAATCGAAGTCTCGTTTTTTGATAGCACTTCTATTAAGGCTATAGTTTCTCCCCAGATTTTAAGTAAAAAAAGTACAACTGACAACTCCTTGTTCTTTAATTTTTGTAATCTTTTGCCAGAGTGCACAAGGAAAACTAAACATCATAATTAGCTGAAATTTTGCAGGGGTGATCATTTTTAAATGCTCAACAAAAATATCTGAAGGGATTTTAAAAATTCTCAATTATTTTTTCTTCAACATAAAACCTCTGGTGCTGTCATCTATCCCAAAAGCCTCAAAATAATTGCGGTTTAGAACAAACCCAATTTACAAAAAAAATAGAGAAATACTCACAATTTCCTCTGGATTACATTTTTCCTTTTTATATTTCCTAGCTGTAGCGAAAATAAAAACTAAGTTTCCTTTTTTCTAAAAGCCTGTGCACTCCGGAAAAGAAAACCGATCAATCACACTTCATTGAATTTGGGAGACACACGCAGTTCAAGTGTTGGCCGATAGACCGCGGAATTTATACGATTCCACTGCAGGTGTTTTGTCAACAAACTTTAAGTCGGGCCGCAGTGGGACAGAAGAGTATAAAATGTGTTTTCAAAAACATTGTTCTAAAACAAATATGAAACCACTCCGCGTGTGCGGTCACCCGCCGAAAAAGGCCTAGCGCTGCACTGGCATTACCCAGAGTCTATCAAAGAACCAAGAAAACTTTACTGGCTCGCTGGGATTACCAGGAATTCGCATAGAAACATTCGGCGCCCATAACCCCACATAATTTTGTTTTTATTTTGATTCAACCATTTTTTTTAAATTTAAATTATTGCGGCATAGTTATGTGCAATTGTACTAGTGAAATCTTGAAGTGAAAATGATAGATTTTAGAACCTCAGTTTCAAAAACACACGGATACTTCAGTACTAACAAAACAGGTCAGTAAAGCTCCATTTAGAGGTTGGAAAGACTCTTGCTAGTCGTTGACGCTCCTGTTTAAAATAGAATACGATTATTTCGTCTAGCGCCAGTAGCCGATTTTTAAATCTGCATGCTTTTAAGTTAAGCTATTGTCGATATCATACAGTTGGTCTAGAGAGGGGTTTTAAGAAAAAAAATATATACTCTTTAAAACATACACTTTTGTTTTAGATCCATCGCCAACTGCTATTTACCGTAAAAAGTAAAATCCCCTATATAGCCCTTTTCTGGGGGGCTATTTTTGGAAAATATTCTGGGAACCTTAAATAGCAACCCCCTATTTTGACTTCATATTTGAACTCTCGCTGAAATTCTCTTTCCAATGGTACCCACTATCATAAGGTTTACTTTACTAACTTTCGAGATATTGGCTTTCAAAATGTCAAAAATTCAATTTTCAAAGGCCCATATCTTAGAAACTAAACAAAATATCTCTAATGTGTTTATTATCGATTTTAGCGGTTTTTTACGAGGAAATAAAAAATGACAACAGTTTGACAATCTGACTTCTTACTTCATACTTTTGGAATAATATCATCAAAATCACTGAAAATCAATAAACTGTAAATAGGAATGTACAAACGTCAAACTATCGTCATTTTTTATTTGTTCTTATAAAACCCTCAAAATCGATAATAAACACAATAGAGATATTTTGTTTAGTTTCTTAGATATGGGCCTTTGAAAATGGAATTTTTGACATTTTGAAAGCCAATATCTCGAAAACTAGTAAAGCAAACCTTATGATATTGGGTACTATTGAAAAGAGAATTTCAGCGAGAATTCAAATGCGAAGTCAGAACATGGAGTTACTATTTAAGGTTTTTAGAATATTTTCCACAAATAGCCCCCCAGAAAAGGGCTACATAGAGGATTTTACTTTTTACGGCAAATAGTAGTTGGCGATGTGTCCAAAACAAAAATCTATGTTTTAAAGATTATATATTTTTTTTCTTAAAACCCCTCTTTAGACCAACTGTGATCAGCTAGCGGGAGTGTTTCCAATTGAAAAAAACAAAAGTCGCTTTTTATGGTAGGCTTTTTAAAATTTTGTTTTAGGGTCACTGCATCACAAAAACTGTGAAAGAAGACGTAGTTTTCGTGATGCAGTGACCCTATTTTGATTTAAGAAGCAATGCAGTTTTGTACTTTTGTGCAAAAGTATTTAATTTTTAGTAATCATCGAGCGCTTTCGGGGGTTGGCCCATCCTCAGGCTGCTATCTTCAGTCACAGGAACATTTCGCTGAACGCATATCGACTAGGTAGGTAGGGGGGAGAGGTGCCTAATAATGACATATTATTGTATTGTCACCGGAACTATAAAATGCATGCCAAATTTGAAGCCAATCGGATGTGTACAAGTTAGTTAAAATTGGTTAGCAAAAAATGACCAAAAATCGTCCATCTTGAATCCGCCATATTGAATTTTCAAAATCTGATTATAAATTCGTTCTCCATCTCCATCCCCAAGGGCCCCAACACACCAAATTTCAACGAAATCGGGCGTACTTCAACTGTACCCCCCCTCCACCCCCTTCGAGTAGGGGAGCTGTCAATTTCGTCATACTATACTCTTGTATTGTCACCGCAACTATAAGCATTCCAAATTTGAAGCCGATCGGATGTTGGGAAGTTGAAACTGTGGATCAGGCATTTATGAAAACCCAGATGGTTAGGGTTAGGTTACGTGCGACGAAGACGCTGTTGTACGACGTATCCGTTCTGAGCATGCGCACTGGGATTTTATAGTTTTCTTTCCAAAATGTCGATTCGTAGAATAAAAAACTCACGTGTTTTTGAGGTTTCGACCGATAATCTAAGCTAGTTGCCCGCGACTTCGTTCACATAAAATTGTAGCTTTACCCCCCCCCCTCCGCCTTACGCCCCTTTTCCTTCACCTTCTGCGCCTCAAAGCCTTCGATCCAGTCGAATATCCGCTTTGCCCGGTTTTTTTCCAATTTTGACTTTTGATGAAATAAAGTTTGGTTTAGGAATCCAAAGAATCCACCAGTGAAACACCAATCAAAATATTTTCAGTAATTTTTGCCTGATGCTGGAAAACAAATAAACAGACAAACAATAAAAGAGAGATGGAATTTAGAGATTTATTACCTAATCGTTATTATTTCTTGGTTAGATATTCGTTAATTTGTAACGCAGTTTTACATTGTTTTGATACTTTTTTAACCTCTATAAATAGAATATCTTGTTGAGGCTCGCATATTAAAAAAGTCTAACTGGTTAGGCTACTCGCCCTACTGTATAGTCAATTGACATCAACCAGTCTCAAACGCATTGAAGCAACTTTTATTACTTTCTTCGACTCGCTGTACCATTACCCCATTAAGTGCCTGAAAGGTATGATTTGAACCACAATAAGGGTCAACTTTAATAAAATAAACCCAATAGATCAGGAGATGGGTTTAAAATTGACCTCCTTACAACGCTCTTTTAAGATGCATTCACCTTATTCCAGATCAGTATAAGATACTATAATGGCCATAAAATAAATATACATAAGTCTATAGTCCAATTTTTCGATGAGCGGACTGACGTCTTTTTTTGGGATCTCTATTTGATACACTGTTTTAGACAGTGACAATAAATATGTAAAAAAGTCATGACGTTGATTGTTTCAACTGTTACTTCAAAATGACAACAACAAATTATTTGACATGCGAACTGTTGTCAACAAAGAAATACGTTTTCAGAGGCAATAATGACATCAGTCCGCTCATGAAAAATTGGACTATAGCTTTTATTTTTATATTTGATTTGTTTGATAACTTTTGTCATATTTTTGTCAGTCACAAAAAGTCAATTGGAATTACGACAAAGGCAGACAGCCTAGCCCTAAATATTTTATTTTTCATTGGTTTTCGAACCTTTATTACCCAGGAATACAAAACTATGGATTTGGACAACATAGACGAACGACAACAAAGAAGAAATGCAGGCAGAATAGTACTGGATAAAAATTTTGTATGGCATTAAACTTTGGAAACAGAACATCGGAAAAATCAAAAGTAAGCGTTAATCATCTGAAAATACCTTAAGAATAGTAACAGAAATTGAAGATGAAAAAATACTACAAGAATCAGAAAGAAAGCTAGCTAAAATTAGACAAGAAAATGTAGAACTAGAACTAAAACAAAAAATGAGAATAAAACAATTACAAAATAAGCTATACGACGAACAAGAAAGAAATAGATCGGTTAGTACAAATAATATACAACCGAGAAAATATTTAAAAAGCAGTAGTAGACAGTCAATTGCTGCAGTAAGTGAACCCATACCAGGTACGTCATTTTCAAATAAAAAATTAACCAACACAATTAGTATCAAAGTCATCCTATGTCCCATCCAAAGCAAACTCTCTATGTTCATGTTTTGAAGGTAAAATTCGAGAGTGAGAAGCAGAAAATGACAATATATTTGACAAAAATTTTGAAAGAAGAAAAATTAATCAATCCCCTGTTCGATTCAAAGCCGATTCTTTATGTCCAAGTTTCGAAGGTTTTGACAAAAATTTTCAACAAACATATTACTTCGATAATCCTACAAGACAGTGTAAAACAAAGGATGAGGATGCAGAACCATCAAATTTTAAGCAAGAATCTTTTAAAAAATTATCAAAAGATCAAGGAAGTACAAGCCAATTTTAGTCAATGGGGGAGTATTTTACAAATTTAATTAATATGCTTTTGCAAAGTCTACGACCAAATAGGTTTATGGAAAAAGATTTTCCAATTTTTAATGGAAATCCTGAAGAATCCCCAAGCTTTATCTACAGCTTTAATAAAACTTCAGAAAAATGTAACTACAGACGAGGGAAAAGTTTTGAAACTAAAAAAATGTTTAAAAGGAGAAGCGTATGCAGCTGTTTTAGGAATGCTAATCAGCCCTAAAAAAAAAGGGCACTCCAGATAAGGTTCGGAAAACCATATCAGATAATTGACAGTATGCTATACAAAATTAAAACTTTTTATTTGTAAAAGAGTTTGACATGGAAAATTTAATAACATTTTTAAATCTAATTACCAGTTTAGTCTCGATAATCAAATCTTTAAATTTTGACAATCATCTACAAAACCCGATTTAAATTAAAGAAGCGACACGAAAATTACCTCACAATTTAAAACTACAGTGGGGAGAGGAAATTCTGTCAAATTTTGGAAACGTCACTTTGGAGAACTTTGAAAAATGTTTAAACAAAAAAGCTGAAGGTGCTTGTTTCGTGACTTTAGAAAGAAAAAGGTTTTTGAACAAATTCGAAAACAGAAAAAATCTTTTATGAAAACATCAAATCACTCACACCTTACCTGTACATATTGCAGATCATCAGAGCATAAAATCGACGCTTGTCCAAAAATAAAAAGCGACAATGTCGATACTCGTTGGACAATAGTGACGGATAAAAAACTGTGTTTTTCATGTTCAATAGGCATTCACCATTTGACAGATTGCAAGACAAAGAAATCATGAGGTGTAAACAACTGCAAACCACCACACCAGCCACTATTACATAACGAACCGCCGGTTAGAGAGAGAACAAACAGACAGAAAGACACAAGTGGCATTGAAAATTCTATGAACTCAATGCAAGTAAACCACTACGATAGTATTATAAAGTATATTAGAATGGTAAACGTCAGAATATTCGGAAGAGACGGCAAGTTCATGGACATTGTGGCATTGTAATGTAGCTGAAGTTCTGAACGTTCAGTGAATGACAAGGCCTCTCACATTAAGAGGCTTGATCAAAAATTTTTCTAAAATACCTTAAAATGGCTCTTATAGTGGTTTCGTGCTATTGAAATGTAAATATTACTTGCTTAACTGCAAAATCAATTTACATATTTTGCTATTTATTTATAGTGTATAAGGACACTAAATCTGCAGCATAAGTTTTAACCACTCGAGTTGCTACTAACGGCGCATAACTCACCCAAACAATAAAACGCTAAATTTAATATAAAACTGTGATGCCCCTCCCAAAAACTGTTCGTGTTTCACCGGTTGCTAGGCCTAAGGTCACTAATATAGTGTTAATTTTAACCTCTAAAATGACTACGAAAAGTCAAGACACCCAAAAAATAGAACGCTACATTCAACATATGAACGTGATGCCCCTCCCCAAAAATTGTTTTTCTTTCACTACGTTAAGGTCACTAAATCTACAATATAAGTTTTATCTTTTGGAATTGCCATAAAGGGTGCAAACAAACAGTAAAACGCTAAATTCAGCATATGACCATGATGCCCCCAAAAATTGTTTTTTTTTCATCGTTTGCTAGACCTAAGGCCACTAAATCTACAGTATAAGTTTTATCTTTCGGAATTGCTATTAAGGGCGCAAAATGCACCTAAACAGTACAACGCTATATTCAACATATAACCGTGAGGTCCCTCCCCAAAAATCGGTTTTATTTCACCGTCCTCTCGGTCTAAGGTCACTAATCTTACAGTATAAGCTTTATCTTCCGGAAATGCTACTAAGGCCGCAAAATGCACACAAACAGTATAACGCTAAATTCATCATATGACCGTGATGCCCCTCTCCAAAAATTATTTTCTTTCACCGTTTACTAGTTCTAAGGTCACTAAATCTACGGTATAAGTTTTATCTTCCGGAATTGCTACTAAGGGCGCAAAACTCACACAAACAGTAAACCGCTAAATTCATCATATGACCGTGATGCCCCTCCCAAAAAATCGTTTTTCTTTCACCGTTTGCTTGGTCTAAGGTCACTAATCCTACAGTTTAAGTTTTATCTTTCGGAATGGATACTAAGGCCGCAAAGGCACACAAACAGTAAAACGCTAAATTCATCATATGACCGTGATGCCCCTCCCCAAAAATAGTTGTCGTTCACCGTTTACTAGATCTAAGGTCACTAAATCTACGGTATAAGTTTTATATTCCGGAATTGATACTAAGGGTGCAAAACGCACCTAAACGGTACAACGCTAAATTCAGCATATGACCGTGATGCCCCTCCCCGAAAATCGTTTTTCTTTTACCGTTCGCTCGATCTAAGGTCACTAAATCTACGGTATAAGTTTTATCTTTCGGAATTGATACTAAGGGTGCAAAACGCATCTAAACGGTACAACGCTAAATTCAGCATATGACCGTGATGCCCCTCCCCAAAAATCGATTTTCTTTCATCGTTCGCTCGATCTAAGGCCGCAAAACGGACACAAATAGTAAAACGCTAAATTCATCATATGACCGTGATGCCCCTCCCCAAATATCGTTATCGTTCACCGTTTACTAGACCTAAGGTCACTAAATCTACGGTATAAGTTTTATCTTCCGGAATTGATACTAAGGGTGCAAAACGCATCTAAACGGTACAACGCTAAATTCAGCATATGACCGTGATGCCCCTCCCCAAAAATCGATTTTATTTCACCGTTCGCTCGATCTAAGGTCACTTATCCTACAGTATAAGTTTTATCTTCCGGAATTGCTACTAAGGCCGTAAAACGCACACAAATAGTAAAGCACTAAATTCATCATATGACCGTGATGCCCCTCCCCAAATATCGTTGTCTTTCACCGTTTACTAGATCTAAGGTCACTGAATCTACGGTATGAGTTTTATATTCCGGAATTGATACTAAGGGTGCAAAACGCACCTAAACGGTACAACGCTAAATTCAGCATATGACCGTGATGCCCCTCCCCAAAAATCATTTTTCTTTCACCGTTCGCTCGATCTAAGGTCACTAATCCTACAGTATAAGTTTTGTCTTCCGGAATTGCTACTAAGGCCGCAAAACGGACACAAATAGTAAAACGCTAAATTCATCATATGACCGTGATGCCCCTCCCCAAATATCGTTGTCTTTCACCGTTTACTAGATCTAAGGTCACTGAATCTACGGTATAAGTTTTATATTCCGGAATTGCTACTAAGGCAGCAAAACGCACACAAATAGTAAAACACTAAATTCATCATATGACCGTGATGCCCCTCCCCAAAAATTAGTTTTCTTTTACCGTTCGCTCGGTCTAAGGTCACTAATCCTACAGTATAAGTTTTATCTTCCGAAATTGCTACTAAGGCCGCAAAACGGACACAAATAGTAAAACGCTAAATTCATCATATGACCGTGATGCCCCTCCCCAAATATCGTTATCGTTCACCGTTTACTAGACCTAAGGTCACTAAATCTACGGTATAAGTTTTATCTTCCGGAATTGATACTAAGGATGCAAAACGCATCTAAACGGTACAACGCTAAATTCAGCATATGACCGTGATGCCCCTCCCCAAATATCGTTATCGTTCACCGTTTACTAGACCTAAGGTCACTAAATCTACGGTATAAGTTTTATCTTCCGGAATTGCTACTAAGGCCGCAAAACGGACACAAATAGTAAAACGCTAAATTCATCATATGACCGTGATCCCCTCCCCAAATATCGTTATCGTTCACCGTTTACTAGACCTAAGGTCACTAAATCTACGGTATAAGTTTTATCTTCCGGAATTGATACTAAGGGTGCAAAAC
This sequence comes from Oxystoma pomonae, assembly GCA_963921995.1. NCBI lineage: Eukaryota > Metazoa > Arthropoda > Insecta > Coleoptera > Brentidae > Oxystoma > Oxystoma pomonae. The sequence continues at coordinate 74,052,352 of OY998171.1, forward strand.
GCATCTAAACGGTACAACGCTAAATTCAGCATATGACCGTGATGCCCCTCCCCAAAAATCGATTTTATTTCACCGTTCGCTCGATCTAAGGTCACTTATCGTACAGTATAAGTTTTATCTTCCGGAATTGCTACTAAGGCCGCAAAACGCACACAAATAGTAAAACACTAAATTCATCATATGACCGTGATGCCCCTCCCCAAATATCGTTGTCTTTCACCGTTTACTAGATCTAAGGTCACTGAATCTACGGTATAAGTTTTATATTCCGGAATTGATACTAAGGGTGCAAAACGCACCTAAACGGTACAACGCTAAATTCAGCATATGACCGTGATGCCCCTCCCCAAAAATCATTTTTCTTTCACCGTTCGCTCGATCTAAGGTCACTAATCCTACAGTATAAGTTTTGTCTTCCGGAATTGCTACTAAGGCCGCAAAACGGACACAAATAGTAAAACGCTAAATTCATCATATGACCGTGATGCCCCTCCCCAAATATCGTTGTCTTTCACCGTTTACTAGATCTAAGGTCACTGAATCTACGGTATAAGTTTTATATTCCGGAATTGCTACTAAGGCAGCAAAACGCACACAAATAGTAAAACACTAAATTCATCATATGACCGTGATGCCCCTCCCCAAAAATTAGTTTTCTTTTACCGTTCGCTCGGTCTAAGGTCACTAATCCTACAGTATAAGTTTTATCTTCCGGAATTGCTACTAAGGCCGCAAAACGGACACAAATAGTAAAACGCTAAATTCATCATATGACCGTGATGCCCCTCCCCAAATATCGTTATCGTTCACCGTTTACTAGACCTAAGGTCACTAAATCTACGGTATAAGTTTTATCTTCCGGAATTGATACTAAGGATGCAAAACGCATCTAAACGGTACAACGCTAAATTCAGCATATGACCGTGATGCCCCTCCCCAAAAATCGATTTTATTTCACCGTTCGCTCGATCTAAGGTCACTTATCCTACAGTATAAGTTTTATCTTCCGGAATTGCTACTAAGGCCGCAAAACGCACACAAATAGTAAAACACTAAATTCATCATAAGACCGTGATGCCCCTCCCCAAATATCGTTGTCTTTCACCGTTTACTAGATCTAAGGTCACTGAATCTACGGTATAAGTTTTATATTCCGGAATTGATACTAAGGGTGCAAAACGCACCTAAACGGTACAACGCTAAATTCAGCATATGACCGTGATGCCGCTCCCCAAAAATCATTTTTCTTTCACCGTTCGCTCGATCTAAGGTCACTAATCCTACAGTATAAGTTTTATCTTCCGGAATTGCTACTAAGGCCGCAAAACGCACACAAATAGTAAAACGCTAAATTCATCATATGACCATGATGCTCCTCCCCAAATATCGTTGTCGTTCACCGTTTACTAGATCTAAGGTCACTAAATCTACGGTATAAATTTTATCTTCCGGAATTGATACTAAGGGTGCAAAACGCACCTAAACGGTACAACACTAAATTCAGCATATGACCGTGATGCCCCTCCCCAAAAATCGTTTTGCTTTCACCGTTCGCTCGGTCTAAGGTCACTAATTTTACAGTATAAGTTTTATCTTCCGGAATTGCTACTAAGGCCGCAAAACGCACACAAATAGTAAAACACTAAATTCATCATATGACCGTGATGCCCCTCCCCAAAAATCGTTTTTCTTTCATCGTTCGCTCGATCTAAGGTGACTAATCCTACAGTATAAGTTTTATCTTCCGGATTACTGCCAAGGGCGCAAAACGCACAAAAACAGTAAAACGCTAAATTCAATATATAACCGTTTTGCCCGTCCCCAAAAATCGTTTTCCTTTCACTCTTTGCTGGGCTTAAGGTCACTAAATCTACTGTATAAGTTTCATTCGCACGAATCGCTACTAAGGGCCCGAAACTCACCCAAACACTAAATTCAACATAAAACCCTCTTCAAAAATCGTTTTCCTGTCACTGTTTGCTGGGCCTAAAGCCAATAAATCTACAGTATAAGTTTTTATTTGCCGGAATTGCTAGTAAGGGCGTAAAAAGCACCTGAAGGCCCTTCCAAAAAATTAGTTTTCTTTAACCGTTCGCTCTAAGTTTTAACTTCCGGAATTTCTACTAGGGGTGCAGAACGCACCCAACCCGTAAAACGCTAAATTTAACATATGACCATGGTGCCCTTCCCAAAAATTTATTTCAGATAATATTTTAGGTAGTAGAATTATAATTGCATTCTTCCAAGAATCAGGACATTTTGGGAGATAACATATCTGAACCTGTAGCATTACTTTTTATGGACATCAAAGCTTTCCTGACTTCGAGCTCTGTTACTTCATTAAAAGAAAATATTAAATTTCGGTTTAATTTATTATTTTTATACTTATTAAGAAGGACTTTTGTAATTTCTAACTGTAAGTGAATTTCATGTGGTTGTAGAACAATTTTTTCGTCCAAAAAGTCCAAAAAGGCCCTTTTTTCAGATTTTATTTACTGTTTACTTTTGTACAATTTTTATAATATTCCCAACGGGCGGGTTCTTTGGTTCTGAAATCACTTAAGGGACGTCTCTTATAGCCATCATAATCATGGGGCTAGTGGTTTGGTTATATGTAAGCATTTTAATGGTGCACACTTAACAAAATCAAAATTTAATTATTATTAAAAAAATCTACCATTTTGTTCAAAACATTAAATTCAAAGATCAGATTCCAATATATAGTAGAAAGAATTTGTTTATATTCCTGAAATGAAAACTGCGAAAATCCCTATATTTATGATATTTTATTTCGGTAGGTAATTATTTTTTAAATTACAAACAATTTCACAGTGATCCTTTAGTCTATATCTTATTTAATTTAATTTAATGTTTGGGTGTTACTTTTTACAAAACAATGAAATTAAAATTATAATAAAAGTCAACTATAGAAAAAACTAAAAAAAGAAAGAAAGAGAGAAAAAAATTAAACACAAAGTATAATACATCAGAAATTTCTAACCACTTACTGAAGTCGTGCATGGCAACAAGGATGTATTGATTGCCTTTCTCAGTCTCGTTGAATGGCCCAGCAACATCAGTTGCTCTACATTCAAAAGGCAGCCCAACATTATACTGTTTCATTTGGGGTCTTGATCTAGTTTTATGTCCTTGACTTGCCGCGCACCATCTTTTCACGTCTTGTTGATTCCAAGATGAGCTCTAGTTCTCGTGTACGTCCTCTAGTACTTGAGAAACTCTACTTCTAGAAACTATTAATTTTGATGAATTATTTTCCATCCGTACTTTCCCAGATATTTTTCAACAGACCATTATCCACTCACAGTGAATTCCATTGTGGCTTCAACTATGTCCTTATCTTCCAGTTGGGCGGATCGAAATTGTTACGAAGCCCATTCTTCATTGGTGTCACAAGTAGTTCTCCGCACCTAAGTAATTCCTTCTTTTTGGTCTATCTTTCTGCAAGGTCTTCTTGATGGAGCATATGCATTGTTATGCATCTTTCCAGATCGGTATTTTACATTAAAGTTATATTTCTGTAGCTTCTCTATTCACCTTGTTACCTGTGCCTCAGGTTGTTTAATTCCTAGATGCCACTTGAGTGCCGCATGAGCGGTTATTATTAGGAATTTATGTCCATATAGATATTTGTGGAAATGTTGATAGAAATTTTACTATTGCCGGAGTTCCTTTCGTGTTACACAATAATTTCGTTTTAGCTTGGAAAAATTGCGTCCAATATATTCGATGACTCTCTCTTCTTCATCCTGGATTTGCCAAAGTACTGCTTTAATACCAAAATTGCTTGCATCCGTGTCCAGAAGAATAAATCGTCCTTATTGTTGAGGATAACTTAAAACCGGAGCGCTTTTAACTTTCTGAAAGCTTAATCACTCGGTATTCTAGTAATAGACTATACCTGGTCTTTAGTGAGTCTATCTAATGGAGCGGCTATGTTGGCAAAACCTTCTACGAATCATCGGTAGTATGCACATAGACCCAGAAAGATAAATCAGTCGATTTCCGTATCGTAATTTAATAATTACCTAAAGTTTGTACATAATCTACAAATAAACTTTTTATTTAGTAGATTTAGTGACCTTAGATCTAGTAAACGGTGAACGACAACGGTATTTGGGGAGGGGCATCACGGTCATATGATGAATTTAGCGTTTTATTATTTGTGTGCGTTTTGCGGCCTTAGTAGCAATTCCGGAAGATAAAACTTATACTGTAGGATTAGTGACCTTACATCGAGCGAACGGTGAAAGAAAAACGATTTTTGGGGAGGGGCATCACGGTCATATGCTGAATTTAGCGTTGTACCGTTTAGATGCGTTTTGCACCCTTAATATCAATTCCGGAAGATAAAACTTATACTGTAGGATTAGTGACCTTAGATCGAGCGAACGGTGAAAGAAAAACGATTTTTGGGGAGGGGCATCACGGTCATATGCTGAATTTAGCGTTGTACCGTTTAGATGCGTTTTGCACCCTTAATATCAATTCCGGAAGATAAAACTTATACTGTAGGATTAGTGACCTTAGATCTAGTAAAGGGTGAACGACAACGATATTTGGGGAGGGGCATCACGGTCATATGATGAATTTAGCGTTTTACTATTTGTGTGCGTTTTGCGGCCTTAGTATCAATTCCGGAATATAAAACTTATACTGTAGGATTAGTGACCTTAGATCGAGCGAACGGTGAAAGAAAAACGATTTTTGGGGAGGGGCATCATGGTCATATGCTGAATTTAGCGTTGTACCGTTTAGATGCGTTTTGCACCCTTAGTATCAATTCCGGAAGATAAAACTTATACGGTCGATTTAGTGACCTTAAATCTAGTAAAGGGTGAAAGACAACGATATTTGGGGAGGGGGATCACGGTCATATGATGAATTTAGCGTTTTACTATTTGTGTGCGTTTTGCGGCCTTAGTAGCAATTCCGGAAGATAAAATTTATACCGTAGATTTAGTGACCTTAGATCTAGTAAACGGTGAACGACAACGATATTTGTGTGCGTTTTGCGGCCTTAGTAGCAATTCCGGAAGATAAAACTTATACTGTAGGATTAGTGACCTTAGACTGAGCGAACGGTAAAAGAAAACTAATTTTTGGGGAGGGGCATCACGGTCATATGCTGAATTTAGCGTTGTACCGTTTAGATGCGTTTTGCACCCTTAGTATCAATTCCGGAAGATAAAACTTATACTGTAGGATTAGTGACCTTAGATCGAGCGAACGGTGAAAGAAAAACGATTTTTGGGGAGGGGCATCACGGTCATATGTTGAATTTAGCGTTGTACCGTTTAGATGCGTTTTGCACCCTTAGTATCAATTCCGGAAGATAAAACTTATACGGTCGATTTAGAGACCTTAGATCTAGTAAACGGTGAACGACAACGATATTTGGGGAGGGGCATCACGGTCATATGATGAATTTAGCGTTTTACTATTTGTGTGCGTTTTGCGGCCTTAGTAGCAATTCCGGAAGATAAAACTTATACTGTAGGATTAGTGACCTTAGATCGAGCGAAAGGTGAAAGAAAAACGATTTTTGGGGAGGGGCATCACGGTCATATACTGAATTTAGCGTTGTACCGTTTAGATGCGTTTTGCACCCTTAGTATCAATTCCGGAAGATAAAACTTATACGGTCGATTTAGTGACCTTAAATCTAGTAAAGGGTGAACGACAACGATATTTGGGGAGGGGGATCACGGTCATATGATGAATTTAGCGTTTTACTATTTGTGTGCGTTTTGCGGCCTTAGTAGCAATTCCGGAAGATAAAATTTATACCGTAGATTTAGTGACCTTAGATCTAGTAAACGGTGAAAGACAACGATATTTGGGGAGGGGCATCATGGTCATATGATGAATTTAGCGTTTTACTATTTGTGTGCGTTTTGCGGCCTTAGTAGCAATTCCGGAAGATAAAACTTATACTGTAGGATTAGTGACCTTAGACCGAGCGAACGGTAAAAGAAAACTAATTTTTGGGGAGGGGCATCACGGTCATATGATGAATTTAGTGTTTTACTATTTGTGTGCGTTTTGCGGCCTTAGTAGCAATTCCGGAAGATAAAACTTATACTGTAGGATTAGTGACCTTAGATAGAGCGAACGGTGAAAGAAAAACGATTTTTGGGGAGGGGCATCACGGTCATATGCTGAATTTAGCGTTGTACCGTTTAGATGCGTTTTGCACCCTTAGTATCAATTCCGGAAGATAAAACTTATACGGTCGATTTAGTGACCTTAAATCTAGTAAAGGGTGAACGACAACGATATTTGGGGAGGGGCATCACGGTCATATGATGAATTTAGCGTTTTACTATTTGTGTGCGTTTTGCGGCCTTAGTAGCAATTCCGGAAGATAAAACTTATACTGTAGGATTAGTGACCTTAGACCGAGCGAACGGTAAAAGAAAACTAATTTTTGGGGAGGTGGCATCACGGTCATATGATGAATTTAGTGTTTTACTATTTGTGTACGTTTTGCGGCCTTAGTAGCAATTCCGGAAGATAAAACTTATACTGTAGGATTAGTGACCTTAGACCGAGCGAACGGTAAAAGAAAACTAATTTTTGGGGAGGGGCATCACGGTCATATGATGAATTTAGTGTTTTACTATTTGTGTGCGTTTTGCGGCCTTAGTAGCAATTAGTCATATGATGAATTTAGCGTTTTACTATTTGTGTCCGTTTTGCGGCCTTAGTAGCAATTCCGGAAGATAAAACTTATACTGTAGGATTAGGATTAGTTAGGATTAGTGACCTTATCGACAAAATCGATTTTTTGGGGAGGGGCATCACGGTCATATGCTGAATTTAGCGTTGTACCGTTTAGATGCGTTTGGACCCTTAGTATCAATTCCGGAAGATAAAACTTATACCGTAGGTTTAGTGACCTTAGATCGAGCGAACGATAAAAGAAAAACGATTTTCGGGGAGGGGCATCACGGTCATATGCTGAATTTAGCGTTGTACCGTTTAGGTGCGTTTTGCACCCTTAGTATCAATTCCGGAATATAAAACTTATACTGTAGATTTAGTGACCTTAGAACTAGTAAACGGTGAAAGAAAATAATTTTTGGAGAGGGGCACCACGGTCATATGATGAATTTAGCGTTATACTTTTTGTGTGTATTTTGCGGCCTTAGTAGCATTTCCGGAAGATAAAGCTTATACTGTAAGATTAGTGACCTTAGACCGAGAGGACGGTGAAATAAAACCGATTTTTGGGGAGGGGCCTCACGGTTATATGTTGAATATAGCGTTGTACTGTTTAGGTGCATTTTGCGCTTTTAATAGCAATTCCGAAAGATAAAACTTATACTGTAGATTTAGTGGCCTTAGGTCTAGCAAACGATGAAAAAAAAACAATTTTTGGGGGCATCATGGTCATATGCTGAATTTAGCGTTTTACTGTTTGTTTGCACCCTTTATGGCAATTCCAAAAGATAAAACTTATATTGTAGATTTAGTGACCTTAGCGTAGTGAAAGAAAAACAATTTTTGGGGAGGGGCATCACGTTCATATGTTGAATGTAGCGTTCTATTTTTTGGGTGTCTTGACTTTTCGTAGTCATTTTAGAGGTTAAAATTAACACTATATTAGTGACCTTAGGCCTAGCAACCGGTGAAACACGAACAGTTTTTGGGAGGGGCATCACAGTTTTATATTAAATTTAGCGTTTTAGTGTTTGGGTGAGTTATGCGCCGTTAGTAGCAACTCGAGTGGTTAAAACTTATGCTGCAGATTTAGTGTCCTTATACACTATAAATAAATAGCAAAATATGTAAATTGATTTTGCAGTTAAGCAAGTAATATTTACATTTCAATAGCACGAAACCACTATGAGAGCCATTTTAAGGTATTTTAGAAAAATTTTTGATCAAGCCTCTTAATGTGAGAGGCCTTGTCATTCAATGAACGTTCAGAACTTCAGCTACATGCATTGTATGGTGAAGGATCTACGGTGACACTTCTTGACCGAAGTATAGCAGATGTATTAAAGATCAAAGGTACAAAAGAACCACTTTGAATTCAGTGGACCAATAACGTCACTCAAACACAAAATGATTCGGAATATTTTGACATCAAATCTTTCACTACCATACCAAGAAGTTGACGCTTAAAAATTTAGAAATTGATCTTATTTGGAAGGATTACCCATTCAAAGTATTAAGTCACGACCAATGATACCGATAGGCCAAGACAATATACGAATGACGGTGGCTAGAAAAGTAGTTCAGGGCTCGCCTAATTTGCCTATCGCAACAAGGACGTTGGATTATACACGGATCTTGTGACAACAATAAAATACAAACCACCAATTACACTTTACACGCATTTGTTGAAACTGATGAAATAACGAATGAAGAATTACACCAAATCATGAAAGCGTTAGACGCTGAAGGAAAGTACACTTAAACATGTTGGAGATAGATATGAGATTGGACTATTATGGAAAGAGAAGGTTGAAGAGATGCCAGAAAGTAAAAGTTTAACTTTGAAGAAGTTGGAACATACAGAAAAACAAATGAAGAAAAATCCTATATTCGCGGAAAAATATAGACAAAACAAAAAAAAGAATTTGGAGAAGAATTATGCCAGAAAATATAAAAATAAGGAAGCTGCACTACATAAATGTCCTTACAATGTGTGAGTGGTCATTTTGAACCTGCTTGACGATAAACCACCCTGACTCAAAAAACTCATCACGTGGTCCGACATCAATCTCTCTCTCTCAATAACCTTAATACCAGGGAATCTGAGAGGCATAACGGTTAGGTTAATTAATATTCCCTAGGTAAATTTGATCTCTGGTCCGACTCGAAGTATAACCCTACTTTTTTGTTTACTTTTTCTTTTGTGTTGTTTACTTTTTAAAGTTGGAATATTAAGGCCTTTTTTAAAGTATTTTCTCTATAACCTCTTTAATGAAGGACAGTTCGATTTTCAAAGGGGTAAATCAACTGCAAGTGTCATTAATGCATTCCTTAATCAGTTATATAAACAATTGGATCAAAATAAAAAACCAGTGGGGCTTTTCTTGGACTTAAGCAAAGCTTTTGATCTGGTGTATCATGATCTTCTACTCCAAAAACTAAAGCAGTATGGTTTTGAGGGATCAGCATATAAATGGCAAGAGAGTTATCTTCTAGGAAGACATCAATTTGTGCAAATAGATAGTGTTGAATCAAAATTAAATAAAATAGAATTAGGCGTTCCACAGGGCTCCGTTTTGGGACCTTTATTATTTATAATATATATAAACGATCTAGCAGATAGGAGTATCTTTAAATTAGTGGATGACACAACGGCGTTAATATCAGAAGCTAACATTCTTGAATCTATAAACGTGTCAAACAAAAAAATAACATGTATTAATGACTGGTTTGAAAAAACTAATTTACCTGTTAATACCAAAAACTCATGCGTTATTGGTAAATGCGCAATCAATTAAGCAAAAATTTTCTGATAAATTACGGGTTTTACGAATTCCGGGTTTGATATTGAATGAGTTTGATGAACAATGGATCTGTTAAATTTTGAATTTATTATTGAATGGGTTCCATGAAATAAGGTTGGGAGAAAAAATTGACAATGAATTTTTTTATTAAATACGGTCTGATAAATTCCTGGTTTGAAAAACCATAGGCGTTCTTAAATACACTTATAGTAGGACACGTTTTTGGTAAATTTAAAGACTTTAAAGAACTTTGATTGAACGAAATTAATACTACCTTATGTTTCACACAGTTTATGCTTTAAAAAATTACACTTTTTGGTGTTTTTTGTATAAAAATGGCAAAATAAAAATCATGCACGACATTTCTCAAGCTGACAGACAGATGACATAACAGAATTTTTTTTTAAACAATTGTCTTAAATTATTTTCATCTTTCTTTAAAATACTTTTTTATAGCGTGCTGTCTCTCTTCAACAACCTTAAATATTTTTGCACTTCACTAAATTATTTCTCCATCTACCTCTAAAATTCTATCTTTAAATATTTTTTATTTTAACAGAGAAAAAATGTTTTCTGGTAGTACTTTTTTTCAACGCTAAAAAAACAGTGAAAAAGTCAAAATTTTGGAAAGAATGCTTTAAAATGTGAGTTAGCCCTTAAATTATGCTAAAATATTTTAAGCCATAAATTACCATCATGACTTACCATTATACCTACCACGGACACTACTGTGTGTGCATTGACAACCAACTCATGGTCTAAAATAAATCAAAGGGGGATTTCCTTGAGACGCAATGCAATGGACAAGTATGCTTTGAAATATATCGCTTCGGCCAACCCCATGATGCTTATCCGGTCCCAGCTGAGATTTATTTACAATTTTTAAAAAATCCTTTTCTTTACAAAAGTTACCAGGCTAGGATGTCTGCAAAAATTGAATTTTTCATAGACGTATTAAAGTTGTAGATATGTATAATATTCCCGTGAGATATTCGGGTTGGGAGATACTATTTTTTATAATTCCTCCCCTAGTAATATTTTGTTTTTTTATAAAACTGACCCATCTTTCTGTGGGTAGTTGCAAGGGCTTATATTCTTCTGTTGTATCGAGTAAGTTTATACTTAAAATGAATAACTGATGTGTTACCAGCTCAATGAGAATTGCAATAGAATATTCAGGATATCTTGGATGGAAAGAGTACACTGAAAAAAAGGGTATTCTCTATTGTATACTGCAAGAATATAACACAAGCACAAGAATTCATCAAATTTATTTTGTGTTGGGGTGACACCCACTAATTACCCCTCCCCCCCTCGGAGCAGCTAAAAGCAAAAAATAAAACTCTAAAAAACTAAATAAACGTGCCTTCACGTTTCTGCCAGCGTCTCGTAAAAAAAAAGATCAAAAAATTTAAGAGGCTTTGTGGGATTATAGGTCCGGTTTTTAAAGGCATATAACAGGCGAAATCGAGGCAGAATTTAAATCCGTCGAAAGAAGAAATTTCACGATTATATTGGATTTATTATAATTTCTTATTTATTTAATGAAAGTTTTGACTTTCCTTTTTTAGCGTCATGATTATAGGGTAGGCCAAAAAATTTGTAACTGTTTGTACGCGCCATGACCCAATCGGCCGATTTTCGAAATTTTTGCTTGTTTTTATAGACAAAAGATGAAACTTTACTGACGTGACTCAAAATTTGACATATGTCAAAAATCCAAGATGGCGGAGAGCTTTAAAAAATGGGTATGCGAATGAGGCAAAAGCCCCGCATACTTTCTTCGCCTACCGAGGTATCACTTATCTAAATTGGTTATAATATAAAGAAGTTATACAAATTAGTTATGGGCACATCGAAAAACATCGGAATAAAAACATCGATGTTTCTGAACATCGATGTTTTTTTTTTGCTCCTTTTAGAGAGTATTCTGTTATTCAAATAAACTGTTCTATTTAAGACTTATTGTTAATAAATTTAAAAAGGGATTTAGTGAGGGTGAATAAATAACAAAATCAATGAATAGCGAGCTTTCCCTCAAAAAAGGTAATGGTAACCGTAGATCCGGATTTCGCACTTGTGGTACTTATCAGTACGGTGCTAGGATTCACCCTCACTAAATCCCTTTTTAAATGTTGAGCACCACAAGTGTGAAAATCATCTCCATAAGACCAATGAGTTAAACAAGAAAACCGATATTCGGTGGTTCCTTGTGGTTTCTCATTTTATTTAAGGCTATACTTTCTCGCCAGATTTTAAGTAAAAAAAAGTACAACTGGCAACGCCTTGTTCTTTAATTTTTTAATCTTTTGCCAGAGTGCACAGGGAAAACTAAACATCAGAATTAGCTGAAATTTTGCATTGGTGATCATTTTTAAATGCTTAACAAAAATATCTGAAGGATTTTTCAAAATTCTCAATTATTTTTTCTTCAAAATAAAAGCTCTGGTGCTGTCATCTATCCCTTTCTATGTCTTTCCCTGGTCATTCTGGCAAAAGATTAAAAAATTAAAGAACAAGGCGTTGCCAGTACTTTTTTTTACTTAAAATCTGGGTAGAAACTATAGCCTTAAATAAAATAAGAAAAACTTTTAAATAAGAGCAATGATTTAGACAAAGAGCCACCGAATATCGGTTTTCTTGTTTAACTCATTGGTCTTTTGGAGATGATTTTCTGATTTTATTTAAAAACTCTTAGAGAAAAAAGTAACATATTAGGTGTTTTTGGAAAAAAACAGCTCTACTTAAATTTTCCAAAATATACAGGGTATCCCATTAAAAAAAGTATCGTCGCCGCCCTATCTCCGCCTCCTTAATAAAAAGATACTTTTTTGTAAATCATCTAATTATGTAAAATTTTACTTCTCTGCCTCTTTTGGTTTTGGGTAATTCTACGCCATACAGGACGTAACGACCGTTACACAGTTTTACAGTGAATTCGTGTAGGCGCAATGTTATATACAATTTTAAGTTCACACATGTTAAACTAAAGAAATATTCAACTTTCATTATTAGTTACTACTTCATGGACAATATTTTTAACTTATGAGTAGCTGGCATTGAAAGTTATAAAACCATAGTTTTAGTGTAACGACCGTTACGGTAGAATTACCCTTTTGGAGATATTAGGGTGGACTCGAACTTTTGAGATACCGTGTATATAGACCATTCTAAACGTTGAGATGGGTCGAAAATCGGGAAATTTAAAATTTTTGAAACCGAAAAGCTGGCAACGATGATAATGCAGTAAAATCCCAAAGAGTTGGCTGGATTCCATGTAAAAGCCTCGAACACCCAATGACTACGATTTTACGTGGAACTCAATACGTTTTCAATACGATTCTCTTTTTGGTTTTCATGAAGCGATTTGGGGGCCTTTGAACACGATTTGGGTTTTTGACATTTGCCTGTTGCATTTTGATATTAGTTTTTTTAAAGTCAATAAGTTTACAGTACAATAATATAATTAAAATAAAGGTGTATACCGGGTGTCCCAAGGTGAGTAACCTATTAGAATATTTTGGAAACTATAACATAACTAACATAAGTCCATTTAAACTATCTTTATGAAATACTCTCATATTTGCAGTGTTACCATTTGTAGGAAAACTTGGCAACAACTTTCTTATTTTAAATTGAACACCCTCTATATTTTTGCATTTTTGGATTCTACAAAATATTTCAGATTCATTTTTTATGTATAATATATATAAAAACCGTTTTGCTCTATCCTTAACCGATTCGATGTTACGGGCTGTCAAAGTTGTTTTTTTTTTATCTGACATTTAATGACGGAGTAAGCGATGCTATTTAAAACTGTCCTTATATAAAAGCGGTTTTAGGTGCGTATAAACGTAGTAATTGTTAAAATTCGTATGGTACAGGGGGATTTTTTTATAATTTCGCCATAACTTATTCACTATTTGTCGTGGAGAGATTAAACAAAAACTGGGTTAGTTGCTGGATTGTTATGCCCATTTTTTTTTTTATCATAATGCTTTTACTCACCGCAGCATGTGTACGACCTACACCAAGATGTACATCTAGGACTGCAGCCTAAAAAAAGTAAAATACATTGTGCAAATGTCATCGAAAAAACGCAATCGACTTTAGTGTTCGTGTGTAAATAACATAAAAGTAGGTTTTCCTATTTATGAGGTTAGATAGGATAAGCACAGAGTTGGCATTTCTTGACCTTTAACATCACTGAAGCCTTTCCAGATTTATTGTAGTAATTTACAATGTGGCTATAAGATCATTAAAACGTACAAAAAAGCACCACATTGTTTGTCTGTATATCTATATTTCTTCTGCAAAAACATTATTATAGGGTGGACCACAAAAAACCGGACTGTTTTGTTTTAACTGCCAATTTTTTATTTATTTTAACACAAAAAAGAGTTTTGCAAAGGTAATGAAATAGACTTTGTGCAAATATGTGAAAAAATTACATCTGTTCAAAATTAAAAATGGCGGATGTTCAAAAGTTTTATGCATCTTAAAAAACCGTTGGTTTTTTTTAAAGACACTTTCTATATTTTTTTTTGCGACTACAAAAAACTCCTATCTATTGTCTGTAAACCGATGTATCATTTAAAAAATTCTATTAAGAAATAAAAAAACGTATACAAACTCCTAACCGGACTGTTTTGTTTTAACTGCCAATTTTTTATTTATTGTCGGTTTTTAACGAAAATAAAAGTTTTCGAAAGGTAGTCAAATGACATTTATCAAAAATTAAAAATGGCGTATGTCCAAAAGTTTTATGCATCTTAAAAAACCATTGAATTTTTTTTGAGACACTTTGAAAATTTTTAGATTTATCATTTGATAAATTCTGTTAAAAAATAAAAAAATCTATGGGATTTTTCGTATACCAACTTCTTGCCTAAAATAAAAACTGCTAATAATATTTAAGTTAACCGGATTTCGTTATCTTTTCCCCAATTTTGTTGACAAGGACACTACAGATGCTAAAAATAAGGCTTCTTTTTCTAAATGCCAAAAAATTAAATTTTGTGACAATTACAATTTTATGCATTTTAAAAAAACCCGTTGGCTTTTTTTTTAAACACTGTAGGTAAATTTTTTGCTATAACAGAAAAGTACCAACTATTTAATTATCTGTTAATCTATGTATCATTTGTTAAAATCTATTTAGAAATATGAAAAATATTGGGATTATAGTGTAACACCTTCTATGCATAAAATAAAAAATTAACGTCAATTTTTTATTTTATGCATAAAAGTGTTTAAAAAAAAAGCCAATGGGTTTTTTAAAATGCATAAAGTCGTCATTTTCACGAAATATCATTGGCGAAAAGCTAGTTAACTTAAATTTATTAGCAGTTTTTATTTCATGCAAGAAGGTGGTATACGAAAAAACCCATAGTTTTTTTATTTCTTAATAGAATTAATAAAATGACACATCGGTTTACAGACACTAGATAGAAGTTTTTTGTAGTTCCAAAAAAAATATACAAAGTGTCTCAAAAAAACACAACGGTTTTTCAAGATGCATAAGACTTTTGGACATTCGCCATTTTTAATTTTTGATACATGTCATTTTTTGACATATTTGCAAAGTCTATTTCATTCCCTTTCCAAAACTCTTTTTTGTGTTAAAATCCGACAATAAATAAAACATTGACAGTCAAAACCAAACAGTCCGGTTTTTTGTGGTCCACCCTATATAATATACAGGATTCAACAGTTCTTGTCTAGGGTACCGAAATAGGGCAAATTTGGCATGCTTATATAGTTGCGGTGACAACGCAAGAATATAGTGTGATGAAATTGACAGCTCCGCCCTACTCAAAGGGGGTGGATGGGGGTACAGTTGAAGTACGCCCGATTTCGTTGAAATTTGGTGTGTTGGGGCACTTGGGGATGGGGATAACGAATTTCTAATCAGGTTTCGAAAATTCAATATGGCCCATTCAAGTTGGACGATTTTTGGTCATCTTTTGCTAACCAATTTTAACTGATACATCTACATCCGATTGTGTTCAAATTTGGTATGCGCTTATAATTCCGGTGACAATACAATCATATGTCAATATTAGGCACCCCTCCCTTCCACGAGGGCAGTGGAGGGGCGAAAATACCTAAGTTTGTCCGATTTCTACCAAAATTGGTATACGGGGGCTTTTGGGGATAGGAATAAGAATTTTTGATCAGATTTTGAAAATTCAATATGGCGGATTTGTTTTGCTAACCAATTTTAACTGACTTATCCACAACCGATTTTGTTCAAATTTGGTATGCGTTTATAGTTCCGGTGAAAATAATATGGTATCTCAGGTACCCACCTCCCTCTGACGAGGGAAGTGCAGGGGGAAAAAGATTTATTTTTAATAGGAATTAAAATATAATAAATTTGAAAAAGATTTAGTTTGTTCGATTTTAATCAAAATTGGCATACAGGGGTTTTTCGGGAAGGGGATATGAAAAATGTATTTAAAACAATTTCAACCACGAGGTCATGGATGCTGGAGCCTTTTGCCCGAAGGCCATTGTAAATGGCGGAATGCGAAGAATTAGTTCAAAACGCGAGAAAATAAATAGTTCAAAAAAGAGATGTCGTTGACATTTGTTTCCTTGTAACCTCACTTTTTTTCTGTTTTAGATTTAACTTTTGTGCGTGTTTAAGGTATTGTTTATTTAACAAATCCATCATTATTATCATTTTTAATAACTTCTCCATCACGGTCCACAAATTTGTTAAATATAAGGTTCCGTTGATCGAGTGATATTCTAATCGTTGGTAAAAAAGTATAAACAGTGCTTTAGAAAGAAAACAATCTAAAAAGGCAAATTTTTTCTACGCAAGGGTCGGTTTAAACCAGTTTAAATGTGACGTCATCATTGCAACGCGAGAAAATGAATATTTAAACCTTAAAAAAAAAGGAATTAAACAATTTCCATGCGAGAAAACGTTTTTGATGTTAATTTCTGATCATTTAAAACGCATCAGAAATGGCCACCGATCATTCTGCTTCTTGCGCATCACGCTCAGCTGACCCGATTTGAATATAGAGGGTGAATCGTTTTTATTTCGATGCTAATCAGTGCATAGGACAATGCACACCCTACGCAAACAGGTCCGTCAACCCTTGTAATATTCGGGACTCACGCAACTCGGCTATCGATCGGGCCCATCTGATAAAATGTGCAGCGTAGAGATACACGCCTTCGCTATGTTTTAGAACAGACCATCATATAAAAGGGACATTAACGATACCTTACTTATTCTAAGTCTAATTTTATGTCATTTTCTGTTGTTTGTACCTACAATTTGCTTCTCGTATATTACCGTTTTGTCGTCAACAAATAGTACTTTTTTGTCTTTTTCAATAATGTTTCTTATGTTATTTGTGTGTCGAATATTGTAGAGAATCGGAGACAGGACTGCTCCCTGAGGGACTCCCTTAATTCCGATCCAAGTTTTTTGCTTTGTTCATCTGCCCTCTATATAGATAAGATTCTATCAGTCGCAACTTTATGCTTCTTTAGCAAAGTTTCATGGTGGACGCTATCAAAAGCCTTGTTTAGATCGAGACACATGGCTGCTGCTGCAGGGTGTCCCCAACCTGGAAAGTCAGGGAATTTGAAAATAGTCAGGAAAGTTTCGATGGGTCAGGGAAAGTTAAGGACTTTTCCCCAATTAGAAATACTTATTCAAAAGCAAAGTGTCCAAAAAGCTTGGCCATGTGTCTCGCAAATATTTGTAATGTTTAGTTTACTATTTTATCAAAGACTTAACAAGCTTTTTCAACTACTTCTACTTTAAAAATAAAAGATCAAAAGATCTCGGGTGGAAAAAATGAAAATTCAAACTTAGATGAGTATCCCACTAGGAACACACAAAGGACCAAAGCGAAAAGAAAAAAAATCAAATGATGTTTCGCCCTGGGCAACCAGCGTGGTCTCATCAGTGATTTCACTGGTCACTCTTCCCAAACATTATTCAACACCATCATACACTTTGATTTCCAACTTTGAATCAATCAGGCATCGTTCCGCACTGGCACTTATCTAAGTCACCTGATACGGGTTCGTCCCGGACCCCAATTTTTGAATTGTGAGAGAAGGAACGTTCTCCTAAGCGATGTGATCGATCCCGGGATAGATCACATCGCATGCTATTCGATCGCTGTATTTTTCAACCTGCCTTTGATCGT
Organism: Oxystoma pomonae; assembly: GCA_963921995.1. Taxonomy (NCBI): domain Eukaryota; kingdom Metazoa; phylum Arthropoda; class Insecta; order Coleoptera; family Brentidae; genus Oxystoma; species Oxystoma pomonae. The sequence continues at coordinate 74,070,023 of OY998171.1, forward strand.
GTGCATCGTTGCCATGTTTACTTTGGTACAAACGAACTACTTTTTTATGTTAAAAGCCTATTCTAACTAACTATTATTAATTAATTTTCGGGAAAAATTTCTTTGGTTTTTGCAGTTCACCTCTGTGGTTGGTTTTCTAAGTTTTTGTAATAAAAATTAGTGGGGAAGGAGGCTCGGGCGTTCCTTTTAAAAGGAAGATCCCACATAACACAATCCAAAAAAAAATATCATAGAATTCATGGCCAAACCTACAAAACGGGTCAAAAATTCTGAAAGAATCTCGTTGATTTTCTTACCTTTAATTTCCTAAATTTATCCTTTTAATAAAAACAACAGACACAAATTAAAAAAACAAAACGAGTAATAGAGCTTAGAAAATCGTGTGCTCTACGCAGGCGTCTTTCAAAAAAAGCGGTGTTCTCTCACTTGAAACCCGCCGGATCGGATCTCCCACTTTTTGCGAGAATGTAAGCAGGTTTCCATCGTTCAAAAATACCACACACCACAAAAAACCACACGTTCCCGTCTCAAAAATTGGGGTCCAGGCGTGTTAATCTTTTCTTGTGGGATACTCATCCAAGTTTGAATTTTCGTTTTTTTCACCCGAGATCTTTTGATCTTTTGTTTTTAGATTCTTTTCGGTTAAAGTAACTGATTCGGAGGTTTTTAACTTCTTTTTGTTTTTACTTCTACTTTGTTCTTGAATTTTATAGTAACATCAACATTCTAAAAAAATTGTTTCCATTTTTGAGACCGCTAAAAATATCAGTCAGGGAATTTTTTAATCTGGTCAGGGAAAGTCAAGGAATTTTTTCTCGAAAAATCTGTGGACACCCTGTGCTGCCTTTTCTCTCGTAATGCCTTCAGTATATTTTTTGTTCGGTAAATCTGAGGTAAATTGATTGTCTTTTCGAAATCCGTTTTCTTTTGACTTTTTGTTCATGTAAACATTTTTGCATTAATATGCTTAAATTAATCAAAAGTGAAAAATGGCGATAGCTTTTTTTTCTCCTTTATATATACATACAGTGTGTCCGAAAAATCTGGAACAATGGATTTTTTGGGAGAACTATGGGTTGTTTCAAAGAAAACTTATATAGGATCGTTTTAGATAAAAAAAAAGCGGTTTCAAAAAAATGTATACCCTTTCATACAGGCTGTATATTATCTCAGAAACTACAAAAGATATTTCAATAGTGTTTGTTATTTTTGTAAAGCTAATTTTTTGAAAAATTCATAAATATACTGGGTATTCTATTTAAAAAAATTAGCTTTATTGCCACTCTCTTTATACCAAGGGGAACAAAAAAAAGTTGTTCGTTGCAATTTGCCAAGAATTTTCATTAATAAAAAAGATACTGAGTGTTCCAGTTATAAACAAACACCTTGTACCAAGTCTCCAAAGCTCACGTGTCCATCTGGCTGCCTGTGTGTCTGTCTGCGTCCATCCGGTTGTTGCGACAGCAATTGGCAAAAAATGATAATCCTTTCTTCGTTGTCCAATTCGACCGAATCTATTTGACCAAGGTACGTGCAAGTGATAGGGTGATTATGGTCAGGCAGTATATTATCGTAAACAAAGGTGGTCCAGGTAAACCAAGAGGTCAAAAATAAAGCATCATAAATCATTTTATTGAGGATTTTGACACATGGATTGGCAAATGTCAGAAAAAATTACATGAGCGTTTTTCTTTTTCGATACGCTTTCCAACAAGACGCTACAAGCGGGGTCTTCTCGTTTGAAAAAAAAAGTTGTATGTGAATAGACCCCTTTGAGAGGGTCCGTTCACAAAAAAATTTTGCCGAATATTTAAGCTGCTAAAAATCTTATGGTCAAGACATGATGGTAATTTGAGGCTTAAAATATTTTAGCATAATTTAAGGGGTAACGTTTTTGATAAAGTAATTTTTTACTACGTTTTTCACATTTTTATTCCATGATATTGGTCACATTTTAAAGCTTTCTTTCCAAAGTTTCGGTTTCTAGAATAAAACACTCAAATTTTTCACTGTTTTTTAGGCGTTGAAAAAAAGTACTGCCAAAAAACATTTTCTCTCTGTTAAAATGAAAAATATTTAGAGAGAGAGGGCAGAATTTTAGAGGTAGATGGAGAGATAATTTAGTGACGTGCAAAAATTTTTAAGGTTGTTGAAGAGAGGCAGCAGGCTATAAAAAAAGTATTTTAGAGAAAGATGGACATAATTTGAGGCAAATGTTTACTAAAAATTTCTGTTAGGTCATCTCTCTGTTATCTTGAGTGGTGTCGTGCATATGATTTTTATTTTGCAATTTTTATCCAAAAAACAGCAAAAATTGTGATTTTTCAACGTATAAAGTGTGTAAAACATAAGGTGGTTGTAATTTCTTTCAATCAAATTTCTATACAGTCTTAAGGGTCATTATAGCTTGACCATTACTTGACGTGTTTTTAGATTTTTCTAAGAAACAATTTTTTAACGGCCAATATTCCATTTAAAGTTTCCACCCTTTATAATTTGCCATAGTTTAACCTTGACTTAAGAACCGTGTTATGATGGTGAGCCAGTTAAATTAAGTCCACCATGGATTGTGCGTCTCACTTTTGCACCTCATTTAGGCTAATCTAGGGGCGGTGGCGCACGCAGGGGGGGAGTTAGGGGCTCAAGTTGGTGTCGACTTCTCAACAAACCGAATATAGATACCCAAAGTCCGATTTTTAAAATTTTTCTCTGTTTGTTCCAGGGGTCCCTATAAAAAATCCGAAACCCAGAAACATAATTTTTTCAGAATTTAAAAGAAAAGAAAATAATTGGTCTAAAAAACATTGTCTCGAAAATGAAATGACGGGAAATCAAATCGCTAGAAAATATACGCATAAAATTAAATTTAAACGAAACATATTTTTATAGGAACACAAAATGTCACAAAATATTTTTAACGAAAATAATAATAATAATAATCTGACCGAATATGATTTGAACCGATAGCCATGAATTCAATTGCTACGTTGCCAGGCTTACGGCAGGAAAGAGTCGAAGTAAGTTTTGATATTGTATTAATTTTCCCCCTTTACATTCCTCAACTAACCCCTACCCCCAAATTTTTTCATAATATTAAAATCGGGTCACGGGAAGTGTGTCAAAAATAAATCGCAAGATTTGATAGACAGTTAGACAGCCAGAAACCGTGAAGTTACATAAAATCGTTTAATAATCCCCGTGTCATCTTACAAATAGAGAAACTTGTCAACGCCGCAATACAGGGCCTACGGCGCTCTAGAGATTTAAATTTGACGCATGCCCAATAGCAATTCGGATGGATTGTGGTTCGGCTCATTTCAGGATCGGGCATATTATTGTCTATCAATTTGTGGTTCGGGTGTTTTTCGTTTCTAGAAAACTATTGTCGATAATTTTATTATTCTGATATTTTAAGGTTCGGGAAAATTATAATCGGTTAAATTATATTCTGTCTTTCAAGGATCGATTAAATTAAAATTCTATAATAGTTATATACCTAACAAGTGCGGAAAGTTATACTTTACCGCACGCACCGGCGTTTGCACCAACGATGCGCCAGCGGAGTTCGGGCAAGCCGTAAGTGCGGAAAATACTTTCGGCACGCGTTAGGTACATAATTTTTCCTACGAGCGTGCGGAATATCAAAATTATTTGTCATTATTTTAGTTAAACCTAGCAGGCTAAAAATGAAAAAACAGTCAAAACTACGAATTTTATGTTTTATTCAGAACTAAACTTTAAGAAGCTTAAAAAATTAACTTTTATGGTAATTATTAATCACGGTAACATTGAAAATACCACTGCTCATATCACGGAAATGAGTGCAAAAAAAGTGTTTTTTCCGCACGCTCGTAGTAAAAATTATATTCGTATCGATTATTTTCTGGGTGGTTTACTTTCCTTTCGGACGTTTTACTTTCTGTCCAATTGTGTTTCGGTTTTTGTTAATTTGGCTTTTTTGTTGGTTCCTGTTTGAAAGTGAATCGTATTGAAATCGTATTCAGTTCCACGTGAAAACGTGGTAAATAATTCTTCTTTGCTGCCTCCTTTGAAATTGGGATAGAGTGCGTGTCGCAAAAACGGCGGCCGCGACCGTCTGAGGGGGTGATTGACCTGGACTAATGGCAATGCGTTTTATTTAGGTATTGCCAAAGCCAAGGTCAGAAACACCATTCTATGGGTTTGGGTGCAAGGTTCCTAGCTAATTTTAGTATACACCAGCGGTCGACTCCTGGCTATCCAAAAGTAATAGACACTTAAAGTTGCACAAATAGAGAGTGCTTAATCGTAATCGTATCTCAGTGCGCAGGCTCAGAACCGATACGTTGTACAACAGCGACTAGGGGTTATAAGCCACGCATCGTACGTTACGCAGAGAGGATACGTCGCCTAATTACGACGAGCTGAAAAAGGCTTTAAGCAACTCTTCCTGCGTATCTTGTAAATTGATTAAGTAGTCGAGCAGGGGGCGCTCTCATTTGCTTTGTTTATCATAAGATAACCTAAACAATGGTCATGTTTTTTTATTTTTTTTTATATTTCCATAATGTTTTTTTTTTGATGATGACGATGAAGAAAATGATGACATTGATGATGCCATCATCATCGAAATGCTCCGTGAAGAGGCTGCTCTCGGGAATAGAGAGTAGACTGCTATTTACATATACCCATAGATTGCCATAGAATAGAAATTTGTAGGAAACTACACAACTTTCATTTGATCTGGGGATACGCATTTACGTACGATACGCGGTGTAACGATACGTCTAGTTACGTGCTGTGGCTCATAACCCCTATTATTCGTACGCAGCTAGCGTATCCTAACCATAACCTGATCCACAGTTTCATTCCTTCTATTTTCCATTCTATTGCCCTCTCACTTTTTTCGACAAGGAAGGAAATAGAAATGAGCGGCATGAAGTAAAACTGTGCATCAAGCACTGAACAAGAATTGGTTTGGATACGCTAACAACAAGGAATCAAAAATACGTTGTTAACTTTTACGGTGGGATTTACTAAAAGGGTTTAATCTTTTAGAGTAAAATTTTTGGTTTTAAGCTCGCTCCCACCTTTTTCGGGAATTAATTTAAAAAATCGCTGGTTTTTCATGAAAACAGTAAAATTTTTGATAGTTTTTCAAAAATTAGAACTTTTGCATAAAACTTTTTCTTGCTTTTACAAAATTTTAACCTCACGCCCCCCCCCTTTTTGGAAAAGCTGCGATCGCCACTGATTTTCCACCAACCCTCCTTGACTTTTGGACATAGTTTGATTTATAAGAAGAATTTTAATAAATTTGTTTATTGAATAATCATCTTAACACAATCTTTTGTTGGATTTAAGAAGAAAGTTTAAATTTAGAAGAAAAGAAAATTAAAAAATTTAAACCCACGCTTACCCTTGTTAATTAATTTTTCCAATTAATACTTGATGTCACACAACGATTTAGATGGGTAGTAATAAAATAAGAAGTAGATTAATTTTAAATTTATTTAAAAGGTGTTTAGATTGATGAAATGTATTAAAAAACTTAAATGCCAGTTTTGTTTACATTTCTGTCACTGTCGAAATGTCAGTTTCAAAATATTAGCTGCGTTCAAATGACAAACAGCGAGTTCGGATGGATCTCTTACCTCTGCTTGTACCTTGGCTTGCACCAACCTCTACTGATGAAAGCTACAGCTTTGAAATGAGTGGGCTTTGAGTAAGGAAAGTTTTTTTGACTGAACTTTTAGATAACCTCAATGTTTTAATTTTAGTTTGTAAATAAATTAATATAGTTGTTTTGGGTTTTTTTGTTTGGTATATTTTTCGTGCATAATCAGTGACCTTCACTATAGTTGTTTTGCCTCGGGTTCAAAATATGGCGTTTTTCTGGATAAAATTGGAGGTGTTTTATTGGTTAATGAACAACTTGGGATATTAAATAAGGTAAATTAATCTTTGTAAAAACGGTTACCTAGGGAAATTATAAACGAAATTATGACCAATTGTCACAAAACAATCCTTTCTGGGGGCTATAAATTTAAACCACCCCTCAGAGGTGGTCTAAAAATCACCAACTTTATAACCTCAAACACAAGTAATGAAGTTATTATGTGCCAAATTTTTGGCGTATTCACCATTTGTCATTTTGAAACCAGTTAAAAAAAAATTAGTTTTAGGGCATTTTCTCCTAAAATATGGTGTATTTTGAGAAAAAAAACAGTTTTTCAGTGGTATTTTTCAATAACAATAAAAAATACTCAATAACTTTGTGTCTTTTCTGTATTTTTTTAAAAATTGGTTTTGAAATTTAAGTAAATGTCTATTGGTTTTGCTGTGGAAACGTTGTGTAATTTTCTTAATTGAGTGGTGTAACTAAAAGTTATGAATTCTTGTTACACAATTGTGTAAAAAATATACACAATTTTGTGACTCAGTATACATCCAGTTACAATTGTGTAAAAAAATTCCAAATTTTTTCCGTGTCGGTGTCTCCGTAGTAATGCTGACTTTTCTTTCTAAATGAATTTGTCCCGAAAAATAATAGTGGTTTACATAAGAAGCATGTCATTAAACGCGAACATGAAGTTTGATACGCGAGCCGCAGGCGAGTGTCTTAATTTATCTGAGCGTGTAATGACAATAACATGCGAGTTAGTGTACTATACTTTACCTTCGACCAATGAAAATGTCATCATAAATATTAGAAATTATTAAAAATATCAAACGCGAATACTCTTCCTTCATAACCTGAAGTTTCAATGACGTTCCATCTAAAACGCGAAAACAAATAAGGTTACTGAGGGACTTTTCATATATCTTTTTAAAAACAAGGTTTTTTTTTTCTTGATATGTCAATTTAACAGGACCTATTTTTGGTTAGGTACTAACATTATATTGGATTTATTGTCTTAAAAATATAAAAAATATTCACATTTTTGCGTCAGTTAGTGCTCTTATAAAATAAAGTTTCATCGCTTGTCGCGCCATCTTGTGGTTTACGTCTAAGCTTTATTATTATCCTGGGACCGTAAATGAGCCATTAAAATCGTGTTGAGATGGTCGACGTCATGGGTATATTGGGTAGAAAAGTAGTAGCGTTCCAGTTTTTCTGGAAACATAATAATCGTTACGCAACACCTTACGTTAAAGCCCTTTTACGGGGGGGTGAGTGACCTCGCTTTCAGCGTCTAGTTGGGCGTCTAGACGGCATGCAGTTTGGAAAAGTTGGCGTTCACGATCAATAGCGAAGTCGTCGCTAGGACGCAACCTGCGATGCCTATCGTTGTCCAAGATGGATTTATTTAATCTCTTGGATATTTGTTAATAGCTCTATTTTGCGGTATACTTGTTCCATATCGTCCTCTCCTTCCAATATCGCATGCACGTCCGAGATAAATCCTGTTTACCCTTCGACCCCAAGTCACTAATTAATTATTATACAGGGTGTCTCAACGAAAACGTCGATTTGTTCTTCAAGGCTATATTGAAATTTTCGCAGGAGATCCACTTTTGAGGGGTGAGTTAGACCAACAGAATTTAAATAGGGAAAGTGGGTCAAGTGATAGCTTATTTTAGAGGTCTTTCAAATGCCTTTGGTCCAATTTCATTAAAAAAATCTACTTTCACGAGAAATAATAATAAAAGAAGATGACAACAAAGTTCTGGCTACTTCTTTGTATGGTCAGATTCGCTAAAGACTCCTAGTAATAGTTACTAATTAACATGGGTTATTTCAACCTACCTATACCTTCGTATATAGATCTATATATGTTGGAAATTTGGAACCTTTGGTTGCACTAAAACAAAATTATGATTGTTTTCCACAAACCAAAACTACACTTTTTTGCACTCGACGCGCGTTTCGCTAACAATGTTAGCATCATCAGGAGACGATAAACAATGAACTAAATTGATCTACGCTCTATCTTATATACAATCCTTTAGTGGGCGGAGATAAGACTAATAATTTGTGATTGATCACGATTTTTAATCCTATCTCCCCTCAACCAAAGAATAAAGTGTACTAAACGGGATGGGTCCTCTATCTTTATTTAAACTATTTCTGGATTTAATGATTTCCATACTTTCATATGCATTCAAAAGTCTTTTGTTTAGTACAATTTTTAGAAGTTTTAGGTTATCTAATGTGAATCTATGATTGTTTTCAAAAGCATGCTCGGCCACACTTGACTTTTCTGTTCTTCCGTATTTTAAGTGTGCTAAGTGTTCTTTAAAACGTGTTTGAATAGAGCGTCTCGTTTGGCCAACATATTTTTTGTCACAATCCATGCAACTAATTTCGTAAATTCCACTTTTTTCTAGAACTGTAGTTTTATCCTTGGGATTTCCTAGTAAGCTTCTTATTGTGTTACCGAAAGATAGAGGACCCATCCCGTTTAGTACACTTTATTCTTTGGTTGAGGGGAGATCGTGATCAATCACAAATTATTAGTCTTATCTCCGCCCACTAAAGGATTGTATATAAGATAGAGCGTAGATCAATTTAGTTCATTGTTTATCGTCTCCTGATGATGCTAACATTGTTAGCGAAACGCGCGTCGAGTGCAAAAAAGTGTAGTTTTGGTTTGTGGAAAACAATCATAATTTTGTTATAGATCTATATAGTTAAAACAAAAAAGTTCATATGTCATCTCAAGTCTTTATTTGTGCATTTTTTACTTCCCTCGCTAAACGGAAGTAATGTAATCATCGAAAAATCGCACTTCAAGATTTTCATGATCCTCCACGAATTTTGAGGTTCCGAATAGTGATAAGCACGAATCCAGACGCCGTCGTTCTGTCTGTCGGTCTGTCGGTCGGTCTGTCTGTCGCCTACTTTGTAGCCACTCTAACTCAAAAACCCCTTCACTAATCATAACAAAATTTTACATAGTGATTACTTTTGTTGACGCGCAGACCCCTATTGTTTTTGAACATTCTCCTAGTAGACCCTTCGGAGCTACCCCCAAAAAACTTCATCCCTAAAAAAAAATATTTGTTTTTCTTACCGTGTTATACCTTTTTGGAAAGCTTATAAAAATTGTAGTTGAATGGCGCCAAAATTTTTGTCTACATATATATATATCACATAAAAAATGCAAAAAATAGCTGCAAAATTCAATTTTCTGTGACATATATCTCGAGTTATGAAACGAAATGTTAAATAAAAAGTAGCTTAGGTTTAGCCGTTATTGCGTGATTAATGGACAAATATCTTATATATAGCACATGTAAAACGAAATATTTTTAGAAATAAAATGTACTGGAAAAGTCCGTACACCCTAGAAAACTCTGGATACACCCTGGAGAAGTGTGGAAAGACTCTAAAAAAATCTGGAATGACCCTGAAAAAGTCTGGATATACTTTGGAAACGCCTGGAGAAGTCTGGAAAGACTCTGGAAAAATCTGGAAGGACCCTGGAAAAGTCTGGATATACTCTGAAAAGTCTGGAAAAGTCTAGAAATACTCTGGAAAAGTCTGGAAAGGCCCAGGAAAAGTCTGGATATACTCTGGAAAAGTCTGGAAAGACCCTAGAAAAGTCTAGACACACTCTGAGTGTCTGGAAAGACCCTGGAAAAGTCTGGATATACTCTGAAAAAGTCTGGAAAGACCCTTGAAAAGTCTGGGAAGACCTTGGAAAAGTCTGGAAACACTCTGGAAAAGTCTGGAAAGACCCTGGAAAAGCCTGGTTATAATCTGGAAAAGTCTGGAGAAGTCTGGAAATACTCTAGAAAAGTCTGGAAAGACTCTGGGAAAGTCTGGATACATTCTGGAAACTCTGGAAAGACCCTGAAAAAGTCTGGAAACACTCTGGAAAAGTCTGAAAAGACCCTGGAAAAGTCTGGATATACTCTGGAAAAGTCTGGATATACTCTGGAAAAGTCTGGATACACTTTTAAAAAGTGCGGAAAGACCCTGGGAAAGCCTGAAAACACTCCGGAAAAGTCTGAAAATATCTGGACACACTATGGAAAAGTTCGGACAGACCCTGGAAAAGTCTGGATACACTCTGGAAAGTTCGAAAAGACCCTGGAAAAGTCTGAAAACGCTCTGGAAAAGTCTGGAAAGAATCTGGAAAAATCTGGAAAGACCCTGGAAAAAATGTTATCAAAATAACACTAAAATTCTATTTTTTACGCGTTTCATATGTTGTTTACAAAAAAATTGCTTAAAATTAAACAAAATTGTAACAATATTTAATATTGGTATAGTGCCGCAAGCGAAAACTTTGACCAAAAAAAAAACAAAAAATTCTTTTGATTTCTTAGGATTTTTGTAAAAATAGATTTGGTTCGATCTCAAGAAAAAGTGGGTTGCGGTGGTATGCAGGGTGTTTCAAATTCGATGCTCACCATAGGGATCTCCTAAATGGTAGGAGATACGAAAAGGTTTGAATTAGGGCAAAGTTACGCAATTTGATGCTTTGCTCAAAACTAAAAAAGAAGTTTACAAATTACGGAGAGTTCCGGAGATAGGTGGAAAAACCCGAAATCTTCGTTTTTAGTTTTTATTTTTCTGCACCCTTATTCTTAAAGCTGTCAAAAAACGCTTAAAACTTTCTGCAGGCACTTTTTTAGTAGCTACCTAGTGAGAGGTCTGTTTTTGAGACTTGACATTTCGGTGTGACAGGAACACTGTCAAGTTCATTTTTTCTTTTGGGTTTATTGACCATCATCTGCCCAAATTTAATATTGGTTTTTAACTTACTCAAGATATTTTGGAAATAACAAATAACTCTACCTAATATTTTAAAAATACGTTCTTTCTTTATTTTTTAATCTTTCTTCTTTATGAACCAAACGGCAGAAGAAAAAAAGCATGTGTCCATAAGAACAAATGAAATTGACAGTGCTCCTGTCACACTGAAATGTCAAATCTCGAAAACGGACCTCTGATTAGGTAGATCTTAAAAAAGTGCCTGTAGAAAGTTTTAAGCGTTTTTTGATAGCTTTAAGAATAAGGGCGCAGAAAAATAAAAACTAAAAATAAAGATTTTGGTTTTTTTTTCGCCTATCTCTGGAACTACCCGGAATTTATAAACTTTTTTTTTGGTTTTGAGCAAAGCGTCAAATTGCGCAACTTTGCCCTAATTTAAACCTTTTCGTATCTCCTACCGTTTAGGAGATCCTCATGGTGAGCATCGAATTTGGAACATCTTGTATATAGATTTTATTATATTATATCAAGAATGCCATTTATTACAGGTTTCGAATGCTGGTGATAAAAATTCCTTAGAATTAAACTAAAATTGTAACAATTAATGACGTCACAGCACCGCAGGCAAAATTTTAGACATCACACCAAACACACGTCACAAACCGGAGTAAAGGCTCAAAAAAGTGGGGGAGCTATAACTCTCCCTGGGTCCCTTGATCATGACTAATTTATTCTATAGATTGCGTTGGACCTCCTGGGGCGGGGGGGTTTCTAACACCCAAAACTCCCCCCTGGCTACGCCACTGTAATAAAATAAGTAAGATTTTGCTATTTTGGTGTAGGAAACAATTTTGCTGTTCCCCAGTGCAATTAAAATGTAATCATCACATGATTCCAGAAGTTTCAACAACGGCGAATATCCGGAAAATAATAAATTTTAAAGAGTGCACTTCGTGTGCCTCTGTCGGCCGACATGCAACCCAGTCGGTCCGCGCCCGGCACGAGGTCTCTGGGATCGATAGGCCACACTGCGTTCGTTTCCCCCCTGATATCGTCCTCCAATCGTGTCATCCTCTCTTTTTACCGTTGACACGCGAACAAAGAAACAATCTAGCATGTTGTAAACCCTTTGTGGATCAGCTGTTGATTTGTCGTTGAACCTAACTGCAATCGGGCGCCGTCGGGTAGTTTCGTTTGGACGCGCTGGAAACCGCTTAAAAATGTGAAAGGAAACCGTGTACGGTACACGCGTTGCATAACCCGATAATTTTTCCGATTTCCCTAGAATTTGTATTTTCTTTTAGGGTCGAGGTAGCAAATAGGTTGTTTTTACCGATAAACAGGGATGCGAAATGATCAGTATTTTTATTGAAACTCAGTTGTTCTATGACGAGTCCGTTTCTTCTCATTTTTGCCAGAAAAGATAGTTTTTTTCACCATTCATATACATTTTTTCTGTTTTTAATCTAAGTTTTTTTAAATTAATTAATTAATAATATTAATTTTTTAATAACTTTCTCTCCTTGATATTCATCAACACGGACGTGTTCTATCCTTAATTTTTCTTTCGGTTAAATTAATTTTAAGAGTTTCTCAATATAGGTATGACCAAAATATTCAAGTTTACGTCATTTGCTGTTGAATAACACTTCAAGATCCTTATCTAATCTGCTTTAACAAGACAAAAATGTTCCTTATTTTCTTTTAATAAATGATTATTAAGTTGTTTCAAAATTTCTGCAAATAGCTTTATATAGCTTTAAACCATTTGTCCCTGGCAGATTCTTTAGACGGGCTACTTGTACTTCTTTGGTTTTTGTCGCCAAAAAATAATGTTCAATTTCTTCCATAATCCGTCAAAAATATTCTGCTATATTTCTAGTTTATATCAATTCAACGACTGGTTTATTAAAATTAATTTGCGTTGAGGCTTAAGGTTTTAGCTTTGAAATAGCTTTATAACCGAACATGTTTGCCTGTTCGGTGGCTTTATATAGCTTAAACCATTTGTCCCCAGCATATTCTTTAGACAGGCTACTTGTATTTCTTTGGATTTTTGGCTTTCTGTTGCCAAATAGTAAAATCCGTCGAAAATATTCTGCTATGTTTCTAGTTCCAATTCAACGCCTGGTTTATTAAAATTAATTTGCCTAGAGACTTGAGGTTTTAGCATTGAAATAGCTTTACATAAATTTAAAGTATTTTTTCCTGGCAGTTTATCTTTAGACAGGCTACTTGTGTTTCTTTGGATTTCTTTACTTTCTGTCGCCAAAAAATAAAATTCAATTTCTACTATAATCCGTTGAAAATATTCTGCTATGTTTCTAGTTCATATCAATTCAACTCTATTAAAATTAATTTGCGTAGGGGTTTTAGCTACTTGTATTTCTTTGGTTTTTGTCGCCAAAAAATAATGAAAATATTCTGCTATATTTCTAGTTAATATCAATTCAACGTTTATTAAAATTAATTTGCGTAGAGGCTTGAGGTTTTAGCTTTGAAATAGCTTTATATAGCTTTAAACCATTTTTCTATGGCAGATTCTTTAGACAGGCTACTTGTATTTCTTTGGTTTCTGTCGCCAAAAAATAAAATTGAATTTCTTCTATAAACCGTCCAAAATATTCTGCTATATTTCTGGTTCATATCAGTTCAACGCCTGGTTTATCAAAATTAATTTGCCTAGAGGCTTGAGGTTTAAGCTTTGAAGTACCTTTAAAAAGGCAACTTGTATTACTTTGGATTTCCTTGGTTTTTGTCGCCAAAAAATAATATTCAATTTCTTCTATAATGCGCCGAAAATATTCTGCTAAGTTTCTAGTTCATATCAGTTTAACGCCTGGTTTATTAAAATTAATTTGCCTAGAGGCTTGAGGTTTAAGCTTTGAAGTAGCTTTATATAACTTTAAAGCATTTTTCCCTGGCAGATTATTCTTACAAAGGCTACTTGTATTTATTTGGATTTCCTTGGTTTTTGTCGCCAAAATAATATTCAATTTCTTCTATTATCCGCCGAAAATATTCTGCTAAGTTTCTAGTTCATATCAGTTTAACGCCTGGTTTATTAAAATTAATTTGCCTAGAGGCTTGAGGTTTAAGCTTTGAAGACCTTTATATAACTTTAAAGCATTTTTCCCTGGCAGATTATCCTTAGAAAGGCTACTTGTATTACTTTGGATTTCCTTGGTTTTTGTCGCCAAAAAATAATATTCAATTTCTTCTATAATCCGCCGAAAATATTCTGCTAAGTTTCTAGTTCATATCAGTTTAACGCCTGGTTTATTAAAATTAATTTGCCTAGAGGCTTGAGGTTTAAGCTTTGAAGACCTTTATATAACTTTAAAGCATTTTTCCCTGGCAGATTATCCTTAGAAAGGCTACTTGTATTACTTTGGATTTCCTTGGTTTTTGTCGCCAAAAAATAATATTCAATTTCTTCTATAATCCGCCGAAAATATTCTGCTAAGTTTCTAGTTCATATCAGTTTAACGCCTGGTTTATTAAAATTAATTTGCCTAGAGGCTTGAGGTTTAAGCTTTAAAGACCTTTATATAACTTTAAAGCATTTTTCCCTGGCAGATTATCCTTAGAAAGGCTACTTGTATTAGTTTGGATTTCCTTGGTTTTTGTCGCCAAAAAATAATATTCAATTTCTTCTATAATCCGCCGAAAATATTCTGCTAAGTTTCTAGTTCATATCAATTTAACGCCTGGTTTATTAAAATTAATTTGCCTAGAGGCTTGAGGTTTAAGCCTTGAAGTAGCTTTATATAACTTTAAAGCATTTTTCCCTGGCAAATTATTCTTACAAAGGCTACTTGTATTTATTTGGATTTCCTTGGTTTTTGTCGCCAAAAAATAATATTCAATTTTTTCTATTTCTAGTTCATATCAATTCAACGCCTGGTTTATTAAAATGAATTGTCGTAGAGGCTTTACCTTTGAAATAGCTTTATATGGCCTTAAACCGTTTGTCCCTGGCAGTTTCTTTAGAAAGGCTACTTGTATTTCTTTGGTTTCTGTTGCCAAAAAGTGAAATTCAGTTTCTTCTATAATCAGTCGAAAATATTCTGCTATGGTTGTAGTTCATATCAATTTAACGCCTGGTTTATGAAAATTAATTTGCGTAGAGGCTTCTAACACTACGCCATGTTTTACCTATATTCTTATTTTTTAAATTTTTTATTAATGCCAATAAAGATAATATTAATAGACAAGGTTGTTTTCTAACAGCCTGTGTCAAGGTTTGTATGTTATGGATTACTCTTTTCGTTTGATATGTAGTAATCAAAAAAAGAGTCCATCTGTAGACTGTGAGATGAGCTATCGGTCTCTGACATCTTATTTGAGTGCCCGGCAGTCGCTTACTGGAGAACTCGATGTCTTCTGGAGGGAGAAACTGTCCAGGAAGGTTCCCTGAAAACACCAATAAAGGGGCTACTAGTACTGTACCTGGCGCCGGAGTAGTAGAAAGAATATACTATGCAACAATGGATACAACAAGCAAACTAGCTACCTTGCCTTGTTGTGAAACACAAATCATTAAACCAATTATATTTGTTTCTGTGAACAACTCTCAATTTATACATAAAGCAAAAGATGGAAACCCGCAATGTAAAAACTGGCGCAAATGGACATCAAATCTCAGAATGGGGATCTAAGGAGAGTAAACCTGAATTTTTTTGCAAATACTTATCAAAAATTATTTTGATGTTCACCAGTGTATCGTTCATTGCAACAAAAATTAATCTTATTCACCAGATTTGCTTGATATGTCAGTCAATGTCAGTATTTGCGAGA
Organism: Oxystoma pomonae; assembly: GCA_963921995.1. Classification (NCBI taxonomy): domain Eukaryota; kingdom Metazoa; phylum Arthropoda; class Insecta; order Coleoptera; family Brentidae; genus Oxystoma; species Oxystoma pomonae. The sequence goes on from OY998171.1 coordinate 74,085,468, forward strand.
TGAAAAAACTTTACCCTAAATGGATTTTTAGTTAAGTGATACCTATACACTGGGCCCAATAAAATAATTTCTCCTATAAACTGTGGTATTACACGGTAATTTAATAACAATTGAAAAAACCGCAAAAACCAAATGGCTCTATAATAGAGCTGAATAGTAGCTTATTTTGGGTGGTCGTTTATAATTTAGGGTAATTTGCAATATTACTTTGCTATATTTGTGCACGAATGTATTATTTGAAATACCTAGTGTTAGAAAAATACAATTACAAACAAAAAAAAACATCTGTTACGTCAATTTTGAGAATAAAACACGATAGCGAAACTTTTGCAGGTTGACATTTAAAAAAAATTTCGACAGGTTAGTGTCAAAACCTTGATTTTCTTACAAAATACGACTTTAACACTTTTAAAATTTTGTAGTAGATCGAAAATGAGAAGAAACCTTTTTGTACTCTACAGAGGCTTTTTTTCCCATAAAAAAATATTTTAATTATACATAAACATACAGGTCGAAGAAAACCACTAACACACACGTCTAAGGTCACGATCCAACTACTTGCCTTGTAAACTTGGTTGCCGCAAATATTTTTTGAGCGTTCTTGGAGAAGTCCAATTTTAAAAAAGTTTTCCTACAAAAACAAGAGGTATTCGTAAAAAATAAAACAAACATATTGGATTTATAACTTTCTCGAAAGTACATAACTCTGCTGCTTCCCAAAAATGTGGGAAAACCTCATTATAATATGCGTCAACTCAAAGCTAGGCCATTACTTAGGTGTTAGGCACAGTAAATAAAAATATAAACTTAAAAATTTTAATTATAAATATTTGAAGGTCCATATTTTCAAATATAAATTCTGTCATTTTTAAATCGATATTTACTGATTAAGCATTTAATTTTTCTGATAGAATATCAATAAATTTTGTTGCCAGATAAATAATATTTCTAGTATCGTAACTGTTAAAAATTAAAGTATCATGTTTGCTATTTTAATAATCTTGTTTCGTGTAAGTATTTTTTTAAATAATTTTATTTTCAAAATATTGTTCTGTTTATCATTAAGCACCTAAATTCGGATTAAAAAATTCGTGTATAAGTATAAAATTTGTGCATTGAATATCTGGTTTTATTACATAAATACGTAACATCAGTGTTCCATTTTAAATGTTTATCTAACATAAATAAGACTACTCATTTTAACCAAGATTTAGAAGAAGAAAATTTATCTAGATTTAGTGATAATTCATATGCTTAAAAAAGTTATGGAACTATAATCAGTGGTATATTGGCACTAAAAATGGGATAGATATTAAAGGAACATACATATTAAATAAAATTGGTCCCAAAACACTTCCTTGAAGAACTCAAGTTTGACAATTTCTGGATTATACTGAGTGTTTCTCCATATTTGGTGCGTTGCATTCGGTAACTTCAACCATTTTTAATACTATTGAACCAGTGGCGGTTCTGCTTCAGAAAAAAGTAGGCAACAAATATGCTGGTGGCTCTTTGGAGAAAAAACGAGAAATTGCAGAAAATTCCTTTAAAGACATTCTAGAATCCCTCCGCAGTATTTTGGGACAGTTTGATCTTCAATTCGTCACACCAAGAATAAACAAACGCATGATGTACCTACCGCGAAAGCCATTGGAAATACAGAACAGTATTATAGAGTTTCTATTTATAAACAAGTTTTAGACAAAATCATTTCGGAAAAGTATTTTTGACCTGAACATATTCATACCAAGTTTTATACAACGTGAAGCCAAAATCAAGGCAAAATTAACTAAAGTCGTTTCTAAATACTATAAAGCATATGATTAATCCAAAATACAAATTCTTGAACTTTTATTGGGAGAACTCAGTATTTGGAAACAATATTGGTCAGAAGTAGGCAAAAGCTTAAATCAAAACATACCTGATAACGTTTTCGAGGCAATGATGGATGAATGGCAAGTGTGGCGATATTTTTCCGTTGATAAGAACACTCTTGAGCGAGTCATTGATCGGTTTGCCCAAGGAACGAATTTGTTTTCGAGATAGGCATCTTATGTTTGAGATATGCAATATAAAAGGCAATGTTTCAACTTAAAAGGCTTGTAAGACCTCAAAAAATAAAGTATTTAGCTATCAGGTTTTGTTTCTGAACTGAAAAAAATATACGTAGTTATTCAAGCGCAGATTTCAGGGGGATAGGGGGTTAGTTACACCCGGTTTCGTGAGTGCCAACATTTTTACAATCATAAAAAGGGCATAAATTTATTTTATTATATTAAATTTGTTTAAAAACTTCGCCTGCGGCGCTATGATATTGTTGATATTTAAGATTTTAGTTTAATTCGACTCAAAAATTGCATTTTTAATGTAATTTTCTCAAAAATTTCCGGCGCATTTAAACATTTTTTAAAATAAAATATGTATGAAATAAACGACTTAAAATCTGAGTACCCCCCCCCCTAGATTTGAGAACAAATCCGCGCTTGTAGTTTGTATATATTGATATGTTCCTCATAAAAGCTATGGTTTTATTATAGTTTTTTTCCGTATCGCCGCCCCCCCCCCCATTTTCAAATGGCTGGGACCGCCTCCTGGGATCGGCACTGAGCCAAACGCAAAGTCCAAGAATGTTAGAGAACAAGAAAGAAGTTAAAAGAATCCAAAAGGAAAAGATCATGGCTGGAATTAACAATAACGAAAATTCAAATCGGATGGGTATGCCACAAAAAAGGACCAAGCGAATGATGTTTGATCACATCTCCCAACAAAATTCAACGCTTTCATCCACTTTGATGCAAGGTAATTGGAAATACCTCAGTCCAAATTACCTGCAGGTCATCTATTAAGGTCGAAATATTAATTTTTAATCCAAATATTTCTTGTTCTAGTTTTCTGAAATAATTTTGTGTTTTTATCCTTTATCAGTGACGGGGTTTCATTATTTAGTAAAAATGAAGGTAAAAATCAAATGGCAAATTTTTAAAAATTAGGTAGGTGCTTATTGCTTGAGCTCTTGAACTGAAGGGAGGGGAGAGGGGCGGTTTAATTGGTGTTGAGTTTTGTATACGAAACAAAAATACTTATTTTTAAAAGCAAGTCTCATCTAGTCTCATTTCCAGCCTTAAATGCGCCACATGCAAAATTTTTATAAAAATTACAATAAAATTCTATTTTTTACGCGTTTCAAATGTTGTTTAAAAAAAAATTGCCTATAATTAAACAAAAATGTAACAATGTGTTTAATATTGCTATAGCTCCGCAGGCGAAAATTTTGACAAAAAAAAATCTTTAAAAATTTTGATCTCTTAGGATTTTCGTCAAATATTTTTGAAAAAGTAGATTGGGTTAGACACCAAGAAAAGGTGGGTTGCGGTGGTATATATAGATTTTTTACCAATTCATAAATGCGCCGCAGATGAAAATTTTAAGAAAAATTATACTTAAGCGTTCACGTCCAGAAAAAGTTATGAAAGAAAGGAAATCACGAGCTTGTGGACTAAAATCTTTATTGTTAGTTGTTTCTAATTTTTTCTGACGTTTTGGTGATTTGGTTTGTGAAAAAGATGACAAACCAAATAACCGAAACGTCAGCAAAAATTAGAAACAAGAAAAATTATACTAAAAATGCCATTTATTACACGTTTTGAATGCTGGTGATACAAATTCCTTAAAATTAAACTAAAAATTGTAACAATTAATGACGTCATAGCACCGCAGGAAATTTTTTTAACACGTCACAAACCGGAGTAAAGGGTCAAAAAAGTGGGAGAGATTAATTTATTATATATTGGGTTGGACCTTCTGGTGGGGTTTTAACCCCCAAACCCCCCCCTCTGGCTACGGCACTGCCTTTATCGATTTAGATTAGAATTTTTTTTAACAAATAATATTTCCAATTATACCTTCCTTTCCTCCATACAAAAGCCTAAAAGACAAAAGATGCACACAACATCGTACACACACGCTCACAAACGCTCGAACGCATAAAAGAAAATCGCACAAAAGCCGCAGCCTGTTTTCGTACAGCGGGCCTTGGGCAAGGCCTACTAGTCCCAGACTCGTCAGGGGGCGCTCGGGTCGCGCTCGTCTTTCGACGTAGACTTTGGGGTCGGTGCAATCGCAACAATGCACTTGTGCACGGCTGCAACGCGAAATTGGTCGCGAATTCGGGTAAAAATTGAGTGAAATTTGCGTTTGTTGCGTTAGAAATGGTCACTTTACTGCGTCAAAGACCGCCGAGGTTATAAATGCGTATTTTGCCGACAACGGGTCGCATTTTAAAAGATATGGTGTGCGCGTTTTTTGTGATAATGGATTACTCGTGATGATTTTTTGGATTTTGGGCGTTGGGTTTAGGTAAGTCTGATCGTGTTAGATATTCTTACACTTACTTAGATTCACACGAATTCAAGATTATTGGAATTAAAAAAAAAATTAAAACGTGTAAAATTTAAAAAAGCGTTTTATTCAAACGAAATGCGTAGTTTGCGCAATATTTGTACAAAATTCGTTTTTGTTACGAAATAAGTGAATAATTTACGATAGAAAGCCAAAATTTTGTGATTTTTATTGTCTACATGGCACTTTAAAAATGGCGTCCGTCGTGCGAGATCGGCTTCTAAAACGTATGACCTCTTCTGTGCCAAAATGGAACACTCTTTGTCTTGATTATCTGCATTTTTTGCACTCAATTTTTTTGTCATCATTTTCTTTTAACTTAAAATATACTATTCTACATTTATTTAATAACTTAGGTTTACCATGATTTTTAGTTCGATAATTTGCAGCAGTATCAAAAGTGTGACATAAGAAGATGTTATCTTTCAACCTTGGGTTAGGTATTAATTGGTAAGAAAAAACATTTTGACAGAGGAATTGTCGCAACGGGTTTAATTAGGTTGGAGCATTATTTACTTTATCATTTTTATTTTAACAAATACTTAGTTGCATATTAAATATTATTTTGTGGTCTATTAACACGTACATATATTTTTACACTTGTTATCTAATTGAATACAGCACAAAATGTGATTTAAAGGCAGATAGGTATAGCCCATTTTATATATATTCTGTAGTCTTTATTTGAAGCTCGAATTCGAAAATTTTTAACACAGTCGACCAAGAATTGCTTTATATTAACCCAAGAAACTAATAACTCAGGCCTGCATTTTTTAACACTTTGAAATTTGATTTAAAAATTATTTTTTTAGTAATTGAGGAGCGCTGATTTAAAAATTTCAAAAATATAGAAAATATACAAACAGCAACTATATAAAAAACGTTTTCTTTTTTCAGAAAAGCTTCTTTTGTTTGTTTTTCTATCATATTCAGCTAAACGAAGATCTTTTCTCAATGTCCAACAGTAATCGGCCATCATTTTTGTGTCCCACCGCCTCTGGTCATTTTTCCATCTCTTGAATATCTTGATGAAACATAGGTATTGCAACCTGAATTTTTCCAGCATATTTTCACCGATCTTGGGTCTTTATAAATCCCTAAAAATTTACGTACAACTTCTTTAAAAGCATTCCATGCAGGTTTTTCCTTATCTTCCATTAAATTATTTTCAAATTCTGTATCTTTTATCAAGCTCCTAATCTGCGGCCCTACAAAGATTCCCTCTTTTAATTTTGTCTGACAGGGTCTGAAATGTTTTACACAAATATTTCAAACAATTTCCTTCTTTGTTTGATGCCTCAACATGTTATTTCCTAAGTTTTATGTGAAGTGGTGGAAGTCAAACTTGTTGAGGATCAATAAGCCTTTCGCGAATTACATTCTCGGTTCCATGTGTTCCAAGTCTCTCTTTGTGGCCAGTCTCTTTTTGTCCAATGCTGTTCTCGATTGCTGTTATTCCCAGATCTCCTTTGGGTGCCCTCAGCTATGTATTAAAACAATAAACATTACAATAATATAAAAAAAGTAATAAAACATTTTTATTTTAAGCAGTTTATATTTTAAAGACGCACACAAATAAAGGTTATTTTAAACAGTCAATTTTTTTTGTAAATGCTCGTAATGTGGAAAAAACGTAAGCAAAGTTTCTTCGGGTTTCCCGATTTCATCTTTTAATTTATTTATATCTGAACTATTATTTGTGATAAAAAACAGTTTTTAAAACAGCTTCCCAAACATTTTGCTGTTTTTAACAGACTTAAGACAGAAAGACTTAATTTTTAGTTTAAAGTTAACATATTATACACTATATCAGGGTTGAAACTGGTTAGGAAAAACTGGAAAACCTTATTTGTTTGTTTTTTTTTCCAAGATAATAACGTTTTTTTTTAGTTTTGTTTAGCGGGCAGGGAATTTAAAAAGTGGCCTGGAAAAGTCAGGGAATGGGTCCCCCCAAGTCATGGAAATCAGGGAATTTTTACAGTATGCGGTTTTTATCTTTTTTACTTTCCTCACTCTGTTCCTCATGTAATGCCAAAAACACAGTATTTTTTTATGTTCTTCAATGTATTTTTGTTTTTATTTTAAGAAATTTTCTTTTTAAATTGCAAAAATTTTTGCCTGCGGCGCGATGACATAGTTACTTGTTAATAATTAAAAGCTGTCCCTGAATAATATTTCACAGAAACGCGAAATATATCAACATTTTTGAAGAATTTACTGCTATATTGCAAAAAGAAATTTGCCTCCGGCGCGACACCATTGAAAACGTGTCAAAAATTAAATTTTCAGGATACTTTTCTCAAAATTTTTGCCTACATTTAAGACATAATTTTGGTATCAAGTCCAGAATTGACACTGGATCCCACCCCAACCCACTTTTTATACGTAAATTTTTATGTTCTGCTTAAATCGCAAAAAATTTACAAGGTCCACAAGCTTGAGAACATTTAAATAAAAATTATTTTTTAATGTGCTTATTGGAACTTGTAAAATAATTGGATTTTTTTTAATTTTTGGTCAGGGAAACCCTGGAAAAGTCAGTGAATACAAAAATTGGAAATTAGGTAGGTACCAACAACCGTGGCGCCCTTTTGAGACTTCGCCCCCCCCCCCCCGCCCTTTAAGTCACGCTACGCCGCTGATTGTTCCACTCAATCAAATTTTTAGATCTCCACACACTTCGCAGTTGTGATTTTCATATTGTGTTCTTAGAAGTAAATCCTCTAAATATTCATAGTTTGCCTTTATAAATGAGGTGAATGGACCTCCATTAACCTAGCGACCCCACCCCAAGAAAATCAAAAATTTCGTCCCCAATCAAAAAAAGTTTGTGCTCCTCTGGTTTCTGAGAAAATTGAAAAAGAAAATGGGGTAACTAGATTAATATTAACTTAGCAACCCCAGCAGGAAATATGGCGCCAAACTAAAAATTATTGGTTTTAAAATTATGTCACAAGTCTCACACATATTCATGGAGCACATAATTTTGTAATAATATATTTTTACTTTGGAAAATCATACTTCAGATTGCGAATGCTAGGTTATTACAAATGATGTAATCTAATATCCTTTCTATTGATTTTCTTGAAAACCAGACAAGTAGAAAATTTTCTGATCATGGACGAAATGAGCATATAATTTGCAGGTAATTTCGTTATACTTAAACATGTGGGGTCGCTAAGTTAGTATTAACCTAGCTACCCCACATTTTTTTAAAAAAAACCTAATTTAAAAGAAAAATTCGATTTTTTTCTTATATATTCGGAGAGTACATAATAAGCACATTATTATATTATTAAAACTAAAAATTTTTAGTTTGGCGCCATATTTCCTGGTGGGGTTGCTAAGTTAATATTAATCTAGCTACCCCATTTTCTTTTTCGATTTTCTTAGAAACCAGAGGAGCACCAAATTTTTTGATTGGGGACGAAATTAGCACATAATTATGGCATAACTAAATTTTGATTTTCTTGGGGAGGGGTCGCTAGGTTAATGGAGGTAGCTTTAGGGCTCCTTTTTGGCTCGGAGCTCCTAGATTAACAATTGCTTGGCAGTAAACCAGTGGTCCTTTTTTGTGCAAAATATGTTACAAATTCAGTCTCACGATTTCTATACCAAGAGAAGGTAGTTTCTGGTGCAATCAAATTTTTTTCTTTCGGCCTGGACCCCAGTAATGTACACTTCGCAAAAAAAGTATCGCATCACACCCAACATACAGTCTAAAAAATTTAAATATGTTCACATTTGTATTGAATGTTGTTTTTATGAAAATTCATTAAAAAAAAGACAGTTTTGAAACTTTTTTCAATTAAAACAAGTACGGAATAAGTCAATATCAATTTATTGAAAAAATAATCCAAATAAACAATAATTCTGAAATAAAGAAAACAAGAAAAATAAATCTTTTTGAATGTTCTAAAACCTTGTGTTGTCTCCTTTAGCTCTAATGATTGCCTGCATACGCTCCGGTATGCTCTCAACTTTCCTCCGAATGTAATTCTAGCCTAAGTTCAACCATTCTTCATACACAGCTTGAGCAACTTGATCCAAATTAACTGGAGGGTTTTCCCGCTGTCCCAAATGTCTAGCAATATCATCCCAAACATGTTCTATTGGATTCATGTCACGACATCCGAATGGCCAATCCATAACATTGATACCAGCCACATCAAGGTAGTCTGTTACCACCCGGGCAATGTGAGGGCGGGCATTATCGTGCATTAAAACAACATTTTCCCCAATCTGAGGTGCAATAGGTATAACATGTGGTTTCAAAATGTCTCTCACATACCTCTGAGCCGTCATTGTTCCTTTACTATGCAGAATACATTTGTAATTTACAGGGTGTATACAAAATTAGGGCAAGTCTACCTCAATAAAAATTATCGCAACATTTTTAAGTTATCTTTTTCGCACTTTATTTTTGTAAAGCCACGCGATATCGGTCGCCAATTCGTGTAAAACTCGTGAATTTTGCGTTTATTGCGTTAAAAATGATCACTTTACTGCATCGAAGGCCTCTGAGTTTATAAACGCGCATTTTGGCAACAACGGCTTGCATATTAATAGTGCTTATATTACATAACAAGAGAAGAAAGTGACAAATTTCACACGAGCCCGAATGTTGTGAGGCGCTAGCCGAATGAAACAACACGCGAGTGTAAGAAAGTTACTTTCTATCGACTTGTGTACACTATTTTTCCTACGAGCACTGAGGAATTGCACGAATTTTTGTAAAAATTAAACGTTTTCTAAGGATGCAAATCGTGTAAAATCCATCATTTTCATATGTGGTCGTAAGGAAAAGATATTGTGTGCGCGCGTTTTTAGTAATTAATTTTCTTAGAATGAAAAAATTTAGAAGTGCGTTTAATTTAAACCAAATTTATTATTCACGCAATATTTGTAGAAAAGTACAAGTTACGCAATAAATTTATAATTTAAGATAAAACTCCAAAATTTTGTAATTTTTATTGTCCATATCGCACTTTAAAACAACCGCCCGTCGTGCGATTACTAAATCATGTCAACATTGCCTTCATTACTAATTTTAAATAAGTAAGGTTCATTCTAATTTTTAACCATATCAAAAATCACAACACTGTGACCTTAGATGTTATCTTTCAACATTGGGTTAGGTATTAATAATTAGTAAGAAAAAATACATTGATTTGGAAGATTTTAATTTTTTAAGTTTAGAGAAGGATGAAATTAATTATCTTCTATACCCTCTCAAAAATACTGAATATTTCCAGAGTTTTAAGCAACCCTAAGGTCGTCCCGGTTTTAAAATTTTAGTGATGTGACAATAGCCCCAATCACAATAAAATGTTATTTTATAGATTAATTTTTACCAATTAAAAATTCGTTTAAAGTAAAATTCTTGCTAGATTACTGAAGGCGAAATGACACAATTTTTTCGCATTAAAAATCCTACAAAAACAGCCTTTATAAATGCTCCACTTCGGTTAGCAGAAGATTCGCCTTAGAAAGCTGATATTCTGGAAAATTTTTCTCGAAGGTCCCTTCAAGTTCTTTTTTTCAGGATTTGGTTCCTTAAGTCACTATTTCTAATGATAGAAGAAGCATTTTGAGATATTCTGCAAGAATGTAAAAACTGATAAGGCTTTCAGCATTTCTGCAAGTTCAGTCAGCTTTTAAATTTAGTATTTTAACAATCTTTGAAAAAAACCATGCTCACGAAAGTAGGCAGTGTGTAATACTATATTGGTCAAACAATGAGAAGAAGGTTGTTCAAAGGCACCCTCAAGCTTTCTCTAATCGAAGTGCCGAAACTGAAGATCTGCACAATAAAATTTTTGCCGCGGTACAAAAGTCAGATATTAATTTTAACAGTAATGATTGTCTAGAATTGTCGACAGAACTGAAAACTGAAGTGGAGAAATACAAAACAGCAGTGAAGTTTTTTGAAGCTAGAGGGAAACTAAAATCACTTTTAAAAAGAGTAAAAATTCTGAGGAAGAATTTGCAGGGAAACGACCAGCTAGATACTAAAATTATAACAAGAATTAATTGAATCGGTATCCCACAAGAAACGCTCAAAGGACCACAGCAAAAAGAGAAATAATTAAACGATGTTTAGCCCCGGGCAACCAGTGCGGCCTCATCGGTGGTTCCACAGGTTACCCTTCCTCATTAACATCATTCAACATCATCATACCCTTTGATTTCCAACTTGATTAATTCTCAACTTAGATATCGTATCTGCATATTTGAAATACCTATTTCATTTTTACAACCGTTTATAAAATCACTATCGCATCCATCACTATCACCTGTTATGTAATAAATTTTAAATTATGTCGCCTATTTTTACATACCTGGAGCATAAATTAGTGATAAGCCTTCCACATGCATCTCAAAATTATGATCGAAAGCACTTAAAATTTTTATTTGCATTGGGATAAAATTATCGAATTATAACGCATATTTTGACTTGACTTGTTGGAGTAAGTATTTAGTGGATTTTAAACCATCAACGAAATAGCGAGTTTTTTGTTCAGCAAGATTATTAAATATAGAATTGAGACAAAAATAGAACGATGTTTGTATTTTTTGGACACACACGAAAGTAACCAAGTCTGCACTCTTATAACGCCTCAGAAGGTCTCTAGAGACGAAAATGTTTTCTTCTCTAGTGTAATGTAGAAACCATTTTCGTCCCTAGAGAAGAAAATACTTTCTTCTCTTGAGATGAAAATGGGAAAAATTTAATAATAATAAAAAATACGAATAAAATCCTAAAGTGATCGTAGAAAAAATAGCGTACACAACTCGATAGAAAGTAAATTTCTTACACTCGCGTATTGTTTCGCGCCTCGTTCACAACATTCCCGCTCGTTTCAAATATGTTACTTTCTTTTCTCTCGTTATATAATATACTATTTTTTTAAAATTTTTGCTGGACATACATTGAGAAGAAAATCGTTGTGAAAAATTGTGGGTTGTAAAATTGAAATTGCAGAAATTTGTGAAATCGTACAATTGAAAGCGGAGTTAGCTGCTTTATTTGAGGATCTCGCTACTCAAGCTGCTTTATTTGAGGATCTCGCTCCTCAAGCTGCTTTAGTTATTTCCAAATTATTAACCAAAATGCAGAAAGTATAGATATCTAGAATGAAAAATTCTTAAAGCTCATTATGGACTAAACAAGACCACAATTGTGCGAATAAGAAAAAAGTATCGAGAAGAGGGAACTGTTTGGCGAAAGGAAAGCAATAACTTAATCATATTCAGCGCACCTCTGCAGGATCAGTAAATTTTAGTAATCTTAGTCTTTGCAGACAACCAAAAATGTTCAAAATCAAAAAAAAAATATTGAAACACTACTAAATTAAAAAAAAAAAGAAAACCTTTCTTCAGTAGCATGGAATCTGCTAAATTTAAAAATAAATTTGGATTTGAAACAATGAGTTCGTCGTAGCCTCTGACTATGAGCTCCATTAAGTGTTTGGAATTTCTGGGAACAATATTTATTCGTGTTAACGTGGGATTGGCGTCAGGAGTTTTTGCCGGCCATGGCAAAACCTTGATGATATTTTGCTGGAACCACTGTTTAGAAATGCGTGCGGTATGGATCGGACAGTTATCTTGTTGATACACAAAACCTTCTGGATGAAGAGTGGTTGCTTCTGGAAGCATAATATTCCTCATCATATCAACATAAACCTCAGCCGGAAATCTTCCACGGATTCTAAATAGAGCCCCATGTCCTCTCGCCGATATCCAACTCCTCACATTCAACGGAAAATCTTCCAGTCTTCGTTCCCAGTAATATATTTTTCGAGATACCGTGTTCGTAGCGGGCGACATATCAAAATTTGTTTGCTGGGACTGAAAGATTTTTTCATACGTGAAGGCCACTTGTTGCCAAAATTCTTCTTCATGTAGTGAACAGTTTAGTGCAAAAAATTAACCTGGCTTGCTTCTTTTCCTCCCTAAGTAAGATTTTCTTGGCAGCAACGCGCAAGTCTAGAACGGCTTATCCGTCTGCGCGTCTTTCTTATGGATACATGAAAGTCGATCAGTTGCTGACCCTGCTAAGGCGTACCGACTTCTGTCAAGCCAGTGCCTCACCTTCGTCGAAAAGTTTCTTCTTCTTGATACTTTCTTCTTATTCTTATAATTGTAGCCTTGTTTCGTCCATAATGAGCGTTTAATTTTGCCAAAATTTGCGCTTTTTCGAATTCGTTTAGTTGGGGCAATTTTAAATATAAGCGTATGACAACAACAAAATCTGACAGTGACATTTTTTGTCAATTTGAAATACCTAAAAGGTTACCGAGTTGCGAGGCCCATAATACACCATATAAAATCGGCGTACGCATACGAAAGTATGTAGACATAATTCTATTTTACACTTGAAAACTAATTTTAATTAATTAAAAAAGCTAAACGTTATCGCACTCATGAAATATTTCGCTCTGAAAATATTCTGTATCCCTGGGAGCATTGATCCAACCTGGCATGAAAAAAAATGCCATTAAATTAAATCTTGAATTGGAAATTTTCAATTATTTAAGATAAAACATGAATTAAAACAAATTATCTTCTTAGAACCTAATAACCTGACAAAATGAATAATCCTTCATTATAAAATAACTGTAAAATTAATCATAGGTTGCTCTCGCATTCTCTTAGGTTTATACTCGGGTTTATATACCTATTCGAATTCAAAGATGTGATTTATTAATAGTGTTAGGGTAACTGGTATACATACCTACGATCTAACTTAGTTTTTATAAGTAATGGAAATTTATATTCATAAGTTCATTTATTAAACTCAACAAAATGGCTGTTGTTAAGTTTAAAAAATATAGAGTCATACTTGAAAGTAATTGTTAAACTTGCAAACAATATTTTCTTACTTGCTACTTAATCATAGAATAAAACTTATAAATACTACTCGGGTAAAAAAACCGAATAGGTTCTTGTGAAAGTTGTCGAGTTTTGACAATGTTTCATAGGGTTTTATAGACTGTAAGTAACAATTCTAAACTTTCTTTAAAAAAAAATAGAAACACTGACCTGAATTGACAGAAGTTAATATAAACAAAATAAAGTTAACCACAAAAATAATGTAATTTTGGCGGTAATAAGGTCAATATCAACGATTTTCGTAGTTATCTTTATTTTGTTTATATTTAAAGAAAGCTTTGTTCTATATTTTAAAAACTTCTTTTGTACTATATTTTAAAAATTGTTTTTGAATTTTAAAAATGTATGTATTATTATTTCTTTTTAAAAAAATACGTGACTAGATTCGACTTATTACACTCATGCCTGTGTGCACCACTTCTCCTTACTCCTTCCAGTGATTCAAGTGCCGCTTGAACTTAGGGTGACCCTTGAGATTGACTTAGTTTGCAAAGGTTCCGAATATGTTCCACTTGGAAAAAGTAAGGAACGTGGCAGTTATCTGCATTTTTTTGTATGGTGATCATGATTATTACCTGTCAGTTGTCAAAAAACCACGTAAAATTTGAGGTTATTTTTAAAAAAAAAACAAATTTTATTGATGATTTATGATTGTATGGAGGAAACGGCAAATAAAACTACTATAATTGGTTACCTGAACCTAAAGAAATAAATAATTAGTCAATACAAAAACTTTTACTTTAAAAATTGGGGAATGGGTAAAATAAAATATCAACTACATAAAAAGCAAATTTAATATATTTTAATAGCTATAGCTAAGTACATAAAATACTAGAAAATAGGTTCAGACTCAACTGCCCCAATGGTATTCTCAAATTCATTATGTATATAGGCACTCGACACCCTGTTCTAGGCATAACACATGTATTTTCCTTAAAAAAAAAGTCTTTGTGTGTAAGCGTTTTATATTAGCATAAAATATTATGTAATTAATTGTGATAAGCTTTATTTAAGATAAAGTGAAAATTTTTTAAATATTTTTAAGATTTAAGAAAATAACGCTACTTTTTATTGATTGATTAAAATGGTTACTTTTTCATTAAGGAGATGCAGAACATATTGTTTTGTGGGTAAGCGTAGAAATAGTTGGGAAAATAAACCGAAATAACTTGATGACTTGTTATTTTTGTATGCTGACCAAAACTCCCTATTGTCCGGCTCAGTCAAGCTACACCCCCCCCCCCTCAACGAAACTCAATTTGGATATTGTAAAAATTGTATACTAATTTAGTTCCATTAAAAAAAAAATTGTACTTAATGAATAACGGAGTTATTCGTACTTAAAAGGGGCGGGGGAGTGTGGCTTCACGCTAAGCTGCACACCCCCCCCCCCGTGCTTAGGAGATAGATTTAATAAAAGTTGATATGTCATAATTTTGTACTAATTTTGTCCTCTTAAAGAAGCAGTTTATAAAAACGATCGGTTCCTAAGATTTTTGTTTGTTTGTTATGGGGTGTGTTATGTACACCCCCTCTGCCTAGGAAAAAGATTTGAAAGAAAAGTAACTGCCATAATTTGCTACTAATGATGTACTTATTTTTTCCCATTTTAAAAAATTTCCTACTCTCAAGATAACTTGATTTTTTTATGTCAAGCTACACACCCCATAAAAACAAAAAAAAAATGAAGTAATTTTGAGAGTAGGCCATTTTCTAGACGAAATTAGTACATAATTAGTATTGCTATAGCAAATTATGGTATACTTACTTTTTTGAAATCTCTTTCCTAGGCAGAGGGGGTGTGCTTTGATATTTAAGCCATATATACAAAAAACAATCAAGTTATCTTGAGAGTACGCAATTTTTTAGAAAGGGACGAAATTAGGACATAATTAGTACCAAATCTGGCATAGTCACTTTTCGTCGAACCTCTTTCCTAAGCGGAGGGGGTGTACCTTGATATCAAGCTACACACCCCATAACAAACAAACAAAAATCTCAGTAACTAAAAGTACCCTTCTTTAAGAATACATAATTAGTAAATCTATCTCCTAAGCATGGGGGGGTACAGCCTAAGTAGCATTTACACAGGCGAATATTCCTTTGATCTTCGAAATGCCGACAAACATTCCCACGAACAAACGTTCGTCGAAAAAGGTTCGCCAGATTTGGTCCGAATTAATTTTTGGACGAACCTATTCGCTCTGTGTAAATGCGCCTTTATTATCTATTCTCACTTTCAAAAATATATTTCCAAAAAATCTTGCGAAAATTTGCCGGAATGTTTGTGGCAAATGTTCGCCGCAAATGTTCGAGTGTTCGGACAAACGTTCGTTGAAAAAGGTTCGCCATATTTGGCCCGAATTTTTGGAGGAACCTATTCGCTCTGTGTAAATGCGCCTTTATTATCTAGTCCCACTTTCAAAAATATATTTCCAAAAAATCTTGCGAAAATTTGCCGGAATGTTCGTGGCAAATGTTCGAGTGTTCGCAGAAACGTTCGTCGAAAAAGGTTCGCCAGATTTGGCTCGAATTTTTGGACGAACCTATTCGCTCTGTGTCAATGCGCCTTTAGCGCCAAGCCACACCCCCCCCCCCCCCTTTTAAGTGCGAATAACTCCGTTATTCATTAAGTACAACATTTTTTAAAAGGGGATTAAATTAGTATTAGGGGGGGGGATAACTTGTATGAGCTCTATTATCCACCACCTTCAAACAACAGTATATAGTTCACAATGCAATAGAAATTCGCCATCTCACATATTAAGGGAGGGGACAACAAACCAGTTTCAAACGCAGCGTGCGTGCAGTGCGTATAGACGATACGCACTTCCTTTAAGCATTTTCATTGGACGCATCTGTCTAGCCTATGACAACACTGGGATAGACTGGTTGTTGATTGCCATGGCGGAGAATAGACCACTGTAAATAGATTCTTTTATTGGTATGGCGGATAATAGACCGGTGCCTGCAGTTGAAAAAAAAGGAAGAAAGGTGTATGTAGAAATAACTGTTGGAAAAATAGTAAAATACTGACCAAGCGCGGATTTCTAGGGGGTAGTGGGACTTAAATTTTTTACAATTTTTTTTTTATGTTGAAAAAAAATTCGCGGGCGGCGCTAGAACATCACTGATATTTACAATTTTGCCAAAATTTTTTAGTTATTAAAAAAAATGTGGACTTGCTAGCTTTATATAAACCTGGCAGGCCCACCCTTAAAGAAGGCTTGAAAATATTCGTTAAATATCTCAGAATTATGTGCTCCATGAAAACATAAAAAAAGATAAAAAAATTTTAAATTACTTTTTTGTTATTTTTTTAAAAGTGTTGTGGGCTCGCTAGCTTTATATAAACCTAGCAGGCCCAACCTTAAATAAAGGTTAAAAATATTCGAAAAATAGCTCAGAATTATGTGCATTTTATGTGCTCCATGAAAATAGACATAACTAAGGATTTTTTGCTTTTTTAGTGATTTAAAAGCTCGCTAGCTTTATATAAACTAGCAAGCCCAACCTTAAATCAGTGGCGTAGCCAGAAATCGACTCTGGGAGGGGGGTTCATCATTTAATAAAAATCAACTAGCTACCTATGGCAAGTTTTTAAAAATTAGGTAGGTGCCTATTGCTTGAGCTCTGGAACTGAAGGGAGGGGAGAGGGCCGGTTTAGTAGGTGTTACGTTAGTGTATACCAAACAAAAATACTTAATTTTAAAAGCAAGTCTCTTCTAGTCTCCTTTGCAGATTTCTTCAAAATCAGTCTTTAAATGCGCGAAAATTTTGACAAAAAAAAACAAAAAATTCTTTAAAAATTTTGATCTCTTGGGTTTTTTGTAAAATATTTTTGAAAAAGTAGATTGGGTTTGCGAAATCATAAATGCGCGCCACAGATGAAAATTTGACGAAAAAGATACTAAGAATGCCATTTCTTACACGATTTGAAAAATTGTAATTATTAATGACGTCGTAGCAAAATTTTTGTATGTATATTTGTATATATTGGGTTGGACCTCCTGGGGGGGTTTTGACCCCCAACCCCCTCCCTGGCTACGCCACTGCTTAAATAAAGGTTAAAAATATTCGTTAAATATCTCAGAATTATGTGCTTTTTAAAAAAAATATAAAAATGTTTAACTTTTTTGGTTCAACGCGTTCAAATCGCTTCATGAAAAAGCAAAAAACGTATTCAGTTCCACGTGAGAACGTAGCAAAAGAAACGTCAAAAACTACCCTCGTATATGGTCCTTCGAAGACAATGGTTGGCAATGCATGCAAAACTATTATGATGCTAAGTAACCTCTACTACTACTGTAAAAGCTGATCTACATCCAATTACATTGTTTGAAAAGGTGTACGGTGAATTTGGGTCAAAGGATTTGGCCTTCAAGTGGATTTTGAATGCGACCCTTTTACAGATATTTCACGAGATTTAAACGCCCTTTACACCCCCCTCCCTCCCTCCAAGTTATAGTCGGCACTCCAAAAACTATCTATTAATTATTATTGTTGCCTATAGTGAAGAAAACAATCCCCGCAGCAAAAAAGCAGTTATAGGCAGAGGCGCATTCTAAATATCTATTTATTCTTTTAGTAATAATCCATGCAACTTTCAGGTTAAGCAGAATTTATAACGAAAAGTTTGACTCTGGTGATAAATATTTTACCTGCTTTGGTACCAGTGATGCCAACTCTAGGGAATTGTCCCTAGTTCTAGGGACAATTGAGTAATTTTTTTTTTACTAGGGAAATGGGGATATTCTAGGGATTTTCTCTTCTATTTTGTGCGCACTTTTTTGCTACAAAAAACCATAACATAGGTTCCGCCACGAAAGTAAAAACAAAAGTGGAATGATAATACCCCCTGAGAAATTTCACAAAAATAACCGCCTTATGCAGGTGACAGTTATGAGCCTAAAAGAACGTAGTCACATCAATCGAATCGATTTGACATTCTTTTTTGTTTTTGGTGTGTCTTTTCCACAATCAGTAATTGGTATTTTTTACCATGATTTTTCATAATATATTAAATTTTTTTATTTTTTATTTTTGTTAATAGAAAAAGTAAAGTTATATCATTTTTGGATGGGTTTCAAGTCCCCCTGTAAACATGATATATATTTGCCTGCTTTTTTTATTAGCCACAAACTTGTTTGAACCAAAACAAAAGTTACTAGGATGTTACTCCGTTGTTTTTTTTAGTCAAAATAAAGTGTTTTCGTTTTTTTGCGGGTTTTTGCTAAAAATATAGTGTTTTGATTTGTTCAGTGCTGTTATACAACCGGAATGACTAGTTTTTTGCCTTCCATAAGTGATGTGCGATAACCCTTTTTATTAGTAGCCTCAGAGTTAGGGGAATTTTGTCAATACCAACTTATTTAGGCTCACAAATGTCAAGTACATGTAGCGGTCATTTTATTTACAGGATATTATTCCAATTTTGTTTTTACTTTCGTGGGTTCCGCTGAACAGTGAGTAAAAAAACGTCTACCGAAATGTAGTGACCTCTATTGGGCGGCGCATCGTTCATTTTTTCGGGGAATTACCGAGTATATGAATGAATGAATAACCAAACCGTTGTATGCGCCCAATAAATGAAGTTTTGTATTTTTTTTTATGAAAATTGTATATAATTATATGTTTTAGTTTTTATTTCTCTTCTTACCAATTTTTGTTTTACATATTTTTTTAAATTTTAAAGTCTAGGGGATTCTAGGGAAAAATTTCTTAAAATCTAGGTATTGTTAACTTGGGATAGTTGGCAACACTGGTACCCGTTTTTATGACCCGGCCTAATTCAATTTTTTTAATTTTTAATGATAAATTTGGAAGTGAATGTAAATGCGACAAGTTTGCATGCTGTCGCAAATGGCCAAATATTTAGCACATGTTTTGTGTTTGGCTTGAAACGGGGTTAGATAACTGTTTTTGGGAACATAAAGAAACCTACTGTTACACATAAGGGAGTGTTTGGGCCTTCTAAAATAAAAAATAACAACTTTTGATTGTTTTTCGGTATATACCCAGTTATTTAAGGATAATGATTACCCACCGCTAAAACTGTTTTGAAAGGGTTTTTATGGAAACCTGAAAAATACCCTTGTTTAAGGGTGGTACCGGTAGACGGTGATAGATAATGTTAAACTTGAGGTAAACTAAAGTTTCGAACTTCCCTTGTGTTTATTTTTTACTTTTTCACAGCGTTTCGATTGCTTATGGTGAATATAGTAGCAAAAACTAAGACTACTTAAGCCAGGGACGCACCGAGGTGGGGGAGTAACCCCCTCCCCAAGATGCCGTTGTGTGACAATCGGCACAATAAAATAATATCAGAATAGAGAGTATCGATTCAGATTTTTTCCAATAAATAAAAATAAATAGCATGGCTTTTTTAGTTACCAATGCAAAAAAAAAACTTATTTTTTGATCACGGGTGCAAAAAAAGATTTCTGTCCGTTTTTTACCCAAAATTAAAAAGAAATAGCGGAATGTAGTAATACTAAAAAATTTTTATTATTCTTGCCTAAAAATCAAGTCATTTCCGCCGGTTTTCACCAAGTATTTACGAAAAAATCATTTAAAAAAATCGTCAAAATTTCAAACTGTCAAAGATTAAAATGTCGCAACAATGAACGTCACCGAGTAAAAAGGCACATCGCCACCTTGATTTATAGTGTAAAGATGGTGTGTTGCCAGAGGTGCTCTTCGTTCCAGATTTTTAAAAGTATTTTCCTAAAAAATAGTGTTAACAACTCGCGTCTAAAAAAGCACTATTTTAGCCACTATTTGTTAAAACTACTATTTTTTGCTTCTTTTTAGGAGGTTTTAAGGGGTTTTGATGGGAGTTTCACTAATGGATGGCTTGTCAAAGTAGGTTGAAGAAGGCAAGTTATGATCACTTAAAGTAACAAAAACGGGAAAAAACGAGTAAGCGAAGTCTTTAGCTAGTTTATTTTATAAAATTCAATAAATAGTTGATTATTTTCTTATATATAGATATTTTTTCTTATATAGAGGTAAGTACTCCCTCTACCCAACCGGAGGTAGTATTTAAAGCCAAAGATGACGAATAGTAAATAAAGTATAGTCAATAGAAACTCCCTTTTTAATGGCGTATTTAAACAAAATAAACTTGGGTCTTGACCAATCCAAGATGAGATAATAAAATCATGAGTGTCCGAACCAGGTAGTTATTTCTTGATTTATGTTGGTTGTAGGTATCTACCTGATGTTTTAAACCGAGTTTTGAACTATGTGTATAATAATGATGTACCCCAAGCAACAATTATAGTCAATTTCACTGGTGGCATTGTCATTGCCACCAAAAATGGGTTAAAGCGTAGTAATATTGACTACAAAAAACGATTTATAGGAAAAATATAATTATTGTCACTTAATGTCACTATTACGGTTAAAAAATTACCACAGTGTCGTAAAAATATAAAGCTATACGCGAAAGTAATATATTCCACTATATAACTATATACCATTACTAGAAGCACGAAAAAACTTTACAGTTAATTTCTTTATTATTACTTTTACCTTTACCTACTGATTTTAATTTGGTTGCAATCCAGTAGCCCCTACTCAATACAAAACTACAGAGTTATGGAGTCTACACGGTCACCTATCTACCACGCAGTTATCGCTACTTTAATGACGTAACTGTATGCGCGACGCCATTGTTATTTGCTGCAAATTAAAATTCAAAAATACTTCATTAAATCACTGATTAGTAGTTGCATGTACCAATAAAAGTAAAAATATTAATATTTACTAAATAAAACCCATTAAAACTGGACAGACATTTAATTTGGAAATCTTAAGGTTGGACATAGGTGACCCCCCTTCTTTCCTTTCCGTCCTTAATCCGAAATGGCTTGTACCTCAAAATTGTGATAAAGGGTCCTGCACATTCTTGTCTGTAGAGCCCTCTTCTCACTATGCAACTTTTTTATGCTTCTCAGAAGGTTGCTTGCATCTTGATTGTTCACACTATGAAATCCGTCGAAAAATAAAGCGTGTTGCAAGATGCGCGAAAATAGAATATATGTTACATTTTTATCAGAAAGTTTCATGAATCCGGGGAAATTTTTTAGGTATCTTTTAAATGCAAACCGTTTTTTTTATGAGAGTAAACTAGAGCTTCGAACTCCCATTGTCTTTATTTTTACTTTTTCACAACGTTTCGAATGCTTATGTATCTGCAATCGTCATCAGGTGAATACTAATAAAAAACTAAGACTACACTGAAAAAAATATCGTACATAGTATTTATAACAGGGGTTTATTAATGTTTTATAGATATTTGTACATCAGTAACTGTTACAAAAATCGGAGGAAAGTTATGAAAACTATCATATACAGTAATGAAATTAATAAACGGAAGTTACTAAATGAATGAAAAATGTTTCTTGACATTTTATAGATAGTTGTTATTAATAATATGTACAGGTTATGGAGATAATAAAAGATCATATGAAATAAATAAAACATTTCACGATTTTAATCAGTGCCCTAAATAAATTTTGTGATGGAATGTATGGACAAGTTTATGAAAATTATAAACCGGACATACAAAATACATAAACAAGGTTATGAAATTTATGTACGGGACAGTCTTTTACTAAATTCATTCTTAGGTGTAACTAAAAGCTATGCAAACATGTCTATTAATCCTTGATATCATAACAGCTTTTATTAAAATCATTCTTAAACACTGTTTATATTGTAACAACTTTTTTTTGAAACTGTCTTCCACCAGTAAAATCGTTTGATATCAATAAAACTTTACATCGGAGCAAAAATCATATACAAAATATATTGGCTCAATACAATGTATTTTTTTTTAAAACTGTACCTTTTTTGGTTCAGTGTACCTAATCTTATATACTAGCATGTGTTCAGTGAACCATAAAACTACTGGTTGGCTCCGCCCTTTCACAGTTGAAATCTGTTACCTCTGAAAAGTGTGGGTTTCCTAATATTCGTGATGGTGACGCTTGTTTGAGAAAATACTTTCTGGTTCCTCAGGATCAATGTTGTTTCTTTGAATTTTCGCTTGAATAGGTTTTTCTCCTTCGCGACGATCTTTGCCTCTTTCCATTCCATATGATGTTGATTTTCCAATCAATGTTGAGCTATTTTTAATCCAGTTGTGTCCCCTTGTCGAGTTTTGCGTTTGTGTTCGGTCGAACTTCCATAGGTCGGCTGGTTGCAGTTCTTGATGTCGTGGCGTTGTGGTTTAGTTTTTGTCAATTGACTTCTTATTTTTGCGGTCGTTTTGAAGAGAGTCCGAAGATGATATTGGTTGCCTCTTCTTCTTATCTTGTGACGCCTTTCTTTCAGTATTTACGTCTGTAGGCTTTGGTGTTGGTGCGGTCTGAAGAGTTTTATTGATCTTGTAGTTGGAGGAACCATTCTTTCGTAGATCGGATCGAATTTTTGACTTTTCTTTATCTATGAGAGATTTTGCAGTACCCAGTTTGGTTGATGTGAAGTGGTTTGATTTGAAATCAAGCTATTGTCCAGTATGAGTTGGTTTGCGATATACGGAAGTCATTATGGTTGAATTATTTTTGTTGACTAGAACATCGAGAAAAGGGAGGTGACAATTTTCTTCTTTTTCCAGAATGATTTTGATGCAGTTTCTTATGCTGTTGACATGATTGAAGAATTGTTCTAGTGTGTTTTAGTCCTCTTTCCCGATGATGAATATATCGTTCTTTTATCTTAGCCATAGTTTGGGTTAGAGGAGAAATTTCTCTTCTTCTCTTGTACTAGCCTGGGCACTCTCTTTGACAGTGAATCCACTCTTCACATCTGATCGATGTCAAAATC
Source organism: Oxystoma pomonae (assembly GCA_963921995.1). Lineage (NCBI taxonomy): Eukaryota > Metazoa > Arthropoda > Insecta > Coleoptera > Brentidae > Oxystoma > Oxystoma pomonae. The sequence goes on from OY998171.1 coordinate 74,108,598, forward strand.
GAAATCTAAACAATGCCAGTGTCAGTTCAATGTTTTCGTTTGGATTTTTTATTTAAAATTTCATTTTTTCGGCAATTTTAAGAACTTTTTCGAGTTGGTTTTTGCCTCGTCCCATTCCAAAATTGTTTGTGACCTATTTTATGGTTTATAGTGTCTAAAGCATGGATCTATTAGTTACCATTCACCGAAAAGTTGGCTAAATAGCCCTAAAAAGAAAAAAAGAAAGCCTGGAATAAAAGAAAATATATTTATTTTGCGTGATAGGAGGTCGGCAGTGGTAAGGTAGGAATTTACACGTATTTATACTTAAATTAACCACATTATTATTATAATACTGCTTATCTTATGGAACTCTGAATCCGCCTTAAATGGTTAACATCAAACACATTTCATTGTGTATGCATGGCTTTTTAAGACATGAACCAACCCTAAAGTAAAGTCATAAACAATAATTTGCAAAACTAAAATGGTTTTCCATATTCAACACCGAAGCGTCGGCGATGATACATGCACATAAAACAGGGCACAAACATTTTTGTAAAGGGACGGGGCAAAAACCAAGTATCTTCTATAAAACTCGATGGTTTTTTATTTAAAAAACTATTCTAAAGCCAGGGAAAGCTAGAGACATGGTTAAAAAAAATTGAAAATCACCCATATACTCCTAATATACGTCCAACTACAATCTGTCAGCTTGAGCTTTCAGGCGCTTAGAGCGTATAAGGGATAGCTTAGGCTGCATTAAAAGCTTTGCAAGAGTTAAGGGAAGGCCATTAAATAAATGAGGTCAGCGTTCAACTATTCTTGTGTTCTTTATCTACGTTGTTAAAACAAGTTTGTAACCAAATTCTGGTCTGCATCTGTATAAAAGGTCTAGGCCGGAGAACTAAGATCCCGCCCACAAAAATCCCCGTTGCCAGGCAACACCCCGTGAGCCCTGACGTCGTCGTCAGGGTCGCAGCGATATATTTTGGCTATCATCCAAAAAATCTGGGGTGATTTTGGTGTATTCTAGCTGGCATGCAGATAACTGTTCGAACCATATGCATTACTTGGTGCGTTCTTTTATCTGATCTATGCGCACCGTGCGCTCCAAAATGGCAAATTCCCGTTCTTTTATTCAAAATCGAGCAAACCGTGCTCACTTTTTCGCGTTCGTTTTTAGACCGAGCGAGGGAAAAGAGCTCCTCGATTAGCTCGATGCTTTTTGAACGAATATATCGAGGTCTGTCAAACTGCGGAAATTCTAACCTAGAGATTTTGTTTATTTACCGAGTAGTGCCGAGTTTAGTTTTTTTAACGTTTGATTAGTTTCTACAATGCCATTCGTTCAAATTTTCGACGAAGAAAATGTTTTATACAACAAAAGCGTAAGCACCGAACAATATTACAAGATTATTGTGCAACAAGGTAAATAAAATTATTTTTGGCTCATTGATGTGGCAAAGAGAGTCTTCGTGATAGAAAACGTTAGCGCCTGCGAGCGAAAAATGAAAACACAAACTTTGCAAAAACAAATTTGAAGGTTAGGTTAAATAAAAAAACTCTGTGCGGTAAAAAGGCGTTCGTTTTTTGTTTATCGCACCGTGAACTCGATCCACGCTCGATCAAGCTCTACACTCTGCACGCTCCGCTCACTTTTCCGTTATTGTTATGGTTATTTCTGCGGCTGCGCAGTTGCCAAATGTCATTCCGGAGTGGTTATTAACCATAACTTTTTGGGATGAGTTTTTTTTTCATCCTCTCTTTACTTTATGATCTCTTAGGTGCCTTCGCCTTCGTGTTTAATTTTTAGAATCGTTCTTATATCATTTCCCTGGTTCCATTTGCCTTCGTGTTGTATCATTTCTTTAAAGAGGTTCCCTATGGTCATATTCTCTATCTGTATGAATGAATATACGCTTTATTATCTGCTAAGATTATAAACAATGTCAGAATCTTGTAGACAAAGCAAATGTAAGTAAATAATAAAAAATAAAACATTACAACTGTTAGTCCTTAATTTACATAGTAATTTGTAGACAAAAAATAATATTTCCCGGGTACATTAACAAAACTTAAAATTAAAAACAAACATTTAGATTTATATTTTGAAAACCCTTCCTCGCTTGTACTGCTATAAGCTTTTAGGTTAAAAATTTATTAAAATAATTAATAGGACGCTTATCACAAAAAAAAATAAAAAAAACAATAAAAAACAAACAAAAAACAACAAATGGCTACAATAAAACATCGCTATAAAATTCATTTAGGTCATAATATGCTTTTTCCTCCAATAACGCAATAATTGCTCTCCTGAAGTGTTTTTGACTTACGATAACACGAGTTGCTAGTGGCAGATGATTATAACTTTTAATACTTTCGTATATGATTTTTTGTTAAGGTAAATCTTGGTATTGGAAGTGGAATATTTCTTGCCTGTCTCTTGATACTCTTTTGGTTTAAAAATCCTACGTGGTGTCTGTGTACTAGGCAGACAGTTTCCAGTATCAATAATGAGGGCAGCGTTAGTATTTTTGCACTAATGAACAAAGGTTTGCAGTGTTCGTTCCCTTTGTCTTGTTTTATGTGAATATCGTACAGTCCTCTTTTGAATGACAAAAACTGAATCAAAAAGGTATCTTGGACAGAACTCCCAGAATGCAATCCCGTACCTAAGTAAAGAATCTACTAGTGAAAAATAAACCATTCTTGCGGCAGAAAACCCCAGTTCCGCAACAGCCACTCAAGCAAGAAAAGTACAACTTTGACTTCAACCTTTCTGTGTGTTCCAAAAATTTTAAATTTTGATCCACCGTGAGTCCCAAAAATTTAACGTGCTCCACGATTTTAATAACTTGGTTATCTAAATTAATTGGTACGCTCGAGAAAAATGGGTTTTAAATCGTTTATTACTCTCTTTTCTTTATGAATGGACTATATATACAGACCGCTTCAAGCTACTGCGAACATAGGGGGAATCAAGTCCAATTTACTCTCCGTGCCGTACGACCGAGGTGGATTCGAAGCACGCTGCAGTGTTATCTTTTGGAAATTCATTTTGTTTTTATTATTTTGTTTTATTTCTGCCTTGCTTGAGAAACAGATGGGTAAGGTCTTAATTGAAATAATACATTTTTAAAACTAAAAATGGATGTCTACGAAGTTGCCGAAAAAGTGCAGATGGTCAAATGGTCAAATCGTCATAACCCAACACACGTTCGATATTGGTCGAGGGAAAATTTGCATTTATATTTTGACGTAAGAACACAGTATCCCCAAAAACTAAATGTTTGGGGGGGGGGGGTATTGTAGGGGAACACGTAATTGGGCCATTTTTTATTAACGGCAATTGCAATTTGAATGGTCCTAGATACTTGGATCTACTGCAGCAGCACATTATTCCAACTGCTAGGCAGTTGTTAGGTGTAAGATTTGGTGAAACATGGTTTCAACAAGATGGTTGTTCCGCTCACAATGTTGGCCTTGTTAGGGAATATCTTGATAATGTATTTCCTAATCGGGTTATAAGTACACGGGGAACTATTTTATGGCCAGCTCGATCTCCCGATCTTGCTCTTAATTACTTCTATCTGTTTTTGAAGAAGCTTTTCAAATTATCACCCCTAACATGCTTGGAAACGTTAGAAGGGGTTTTTATAGTAGGCTCGGATATTGTCTAGCCGAGCAAGGAGGACTTTTCGAACATTTGCTTTAATTTTTTTTTGACTGGGAGAATCTTTTTGGTTTTTAGAATGTATTATTTTATTTTGAGAACTTGCTTTTATTTTGTTTCTCCTTATTATTTTCATTGTAACACGTCGTCACTAATAAATCTGAGCAGTTGACAATAAAACGCTCTTATTTATCAGTGACAAAAAATAAGAAAATTACGTTATAAAAATTTGCGTATTTATTGACCAAATTCCGGTTTCATTGACTACGCTCCACACAACACCGTGGTTAGAGGCGTACTAAATACAAGGCGAACGGCGGCGAACGCCAGCGAATGGCGATCGGAAGCCTGAGTGTTGGTTGCTTCACTGATAGGCGTGCGGTGTCTCTGCATGTACGTACACTGGCAAATTAGACTTCTTCCGCCCTATGTTCGCAGTAGCTTGAAGCGGTCTGTACATCAAACACCAAAAGATTGCAAGTGGTAACGCTATCTTCTTGGACGTATAAGTCCCTAGTATCTCATGTTATGTGATTCGAACACAGAAGTGCCAAATGTACACGCCATTATTAAATACATTCTAGAGCTTAATTAACTTGTACAACGTATTGCACATCGCCCCAAATTGCATGGTCAATCAATACAGCAATACCCTCCTATATTTCCCACTTAACGCCAAAGGCTTAATTACTAAAATTAAAGCAAACTAGAAAACGATAGCAAAACTTCAAGTTAGTATATAGTTAGATTACAACAAATTGTATTTAAAAATAAGAATAAATTTTTATTAAAAAAAACGTAAGGAACAAGATTTTACTAAATGCACTTAAAAAACTAGAAAATAACTTTTTATCTTTCTTATACCATAATAAAAGCGCTGGGCGCAAATTAAAAATTTTAACTTTTAGGTATCGTGTATCGGTCACATCGACGATTCACCTAAGAAACAGTTGTGTTACTCTATATCCTAAGGACTTTTCAAAGGCTTGGCAAGCACGGCAATCTCACCCGTACTCAGCTTCTTTAGATGAAAGCATTATGTTTATCATTCGAATAGAGCAAGAATTTAGTTCTTCTTTTGTAGTTCTCTCTTTGTCACCGTAAAAAAAATTGTTTAATTTGCGCCCATCGCTTTTATAATGGGTTAAGAAAGATAAAAAATTATTTTAAGCTTGTTCTTTAAAAGTTTATTTTTATAAAAATTAATTTTTTAATTTTTAGATTTGTACCCTGAATCGTCCATTTTGAATCCACCATATTGACATTTTCAAATCTGATCAAAAATTCATAATCCCCTTCCCGAAAAACCCCTGTGTGCCAATTTTGATTGAAATCGAATAAACTAAATCTTTTCCCTCTCCACTTCCCTCGTTAAAAGGAGGTGGGACTATAAACGCATACCAAATTTGAACCCAATAGGATGTGGATAAGTCAGTTAAAATTAGTTAGCAAAAGATGACCAAAAATCGTCCATCTTGAATCCGCCATATTGAATTTTCAAAATCTGATTAAAAATTCGTTATCTCCATCTCCAAGTGCCCCAACACACCAAATTTCAACTAAATCGGGCTTACTTCAACTGTACCCCCCTCCACCCCCTTCGAGTAGGGGGAGCTGTCAATTTCATCACACTATATTCTTGTGTTGTCACCGCAACTATATAAGCATGCCAAATTTGAAGCCGATCGGATGTCGGGAAGTTGGTCAAAATTAAGTTAAGAACAAACGTAGTTACATACATACAATGCAAGTTAAATAAAAGCTTGTAAAAAGTAGTAAATAAGTAGAGAATTATTTGAGATGTTTAAATTCATAAAGTTCCCCTACTATCAAAATCGGCCCAGTAGTTTTCGCGTGATGCTGGAACAGACAGAACGACAGACAGACAGTCTGAAAAACTGTAATCTATAACGTGAACTAACGCGAAACCTGCTGGGCTGATATTGATAGTATACATAGGCTTTGTGTCATTAAAATCAGTTCACGGGAAACGAAAGTGATGACCATTTAAAGCAAAAAAACGGGAAAAAACTGCAGGCAAAGCGGGGATTCGGGTGAAGTATGGTGAAGGGGGTAGGGGGAATCTACAATCTCGGGCGACGAGTCTTTGTTAATAGACACTAGACACTTAAAGTAAATATTTCAACGCATCGGTATCGGTATACGTAACGCGTTCGAAACAAAGTCAAAACAAACTACATTTTTGACTTGTATCGTTACGGACCCACGAACACACGCAACGATTTCAATCAGCAGTTCTGTCATCGCAACCTTCAAGAAAGCGGACATCGTTTGAAACATCGCATAAAAGAGTCAAAAAGGAGCGTATTTTGACTTTGTTTCGAACACGTTACGTATACCGATACCGATGCGTTGAAATAAAGCCAAAATACACTACATTTTTGACTTGTTTATGCGATGTTTCGAACGGTGCCCGCTTTTTTGAAAGGTGCGATGACAGAACTGCTAACAGCAATCACGCGTTGGGATGGACGTACCGATACGTTCATCACTCCGTACGCATCGATTGCTGTCAGCTTTTCTGTCATCGCATATATGTATACCGATACCGATGCATTGAAATATTAGAGACATAAAGCTATTTGTAACTCATCGCGGTATACGTATCCGCATCTAGCGAGAACCAAGCACATTGATTGGTCAGAAACTTGTAGCACGTTCGAAAAGATCAGATACATGCTAATTTAAGGTGTTCTTGAACGCGATAGGTGTTGACATGCATTAGGTATCACCTATCGTTACGGCACACGTATCGTATCTCAGCACCTATTGCGTTCAGAAACACCTTAAATTAGCATATATCTGCTCTTTTCGAACGTGCTACAAGTTTCTGACCAATCAATGTGCTTGGTTCTCGCTAGATGCGGATACGTATACCGCGATGAGTTACAAATAGCTTTATGTCTCTATTTACTTAAAGTGTCTAGTGCCTGATGATGAATAACGAATACATTCGGTAAAAATGAGTGATACTGACAATGAGTTAATAGCGTGGTAGAGAAGCGCCTCTGTTACCAAAAAAATACATTATTATGGAGGATTCTTGATCTTTACAGGGTGATCGGTTATAAGTGTTCCCTGTAATAGCCGCAGAAGAACCAAACAAAACTGGTTGAAAGGGTATTTTATAACGACCTCAAAATCATAAACAAAAATTATTCAGTTCAAATAGTATACAGGGTGTGCCAAAAAGTTATTTTTTTCTTTTCTTATGGAACACCCTATATATTTTGACATTTTCAAATTCTCCGGAAAATTAGCTTTCTAAAAATAGAACCTGTAACCGTTTTCGAGATATTTCAATTTGAATTAGATATTAATTAACTCGTATTATTGTATTATAATAAAACCCAAGTAATTTGTGAAGCCCTGCAATGAAAACCCGCTATTTTCGCGTAAAAAGTATGTCAAAATTACAGGCTAATCATCTATGGTTAAAAAAAAAATGGGCTCATGCCCTTACTTGATTTTTTGAAAGTTTAAAATACGGGGTGCAGCTGCAAGTGCAGCCCCACCCCGCACACATTAATAATAGCAGAACCGACACAAAAAGTGTGTCACAATTACGAGCTAAATAAGGGCTAATCATCTGCGGCTAAAAAAAATTTGGGCTCATGCCCTTACGTTATTTTTACACCATGTCTTTTATAATTTGTTGATAATTCAAATCTTGTTAGTCAAGCCCAAATTTTTTTTGCCGCAAGTGATTAGCCCGTAATTAGCTCGTAATTCTGACATACTTTTTGTTTCGGTACCACCATTATTAATGTGTGAGGGGTGGGGCTGCACGTTCAGCTGCACCCCGCATTTTAAACTTTAAAAGAAATCAGGTAAGGGCCAATTTTTTTTATCGCTTATGATTAGTCCGTAGTTAGCCCGTAATGTTTTTTGCGGTAGATAATTAGACCGTAATTACTGTATTAAAAACAATATATTTTTCGAATGGGGGGTGTAGCTGCATGGACATAGTAAAATTATAGTAGGACTACTTATAAAAATTTGTTTTTCTTTTTTAGGAACACCTAAATCAACTTTCTGTTTTAGGTAAGTTTTATTTTAACCAAACTCCGCCCCTCTCAGCACTAAATTTTTAGCAAAATTTTGTTTTTCTTTTATAAAAAAATATCCAACTCTTTTTTTTATTAAAACTTATTTATTTTTTTCTTTAACAGCTTTTCCTTATTAAAAAAAATACCCCTCGTAAATATCTTACACAAATTCCAGGACATTTTTTTGTTTTTACAATACAGGGGAGGTCGCAGCTTTTCTTTTTAGGGGGGGTTAGTAGATGTTGGGTTTGGTTAGTATGTGCAAAAAATATTTATTTGTTTAAAAGCAAAAGCTGATATAGTGCTATAGGTCTTAAATGGAAAACAGACAAAAATTTTCGAAAAATTTTACTAAAAATTTCATTTTTTATTTAAATGTTGTTATAGCGCCGGAGGTAAAATTTTTTCCAATTTAATCAAATAATTAATATTTTCTGTTACGTTTTTTGTAAAACATTGAAAAAAAGTGGGTAGTGTTGGGGTGGGATTTTGTCTAAATTCTAGATTTGGCAAATTTTTTTGAAATTTAACTTAAAAATTCTTGCAAAATTTTGATTTTGTCTTCTTTTGAAACACATAAAAAATGATATCGATATAAACTGCAGGTTCTCTACTCTCCTACAACCTACTCTAGTAAAATATAAGTTTACATAAATTGATAAGGTTAAAATAAAATAAAAATAAACTGATAAAATCTTCTACCACCCGACAATTACCACCCATCAAGATCAATCTTCACATAAATAATATTTACATTCACAATTATGCTGAAGATAACCAGAAAAGCTAAAAAATGAATGAATTAATGAACTCTCTAAATAACAACAAATTACAACTATAGATGGCGGCAACCTTGCCGTAATCCTCATAAACTGTCTGTCTGTCTTAACAGACATTTGAAAACATGACCAACTTGACTGAACACAATACCACAATACCTATGTCGACTAAAGACTGGTTCATGGTTATAATTATTTTTCCGTAACTTTTTCCTTGGACTTTAACTTGGATTTTTCCGTTTCTTTTTCCGTTTGTTAACTTTCAAGGGCATTCCTTAAGGCTTAAGGAAAAGGATCTTCCACATCTGAATGCATAAGATTTAATCTATACTAATAGAAGAACGGTAGTCCAACCCCATAGATCAACTATAAACGCACAGTTTGGGTTTGTGACATCGGCGCTTGCTAAGAAAGGATTTTTGAAAATTTCACCTCTAAGGGGGTAAAAATAGGGGTTGGAATTTTAAAGAGGTTTTCTATATCTCGGAAACGAAAAGCCGCAGAGATCTGGAAATTTGCATGTAGATTCTACTAATAAAATACGTAAACACGTGTTTTGGCGTTTTTAGAAATTTCAACTGGGGGTGGAGAAATAGGGGTAATTCGATTTCGAAGGGGGTAAAGGGATCTTCTGTATCTTGGAAGAAAAAAGTCACAGAGGTTTAGATAGTGGTATTATAGACACTGATAAAATAGATGGACACGTGTTTCAGCGTTTTTCTACCATTCCCCTATGAATAGGTTTTGATTATCCTCCATTGATAAAAATTTTGATCTGTTAAAATATGGGTTGTTGGGTATCAAACCGAAGGAAATAACGTCCAAAATCAAAAAAAGGGTTTTTCTAATAACTTTTGCAATATTTTATTAACCGTCCCCTCTCCCAATCTTATATTTAATGAAAATATTGACCGACTAAAATATGCATTGTGTAGAATCAAACTAAAGGAAATAAAGTGGTTCTTCTATTATTTTTGCTATTTTTTGTTATCCCTCTCCTCCCGCCCACCACCATATTCGATAAAAACAATGAACTGTTAAAAAATAAGAAGAATCAATTAAAGTGTATTTTTTGCAAAAAAAAACTCCTGGAAGGATTTTTTCTGCATTATTTGGATTTCTGGGGAGTACACAGGCTTTATTTCATCAAAATCGGTTCACGGAAAGAAAAGCTATGACCCTTTAATTTAGTCTTGTTTATGCATGTTCTCATATTTATTTAAACTATTTTTTTTAGCTATTTTATTATAATAGGCCTTTTTTGTAAGTAGCTCCTTATTATTTTTTTTATTTATTTTTTAAATCTTATATTTTATACTTACTTTCCTTTTAGTTGTTTTACACCCTTTTGTTTAAAATTTACTACAGCTGAAGGAATCAAACTGTGATCAGCGCAAGCTGTTTTTGATTCCCTTTGCAACCACTAACTATACGCTGTTATCCTTTAACATATTTACAGTGGGATTTAGTAAAAGGGTTTAGTCTATTAAATATGGGTTGTGTAGAATCAAACTAAAGGAAATAAAGTGGTTCTTCTATTATTTTTGCTATTTTTTGTTATCCCTCTCCTCCCGCCCACCACCATATTCGATAAAAACAATGAACTGTTAAAAAATAAGGAGAATCAATTAAAGTGTATTTTTTGCAAAAAAAAAAACTCCTGGAAGGATTTTTTCTGCATTATTTGGATTTCTGGGGAGTACACAGGCTTTATTTCATCAAAATCGGTTCACGGAAAGAAAAGCTATGACCCTTTAATTTAGTCTTGTTTATGCATGTTCTCATATTTATTTAAACTATTTTTTTTATCTATTTTATTATAATAGGCCTTTTTTGTAAGTAGCTCCTTATTATTTTTTTTATTTATTTTTTAAATCTTATCATTTATACTTACTTTCCTTTTAGTTATTTTACACTCTTTTGTTTAAAATTTACTACAGCTGAAGGAATCAAACTGTGATCAGCGCAAGCTGTTTTTCATTCCCTTTGCAACCACTAACTATACGCTGTTATCTATTAACATATTTACAGTTGGATTTAGTAAAAGGGTTTAGTCTATTAAATATGGGTTGTGTAGAATCAAACTAAAGGAAATAAAGTGGTTCTTCTATTATTTTTGCTATTTTTTGTTATCCCTCTCCTCCCGCCCACCACCATATTCCATAAAAACAATGAACTGTTAAAAAATAAGAAGAATCAATTAAAGTGTATTTTTTGCAAAAAAAAACTCCTGGAAGGATTTTTTCTGCATTATTTGGATTTCTGGGGAGTACACATGCTTTATTTCATCAAAATCGGTTCACGGAAAGAAAAGCTATGACCCTTTAATTTAGTCTTGTTTATGCATGTTCTCATATTTATTTAAACTATTTTTTTATCTATTTTATTATAATAGGCCTTTTTTGTAAGTAGCTCCTTATTATTTTTTTTATTTATTTTTTAAATCTTATATTTTATACTTACTTTCCTTTTAGTTGTTTTACACCCTTTTGTTTAAAATTTACTACAGCTGAAGGAATCAAACTGTGATCAGCGCAAGCTGTTTTTGATTCCCTTTGCAACCACTAACTATACGCTGTTATCCTTTAACATATTTACAGTGGGATTTAGTAAAAGGGTTTAGTCTATTAAATATGGGTTGTGTAGAATCAAACTAAAGGAAATAAAGTGGTTCTTCTATTATTTTTGCTATTTTTTGTTATCCCTCTCCTCCCGCCCACCACCATATTCCATAAAAACAATGAACTGTTAAAAAATAAGGAGAATCAATTAAAGTGTATTTTTTGCAAAAAAAAAACTCCTGGAAGGATTTTTTCTGCATTATTTGGATTTCTGGGGAGTACACAGGCTTTATTTCATCAAAATCGGTTCACGGAAAGAAAAGCTATGACCCTTTAATTTAGTCTTGTTTATGCATGTTCTCATATTTATTTAAACTATTTTTTTTATCTATTTTATTATAATAGGCCTTTTTTGTAAGTAGCTCCTTATTATTTTTTTTATTTATTTTTTAAATCTTATATTTTATACTTACTTTCCTTTTAGTTATTTTACACTCTTGTTTAAAATTTACTACAGCTGAAGGAATCAAACTGTGATCAGCGCAAGCTGTTTTTCATTCCCTTTGCAACCACTAACTATACGCTGTTATCTATTAACATATTTACAGTTGGATTTAGTAAAAGGGTTTAGTCTATTAAATATGGGTTGTGTAGAATCAAACTAAAGGAAATAAAGTGGTTCTTCTATTATTTTTGCTATTTTTTGTTATCCCTCTCCTCCCGCCCACCACCATATTCCATAAAAACAATGAACTGTTAAAAAATAAGAAGAATCAATTAAAGTGTATTTTTTGCAAAAAAAAACTCCTGGAAGGATTTTTTCTGCATTATTTGGATTTCTGGGGAGTACACATGCTTTATTTCATCAAAATCGGTTCACGGAAAGAAAAGCTATGACCCTTTAATTTAGTCTTGTTTATGCATGTTCTCATATTTATTTAAACTATTTTTTTTATCTATTTTATTATAATAGGCCTTTTTTGTAAGTAGCTCCTTATTATTTTTTTTATTTATTTTTTAAATCTTATATTTTATACTTACTTTCCTTTTAGTTATTTTACACTCTTGTTTAAAATTTACTACAGCTGAAGGAATCAAACTGTGATCAGCGCAAGCTGTTTTTCATTCCCTTTGCAACCACTAACTATACGCTGTTATCTATTAACATATTTACAGTGGGATTTAGTAAAAGGGTTTAGTCTATTAAATATGGGTTGTGTAGAATCAAACTAAAGGAAATAAAGTGGTTCTTCTATTATTTTTGCTATTTTTTGTTATGCCTCTCCTCCCGACCACCACCATATTCCATAAAAACAATGAACTGTTAAAAAATAAGAAGAATCAATTAAAGTGTATTTTTTGCAAAAAAAAACTCCTGGAAGAATTTTGCTGCATTCTTTGGATTTCTGGGGAGTACACAGGCTTTATTTCATCAAAATCGGTTCACGGAAAGAAAAGCTATGACCCTTTAATTTAGTCTTGTTTATGCATGTTCTCATATTTATTTAAACTATTTTTTTTATCTATTTTATTATAATAGGCCTTTTTTGTAAGTAGCTCCTTATTATTTTTTTTATTTATTTTTTAAATCTTATATTTTATACTTACTTTCCTTTTAGTTATTTTACACCCTTTTGTTTAAAATTTACTACAGCTGAAGGAATCAAACTGTGCTCAGCGCAAGCTGTTTTTGATTCCCTTTGCAACCACTAACTATACGCTGTTATCTATTAACATATTTACAGTGGGATTTAGTAAAAGGGTTTAGTCTATTAAATATGGGTTGTGTAGAATCAAACTAAAGGAAATAAAGTGGTTCTTCTATTATTTTTGCTATTTTTTGTTATCCCTCTCCTCCCGCCCACCACCATATTCCATAAAAACAATGAACTGTTAAAAAATAAGAAGAATCAATTAAAGTGTATTTTTTGCAAAAAAAAACTCCTGGAAGGATTTTTTCTGCATTATTTGGATTTCTGGGGAGTACACATGCTTTATTTCATCAAAATCGGTTCACGGAAAGAAAAGCTATGACCCTTTAATTTAGTCTTGTTTATGCATGTTTCTCATATTTATATAAACTATTTTTTTTAACTATTTTATTATAATAGGCCTTTTTTGTAAGTAGCTCCTTATTATTTTTTTTATTTATTTTTTAAATCTTATATTTTATACTTACTTTCCTTTTAGTTATTTTACACCCTTTTGTTTAAAATTTACTACAGCTGAAGGAATCAAACTGTGCTCAGCGCAAGCTGTTTTTGATTCCCTTTGCAACCACTAACTATACGCTGTTATCTATTAACATATTTACAGTGGGATTTAGTAAAAGGGTTTAGTCTATTTTAGAGCGGTCCTAAGTTTAAGTGAAATTTTTGGTTTTAAGCATTTTAAACCAACCCTCCTTGACTTTTGGACACAGTTTGAATTATAAGAAGAATTATAATAATTTTTTTATTGAATAATCATTTTAACACAATCTTTTGTTGGATTTAAGAAGAAAGTTTCAATTTAGAAGAAAAGAAAATTTAAAAATTGAAACCCACGCGGAGTTTCAATAGTAAACACTCTGTAGAACAAATTAAAATTGAGGAAAACTTACCCTTGATAATTGATTTTTCCAATCAATACTTGATGTCACACAACGATTTAATTGTGTGATAATAAAATAAGAAGTAGATTAATTTTGTATTTATTTAAAAGGTGTTTTTATTTATGAAATGTATTAAAAAACTTAAATGCAAGTGTTTTTTACATTTCTGTCACTGTCGAAATGTCAGTTTAAAAATATTAGCGCTGCGTTCAATCACAAACAGCGAGTTCGGATCTTTTACCCCTGCTTGCACCTTGGCTTGCAACAACCTCTACTGATGAAAGCTACAGCTTTAAAATGAGTGGGCTTTGAGTAAGGAAAGTTATTTTGACTGAGCTTTTAGATAACCTCAATGTAATTGTAAATAAATTAATATAGGATTTTTTTTGTTTGGTATATTTTTCGTGCATAATCAGTGACCTTCACTTATGTTTGTTTTGCCTCGTAGTGCCCTCATAAATATATTTTTCGTGCTGAAAACGGGTTAAAAATATGGCGTTTTTCTGGACAAAATTCGAGGTGTTTTATAGATTAATAAACAACTTAGGATATTAAATAAGGTAAATTACTTCTTGTAAAAACGGTTACTTAGGGAAATTTTAAACGAACTTATTACCAATTGCCACAAAACAATCCTTTCTGGGGGCTATAAATTTAAATCACCCCCCAGAGGTGGTCTAAAAACTCAGCAACTTTATAACCTCAAACACAGATGATGAAGCTATTATGTGCCAAATTTTTGGCGTATTCACCATTTGCCATTTTGAAGCCTGTCAAAAAAAATTAGTTTTACGGCATTTTCTCCTAAAATGTATTAAAATTAAACGGTAAAAAAATTAAACAAAAAAATTAAAGCAAAAAAACGGAAAAAAACTTCAGGTAAAGCGGATATTCGAGTAAATGGAAGGGTTTGAGGGGCTAAAGGTTTGAGGGCATAAAAGTGGGATAAGGTGGTGAGGGAGGGGGAATCTACAATTTTAAACACGCGAACGAAGTCGCGGGCGGCCGCTAATAATTGTAGAGGAAAAAATTACAGAAAACGAAAAGGAATTTAATCTTGAACCAGCCTTAAAAAGGGGTGCCGAAACCCATCCACTGACCGGTAAAGTAAAAAAGGACCTCTTTTAAGAACGTCTTGTAAAGTGCATATTTCCTTACAAAAAATTGTACGGAAAATGTCTATTTTCCGGTCGGTTAAAAAAAATGACGCTAATTAAGATTCGTTATTTTATTATTGCACTGTCTTAATTTGCAAAGGTCTTTCGCCACGTTTGTGCCTCGGGGCAAACAATGAGATTGTTTATTTGAGGTCAGACAACTTTATCGTTTTTTATAATGGGATTCGGTTCATTGAACGGGTTTCCGAGTCTTTTTTGCGTTAATTTTGCACTCGCGCGCCTGTTACTTTTTTTAGTCCGGCAACCAACCGTTTTGTTCGAGAATTTAACAAGTAAAATCGAGACATTTTTAACACCCCCCAAAAACTAACTACCCCAATTTGTTCTGCCGCCTGAAAGGATTTTTTTTTACATCTGCGCACTAAAGAACCCTGCACAAATACAATATGGCTTTCGGTTAAATGTCATAATTTTTTTTATATGTTGTAGTACTCGATCAGCAAAGCACAAAAATATATTTTTGGACATGGTACAAGTTTTTTTTGCACAACTTTGTTGATTACCATCAAAATAAAATGATTCGAATCTCTATTTGTCTCGAATGAAACACCCCTTCCATCCATATAAAAATGTTTTTATCACTGATTTATAAGTTTGAAAAAAGAAAGAAAACCACCATTTTTTAAACAATGACAATTTTGATTTTCTTTAAAACGAACGGCTAGATTTTAAAAAAATTTACATATGTTATTAAAAATAATGCCACTTAGCTAACTAATTTTTAGCTTGAGTGGTACCATGAAGTTCTTGAAAAAAGGTAACATTTCGAGTGGTAATTTAAAACCAAATTAGTGTTCTTTGAATTTTGGTAATTATTAAATGTTGCTGTAGTTGGTTGGACTATTTTTGAGTTTGTGAATTCATCTGCTAACACAGGTGATAGCCAGTTATACCTATTTTACCAAAATCAGGAATCTTTATAGCTGGGTTGTTCTTGAAAAATGGTAACATTTGGTGTAATAGTTTTTTAAAAAGGAAAAATATTTACTACTTTTTAAGTAAATATAATATGTTGCTATATATATGTAATATGCCCTTACTTGATTTCTTCTTTTCTCTCTTGTCTATTTCCTTTTTCGTTTCTGGTGCCTTTCCCAAAGACTTTTTAGTTTTTGCCATTTTTTTCTAAAAATATTGAGCTTTTTTAATTACAAGCGAAAAATTTCACAGGTTTTATCAATAAAATATTCTAAAAGATCACACCAGTGACGTTCACACTCGTGACATATTTAGCAAAATGTCTAAATAACAAAAAAATAAAAAAGTTACTACTTTTGTATTTTAATGTTAGTAAAATGCCTACTTTTCATACTTAAATCACATTTTTGAAAGTAAATATCTTACCATTTACTCCTTATATATATATATATATATATATAGAATCACGTGTTACATTTATCTCGGCCAAAACGTTAATACTGTTTTAAAACCACCAAAATTTCACAAAATCTGAATTATGTAACACATTTCAGGTTACACTCCTAAACTGTGTCTTCCGTGCTTCTCCATTTTGAGGTAAATAAGTTGGGTGTTGTATGCAGTGATTCCAGATTTAAAAAAAATCTGTGGTTGCGTGTGATCACACGAGTGACACAAAAATCAATTACACGTGTTTTTTTATATCGATGTATTTTTTTTTAGGATTTAAATGTTTAAGTTGTTATCGATCTAAATCATTATCTATACAGACCGCTTCAAGCTACTGCGAACATAGGGGGAATCAAGTCCAATTTACTCTCCGTGCCGTACGACTGAGGTGGATTCGAAGCACGCCGCGGTGTTATCTTTTGGAAATTCGTTTTGTTTTTATTATTTTGTTTTATTTCTGCCTTGCTCGAGAAACAGATGGGTAAGTTCTTAATTGAAATAATACATTTTTAAAACTAAAAATGGATGTCTACGAAGTGGCCGAAAAAGTGCAGATGGTCAAATGGTCAAATCGTCATAACCCAACACACGTTCGATATTGGTCGAGGGAAAATTTGCATTTGTATTTTGACGTAAGAACACAGTATCCCCAAAAACTAAATGTTTGGGGGGGGGGTATTGTAGGGGAACACGTAATTGGGCCATTTTTTATTAACGGCAATTGCAATTTGAATGGTCCTAGATACTTGGATCTACCTGCTAGGCAGTTGTTAGGTGTAAGATTTGGTGAAACATGATTTCAACAAGATGGTTGTTCCGCTCACAATGTTGGCCTTGTTAGGGAATATCTTGATAATGTATTTCCTAATCGGGTTATAAGTACACGGGGAACTATTTTATGGCCAGCTCGATCTCCCGATCTTGCTCCTAATGACTTCTATCTGTTTTTGAAGAAGCTTTTCAAATTATCACCCCTAACATGCTTGGAAACGTTGGAAGGGATTTTTATAGTGGCTCGGATATTGTCTAGCCGAGCAAGGAGGACTTTTCGAACATTTGCTTTAATTTTTTTTTGACTGGGAGAATCTTTTTGGTTTTTAGAATGTATTATTTTATTTTGAGAACTTGCTTTTATTTTGTTTCTCCTTATTATTTTCATTGTAACACGTCGTCACTGATAAATCTGAGCAGTTGACAATAAAACGCTCTTATTTATCAGTGACAAAAAATAAGAAAATTACGTTATAAAAATTTGCGTATTTATTGACCAAATTCCGGTTTCATTGACTACGCTCCACACAGCACCGTGGTTAGAGGCGTACTAAATACAAGGCGAACGACAGCGAACGGCAGCGAATGGCGATCGGGAGCCTGAGTGTTGGTTGCTTCAATGATAGGCGTGCGGTGTCTCTGCATGTACGTACACTGGCAAATTAGACTTCTTCCGCCCTATGTTCGCAGTAGCTTGAAGCGGTCTGTATATCTGAATCTATTAACTTTGAAAATTCGTCAAGAACGACCCATCTATCAAGACTCCCTGGACGTGCATTGTTGAACAGGGAGCCGCATAGATCTATGACGAATTATCACATGGGACGAAAACGTTATATTCTTGAACGATGATCCGATCTTAAGGCGCATTTACACAGATAAATTTTCCTTTGATGTGGAAATGCCGACAAACATTTACACGAGCCTCTTGAGCAAAATGCTCAAAGAAATGTTCGAGCAAAATCTCGTACAAAAAAACACACGTAAATTTTGGAGAGAATCTTGAGCAAAATTTGTTTGAAGAATTGGGGCTATAAAAATTTCTTTACAAATTTAAAATATATATTGTTATCGGAATTCATTGAACTTAACTGAAAATAGAAAAACAAAGTTTTGAAATAAGGTACTTTTAATCAAGTGCTTTCCGACGGAAAAACGATTCGATGCCGAAATTCACATTTTACCTCATAAGCAACTTCGATTGATCTGATTTTTATAGGGGATATGTCAGTATACTTGTAACTTTTTTGGGGTTGTAAAAAAAACGAGAATAAAAAAAATAATAATTGGCACTTATTTATTGTTCTTGCCTGTAAAATGTAATGATAAAAAATTACGTTTAAAAGAATATCCCTTTATTTTACTTCCTAGTTTAGTCTTTTACAATAATAATAATAAATTAAAAAACCTATATACATTTTATTAAATCTCAAATATATGAACAAAAGCACGTTCGGTTTAAATAATACCCGTTTATTATCCACTTTTACAACCCTACGAACCCGACCCTTGTCTAAAAAATATAATTTAGCATTAATTTAGTAGACTGTGTCGCCGATCTATCATCCCGAGTTTTGGATTTCGCAGGTAGTAGGCCGGCCACTCTTTTGAATCGCAATGTTGCCCTTTGCATATTGTTGGTTCAGTGTCAGTAATCGACCTTGATTATTACATTAAATTGACAATAAATATCTATATCTTCAGCATTTTGCTTTTTTAAGCAACCCTTGGGACTTTAAACTAACTAGGTAAATCTGGTGTGAGGAATTAAAAAACAACAATAAAAGCTAAAGGTAAAGTAAAGCTACAAAAATCCCCCTCCCCACCACTCCTCATAGTCGTGAGGCGCGGATTACCGCTTAAAAGTGCAATTTTTGAGTTTTTTGCCGATATTTGAAAAACTCAAAATTTTTTTGGAAAAGAATAATTTTCCTGGGTTTTTTTTTGACTTTAGCAAAAATCCCTTGAAAATAAAAAAAAACTCGCTAGAAAATCCCCAAAAAAAAACCCCGGGCAAAAAAATCCGGGAAAAAACCTAAGAAAAAATTATTATAAGTAAACCTAATCCATGTGACAAAACTGATAGCCAAGAATGATGTTTCGCTTGCCGTCGGCTTTTTTTCACAAAAATTTAAATAAAAGTTGGTGTTCCATTTTTTTTAAAGAATTGAGATCAGTCATCACTGATGTGAAATTTTATTTATTCTCATCTTTAAAAATATGTTTCCAAAATAGATAGCAATAATTTGCTCAAAAATTTACCCGAACAAAATGTTCAAAAAAAAGCTCACAAAAATGTTCACGAAAACAATTTTAAATCTTTTGCACGAGCTTTTGTTTGAGCATGTTCGTCTGTGTAATTGCGCCTTTACGGATCTCATGAAAATCATACGTTCCCGATCGCATGGTCCAAAACCGGGGAACAGCGTCGAATCTAGTGATGCTTGCGCAAGAAAGAGGTTTTTTTTTTTAATGTTTTGCTTCCTGAACTACTTTTCATTTGTGGGAGGTGATAGATCGCATGCGATAGATCCCATCGCGCGAGAGAAAGACAGGATCGTATGAATTTCAAGAAGACACGTTCTGAATGATAGGCTCCAAACAAAAAAAACTTATTTTTTTAAATTTTGAAAAGGATTTAGCGAGGGTGAATAAATAACAAAATCAGTGAATAGCGAGCTTTTCCTCCAAAAAGGTAATGGTAACCGTAGATATTTTTTTACTTTGACCATTGCCATAGTGACTGGAGAAATTTTAAAACCCATTTAAATGCGGGAAGTGATAAGGAAGTAAAAAAGGTCATGAATTTAAATTGACTTGAAGGCTGGTATATCACTATTTTACAATTCAAATTGCTCAAAAGACAATAATGGTGACAATAGAATTGTTGTTTTTATATGATCTGTAGCTTATTACACCATTGTTTTCGAGGTGGTTTGTGAGCCATCCATACCAGTTTCGAAGCTATTGAGATCGGCAAAAAAAAACCTTTTTTTTATACCTTCATGGCATTTTTGGTTACCGAAAAACTTTTTGATCACCGGTGCAAGAAAAGATATCTGTCCGTTGTTTACCCAAAGTTAAAAAGCAATAGCGAAAAATAGTAATATTGAAAAAATCTAATTATTCTTGCCTAAAAATTAAGCCATTTCCGCGAGTTTTCACCAAGTATTTACAAAAAAAATCATTTAAATATCAAACTGTCAAAAATTAAAATGAGGAAACACTGAACGTCACCGAGTAAAAAGGCACATCGCTATGGAAACCATTGTTATTTAATTTACCAGCCGCCTTGATTTATAGTGTAAAGATGGTGTGTTGTATTTTCCTGTTTTTCTTGGATTTTTTTATGAAGGTATTAAAAAAAATAGTGTTAACAACTCGCGGCTAAACAACTTTTTTAAATACCTCGCTGCTCTCGTTATTTAAACCAACGCTTGTAAAAAGAGCACTATTTTAGCCACTAGTTGTGAAAACTACTATTTTTCACCTGCTTTTCATGCTTCTACCATAGAAATAGAAAAAAAATAGAGTGAGCGAAAAAATGCGCGAACCGCCTATTAAGGAGTTCAGCCAGAAAATGATTTTGTTGTTGAATTATTACAATGAATCTTGTTCCCTTTCAGTATATTCGGTGGGGGGAAGGTTTTCTTCAGCCCCTTTAATTTGTTTTACATGTGGCCACAAAGTCCTTGATCTTTTCAACGAAACCTCGTAACTTGACCTTTACCTTCAAGCTTACAACATACACATGCACCCCAACACCGTCTACAAGTAAATGTGTGACAAGGTGATCTTGTTTGTGATAAACCGGATACCGGCCAGTTAGATTATATTGATCTAGGGACAAGTCTCTTGTCCCTTTGGTGTCACGGGTACACATCTTTATCGACCGGTCTATATATTTAAAGAATAAAAATGGAGGTTAACCACATATCGTGATGTATGAGTTGTATGCCTGATGCTGTTGCTAGTTGTTCCTATCTTACCCGCTGCGTTGGTAGCGGTAAAAAATAATAGAAAGTAAAATAATGGAAAAAAGTAAAAAAACATTGTTTTAAATTTCAGCCTCTATTTCCTTTAGTTTGATACCACACAACCCCTATTCTACCATAGATATTCCCAACCACCTTACCCCCACCCTAAATTACTACTCTTAAAAAAAATAAAAAAAACGCTGGTTCCGATTCCACTCTTATTTCCTTTGGTTTAATTCCCCACAACCCATGTTTTGACGGACATACCTCCAACCCTTCTTCTCCCACCCTAAATTATTACTTTTAAAAAATTAAAAAACACTTAAATTTCGTGCTCTATTTCATTAAGTAGACATACCTTCAACTCCCTTCTCAAATAACTAAAAAAAAACCTAATAAAAAGAAGTTAAAAAAACTTCCGAATCAGTTACTTCAACCGAAAAGAATCTAAAAACAAAAGATCTGGGGTGGAAAAAACGAAAATTCAAACTTGGAACACACAAAGGACCAAAGCAAAAAGAGAAATGATCGAATGATGTTTCGCCTTGGGCATGCAGCGTAGGCTCATCAGTGGTTCCACTGGTCACCCTCCTCAAACATCATTCAAACACCATCACACACTGTGATTTTCAAATTTGAATCACTCACAAATAGGCATCGTTCCGCACTGGCATTTATCTAGGTCACCTGAAACGGGTTCGTCCTAGCGTTTTTTTTCCACCCAAGATCTTTTGATCTTTTGTTTTTAAAAAAACCCTGTTTAAGATTTCAGACTCTATTTTCCTTGGTTTGAAAGCCTATAACCTATATTTTTACGAAAATTCCTCCGACCCTTCTTCCCCAAATTATTATTTTAAAAAAACGTTGGTCCAAATTTCAGGCTCCGTTTCCTTTAGTTTCATATGCCACAACCCATATTTTTGACAGACCTCCGCACCTCCACTTCTACCTAAATCATTATTTAAAAAAAAAACTAACTAAACTAAACCAGACTATATTTCCTTTGGGTTAATACCCCACAACCCATATTTTGACGAATTAAAATTCTTATCGGATATAGGGGGGTGGTCTTACCCTATCTGTCTTGGACTCTTATACATTGTCAATTTCAATATGGTTTTGAAATCTGACGAAAACTTTTTAAGCAATGGACGGTCAACAAAAAAGCCCCGTTTTGTTTTGGCCACTCTTATAAAGTTAATTATAAAGTTATTGTCCCGCAATATGCGTTGCACACAAACAATGTCATTAAACAAATAATTTCGAAATATCGAAAATGCTGCAACTGCCTTTTATCATGCATAAACAAATCGCTTTGTAGCAAAGATAAAAATGATTTATCTGCAAGAAAATGACCATTGCTTGAACACAAAATAGGGAGAACTAAGTATATTTGTATAGTATAATAATGACATTCTCTGAATATACATATTAGTGTAGGGGCATATGTCGATAATTTTTATCCCGTGGGATTTTTTATGAAGGAGTTTTATGACTATGTGGGATGGATAGATTTTTAGTCACACAATCAAGTGTTACCGGGTGTTTTGTTCGCATCCGTGTAGAAGGAGTTGATAAGACGCCATCTTTCAAGATGGCGGCCAAAAAAAAATATACAACTTTCGCAACCGGGGCACGATTATACTCAGTTTCATGTAACTCAAGGGCGAGGATTCAAAAAAAAAAATACTTTCAAGGTCATCTGACCTTATATGGCCTTGAAAATCGCAAACAACAAGATTTTTGCCATTTTCTCTTCAAAAAATCTTAATAATTCGACGGTTTGTCAGACCAACTTTTATACATTATACATTAGTATGCCAAATTCGATCCTTAGAGTTTGATGCAGTTTGAAGCTTCATGACCTTGAAAAATCAGTTAAATTATGGAGATTTTTTTAAAGAGAAAATGCCAAAAATTGTGTGCAATTTTTAAGGTCATTTGAGGTCGGATGACCTCAAATGTCCTCGAGTTGTATGAAATAGTGTATAATCATGCACCGGTTGCAAAAATTGTATTTTTTATGATTTTTCGACCGCCGTTTTGGAAAATGGCATCTAAAACACCTGGTCCAGAATATGGCAATGTATATCTAACTTCTGCTAACTCTCTGATAGGTAATTTAAATGACTTTGCTGTCTAGACAAGTGAGTAGAACATAAATTTCACAGTTCCGAAAAAAAAATACAAAAAATATAGGTCATTTTTAACGGAGGATAGCATAAACATCTGGGACACCAGTCAAAAAAAATGGTATAAAATGAAGTATTTATCTAACCCTAACATATTAATTTCACCTCCGAAACTTAAAGTTTTCAGTAGATAGTAGATTCACAGTGTACATGGTATTTTCAAGGTCAATCAAGGTCATGCAGCAATTAAACTTTTTTCATAGTAAGCGGCGATAGTACGAAAATAGGATAAAATAAAATGTGGTTATAGGTCACCATTTTGAGATATCAGCCGCCATGTTGAAACGCGTCATAGCTAAACCAAATTTTTTTACAAAATATTATTGGCCTTGACCTTCTTATCTTTCTTACCAAATTTGGTCCTCTTCGCTTTAATAGTTGATGAATAGCGCTCTTTAGTATGGTATTTTTGCAATATTTTAATTTTACTGGGGTATTTTTCAAGGTCACGAAGCTTTAAACTGCATCAAACTCTAAGGATCGAATTTGGCATACATGCCTAATAGTTTGAGGTACATTTGAAGTTGGTCTGACAAATCGTCGAATTATTAAGATTTTTTTAAAAGAAAATTGCAAAAATCTTGTTTTTTTGCGATTTTTAAGGTCATTTAGGGTCGAATGACCTTGACAGTAATTTTTTTGGAATCCTCGTCCTCGAGTTATATGGAATCGAGTATAATCATGCCACGGTTGGGAAAGTTGTATTTTTTATGAATTTTGGCCTCCATCTTGAAAGATGTCGTCATATCAACCTTTTCTACATGAATGCGGACAAAACACCCGGTAACGCTTGATTGTGTGACTAAGGAGCTATCAATCCCACATAGTTACAAAACTCCTTCATAAAAAATCCTACGGACTTACACATGCCTCTTCACTATATATAAAGCAGTGTTTGTATTCACGGACTACTTCTTCAATTTGAATTTATATAAGTCTTCTTGGGTTCTTTTAGTTATACTGTTGAAACATGTTGGCCGAATCTTTAATAAACAGTGGAGAATGACCTAAGTATTTTCATTTATTTGAAATTTCTCCATCAATGGATATTATTGTTTATAGTATAGTATATTTAGTGTGACCATTTATAATGTTTGTACTATATATTCTATTACATTAAAGATAACTAAAGCATGGCTTTTTTGGTTAGAAATAGCGGAAAATAGTAATATTGAAAAAATATAATTATTCTTGCCTAAAAGTTAAACAGTTTCCGCTAGTTTTCATCAAGTATTTACGAAACAACCATTTAAAAACATCGTCAAGTATCAAACTGTCAAATATTAAAATGCTGCAACAGTGAACGTCACCGAGTAAAAAGGCAACCGCCTTGATTTATAGTGTAAAGATGGTGTGTTGCGAGAAGTACTCTTCGTTCGAGATTTTTAAAAGTATTTTCCTGTTCTTGGATTTTTTGATAAACTTAAAGTATTTAAAAAATAGTGTTAACAACTCGCGGCCAAACTATGCCCTTTTTTATCATGTTTTTAATACCTCGCTGCACTCCTTATTTAAATCAGCGCTTGTAAAAAAGCACTATTTTAGCCACTAGTTGTGAAAACGACTATTTTCTTATTATTTCTGTAATTTAATCCATCATCCAAGCTTAAAACGTTTACTTTTTTAATGTACCTAGTCTGGAATTCAAAAAAATTTCGCCTGAACGTTTTTTATCAGCCTGAAAATGTGTTAAAAAATGGTACATTTAGTTCAATATACATTTGAAACATGTTTTTGTCAAGTTTTATCTAAGCAAACAACACAAATTATTACCCCCTTTCCCGAGATTTTCTTTGCAAATATTATTAATTACAGTGGTGGTCATAGAGGGTAGGGCATCTAGGTAACTCAATCTTTTCTTTTTAAATATTTCTTTAAGAAAACATATAGACGAATATTTTTGAAAAATTTTGAACTTAAATTTCCAAAAAAATTGAGTTAGTTTATTTTAAGAGATAATTTTGTAGAATATTCTAAAATTAATACTAGATCCGCTCAAGGATTCGCCCCTTTGCTTTAAAAATATATAGGTATTTTTTTGTACACACTCATCCAACTCAAGACCCACTAAACGACCCCCACAAAGCGGTAACTGCTCCTGTTAATAAGTAAGTAAGTAATCGTTTATTTAGCTTAAAGAACTAGTAATAATACAAGGGTTATATTATAAATTATAAAAAGTACATAATTAAGATAATATCCATTGATCAAAAATACAAAATGGTGATAAAGTTACTACTTTCACAATTGTCAAAGCTGGACAAATTAAGTCCCATAATAAGCATTATTTTTTACTTTTTTTACTTTACTAAACTTGTATTCATTCATTTAATTTTCTTAAATTAATGCCAATAAAATTATTTTGTTTGAAAACCAATTTTATACAAAAAAAGTTAAAATAAATTATGTTCTTACGTTTATTTATTGCATGCTACTCAAGTTTTTTTTTATCGTGAATCTCCAGGAACACAAATTATTTTATACTTTTTAGTCCGTTTTAAAAACGGAGAGCTTTATTAAAACTTATTTTTTATTTAATTAATTACTTTCTGCTTCTTAGTTTTTTTTTTTTTTGGTTTGGGAAATACTGAGTAAATTGAAATCTAAAAACTGCAGCTTTGGTTCAAAAGTTACGGATTTTTAAATATACCAGTCCCTCTCACCCCTTCAATCACCCCACACCCATCATCATAGCTTTTTTATCCATTATAAGGACATATTTAGTAAAGCTCAAATCTGAAAACTGCGTATTAATAGCATTATTGGTTCAAAATTTATGGATTTTTAAATATATCAACCCCTTACTACTCCCTAGAGCACACAACAATATCGTTTTTTTGTTATAAAATTAGAAAAAAACTTAGGGAAACTTAAATCTTAAGACTGCATATTCGTAGCAGCTATGATTTAAAAGTTATGATTTTTTTAATTTTTAAATAAATTAACCCCCACTCACCTTCTTAACTACCCCCCACCAACGCATTTTTTATTGTAATATTATAATGCGACTGCGACAAAGTTCTATCCACCATTTTCTTAATATAAAAATTATTTTGAGAATTACAAAGTTCCATCCTAATTTTCCCTCTTCTTCTTCTTCGAAATTAAGTCAATTTAAATTATTAGTTTAAAATATTTAAACAAAACAGATGGCATAGTTCTAGAGCACGATTTTTAAAAAATGCAATTGCCAAAAGTTGCAAGCCAGGTAGATAGAACCTTGTAATTCTAAGGTGACGATATGTGCGGAAAAATTTCTGCTTACGGGTGAAAGTTTTTTACGATTTCTTATATTGGTTGAAGAAGTTGAAGTCAAACCAAAGCACTTGTAAACTGGGTAAAGTTGTAGTGTGACATAATGATCTAAATCTACAAGCGGTCAAATTGACCCCCTGGCTTGAAACATGGTTATACTTAGGGGGCATAGCGTATTCCGTGCCGGACTTTTGATGAAGATTTTACGAAACCTGTTTTAATCGATTACTAATGGACCCACCAACACTGTCTACCGTTTTAACAGCCTCAAAAATACTGCAGCCAAAAAGTAGGGTTAGGGTGTCAATTTGTCAAATTAAATTTGGTACATATATTAGACTTTCGGCAACGTACCCTCGTGTGTCATAAAAAATTACATGTGGCCCCTACGGGGCAACAGGTGCCAAAATGTGTTTATAAACTATCTCTCATACCTTCCATACTAATGCTCCTGCACATCTGAATCTCAGGCAGTTGGTAGTCTAAGTACAAGTCTTTTATACCGAAAAATATTTCGTGGCTATTATATCAATTAAAAAATTATATTTCCCTTATCTTTCAGCCAATGTCAACAAAAATGCGCCACCAGTGGCAGTGCACTGTTTCTCAATTTTAAATACCTCCAACTTTGCCCCAGCCCCCAGGGGCATTTTCAAATTCCAGATAACACTCCATATGCAACTTATGAATTTGGTGTAACACATATGAAATTTAAAAATCTCAAACCCCAGGGGCGACCCCTAAATAGGCGTTAAAAATTTTAAATCTCGAACAATCTGTTCAAAATGTACTATACCAAATTCAAATCGTGCAATTACAAGTTCGAGTCAAAATACTTACATTTTAAGAGATATTTTTTACATCCAACTTTGCCCCAGCCCCTAGGGACTGTACGGGGGCAAGATTTTTACCATTTCTATATTCCGTGTGAATATGTGCATATATGGCCGAGTGTTTTCCCGAATATAAAAATGGTGAAAATTAGATAACGCCCCTTACAGCCCCTAGGGGTTATGATAAAGTTGGGGTTATTCAAAATTAAGAAATGGTCCACTGCGCCCCTAGTGGTGCGTTTTTGTTGACATGGGGTGAAAGATAAGTGAAATATAATTTTTTAATTGACTAAATTTTTAGCCCCTAGTCTAGGGGCCTTGCTGACAGCTATAAAAATAATTTCTGTACAATAGACTTGTAGGTAATGGTGTGAACTACCAACTAACTGAGATTCAGATGTGCAGGTGCGTAAGTAAGGAAGGTATGAGGGATATAACACATTTTGGCCCCTGTTGACCCCTAAGGGCCAAATATGTAATGTTTTATGACACACGAGGGTGTGTTGCTAAAAGGCCAAAATATGTGCCAAATTTCATTGCTCTAGCTCAAACCGTCTGAATTTAAGAAAAAAAATTGACACCCTAACCCTACATGTTGCAGTGTTGGTGGGTCCATTAGTAATCGATTAAAATAAGTAAAATCTTCATCAAAAGGCCCACGGAAGCTAAATTTTCTACGTATGCCCCCTAAGTATTATTTGTTTTTAACATTTCGCTCATTGACGGCCGCTTAAATGTAATTATTTTTGGATGTCGAGTTTTAAATATGCGGTGAGCCGGCAATCCTGCTGTCTGTCCGTGCTGAATACTGAGGAAATAACCGGCTAGGTAAAATATATTTTTAATTTTATTATCTTTGACATTGAACCAAGCGCTATACGTTGCAATGTATGTTGGTAGAGGTTAGTAACGTCGCAAATTTTCAATCGTATCGCGCACAACTCGCAAATTTAACTGTTCTATTTGTTTTGACAATTACCTTGTTTATACGGGTCTCTTAAACGATTTGAAAAACGATTTGAAGCATGTTTAAACCCTTGAAGAAAGCGAGTTTATTGAATAAAAGTATTCGAAACAATGTAGATCAAACGCCAATTTTATGCTGTTATGGAATATTGATTTTTTTTTAAAGCCAACACTCATCTGAATTTTAAAGTCACATAGTAAGAGATCCTGCAGTTTATAAGACGGTAAATTTAGAACATTGAACTACTAGAAGGAGTCTGGTCTGTCTGGTTACACTGGTTCTTTGAGTGCAACATCTACAGTGGGGAAAGGGGAGAAAGAAATCTGTGTTGCCAATTTTAATAACAAAATTATGCAGCAAAAAACTTATTAAATTTGGATTAAGTTTTGACGCTTATTTATTAATTAATTAATGAGGTTTAAGATATATGTTGAAAAAGCTAATTTACACAATATATAATACTCACAAGCTATTTAAAACTTTCGACATTTTTTCAAAATTTAACATGTGTTTTCCTTAAACATCTTCTTTTGTAGTCAACGTGGCGACATTGATTGTTTGTTGCAGTTTCTCAATTTTTCCTGGAATGTCATTATTGTTTTGAAAGTGAAAGTTTCAGCACTTGTCAATAGTGTTTTTTCAATATTTTTGTGAAAAGTTTGTGGCGAAAAATGGTTCCGAAGTGTATTATTATATGCATGTTGAAACAGAAGCCGGGTATTTCATTTCACAGGTAGGTTAAATTAAAATATTAACTAAATATTAGATTAGAATTCGTCATATTTGGCCATTCTTGGTAAACAAAGGCAGGAAATCTGTGTTGTCGGCTTGTCATTAATTTTATTGTGAATAAGGATTTCTATAGCACCTTTCTCTTATTTTTATAGTTGAACATCCTTGAATACATTTTTAGGTTTTTTTTTTATAGAAACATAGATTTTTATTGCTATATCTAGACCATTTAATTAAACGGAACTAAAAATTATCGAAAGTATTTAAAATAATATTAAAAACAGGGGAAAACGTATTAGGTTAACATGACAACAATGGGATGAAGATGTTGAACTCAAGCACCCTGCCCTAGGTCTGAAACAAAGCTCCTTCTAGTAGTTCAATGTTCTAAGACGGTAAACATTATTTAATTCTATCAGACACTTTGAAAAGCCGTTTTGTTTTCTGAAGAAAACGCAGAGGTTGCAGTAGGAGACGATAAACAATTGTCATCGTCTCCTGATGATGCTAACCTTGTTAGCGAAGCGCGCGTCGAGTGCAAAAAAGTGTAGTTTTGGTTTGTGGAATTGTTTATCGTCTCCTGATGATGCTAACCTTGTTAGCGAAACGCGCGTCGAGTGCAAAAAAGTGTAGTTTTGGTTTGTGGAAAACAATCATAACTTTGTTTTAGTGCAACCAAAGGTTCCAAATTCCCAACATAAACATAGCCATCATTAAGCTCAGTGGAGTAATCAGGTGAATACTGTATTCACCTGATGACGACTGCAAATACGTAACTAGTCGAAACGTTGTGAAAAAATTTAAAAATAAAGACAATGGAAGTTCGAAACCCTAGTTTCCTCCCTTATTATATCCTTGCAAAAGGTTTTAGTTTGTTAAATAAACAAAAATTAATGCGGCTTGGAAGCTGCAGTATTCTTGGCTACATGAGGAAATAAAATACTGTTTTTCTGCTTGCTGCATACTTTGTAAGAAATTATTCAAAATTGTTGGAACCTGAAATTTTGTGGAAGAATAAATCTACCTTATTTTTGAATTTGTTCATTCATTAAAATTAAAATATTTATTAATACAAATATAAAAAAAAAAATCTATTATGAAAATTTAAACATTGGAATTTGGCAAGTGGAAAAACCCTCTTACAGTTTAAATTTTCATATTAATTTTTTTTTTTATATATTTGTGTTAATAAATGTTTTAATTTTAATGAATGAACAAATTCAAAAATAAGGTGGATTTATTCTTTCACACAATTTCAGGTGTACCTACTTGGAATTCAATTTTTAAAATATATTTGCCATTTTAATTGTGACATCCACCTCAAGGAAAACTAAGGAAATGGGTGGGTAATA
Source organism: Oxystoma pomonae (assembly GCA_963921995.1). Lineage (NCBI taxonomy): Eukaryota > Metazoa > Arthropoda > Insecta > Coleoptera > Brentidae > Oxystoma > Oxystoma pomonae. The sequence continues at coordinate 74,138,881 of OY998171.1, forward strand.
GTTTACTTGAACGCCCGCCACCGTAGTTCGGGCAAACTTTAAATTTGAAAAAGACGCTTTCCGCACGCGTTAGGTACAACATTTTTCCTACAAGCTTGCGGTAAAGTGCACTTTACTGCACTCATTTGCATCTTTACTGCACTCATTTGCATGCTGAAAGTAGTACTTTACCGCACTCAGTGCGGTAAAGTTAACTTTATGGCACTTTACCATACTCCGTGCGGTAAGGTGACTACGTTTATTTCAGAAAAATTAAAATACAGATATTTATATTTCTTTTTTGATGCTTGTAGGTAAAATCGTGTACCTAACACATACGTAAAGTGTCTACCGCCCTTGTCGGCTTGACCGAACGAAGCTTTGCTGCGTAAAGTATCACTTTCCGCATTTGTTAGGTAAATAACTATTACGCACGGCGTGCGGTAATTTTTTATGCACGCTGTGTAGAAAAGTGGCACTTTCATCACGCTCGCAGGAAAATGTCATAAAATTGTCATAAAATTTTTAAAAAATTGTCATAAAATCAAATCAAAAGAAATAGTTTTTTCCCAGTGGCCATCCTGAAGCACATTTTCCCTTCTATAATCCCATCATATACTATTTATTGAGACTCGTATTTTTTGAAAACATGTTTGTTATCAACGGCAGTTTATTGCGGCGAGGCAAATGACCTGCCGAGTGCAAAACAAAATTTTGCTCAAAACATTGAACTCTCTGTTTTTATGCGGTTTTTGTTTACACAGGTTAAAACAATATTCAAGACTTAAAAAATAAAAATTACACATATCCATAGTCAAATAAATAAAAATATTAGCATCTAGTATAGTAAAATTGTCATAAATAATGTTATTGGATTGTTTATATGTTTTTGGGGATGGTCTAAAAGTAAGATCCCCAACTTTGTGTTTCCCCCACTACTCGGAAATCACCCGCCATTTATAGTAATGAATATTATCGATTTTCTGCCTATATCAGCAATAATTTTTGAGGTTTTTTAAAAGATTTTCTTGTTTTGCAGTGGCGTTCGCAGAAATCGCTACTGGTGGGTACTTGAGGTTCCTGGGGAAAATTTAACCTTTAGGGGTCAATTTTTAGTAACTTTGAGGGGGGGGGGAGCTTGAGCCCCTAAGCCTAGATTTGGGTGACTATAATACTAAAAAGACCATTGTTTGGGTATTTTCGCCACGTTTAAATAATTAAGCAATAATTTTATTGAAATTTTATTTATTTGTTAAAATGTATGAACGAAAAAAATAATTAGCATATGCATTACTTAAACCTAGTTATTTGCTGATATCGACGTTTGCTTCAGATATTATCGTGGCTTTGATCATGGACTGTTGGCTCCATACAGAAGATGCCTTGAGATTCTTAGACTTCTGTAGAAAGTATGCCAGGAGCACCTTTTCATCCGTAAAATTCTATGCATGCTGTTCAGCACACCATTTTCGGTAATCACGAAACTTTTTCTTGTAAACCTCGCGAGATTTTTGTGGAAGAAAGCTAGCGATGGCCTCTTCCGCGGCCTCTTCAATGTTCATTTTCAAAAAAAATGCTGTACGATTTTTCTGGACCCACCGTTTGGTGACGCCATTTGATAACAACAACTGACTATGGCACAGTAAATTTTGAGTGAATCCACCATGCCAACAACAATCAATGACAACTATCAGTAATACGAGCTGTCAATCTTGAAACTAGAGTACCGTTAAGTAATCTACTGTTAGGTTTGTGATTTTTTGTTTTTAGCTTCTCGCATTCTAAAGTGCATAAAATAGATTATAAACCTCGTGACTAAAGTGTATTTTAATCCCTTGGCGAATTGTAGCCCTCCCTACGGGCTATAACGGTAAAAATTTAACCATTTAAAATTCAAGTTTAAAAGTTTTGGCTATAAAATCGGCAAACCAAAGAAATTCGCATCTTAAGCAACGACCGTTTATTGGTTGTTGACCTCCAACTACTACCAGCCACTAAACCCAGAAAGAAAGCTCCGAGAGACCAACCCAAAAAGAATAAAAAAATGGAAGTCCCATAAAAAGGAAAAATAATAAGGCTACCTGCTCGTCCCCGTGACCCTAGCGTATGCTCGAAACATCGCTGATGCACGCAGTTTTTAGACAAACATTGTAGAGGAACTATAGGGTGGCCCAAGAAAACGCGACTTTTTTGACTGTCCATTTGATACCAAATTTTTAGGAAAAAAAAACTTTTGACCCTTCTGATTTTTTTATGTGTGCTGGTAAAAAACTTAACATTGGGTAAGAAGTAAGGAAGCTCTCCTGAATCGAATATAATATATATATATATATATATATATATACCATAATAAAAGCGATGGGCGCAAATTAAAAATTTTAACTTTAGGTATCGTATATCGATCACACCGACGATTCATCTAAGAAACAGTTGTATTAATTAAAGTTATTGTTTATTACTTTTATGGAATTAGGTATGTTAATTTATGGAATACTAAATTAAATAATATATTAAAAATAGAAAATCAAAATAAAAGTACCACTTCTACAAAATTTTGAAATAAATACATAATGAAATAAACTTTGGAGGACCCTCTGAGCACACTAGGTAAAAGACCTCGTCCAACGGCTGAAGGTCGGGAAGTGTACCCAAAACAGAGGCAGCGTTACCCCTCTGGATTGCAAGGCTTATTCTCTGCTTCAAAAAATTGTATTTTTTTATAGAAAAAGAAAGAAATGTTAACGTAGGCAAGAATTTTTAAAATACTCTTTCAATTTATAGGCACTAAAGCTCTCACCAAAGCCTTCACAATTCTGTTTAAATACGTTCTAATTCATACCGCACATGGCATATTCTGGATTAAACTGGGTTTTTTAATAAGTCCCTTCCAATATCTCCGCCCCTGGGAAGCAATTTTTATGTTCTTGAAATGGGACCATCTGTTTTTATTTAATAAGAATCTTATTCAGATTTGTGTAGCACTGGGTAACCGCAACCTCCCCTCTCCCTTTGGGTACGCTACTGTATATCCGGCAAAACTCGAAGTTGCTGAAAATCACGTAATCTGCTACAGAAACGTCAAAAACATAGAAAAACCAAGTCTCGTTTTATTTCTACCTTAAAAACCTTAGAAAAGAAGAAGTAAGGCTGGATCACTCTATAAAAAATGTCAAACTTACTTATAACATTTCTAAAAAAAGCGCCGCAGGCGAAAATTTTCCCAATGAGACTTTTTATATCTTTATTCTTTAGGTAGGTTATTGGTAAGTAAGTACTTAATTCCAGATAAGTGATTTTAATTCTCGCATAATGTTTTGTTGCAAAGCAAACTATTAATTTCTTCGTTTTCCTCGAAATACATAAGAACGACCCTTGAATTATACTAAAAAAATTTAAATTTGAAAAGTAACTACACAAAATATTATCTGATATTACAATATTCCAGAATGGAAAAACACTCACTAACCACAGTTGTCAATAATAGCTGAGTAGGTACTCGTTAAATAAAAGAAAGTTCAATTTTAAAATCATTCACTATAGAAACTGCAATTCGTTAAACCAATTTTTTATCCGAACCTTATTTCTTCAAACCCATTCAATAACAAATTCGAAATTTATAAACCCCGTTTTTAATCGAACCATTCCAGAATGGAAAAACACTCACTAACCACAGTTGTCAATAGTAGGTGAGTAGGTATTTTTGTTTTGTCTTGACGGACATACACGGTTTATCAGAATGTGCAAAATTAAACCTTTTAAATAAAAGAAAATTTAATTGTAAAATCATTCACTATAATTAATTCGTTAAACCAATTTTTTACCCGCATTTGTGCATTTGTCGCTTGCATTCCAGTTAAGAACAAATTTCTGATAAACAACGGGTCTTACGAATTCCGGTTTTGAAAAATAATGGTATGACAAATACCGGGTTTGAATAAAAATGGTTTTTACAAATTGCAGTTTTTATAGGGAATCGTTCTTACGATGAAAATTTTTATTAAATACGGTTTGATACATTCCTGGTTTGACAAACCGTAGGCGTTCGTCAAGGCCAACTTGACACAATAAGGGGGTTATATCTTACTCACCCTAGTGTTAACTTTGCAGCACTCTATCTCAGCTATTTTTTACTATACAGAAAAAGTGTTTTAAAAAAAGTTATAGAAAATTTTGATATCTACAATTTATATCTGAACACTTTTCTTCTCAAGTCTACACAAAGAGAAATATGGGCTAGTAATCAATCACATGTCACCACTTTCGGGAATCTTTTAGGCATAACTTTTTTGTTATAACACATACCATAAAAATTTTCGAATAAAACTTTAAAAAAATTATTTTTTTAGCCAACAAAAAAAACCGTTTTAAAATCGTCCAAAAGTCCAACACAAAATCCAAGATGGCGGCGAACCTAGAGGGAAATTTTGTTGGAAAAATGTGGTTTTAGGTTTATGGCATGATCCCCTATTAGCCCTGAAAAGTGTGGCTGTGTAGTAAATATAACCCTAACGGTGGGATTTACTAAAAGGGTTTAGTCTATTTTAGAACGGTCCTAAGTTTAACTGAAATTTCTGGTTTTAAGCACTTTAAACCAACCATCCTTGAGTTTTGGACATAATTTGATTTATAAAAAGAATTTTAATAAATTTGTTTATTGAATAATCATCTTAACACAATCTTTTGTTGGATTTAAGAGGAAAGTTTCAGTTTAGAAAAAAAGAAAATTAAAAAATTTAAACCCACGCGGGGTTTAAATAGTAAACACTATGTCGAACAAATTAAAATTGGGGTTATATGTCACTCTAATTAAAACTTACCCTTGCTAATTAATTTTTCCAATTAATACCTGATGTCACACAAAGATTTAGATGGGTAATAATAAAATAAGGAGTAGATTAATTTTGTATTTATTTAAAAGGTGTCACTGTCGAAATGTCAGTTTAATAATAGCGCTGCGTTCAATCACAAACAGCGAGTTCGGATCTTTTCCCTCTGCTTGCACCTTGGTTTCCACCAACCTCTACTGATGAAAGCTACAGCTTTAAAATGAGTGGGCTTTAAGTAAGGAAAGTTTTCTTGACAAGTTTTCAATGTTTTAATTTCAGTTTGTAAATAAATTAATATAGTTGTTTTGTGTTTTTTTGTTTGATATATTTTTCGTGCATACTTCACTTATGTTTGTTTTGCCTCGTAGTAAAAAAGGAAAGATACACAAATAATTTTCATTCAAATATACCATACCATTATACATGGTGTTGCATTTTTTTTGTTCTCCAGTATAGTTTCAACATAGTAAATTTTTTATAATTATATTTTTTTCTTTTTTAATACCTACTTTTAATATTTTTATTTTTTATTATTGTAAAAAGTGAATGAGAAAAATAAATGAGTATATAAAAAATACAAAAAATAAAACACAAAACGTAATACATCATTTTAAAGGGAATTTTAGGCTGATTTTAAAAATCAAATAACAAAAGGATCATTGTATAAGACAAATACTAACTTTGTGTTATATCTGAAAAACTAAAAGTAACCTATGTAATTTAGTTTGACGGTAAAATTCTGGACACCCTGTACAACAGTAGGGACTTGCTCTATCCAATGTTCGATAAGCATGAGACCACTGTTCCATTAATTCTGAGATGACAGTATAATGCACGTCTGATGATGATATAAGCATTGCAAAACGGAAAAAAAAGTCTCAAGCGTTCAATTCCACCAAAATTACACCTGGTTTAAATTCTTACATAATTTCAAACGTAATAAAATGGTGTATAGCAGACTAGTCGACCTTGAGACGTACCAGTATTTTCGCAAACTCAGGGTCTATGCACTCTTTTGCAGTTGGTCAATGCCTCTTATACGTACGTCACGTGGTTGTTCTACTCAAATTAGATAAGGATCTAAAGCCATAGTTACACTGCACGGTAATTACCCTTCAACTACGTATTTCTCTCTCAAATTCAATGAGATTGAAACGCTGAGAAAGCAAGATTTATATTATAGATCAATGATTTCCTCATTAAAGATCATAAAAAATAACACATAAAACATTATCACTGAGATTTACTAAGATCTAAAATAGTACCCCCCACAGGTCTAGATATTTACACCTGTGGGGGGTACTAAATTTTAAAACCAATTTTCATAAAAGACTCACCCATATCGAAAAGACACAAAGTTATTGATTATTTGATATTGCTATTGCAAAATACCACTAAAAAACTGCTTTTTTTCTCAGTATAAACCATATTTTAGGAGAAAATGCCCTAAAACTTATTTTTTTTTGACAGGTTTCAAAATGGCAAATGGTGAATACTCCAAAAATTTGGCACATAATAGCTTCATTATTTGTGTTTGAAGTTATAAAGTTGGTGATTTTTTAGACCACCTCAGGGGGGTGGTTTAAATTTATAGCCCCCAGAAAGGATTGTTTTGTGGCATTTGGTAATAAGTTCGTTAATAATTTCCCTAAGTAACCGTTTTTACAAGAATTAATTTACCTTATTTAATATTCCAAGTTGTTCATTACCCAATAAAACACCTCCTATTTTGTCCAGAAAAACGTCATATTTTGAACCCGTTTTCAGCACAAAAAATATATTTATGAGGGCACTACGAGGCAAAACAAACATAAGTGAAGGTCAATGATTATAATTATGCACGAAAAATATACCAAACAAAAAAACCCAAAACAACTTTATTAATTTATTTACAAACTGAAACTAAAACATTGAGGTTATCTAAAAGCTCAGTCAAAAAAACTTTCCTTACTCATTTCAAAGCTGCAGCTTTCATCAGTAGAGGTTGGTGCAAGCCACGGTGCAAGCAGAGGTAAAAGATCCGAACCGCTGTTTGAGATTGAACGCAGCGCTAATATTTTTAAACTGACATTTCGACAGTGACAGAAATGTTAAAAAAAACTTGCATTTAAGTTTTTTAATACATTTCATAAATAAAAACACATTTTAAATAAATAAAAAATCAATTTAATCATTATTTTAGTATTACCCATCTAAATAGTTGTGTGACATCAAGTATTAATTGGAAAAATGAATTAACAAGGATGAGTTTAAATGAGAATGACATATAGCCCCAATGTTAATTTATTCTACAGAGTGTTTACTATTTAAACCCCGCGTGGGTTTAAATTGTTTAATTTTCTTTTCTTCTAAAAATATGATTATTAAATAATCAAATTTATCAAAATTCTTCTTATAAATCAAACTATGTCCAAAACTCAAGGAGGGTAAACTTAGGACCATTCTAAAATAGACTAAATCTTTTTAATAAATCCCAACGTATAATAAGTTTTCATGATCTATGCTCATATAAATTTATGATATTTTAAAAGTTTTTGGATGCTCAAAAAAAAACTAGTTTTAGGTGGTAATGTTTATTTTAAAGGTCGTTGCCTAAAGATAGAATAAGATTTTAAAAGAGGAGTTAAGCTATTATAGAAACCAATAAAATATTATGAGCCTGTCAGGTTATAAAATCCCCTAGAAAACTCAATAAAGTTGTGGTTATATTATATTATTGTTAAATTATTTTTAAAGGTTATGTCTAGTGTTTATATTCTTTTTAAATTTGCCGCGCGCTATTAGGTTGGTAATACAGTTGGTAACACTGCTTACAGTTTAAATACCTACTTTAAATTTCATTGGCTAGGAAAAGGTTCTAGATTTCTTGTTCTAGAATAATGAGGAATAATTGTGAATATTCTGGAGAGGAGAGTAAATCATAGAGAGATTCTAGATCTGAACATTAAAGAGTTAACTTCAACTAATGTCTTTTAATTTTTCCCTTTTTCCCCACCTGTAACGCGCTCTTTTCAAGCCTAAAAAGCCAACCAAAGATTCTTTGGTTGATCTTAAAATCTGCTGAAAGTCCGATAGAAAATGTGTTTATGCAAACTCATAATATATTATAAAAAACAAGGTTGTTATCATAGAAATCCATAAAGTTTGATGAGTCTCTTTGATTATAAAATATCGTGGGAAACAGTGCTTGTATAAACCCATAAAATATTTGAAAATAAAATGTTAGTGCTATAACATTTTATACATATGTATAAGTCTGTCTGTCTGATTATAGGATCTGGTAAAAAATAGATATATGAAACCACATGAAATTTTACCAAAAGCAAAACTTTACCTTACAAAAGCGTATAAACCTTATCAAAAATGATAAAAATCATCTGTGTTTTTTATGAGATTTAATACGTTTTTTTTTTTTGGAAAAAAGGAAGTTTTAGAAATAATATAATCCAGATTGGATAACGAATTTATTATATATCTAGTGCGGAAAAATTTTAAATCATATTTTGTGCTTGAGTTTAGAAAACGGCAGCGAGTTCAGGCGTGTTTGATCAGTTTTGATCTATGCTCGGTGTAGGAATAATATATTCCAGATTGGATAATGAATTTATTTTATATCAAGGGCGGCAAAATTTTATATCATATTTTGTGAGGTAATAGATGGCAGGCAACGAAAATGACAATTGGTTGAGTTGAGAAAACGGCGAGTACAGGCCGGTTTGACCAATTTTGATCTATGCTCGGTGGGTGTCGCGCCCGCAGCATCTTAAACATGTTTTAAGCCTATTAGCGCCAAAAATTTTGTGTTAAAAATTTTGATAACATTCTTACCGACTGTAGCAATACGTAGGCAAATTTAACCAACCAAAGAAATCCACGCGGGGTTTTCGTCGCGATAAAACGGCTTGAACTACATCCATAAATAAACCACGTGAGCAAAACCAGTACTGCTACAAAATCTCGTAAGTAAGTCAGTAAACAGGCCTTGGAGACAAAGGCCCTCGACCTTTGCCAGTTTCTTTTCTTCGCCTTTTCTCCATCTCCTCATCTCAAAGAGTCTATTCGACCAGCTTGTCAGCATTAAGAGTAAATTCTTTACTGCAGTCTCGGAACGAACGTGGTGTCACGGAAAGGTAATCGACAGCACGCGATTGATTCTAATTTTTTACATGGTTTGTTCTGTATCTCTTGATTGGCCTATGGGTTTGTTTCTCCCACAGAGTCACCCTGGAGCGGTATTCTTGACATCCGTGGCCTTGAGTTGAAATAAAGAACCCCACTCACTTAGTATTAGACACTTTCAGTGGAGATCTAAAATAGTACCCCCCCTCCACAGATCTAAATATTTACACCTGTGGGGGGTACTAAATTTTAAAACCAATTTTCAAAAAACACTTACCCATACAGAAAAGACACAAAGTTATTGATTATTTTGTATTGTTACCACTGAACAACTGCTTTTTTTTCTCAAAATACACCATATTATACAGACCGCTTCAAGCTACTGCGAACATAGGGCGGAAGAAGTCTAATTTGCCAGTGTACGTACATGCAGAGACACCGCACGCCTATCAGTGAAGCAACCAATACTCAGGCTTGCGATCACCACTTGCATGACTTTCCTTTGGTATTTAGTACGCCTCTAACCACGGTGCTGTGGAGCGTAGTCAATGAAACCGGAATTTGGTCAATAAATACGCAAATTTTTATAACGTAATTTTCTTATTTTTTGTCACTGATAAATAAAAATTAGAGCGTTTTATTGTCAACTGCTCAGATTTATCAGTGACGACGTGTTACAATGAAAATAATAAGGAGAAACAAAATAAAAGCAAGTTCTCAAAATAAAATAATACATTCTAAAAACCAAAAAGATTCTCCCAGTCAAAAAAAAATTAAAGCAAATGTTCGAAAAGTCCTCCTTGCTCGGCTAGACAATATCTGAGCCTATTATAAAAACCCCTTTTAACGTTTCCAAGCATGTTAGGGGTGATAGTTTGAAAAGCTTCTTCAATTTTAATCCGAAGTTCTTCCAAATTATTAGCCCTTTCATGCCCGTAAACTTTATTTTTGATATAACTCCACAGATAGAAGTCATTAGGAGCAAGATCGGGTGATCGAGCTGGCCATAAAATAGTTCCCCGTGTACTTATAACCCGATTAGGAAATACATTATCAAGATATTCCCTAACAAGGCCAACATTGTGAGCGGGACAACCATCTTGTTGAAACCATGTTTCACCAAATCTCACACCTAACAACTGCCTAGCAGTTGGAATAATATGCTGCTGCAGTAGATCCAAGTATCTAGGACCATTCAAATTGCCGTTAATAAAAAATGGCCCAATTACGTGTTCCCCTACAATACCCCCCCAAACATTTAGTTTTTGGAGATACTGTGTTCTTACGTCAAAATACAAATGCAAATTTTCCCTCGACCAATATCGAACGTGTGTTGGGTTATGACAATTCAATAATGGAAAAGTACTTTCATCTGTGAAAAGAATAGATCTCAGAAAGTTTTCATCACGATTAGCCCTTTCCATCATTGTTTCGCAAAATTCCATACGACGATAGTTGTCCTCAGGAAAAATTTGATGCGTTTTTGATGCTTTGTAAGAATGATAACCATTCTTTTTGAGAACACGTAAGACAGTGGCTGAAGACGTATCAACTGCTTCGGCAATTTGGTGGCTAGTTAACTTTCGATTTTCCTCCACTGCAGCGCAAATCATCACATCTCGTACTTCCTGCTCGTCATTCAAAACAGTGGGTTTTTTATGGTTTCTTGGCGCTACACAACCAAACTTTTCAAAATTCTGCACAAACCTATAAATCGTGGATAAACTAGGTTCTGGGCGATTTACAAAATTCTCCAAAAAAAGTTCTTGAATAAGTCTCAATGGTCTGCCTTGATAGTACCATTTGACCATCTGCACTTTTTCGGCAACTTCGTAGACATCCATTTTTAGTTTTAAAAATGTATTATTTCAATTAAGAACTTACCAATCTGTTTCTCGAGCAAGGCAGAAATAAAACAAAATAATAAAAACAAAATGAATTTCCAAAAGATAACACTGCAGCGTGCTTCGAATCCACCTCGGTCGTACGGCACAGAGAGTAAATTGGACTTGATTCCCCCTATGTTCGCAGTAGCTTGAAGCGGTCTGTAGAAGAAAATGTCCTAAAACTAATTTTTTTTTGAAAGGTTTCAAAATAGCAAATGGCGAAAAACGCCATATTTTGAACACGTTTTCACCGCACAAAATATATTTATGAGGGCACTACGAGGCAAAACAAACATAAGTAAAGGTCACTGATTATGCACGAAATATATACCAAACAAAAAACCCAAAACAACTATATTAACTTATTTACAAATTGAATTTAAAACATTGAGGTTATCTAAAGGCGCATTTACATAGACAAACTTTCCTTTGATGTGGAAATGCCGACAAACATTTACACGAGCCTCTTGAGCAAAATGCTCAAAGAAATGTTCGAGCAAAATCTCGTACAAAAAAACACACGTAAATTTTGGAGAGAATCTTGAGCAAAATTTGTTTGAAGAATTGGGGCTATAAAAATTTCTTTACAAATTTAAAATATATATTGTTATCGGAATTCATTGAACTTAACTCAAAATAGAAAAACAAAGTTTTGAAATAAGGTACTTTTAATCAAGTGCAATCACATTTTACCTCATAAGCAACTTCGATTGATCTGATTTTTATAGGGGATATGCCAGTATACTTGTAACTTTTTTGGGGTTGCAAAAAAAAATAATAATTGGCACTTATTTATTGCTGTTGCCTGTAAAATGTAATGATAAAAATTTACGTTTAAAAGAATATCCCTTTATTTTACTTCCTAGTTTAGTCTTTTACAATAATAATTAAGTCAAATTAAAAAACCTATATACATTTTATTAAATCTCAAATATATGAACAAAAGCACGTTCGGTTTAAATAATACCCGTTTATTACCCACTTTTACAACCCTACGAACCCGACCCTTGTCTAAAAAATATAATTTAGCAGTAATTTAGTAGACTGTGTCGCCGATCTATCATCCCGAGTTTTGGATTTCGCAGGTAGTAGGCCGGACACTCTTTTGAATCGCAATGTTGCCCTTTGCATATTGTTGGTTCAGTGTCAGTAATCGACCTTGATTATTACATTAAATTGACAATAAATATCTATATCTTCAGCATTTTGCTTTTTTAAGCAACCCTTGGGACCTTAAACTAAATAGGTAAATCTGGTGTGAGGAATTAAAAAACAACAATAAAAGCTAAAGGTAAAGTAAAGCTACAAAAATCCCCCTCCCCACCACTCCTCATAGTCGTAAGGCGCGGATTACCGCTTAAAAGTGCAATTTTTAAGTTTTTTGTCGATATTTGAAAAACTCAAAATTTTTTTGGAAAAGAATAATTTTCCTGGGTTTTTTTTTTGGCTTTAGGAGAAAAACCCTTGGAAATAAAAAAAAAACTCGCAAGAAAATCCCAAAAAAAAACCACGGGCAAAAAAATCCGGGAAAAACCCTAAGAAAAAAATATTATAAGTAACCCTAATCCATGTGACAAAACTGATAGTAGAGGCAATAATAATGTTTCGCTTGCCGTCGGCTTTTTTTCATAAAAATTTTAAATAAAAGTTGGTGTTCCATTTTTTTTAAAGAATTGAGATCACTGATCATTGATGTGAAATTTTATTTATTCTCATCTTTAAAAATATGTTTCCAAAATAGATAGCAATAATTTGCTCAAAAATTTACCCGAACAAAATGTTCAAAGAAAAGCTCACAAAAATGTTCACGCAAAAAATTTTAGATATTTTGCACGAGCTTTTATTTAAGCATGTTCGTCTGTGTAATTGCGCCTTAAAAGCTCAGTCAAGAAAATTTTCCTTACTCAAAGCCCACTCATTTTAAAGCTGTAACTTTCATCAGTTGAGGTTGGTGCAAGCAGAGGTAAAAGATCCGAACTCGCTGTTTGTGATTGAACGCAACGCTAATATTTTTAAACTGACATTTCGACAGTGACAGAAATGTAAAAAAAACTTGCATTTAAGTTTCTTAATACATTTCATAAATAAAAACACCTTTTAAATAAATACAAAATTAATCTACTCCCTATTTTATTATTACTCATCTAAATCGTTGTGTGACATCAAAGACGTATTTTCGCGACCGATGATTTCGAAACCCCTTCACGGTTCAAAACATTTCAAAGGATTTCGAAAGCGCCTCGACCGCCGTTTCGAACACGGTTCAATATGGCGGTACTTGTCAATTTTTAGCAATAATGAAAATAGGCCACTTGTGGATCTAGGACATCCATTTCGAAAAATCACAAAAAAACTTCCAAGTCCAAAAAAGAGAGAAGCCACACAAACACAACTGATTAATGTCATTCAGTAATTGTCATTTTGGCGATCAGTGGCGATGGTTCGAAACGGTGACGTATGTTTTCAAAATGTGCTTTCGAAAACATCCGTCGCGAAAAGACGTCTCAAGTATTAATTGGAAAAATTAATTATCAAGGATAAGTTTTAATTAGAGTGACATACAGGGTTCCTAAGCAAATCCTTAGGGGGCCAAGCAGCCGTGTATAAGACGCAGACAAACGGAAAAGCACATTCGGCAGAAAAGGATGGGCATGGGGCGATGTTGTCACTACATCTTACACGTAGTAAATCCATTCCAGGTTGTTGTTTTCAAATGTTTTCCATTTTCATACCTTTAGGACTGGAATAAAATATGTTTTTGCTCGACTTTAATACCAAACTGATGAAAGATATCGTAAAAAAAAAATATTTTTCCGCTTTTCATTTTGTAACCATTGTCCTTACGCACTGTTTACAGGCTGGGGACTGAGATACATGCAAATGCCTAACCTAAAGCTTTCATACACGGCCGGAGAAATCGACTGAGGTATTTCCGTAGAAACTTTATCAAGCAAATAGGACGGGTTGACGCCTTCGAACGTCCAACCCGGGTTTTGCACTTTGATTCGAAATCAAAAAGGAGGAACATTCAGATGTGGGGCCGTGCACAAACTACGTAACGGTGATTTTACCAATTTTTGACCCCCCCCCTTTTTTCTTAAAAATTATAATCTTTAGACCTATTTCTTTGCGTTTCCGAAATTACGTAATTTTTGAAAAAAAATTGTAAGCGGCGCCATTTTTATTTCGTGCTTTGTTTTTCTAACATTTTTGCGTTCGGCTAATTTAATTGAAAAATTTTTGCCTGCGGCGCCCTTTATCTTCTCACTCGAAACCAAGATCCCCCGTTTTAGGAAAACTGATCCCGTCTCTGTTTCTAAATTTTTTCGAATAAAAGTAGAGTATGACCATGGGGGAAATAATTTTTTTCTACGGTATGACGAAAATTTTGAGAAAGTTGAAGAAAAAAATAAAAAAAGTGGCAGAGCTCAAGTTTTTCGTAAAAAAAACGTTTTTTTGTAAAGAAACAGAGCAAAATAAATATTTTCACCCCTTTTTGGGTATTACAAATATTGGCAGCCCCTTATTTTTCGCTTTTACCCTCCTGCTAGTTTTGAAGAATTGGTTCGCTACATGTTTCAAGATCATGTCATAAAACACCTCGAAAATATCAAATGTAGTGTAGGGCCAGCTTTATTTAAATTCAATAATATCGCAAGCAAAAAGCTCTGCTAGTGCTAGCTGCATGGTTTGTCCGTTTCCGGATAGATGTCACTAGTAGAACAGAATGGAAAGAAATTTTATTAAAAGCGAAGATATTTCTTTCTAATGTTAACAACCTCACGAGTTTATCGCTCAGTATCGTAAATAATGGACCGTGCCGCCTCCTTTAAGCAAGAAAAAGCTGTGGTTTGGACCTGAAAACATCTAATTTTTAATTAGTTTTTCCTCGATCATCTCATGGTGTGGCCGCCATCTAGCGGAATTTGCAGACATCTTGTCAACGGTTATTATTGCACTATGATTTATGCTCACAATGAAAGAGTGGCGACAATTTTTTCTCATGAAAGCAGTCCGGAGATAATAACAAACTGGCACCATTGCTCAATATACCTGTTTCTTTTGTGCGCGCAGAACTTTCTATGCCATTTCTGTTTGATTTATTGAAATCCTATCCCTAAGGAAAATCTTAGGAACCCTGTATAACTCCAATGTTAACTTATTCTACAGAGTGTTTACTATTTAAACCCCGGGTGGGCTAACGTACGTTTTAACGCTTTACGTAGTGCCGAAAAAAAATAGCTTAAGTTGATGCATGGTACGTTACCGTGAATGTGTCAGTTGTCAACTAGAACCGATTCACAGTTTTACTTCTTGCCGCTAGCTTCTATTTCTCTCTTTGTCCAAAAGAGTGAGAAAGGAATAGAAATGAGAGGAGGAGCGGATCATATATAAAAACTGCTTTAAAGTTGGAAAACAATTATATATACTGGAGAAAAAAAAAATGCCACACCATGGATAATTATTTGAATGAAAATTATTTTTGTGTATACCTTATCTCAAAAGAAATATTTGATACATTTTTTTGTCCTCTAATCTTTCCTTTTTTCACAGATTTTTTCTATTCATTTTCAAAAACAACCAACACATAAAAGACCTTTTCTGAAAATTTTAAATAATGTTTCTCGTAGTTTTTGGTCTTTTTGGATTGCTTACAGTTTACTTAAAAAATAAAAATGCCAAGAGTTCTCGGTCGCCAACAATTTCATCATTTAAACGACTTCGAGAAAGGACGCATAGGGGGCATGAAAGAGGATGTGTTAAGAGTTTGGAGAGGTGGTCCAATGATGAGACTTATTGACTTCGTGCGGGTTCTGGACGCCCTAGCTTATTACAAGGTCGTAAATTACGGCATCTCAGACTTCTTGCTCTCAGAAATCAACGATAAGATATGTTCTAGTTGCAGCTACAGGACGAGTGTTTTCAAGGATGACAGTTAATCGAAGATTGCTTGGGGCTGAGGGCTTACCGTAGGCTTTTGGTGCTACCTTTAACCCCACAACATAAGGCTCGCCGCTTGGAGTGGTGCAGAGCTCGGCAAAACTGGAATGACGAATGGAATACCATAAGCTTCGACGAATCTAGGTTTTGTTTAGGCAGCCATGATGGACGCATGAGGGTTAGGCGATTTCGAGGTGAGAGACGAAATGTAGACTTTGTTGTTGAACGTGATACAGCAAGACAGCAAAGTATCATGGTATGGGGTGCTATATGTTTAGGAAGCAGATAACCTCTGGTCCTCATTAGTGGCAATCTGACTGCTCGGCGATATATCGATAAAATGCTGCAGCCAGTTTTACATCCCTACCTACAAACTATCCCAAATGCGATCTTTGGAATGGCCAGCAAGATCGCCTGACTTGTCGCCTATCGAACACGTATGGCATACGATAGAGCGCAATCTTAGTCGATTATCACGTCCCTCTGGAAACTTAGGCATACCGTAAGGGGGATTTGGATGAGTGTTCCTCAATATCATATAGACCATCTTATTTTGTCAATGCCCAATAGAACAAACGAGTGCATGGAGGAGGCACTCATTATTAATTTTTTGATGATTATCATGGAGGAATCTTTTTGGAAATGTAATCAATTACTAAGAGCATCCTAATGTATTATTATATAAATAAATTACTTTAAAAATATTTGTCCTTTCTGGTGTGCATTTTTTTTGTTCTCCAGTATATATCCAAAAATACTGCTTTTTTGAGGGATGATTTGAGGATAAAGAATAAAATCTACCTATACTTGTTTTACCTCAAATTAAAGATGTAATGTAACTATATTGGCAAAAAACTGAAAAGTTTTAGTCTTAGGGGGTGATTTTGCCCCGCCTGCATGGGTTGGAGGGTGGGCTTTCTTCCTAAAATAATTGTTGTTAATATACACGGTGTTTCACAACAGAAACTATTAGAGAAAATATATAAAAACACGAGTACGCCGCGCCGTTTTCAAAAGCCTCTTCAAAAATGTTTCAGTTAGGGAGCATTTTTCCAAGAAATGACTGTACCACTAAAATTACTCAAATGATTCGTTGATGTATGATACATGTGAAGTGACAACCCCTAATCGCTGAATATCCTAATAACTAAATAAAAAGGTCAAATAATGACATACCTCTATTAATAATGTAAGAGTACAAAGGAATAAGTTCGGTAAGCTTTTGCGGCAGGTTGTTGTGCTTTCTGTGGTAAGATAGGTAGAGATAAGAGCGGGGCGGACAACGCACTTGCTTGCTTGATTCTTGTTTCTTGTTAGGTAGATTTATTGATAAACTTCAATGTGCAGTCAAAAGCAGACAAAATGTTTTAGCACATATGGGAAAACTTGTGAACAAATTGAAGCGAAATCACTTGTCATTTCAAACACCCACCAGTATTAGGAATTACGTCTTTCATTTGTAAAATCATACAAAGTATATTGCTTCTTTCATAAAACGCCCGAAAAAAAGTTGTAGCTCATTACACTATGTTAATTAAGTCTTTCTCTTTGTTTCAGGTGCCACAGGAGTGCTACAAGATCCCTGCTCCTCTAGAACACGTATACCTCCCCAGTTTCTTGGTATTTTTGTAAAAATTATTTAAAGTTTTTCGTCAGATGCAACCCGTAGAACCGAACTTGTGTTTTTTTCGTCACGGGTTCGATTTTAAGGGTACCCTCTTTCGAAAAGTACTTTTCGGGCGACACGCAAGATTTTTAAATAAGTTTCGAATGGATCGTCCAGATATATTGTAGGAGTGTGGACTATACTATTGACGAAAGCAAAGTCGACGTCCCAGGATTTCTCAAATAAAAAAAAAAAATTCTATTGGCCCACGCATGGATGAGGCTCACATTCTGTAAAAATTCCGATACAGCCAATTTGTGCCCCCACTTGCAAACAAGATCGACGTGTTTTGGGAATTGTTTCAATTTCTATCAATTTTTTTGATAAAATTCAGTTAAACCCTGTATATCTTAATATCTACCCCGTTCAAAACAGCTGATATTAACTGGTTTGGAGAGTGGTGGAAATCACGTCGGTTAACCTCTTATCATAAGGGGCCCAAATATTTTCAATGCTAAATTTTGTAGCTATTTTGTTGCGGTTAAATTAATTTTGTAGCTGTAGCCGTTTTCGAGAAAACTCGACCCCCTAGCTTAACCGTTAAACTGAGGGGCCACCCCATAACGTCAGTTCTGCTAAAGTTCAAATAAACAACACATTTTGTAGCTCAGCTTGTCATCACATATCAAAAGTTTTCAAAATATTCCTAATTTGTTTTTTTTCTTTAAATATATAGGCCAAAAAATGTACTATGTGATATATTTTTCTTATTTAACAGGGGCCCCACACTTTAATGGTTGCTGTATAGAGCACAGTTTTGGCTCTCATCTGACGTATTAAAACATTTTGTAGATGTTGCCGTTTACGAGATATTTTTATTGGATCGTGGTATCGGACGCACATTTCATTACGATCTAATGGACATAGAGAAAGTAATAGCTACGCGAGAGTGATCGATACTGTGTTATACTTGGGGAACATTGTTTGACAGCGACACGAGCGCAGCCGGTGGCTACAGGAACGAACTACTTGTACAGCCAGACGCATAATAAAACACATACAGATCGCTTCAAGCTACTGCGAACATAGGGCGGAAGATTGCCAGTGTACGTACATGCAGAGACACCGCACGCATGTGGAGTGTAGTCATTGAAACCGGAATTTGGTCAATAAATACGCAAATTTTTATAACGTAATTTTCTTATTTTTTGTCACTGATAAATAAGAGCGTTTTATTGTCAACTGCTCAGATTTATCAGTGACGACGTGTTACAATGAAAATAATAAGGAGAAACAAAATAAAAGCAAGTTCTCAAAATAAAATAATACATTCTAAAAACCAAAAAGATTCTCCCAGTCAAAAAAAAATTAAAGCAAATGTTCAAAAAGTCCTCCTTGCTCGGCTAGACAATATCCGAGCCTACTATAAAAACCCATTCTAACGTTTCCAAGCATGTTAGGGGTGATAATTTGAAAAGCTTCTTCAAAAACAGATAGAAGTCATTAGGAGCAAGATCGGGAGATCGAGCTGGCCATAAAATAGTTCCCCGTGTACTTATAACCCGATTAGGAAATACATTATCAAGATATTCCCTAACAAGGCCAACATTGTGAGCGGAACAACCATCTTGTTGAAACCATGTTTCACCAAATCTTACACCTAACAACTGCCTAGCAGTTGGAATAATGTGCTGCTGCAGTAGATCCAAGTATCTAGGACCATTCAAATTGCAATTGCCGTTAATAAAAAATGGCCCAATTACGTGTTCCCCTATAATACCCCCCCCCCAAACATTTAGTTTTTGGGGATACTGTGTTCTTACGTCAAAATACAAATGCAAATTTTCCCTAGACCAATATCGAACGTGTGTTGGGTTATGACGATTTGACCATTTGACCATCTGCACTTTTTCGGCAACTTCGTAGAGATCCATTTTTGGTTTTAAAAATGCATTATTTCAATTAAGAACTTACCCATCTGTTTCTCGAGCAAGGCAGAAATAAAACAAAATAATAAAAACAAAATGAATAACACTGCAGCGTGCTTCGAATCCACCTCGGTCGTACGGCACGGAGAGTAAATTGGACTTGATTCCCCCTATGTTCGCAGTAGCTTGAAGCGGTCTGTATATTCTTTTGTTTTTACAGATACTTATTAAAAAAGCAATGCATTCGCGAAAGGTTTTGACTCTATACAAACCTTAATTTTGTACTGTTCCATGCAGCTAAAAAACTTTCTTTTGCTTACAAAAAGTTTTTTGTTGAGGAATATTATCAAATACTAAAGGTAACAATTAATTGGGAAAAAATTCCAGTATAAAAGTCTTACAGATTTTATAAATGTTTTAACCTATATCCCTTTTTTTTTTGTTGTATGTTAACCTATTATCTTCTTGCTTAAATCATCACAATATTTTCTTCAGGTATTTGGTTCACTCATTTTTGAAAATCTAAAAAACCCGCTTCCCAGGCTTGACAGACTTTTACAAGCGGTGGCAAAAACCGGCAGGTACAAAATTAACATTGCGTGAAATATATTTCGACATTGAAAAATGTTCTGTCTTTCTTTTATGATCATATAGTAAGAGATGGACGGGGCAAGCTAGGTGTTTACTTAACACAAACATTACTTTCACTCCCCGCCGCAATGCGCTATGCGCTACAGGAACGTAGTTCCTGCGCGGCCCTATCTTTCTGTTAGTCTCCGTAAGTTATTATGTTGTCTCTGCTAATGGATACTCCAGAAACCTACGGGCCTGTTTCATCCCTGTTAGGAATCATCAGGGTAACATATGAGTGTACCTGGCGTATGAAGCATAACATAAACCTGATGATTCCTAACAAGGATGAAACAGGCCTGTAGGTTTAATTTCGTAATGCATTGAAAAGCACAATTTCGTCGGATGCTACGAACCTTTCTTTTTACTTTTCTTATATTTTTATTTTATTTTAATGGGCAAAATATATAGGCCAAATGTGCTATTTGATATATTTTTCCCAACCCAACCCTAGGGATATTTGAAAAACTTGTAATAGATGATCCCCTTGAACAAGCTGTGCTATAAAATTTGGTGTTAATTTGAACTTTCTAGCTTTAGCAGAATTAAAGTTATGGGGTGGCCCCTCCGCTGAACGGTACAAAATTAATTTAACCGTAACAAAATAGCTACAAAATGCAGATTTGAAAATATTGGGCCCCTTATGATGGTCCCCTCAGGTTAACCGACGTGTAGAAATCTAACTAATAAAATAAAATATTGTGCTGATTCTGGTTTTCGTAGGAAGTGATCGTGAAACATAACCTCAATCACCCACTGAACAAAACCAGCTTTGAAATTAATTTTTAAATGCAAATAGGTTCTGTATTCTTTTTAATTTGAAAGATAAGTGTCAATTTTTGTCAATTTCTTTGGCTAGAATTTTGTAAGAAATATAAAATATTGACTTGCACTGGCAACTGTGCCAAGAGATTCCGATCTGTTTATCATCACCTCCATTTTTTCTGTTGTGTTTTCGAGTTTTTAAAGATTATTAATAATTAAATTTCTCTGTAAAAAACAGAATAAAATATTTTAAATAAAAAATATTATTGGACATATTCTTTTTTTAAATCTTGATAATAATAAATACCGTATAAATTCCTCTATAAACAAATCAAAGGCGGCGTGCAAAAACTGCCCTAAAAATAACGTGACAACACGTTTTTAAGCAATAAAGTCACCTGACGGGGATTTTTCATAAGAGATGCTAAAGGTCTCTAAGTATTTGACCCTGGGTTAACCTCAAAATTTTTTGTTATTTTTTTTAGTGCCTAATTTTATATCTCGTGTCTTCTTTCTACATAAAAATATGAAATACTTAATTTATCTATCATGCAATAATTACATTGCATTGCATTGCAAGCAGCTACTTTTCTCCCTAGGGAGTGTTGTCTACTTTGCCTGCTGCCAGGAGCTTTGTTCACTTTTCCTCCCTCTTCCCTGCAGATCTAATAAAGATACCGTAAGTTTCTACTGTTCATCATTTTTCATTATTTTATCATATTTGTTTTTTTAAATATACTTAAGTATATATTAAACGTTTTTTTTTAACCTCAACATTTTTTACAGAAAATGGTAGTGGAAAAAATCCGATACATTCCGATACGTTCTTTTGCACTATATATTTTTTTGTAATTATTGCAAATTTTAATTAAAATTTGGACGTCTTTTTCGGTAAAGTTTTGACCCCTTTTTTTCATACATTTTTACTCTTGTTTGCGAAGTCTCCAGCAAAACAACTAAATATTTTTAACGTAAACTTTTTGTCTACGAAAATCAAAAAACAAAACAATAACAGAAAAAAAGTAAGGTTATGAGCAGAAAAATCAAAAAAATCGACAAAAGTGAGCTGCCAGCCCTGAGTTAACAAAGCTTGGATAAACCTAACGACTCGAGAGTTAGCCCAGAGTTGTAGTTTCAGGTGCGTTTGTTAGTTGAAACGTCTTTTCTTCTTTCAATCATATCCTACGAAAACCAGAATCGGCAACCAGGTATATCTAGAGGCCCTGTATACAATTTTTGACAGTTATTGTTTTACCAGAGGTAAGCAACTCGAAGAACCCTTGGAAATAAATAATTTTGTCAATGACACATTTTTTATTAATAAACGTAGGAACATCAAATTTTAAGTTTGGTTATTTATGTGCGGTTTAAAAATCTAATATACATTTGGCAAACTGAAAAATTAATAAAAATAGTCGAATTTGTGAGGTAAGTAATGGTCAAGCCACGATGACCCTTAAAATAATTTTCTTAATTACCTGTTAAATTATTTTTAGATGTGCTAAAATACACTTTAGTAGGACACGTTTTTTGGTAAATTTAAAGACTGTAAAGAACTTTGATTGAAATAAATTCATACCACCTTATGTTTTACACACTTTATACTTTGAAAAATTACAATTTTTGCTGTTTTTTGGATAAAAATTGCAAAATAAAAATCATATGCACGACACCACTCAAGATGACAAACAGATGACATAACAGAAAATTTTAGTAAACATTTGCCTTAAATTATTTCCATCTTTCTCTAAAATACTTTTTTATAGCTTGCTGTCTCTCTCCAACATCCCTAAATATTTTTCATTTTAACAGAGAAAAAATGTTTTTGGCACTACTTTTTTTGAACGCTAAAAAAACAATGAAAACTTACATACATGCAAATGTGAAAAATATAGTAAAAAATTGCTTCATCAAAAACGTTACCCCTTAAATTATGATAAAATATTTTACGCCTTAAATTACCATCATGGCTTGACCATTACCTTGAACCTTACTGTTTTTTTTTTGTCAAAGCTTGACATATTTTGCTAACCAATAAAGTAATCATCATTCAAAAACTGTCTGGGGAAATTATAAAAAGAGGAAACAAAACATCAATATTGACATATTTTGCTAACCAAAAAAGTCATCATCATTGAAAAACTGTCTGGGGAAATTATAAAAAGAGAAAACAGAACATCAAGAACTAGAAATAGACGACAATATGAGTTTCCCACCTCTGGTAAAAACAACTGTCAAATGTATAAAGGGTCTCTGGGTATATCCATCGAATTAGAAGAACCCTTCTATTTCTATGGGTATATTTCAAAACGGTATTCGGTAAGAAATTTTATTCTATGGTTGCCGAACTCTACAAGATCACCATGATCACATGCATTTATGTAAGATGAAAAAGAAGCAAGAAGATTTGTTTGAGTGTCAGTTGAGGTAGTAGGTTGTATAGCCAGTATTACAACCCTTATTTGGAGGCGCTGTGCAGCCTGCTAACTTTCCTGATCTCATTCCAGTTCAACGTGGGAGTATTCTTCTAAAGGATATCCGTTTGTCTATTATTTATTTAGAGTAGCATTTACACAGGCGAATATTCCTTTGATCTTCGAAATGCCGACAAACAGTCGCGCGAATTATTTAAATATTCGCGCAAAAGGTTCGGGCCAAAAGGTTCGGGGTTCGGATAAAAAGGTTCGTGGTATTCGAACAAACTTTTCTGAAAGAAATATTTGGAATAAAATAAAAAATAGAAAAATGATTTACCGTAATACAAAAATTGAATTTTAAAACCTTTCCGATGGAAAAACGAGTTGACGCACTTGACAAAAATTAATGAGGATTACTTTATTTCATTTTGTGGGGTTTTGGTCGTGGGGTTTGGTGGTGGGGTTTGATTATAAAACCTAAACACTTGATTAAGGAAAACCAAAAAAGTGATAAAGCATAGCAACAATTAGGTACAAACTTATTTAGTAGATATCTACCAACCTCACAACCTACCACCCAGCAAATAATAATTTTTCGCTTTCCGTCAGCTTTTACTATTTAATCGAAAAATAAAATAAAATATTTTTGGTGTTCCAATTTAATTTCAAGAATTGAGGTCAGTGATGTGAGACCAAAAATATTTCAAACATATATTTCCAAAAATCTTGCAAAAATTTGCCGGAACGTTCGTGGCAAATATTTGCTGCAAATGTTCGAGTGTTCGGGCAAACGTTCGTCGAAAAAGGTTTGCCAAATTTGGCCCGAATTTTTGGACGAACCTATTCGCTCTGTGTAAATGCGCCTTAGGACGTTTTGTATAGCGTAGATCGAGGCAAAGGTACGCATGAGGGTAAAAGTCCACAGACGATTAGAAAGTTGGCAACACCGTTTTAGCAATTTTGGCGGTGTTAGGCCGTTGCCAAGACTCCATTTTGTATCTTAGTTAAGCAGGAAATTGGAGTAAAAGTCGAATTGGCGGGCTTTTACTCTCCAAAGCTGGATATTTTGTTTCATTTGAAAATGACCTGGAAATTATTTAGGTGAATCCTTACATTAGTTAACTATCGCAAATTTGGTTAGAAAG
Organism: Oxystoma pomonae; assembly: GCA_963921995.1. Classification (NCBI taxonomy): domain Eukaryota; kingdom Metazoa; phylum Arthropoda; class Insecta; order Coleoptera; family Brentidae; genus Oxystoma; species Oxystoma pomonae. The sequence goes on from OY998171.1 coordinate 74,163,123, forward strand.
TTCTATTAGCATAGGGTAGTCTAACAAAAATAATATGGCCGATCCAATAGGGCGGTGTAGGGTAAACCTTAAATTTAAAAGAGACAAGATATCTGGTCCAACGAAAACTCTTTGGTAAATAATAACCACTGTTCATTTACAAATAAAATCACAATAAAACAACGGTGAGAAATGTCGATTATTTTTCTATCCTTTTAAACGATGTTAGAACGATAGGGACAGAGAATTCTGTCTCAAACACTTTAGGTCGTGATTGACTTGTGCGTGGGGAAAGTCGGCAGAGCGCAGACGGGCGGATGATATTTTTATTGACTATTTATTTTAAAATTTCCGGATGTTTTAAGCAGTTTATAAGTCGTTTTAAAACCAGGTTTTGTCAAAAAACGTTTATAGTGTTTTTGTACCAATAGGAGAATATTTCAGTGCATTTAAAGTGATATTTTGGAACAAATCGTCCAATGTTTTGAAAACAGGGACAGCAAGTGAAACCAGTCAGTGGCAATACATGCCGGTAGGTACACAGAAAATTAAAAAAAAGTTTATGAAATTTACTTATATTGGTAGATCCTTAGATTAAAATATCAACAAACACGGTTTTTTTTGATGAAGTAGTTAATTCCCAATGCGTCAAATGAGATATTTTCGAACGTTTTTATAAGGTTTTTTTCGAGGTTTTTTTTATAAAGACGATAAAATAAGATATTTTCGAAGGTTTTTTTATAAAGACTATAGGGTCATTCCATATCAAATCAACCAAAAAATCACAAAAATTTTACGCGACCAATTCCAATTTTGATGATTTTTGGTATATATTTTCTTCTTACCATAAAAGTTGAAAATGCAAATTTTTAGATTTTTTTGATTCGTAGTTTTTTTTTAAATTTTTCAAAATAAAAAAGTCAGCATTTTGACCTTAACAAGAATGTACAAAACTAGCAATATCTCGAGAACCACTTACACTAGGAAAGTAATAAATGGCTCATTTTAAAGTCATTTTGAAGCTCTTTTTTATGAAATATCACAACATAATTTTAACAAAAAAAAAATTGAAAATAAAAAATTGAAAAAAAGAAATTGAAAAATTCAAAAAGGCCATTTTTAATTTTTTTGAAAAAAATATATAATTTTGGTCAAAGTGTTACTTAATTATCCACAAAATTTTATGATGGAGAAATGATGGGTTCAATGTCAAAAAAAATATCAAAAATATTAAGTACATTAAAAATCATGCATTTAAAAAAATAAACATTTTAGGAGCACCAATAGTGCACTGGATATTAAAATAAATAAATTTGTTGGATGGATACAGGTTTTAAAAAATACCCAGAGGCTTTATCTACAAATTATTTTATTTTAAACTCGCAAAAGAAATAAACAAACTTTTCTACTTCGTTGATAAAAATTAGACAGAAAACACTAAGACTAACTATATACCTTAAATTTATTTTTTTAACTTTCTTTTAAGAATTTCTGATGAATCTGACATTTCTTTTTTGCTGACATTGTAAGTTCTGCCAGTAGCAGTGTTGGGTTCAACTTTTTTTTATAAGACTTTCTGGTTTAATAATTAAAATATCTTGAGGTGTTGGGTAAAAAAATGATGAGGCAGGTCCTCGTGGATGAAGAAAGCTTACTTTCAGTTCTCCGCTCTCATTATTTTTCCCCAAGACACAAGCCAGCCACCAAGCACTGTCATATTCTACAGTGACAAACCCTGACTCGATATTTTGCAAAATAATGCTTCCACCTTTAAAAAGGTTATGTGTTTCGACCTCTAAGCATGTAGAAAACTGTTTTGCCAAAAACGTGCTTTCTGTAAGAGGAATTACAGCATGAATTTTTTGTGTCCCCGGTATTGTTAAGACTTCCGCAAATCTTTTATTCAAAATTATTTCATGATTTGTATAATCTGCTTCTGTGCAATATTTAAAATCAATGCCAGATATGTTTTCTTCACACCAAGTAAACAATTGTAGAGGTGTCATTATTTGATTGTCATAGGGCCTCTGCAAACTGGCTTTGGCAGCAAGTCTTTTAACAGTTCCTCCCAAGCCATCGCAGGCACTTTTGCCATGCGAGGTGGCAAAATAATGCCACTCTGCTTCAACACCAAAATCTTTTTTATGCAGGCATATATTCAGAAAATTCTTTTTGTTTTTGTACTGCGCAGCACATCCATCCGAAAAATAAAAAATTTTGTTAAGTCCTGGTATTTTGATTTTTAAATCAGGCATTAATTTTTTTAAAAATAAATGAAATGCAATTGTATTATGTGTCAAGCTTTCCGAAATAAACACATAATTCAGGTTGTGCAGTTTACCATCACTTAGAAAATAAATGGCAAAAGGGTGGAGGGTTGCCTGGCTGTTATTCCAATGATAAGACTGGACTTCATCTTGCATAACAAAGGAATAATTTTCCGCAAAGTCGCAAGTGATCAAAGACTCTCCAGGTTTAAGGTTAATTTTTATTTCATTGTATCTATCTTTTTGCATTTTTGCAATAAAAGAATGTGATTTAAGTTTTACAAGATCATCAGTAAATTCCTGGACAAAATCATCACTTTTCTTAACAACGGTTTCCATAGTACACCTATCTACTGAGACCCACTTTTTAAATGAGACCTCATCAATTAATTCTTCCTCAAATTTTTCTATTAACGTATTTTTAAACTGTTCTACTCCAGGACATTGCTTGCATCTATTGCTTAAAAAACAGTCCACTGAAGGTGGATTACACATTAGTTTATAAAGGCAATCATGATAAGATATTGCAAGAGGCCTGTTATTTTCATCATATAGCTTATTTAATTTGGAGCCATTGAGCATTAGTTTTATATTTTGATGTATAGTACATACACATACAGTATGAGTCCCACTTTTTCCTGCCAGTATACAGTTTTTGGGTCGCAGTTCACAAAATTTTGAAAACCCAATTTTTTCATTGGGGTACTCAGTTTTAAACAATGCATAAATTTCTTTTAAATTAGCTAAGACTAATTTTTTTTGTACATATTCTTTTTCAGCTCCATATTTTCTGATAACAACATAATCTTTTTTACCTGGCATGGTCCTGCTAATGTCATCCCTTTGGTAAAAATCTACCACTATTTGGGCCACTCTATCACTAAGGGTCTTTCCCGGTTTGGGGTTAGGAGAACATAATATCCCATTGTCCTTAACTAACTGTTTTACAGCTCTGGCCAAATATTGAGAAACTCCAAATTCTTCTTCAATCTTCTTTCTACTCCAACTTTGAGGTAAACATGATAAAACTAGTATTTTCTCACTCTTTTTTTCGGTTTTTAAAAATTTGTCCTTTAACTGCTTAATCATTTCACTTTCGTCACTCTGGCATTCCTTTACTAGCGTTGAATCTGATTCCTTTGTAAATGCTTTCGCAATTGTATGCTGTACAATATCAATTTTTTCTTTGTATACATTTTTTCTTTTAATCGGCGACACACCAAGAAGCTCCAATGACTTGTTTAAAAGAGTAAATGATTCAGCAGGATCTTGAAAATCTGGATCATTTTCTGGAACTTGACTGGGTCTAAAAAAATTTAAAAAGTTAGTTTTTTATAAGAACTTAAAAAGGGGGTAACAGCTGACCCAAAATGTGTACATAATGCCAAGAAATTTGTACATAATGTCTGTATTCTCAAAATGCCATGCAAAATAATGCCATGAGATTTTTCCACTCCGTACTTGACGCAATTGGTTTAGTTTATTAATTTTATATTAAAAAATACTATTTGTTACTTACCCTGCCTCATCTTCTTCAGATGCCTTAAACTCCTTTGAAAGCTTTAGTCTACAACCATCACAGATTTTCATTCCCATTTTGACATTTTTGTAACTGCACATCCACTTGGTCACATTTCTTAATTTCCCAAAATGCTTGATTTTTAACTCTAGTGGATCACAGCACTTTACTTTATATTTAGTCCATCCACTTGCCTCACCCATAGTTGAAACTTTTAAAATTACACAGAGATGACTTCTGATAAACCTTCAGTCGAACTTATGTTATGTATCGATTATTTGGAGCTGTATCAGGAAGAAAAATTTAAAATCAATTTATGCAGGAATTTTCATGTCAGCAAATCCCCACAATGTACCTAAACAGACCAATAAAATGAAGGAGGTGTGTCCTTAATGTTAAACAGGAATAAACAGGCAGTATTTCACAAAAGTATTGGCAGGTTTATACAGGCATATTTTCCTAAGAATTGGAACATCCAATAGTACGTCTCCGGTGGAAAAGAGGTTTTGTAAGTAAATATTACAATGGGGGGCAATGTTAATCTGATTACTGATACAGAATGAAACGTAGGATATAATTTTTTATTAAATAAAATATTGTTAAATATTTTTATAATATCGCTTTAAACCCCATTATATTCTTCTAATTACCAAAATGCATTGTCTATTTATAGGCGATTTTTCATGCATGTGACATTTTTAATAAATTTTTTCACATTGAACCCATGATTTGTCCATCTCAAAATTTTGTGAATAGTTTAATAACACTTTAAAGAAAATAATATAATTTTTTGAAAAAAATTAAAAATGGCCTTTTTGAAATTTTTCAAAAAAAAAATCAAAAATTTTTTTTTTATTTTTTTTTTTCAATATATGTTATGCAATATTCTCATATGAAAGGTCTTTATAAGAGCTTTAAAATGAACCTTCACCTACTTTTCTATTATAAGTGGTTCTTTGGATATTCCTAATTTTGTGCGCACATGTTAAGGACAAATAAGTGACTTTTTCGATTTTCAAAAATTAATTCAAAATAAACAACTGGTCAAAAAAGTCTGAAATTTTGGATTTTCCAGTTTTTTGGTAGGAAAAACATGTATACTAAAAATCATCAACATCGGAGATGGTGTGGTAAAATACCCTGGTTGACTTGATATGGACTGACCCTATAAAATAAAGGTAGGTAAAGTCCTTAAACCAACTTAGAAGTTAATTCACATGTGTTCAGGTTTGTAAGAATATTGAATTCCTACCTCTTATCAGAATATTAAGGTTGATTTATACTGCCGCCGTTGCCATCTGCGCTCGCCCTTCAAATTGATATTTTTGGCTGCCCTAGATGTCTCTATATACCCTAAGCATTATTGACTTTATTGTGTACTGAAGAAGTCAGTATAAGTAAGTTTCTGTTAATGATCAGAGAAAATAACAAAATTAACAAACACAATAACATAATTTGTAGCTAGTAGGTAATATTATATTTTTTTTCTTGATTTTCCAGGTGCTCTGAACTGTGTTTCTTTGTTTTAATATTTGGCATAATTTTATTGTGTTGAAAATTGAAATTGCTATAAATCATATACAAACTTTGTAATAAATTTATTTTGTATGAAATTATACTTCAAACATTTATTGTTAGAAAGCTTCCAAAGCTCAAATGCTTGCATGTTTTTTTAAATTATTTTGCAGATTTCATATTATAGTAAAATTTTAATAATATAATCCATGTCTAAATTTATATTTAAGTAAGTACGCCACTGGTATATTTACTGTAAAAAACAGAAAGATAAACATTTTTCCATATAATAATATAACCAAAGTCTCCGTAAGTGTCAGGTATCTTGTCTCTTTTTAATCTAAGGGGTAAACAAACCGTTTTTCCATTAAACCTAGTGCTAACTTAAATCAAAAGTTTGGCAAACAAGACGCAGATTAATCAAAGTGATTTTTTTTATAGAGTAATCCTTTCTGAATCGGGGAAAAACAACTATTTTGCCGAAATTTTAACAATAAACTCTAAATTCGCAATTAAACGTGGAAATTCCCTCTAGCTATCTCTGTCGCGCGCTAATTACAGATAACGTCATTTCTCTCAAATCAGACAGCGCAACTGTCTCCCTTCAAGCCGATCTGGCCCGATCCATACCTTCTCCACATAAGCCAATCAACTCCTACCGTTTTAGTGTCCTTTTCTCGACCTTCGCCGCCATACTGACAGAAAACTAATGGATTTTCGGTCACTTTTGAGTGAAAATGGCGGCGAAGGTGGATTAAAGGACACTAAATCGGTAGGAGTTAATCGGCTGTATGGAGAAGGTACTGGCCGGCCCCATCTTCAGGCTGAACTGAGAGCGACAATGCCTATCCACACTGTGCAAGTGCGAGAGAGATAAAAGTACATGCATGACATTGGCTCTTTAAACTGCGAATTTTGACATTTGACATAAAATAGTCACTTTGTTTAATCTCAATCTTTTTCCACTTTCCCAAAATTTTCATTTTTATTAGCATTATGTCTTATGGAAAATCGCTTTGTTTAACCTACAGCCACCATTTTTAAAGGGCCCATCATGTGATTATTGGCTGACTTTGACAATTTGTTGGACAGCCCTCCCTATAAGGGCAAAGAGACTTGAATTTCAAATGGGAAACTCGAAGTCATAAAGTCTCAAAATCCAAAATTTATTCAAAATTCAAACACAGATATTACAGAGACAAAATCAGCCTTTGCCAACCACCTCCTGTCAACAAAACACGACTTTTCAATTTCTGAAAACGTAACCTTCTTACATGAGTGCAAAAAGAGCAATAAATTAGACTTGCTGGAGGAAATGGAAATTACTAAAGCCAAAAAGAGGCCAGTGTTGGTGTGTGCGAATGATGTTTTCAGTTTTGAGCCAGGTTTAATATTTAACAAGAATTTTATCAACAGCGAATATAGCGCAGTCATAACGTATCGCCTTTCATTTAGAATACACGGGTTCAATCCCTACTCCGGCATAAATAATTTTTTTTTAAAAATTATTTTGTGGTTATGTCCTTTACCTAACATAAAAATGTTCATTTGTTTTTGTTTTTAAAATGTAGAACGAATCTCGTTTGTTTAAATGTTTTTTATTTTTATTTTTAAACTTTTGCAATGTTCTTTAAATGTTAATCTCTACCGTGACGTTTTATATACCAGGTAATTGCTATTTTCTTTTCTTTTTTAAATTTTGATGGTTCTTGCAATTAGAATTAACTAGTATGTCGTAATTTGTAGGTCTATGTAGGCGAAACACGTGTAACCTACCAAATTTTGAATAAATTTTGGATTTTGAGTTTCCCAGGTAGAAGCAACCTATAAGGGGAGTTATACAGCACGGACTTTTGCACCTTTCGCGCGATCTACGCTAAATGTAGGTGGTATTCTAGCACTATAGGTATGTTAAGGTATAAAATACGTTTATATATAGGCCCTAATGGGGACATTTTGAAATGCTTTAGTGGAAACTTCATGATTAAAAACAAAAAATCAAAAAGATCTTGGGTGGAAAAAACGAAAATTCCAACTTGGATGAGTATCCCACAAGGAACACACAAAAGACCAAAGTGAAAAGATGAAATGATTTTTCGCCCTGGGCAACCAGCGTGGGCTCATCAGTGGTTCCACTGGTCACCCTCCCCAAACATCATTCAACACCATCATACACTTTGATTTCCAACTTTGAATCACTCACAAATAGGCATTGTTCCGCATTGGCACTTATCTAAGTCACCTGATACTTGTTCGTCCTGGCGTGTTAATCTTTCCGATAGGGTTAGGCTCCTAAGGCGATTAAAACAAAAAGAAGTGTTTTTGATCTTTTATTTTTATCGCCTTAGGAGCGTAACTCTATTGGAAAGATTAACACGCCAGGAAGAACCCGTATCAGGTGCCTTAGATAATATAAGTGCCAGCGTGGAACGATGCCTATTTGTGAGTGATTCAAAGTTGGAAATCAAAGTGTATGATGGTGTTGAATGATATTTGGGGAGGGTGACCAGTGGAACCACTGATGAGCCCACGTTGGTTGCCCAGGGCGAAACATCATTTCAACTTTTCTCTTTTCATTTTGGTCCTTTGTGTGTTACTCATCCAAGTTTGAATTTTCGTTTTTTTCCACCCAAGATCTTTTTGATCTTTTGTTTTTAGATTCTTTTCGGTAGAAGTAACTGATTCCGAGATTTTTTTTAACTTCTTTTTGTTAACTTCATGACTGTTATGTTATGCTTATTGCTGACGCTGCGCAGTATCCTTATTTTCACTAGAGATTTTGTAAAATTTCAGGTTTTAGGGTAAATTGCTAGATTTTTTTTTGGTTTGTCGTGTTTTTTTATGAATTAATTTGTTTCCAAAAAAGGCAAACATTCATTTTGTTATTGTGTGTAGAAACAGGTAGATACCCTTATCCCAATTTTTGAGAGCTTACCTCATTTTTTACACATCACTGACAAGTGACAATTTTAATTAAAATGATTTTGTGGTTGTCGGACCTATATAATTACGATAACTGTCTCATAAATGTATTGCCTTATTTAAAATAAAAACACAGCATCCTTATTATATTTATCCTAGCGTTGTAAGAAAAACTGCGTCATTTTTTTTGATAACATTTTGAAAATTTAATATTTTAAAGAAATTCTTCAGGACTAGTTTTACGGCGGAGCTAAATTACTACTACGCGTACCAATAAACGTTTAAAAGGAATGACACAATTTGTGACATAATATTCCATGGATCTCTATGGTTTTGTATCTTAAAGGTTTTAAAGTTTTAAAATTAACTCTGTGTTTCGGACTTGTCTATATTTTCGACTAAGATTGCGCCCTATCATATCCTATACATGTTCGTCAGGCGACAAGTTAGGCGATCTTGCTGGCCATTCCAAAGTCTCTATGCCAAGTTAATGTAAGAAGTCCATTGTTTTACGAGCAATATGCGGTCAGGCATTATCTTGTTGAAAGATCGCATTTGGGATAGTTTGTAGGTAAGGATGTAAAACTGGCTGCAGCACTTCATCGATATATCGCCGAGCAGTCAGATTGCCGTTGATGAAGTCCATCATGGCCGCCTAAAGAAAACCTGGATTAGTTGCTGAAGCTTATGGTATTCCATTCGTCATTCCAGTTTTGCCGAGCTCTGCACCACTCCAAGCGGCGAGCCTTATGTTGTGGTGTCAAAGGTAGCACCAAAAGCGGACGGTAAGCCCTCAGCCCCATACCAAGCAATCTTCGATTAACTGTCATCCTTGAAAACACTCGTCCTGTAGCTGCAACTAGAACATCTCTTACTTGGCGTATACTGTGCCGTCGATTTCTGAGAGCAAGAAGTCTGAGATGCCGTAAATCACGACCTTGTTATAATCTAGGGGGTCCAGAACTGTTGATGGATTGTCATTAACCCTTCTTGCAATTTCCCGTAAACCAAAACCAGCCTCTTTGAATAATGAAATTGTTGGCGACCGCGAACTCTTGGCATTTTTATTTTTTAAGTAAACTGTAAGCAATCCAAAAAGACCAAAAACTACGAGAAACATGATTTAAAATATTCAGAAAAGGTATTTTATGTGTTGGTTGTTTTTGAAAATGAAGGAAAGATTAGAAGACAAAAAAATTTATGAAATATTTCTCTTGAGATAAGGCACAGTTGGTCTAGAGAGGGGTTTTAAGAAAAAAAATATATCATCTTAAAAACATACACTTTTGTTTTTGATCCATCGCCAAATACTATTTACCATAAAATCCCCTATATAGCACTTTTCTGGGGGGAAAAAATATTTTAAAAACCTTAAATAGTGACTCCCTATTCTGCCTTCATATTTGAATTCTCGCTGAAATTCTCTTTCCAATGGTACCCCATATCATAAGGTTTGCTTTACTAATTTTCGAGATATTGGCTTTCAAAATGTCAAAAATTCAATTTTCAAAGGTCCATATCTAAGAAACTAAACAAAATATCTTTCTTGTGTTTATTATCGATTTTGAGGGTTTTATAAGAGCAAATAAAAAATGACAATAGTTTGACGTTTGCAAATTCATTTTTAGAGTTTATTGATTTTTTATTTTAGAAAGTCAGATTGTCAAACTGTTGTAATTTTTTTATTTCCTCGTAAAAAACCCCTAGATAATAAACACATTACAGATATTTTGTTTAGTTTCTAAGATATGGTCCTTTGAAAATTGAATTTTGACATTTTGAGAGCCAATATCTCGAAAATTAGTAAAGTAAACCTTATGATATGGGGCACCATTGGAAAGATAATTTCAGCGAGAATTCAAATATGAAGTCAAAGTAGGGGGTTGGTATTGAAGGTTCCTACAATATTTTCCAAAAATAGCCCCCCAGAAAAGTGCTACATAGGGGATTTTACGGTAAATAGTATTTGGCGATGGATCAAAAACAAAAGTGTATGTTTTTAAGATTATATATTTTTTTTCTTAAAACCTCTCTCTAGACCAACTGTTAAGGTATATCCCAAGCAACAAAATCAGTCGCGACGTGGTGGCCGTCTCCACGCCCTATCCTTAATAGAGTTGTGGCGTCATATCATGGCGACGGTTTTACTACTACTATACCTCGAGGTATTCACCGTTTTTGCGAATGCATTGGGACGGTTATACAACTACATCGCGACGGTAAAGATTACTCTTGATATAGAATTTATGTCGTCGCGGGTAGTAAACGGGCACGTTATCCCGACGTCCTGTTTACCACATAAAGTAGTATTTCTGACTATATCAGGACACGCCTCATAAAATATGTGAAGACATGACAGAAAACAAAAATATTATCTATATCATAACCTATAGTTAATAATTACCATTTTATTAAACACTTTTCTGAAGTCACAGCGTCTTAAATTTATAAACGCATAGCACTTTACTGATTAAAAATGTTGATTTTTTGATAAAAAAAACGCGCGCCTCCCAGTTTTGAACTAGTTTTATCTAAAATGTGGATAAAAAATCGTCATTATTTGAGGTTAGGATTTCCAAATTAAATGTATGTCCAGTTTTAATATGTTATATTAATTGAATATTAATATTTTTACCTTTATTGATACATGCAACTACTAATCAATGATTCAATGAGGTATTTTTAAATTTTGATTTGAATTCCATGTTTAGTAGAAGTAAATAACATGGCGGCGTCGCGCATCCAGTTGACGGCGCATTAATTTACAATGTCAGTAAAGTAGCGATAACTCGTAGGTAACGTTTTTCCACTATATGCACATTTATTTCTGACTTCGTGGCAGATAGGCGAGTAGGGGCTACTGAATTGCAACCAAATTAATATCAGTAGAGTCGTTACATCGTAAAAGTAATATTAAAGAAATTAAATGTGACAACTATGAAGTAAGCCCCGCACTGTAAAGTTTTTTCGTGGTTCTAGTAATGGCGTATAGTTCACAGTTGGTCTAAAGAGGGGTTTTAAGAAAAAAAATATATAATCTTTAAAACATAGATTTTTGTTTTTGACACATCGCCAACTACTATTTACCGTAAAAAGTAAAATCCTCTATGTAGCCCTTTTCTGGGGGGCTATTTGTGGAAAATATTCTAAAAACCTTAAATAGTAACTCCCTGTTCTGACTTCATATTTGAATTCTCGCTGAAATTATCTTTTCAATAGTACCCCATATCATACGGTTTGCTTTACTAGTTTTCGAGATATTGGCTTTGAAAATGTCAAAAATTCAATTTTCAAAGGCCCATATCTAAGAAACTAAACAAAATATCTCTATTGTGTTTATTATCGATTTTGAGGGTTTTATAAGAGCAAATTAAAAATGACAATAGTTTGACGTTTGCACATTCCTATTGACAGTTTATTGATTTTCAGTGATTTTGATGATATTATTCCAAAAGTATGAAATATAAAGTCAGATTGTAAAACTGTTGTCATTTTTTATTTCCTCGTAAAAAACCCCTAAAATCGATAATAAACACATTAGAGATATTTTGTTTAGCTTCTAAGATATGGGCCTTTGAAAATTGAATTTTTGACATTTTGAAAGCCAATATCTCGAAAATTAGTAAAGTAAACCTTATGATATTGGGTACCATTGGAAAGAGAATTTCAGCGAGAGTTCAAATATGAAGTCAAAATAGGGGGTTGCTATTTAAGGTTACCAGAATATTTTCCAAAAATAGCCCCCCAGAAAAGGGCTACATAGGGGATTTTACTTTTTACGGTAAATAGTAGTTGGCGATGGATCAAAAACAAAAGTGTATGTTTTAAAGATTATATATTTTTTTTCTTAAAACCCCTCTCTAGACCAACTGTGAGTTATATAGTGGAATATATTACTTTCGCGTATAACTTTATATTTTTACGCCAGTGTGGTAATTTTTTAACAGTAATAGTGACCACACTAAGTGAAATTTTTCCTATAGATAGGTTTTTGTAGGAACTGTTACTACGCTCTAACCCTTTTTTGGTGACAATGACAATGGCACCAGTGAAATTGACTGTAATTGTTGCTTGGGATACACAAATAATTTTCATTCAAATAATTATCCACATACATGGTGTTGCATTTTTTTGTTCTCCAGTATATTTTAATTAAAAAGGTTTTTTTACTCACAAAAATTAAAATTGACATATTCTTTATTTACTGCAACAGTATTAAGAAACTAAATTTTAAGAAATATTATAGTAATTGCTCCTGACAAAAAGCCAGTTAGTGTAAAGTTGTGTTTCAGACTGTGTAAAGGCGCATTTACACAGACAAACTTTCCTTTGATGTTGAAATGCCGACAAACATTTACACGAGCCTCTTGAGCAAAATGTTCAAAGAAATGTTCGAGCAAAATCGCGTACAAAAAAACACACGTAAATTTTGGAGAGAATGTTGAGCAAAATTTGTTTGAAGAAATGATGGTAATAAAAATTTCTTACAAATTTAAATTTTATAGTTTTATGGGAATTCATTGAACTTAACTGAAAATAGAAAGACTTAAGTTTTAAAACAAGGTATTTTTAATTAAGTGCTTTCCGACGGAAAAACGATTTGATGTCGAAATTCACATTTTACCTCATAAGCAACTTCGATTGACCTGATTTTTATAGGGGATATGCCAGTATACCTGTAACTTTTTTGGGGTTGTAAAAAAACGAGAATAAAAAAATAATAATTGGCACTTATTTATTGCTGTTGCCTATAAAATGTAATGATAAAAATTTACGTTTAAAAGAATATCTCTTTATTTTACTTCCTAGTTTAAAACCCAATACAATAATAATTAAGTCAAATTGAAAAACCTATATACATTTTATTAAATCTCAAATATATGAACAAAAGCACGTTCGGTCTAAATAATACCCATTTATTACCCACTTTTACAACCCTACGATCCCGGCCCTTGTCTAAAAAAATATTATTTAGCAGTAATAGACTAGACTTCTTCATATTGTTTGTTCAGTGTCAGTAATCGACCTTAATTATTACATTAAATTGACAGTAAATATCTATCTTCAGCATTTTCATGAACCGTTTGCTTTTTTAAGCAACCGTTGGGGCCTTAAACTAAGTAGGTAAATCTGGTGTGAGGAATTAAAAAAAAACAATCAAAGCTAAGGGTAAAGTAAAGTTACAAAAATATATTTAAAAAAAATCCCCTCCCCACCACTCCTCATAAACGTGAGGCGCGGATTACCGCTTAAAAGTGCAATTTTTGAGTTTTTTGCCGATATTTGAAAAACTCAAAATTTTTTTCGAAAAGAAAAATTTTGCTGGCTTGTTTTTTGAATTTAGGAACAAATCCTTGGAAATAAAAAAAACTCACAAGAAAATCCCAAAAAACCCACGGTCAAAAAAATCCGGGAAAAACCCTAAGAAAAAAAATATTATAAGTAACCCTAATCCATGTGACAAAACTGATAGCCAATAATAATGTTTCGCTTACCGTCGGCTTTTTTTCACAAAAATTTAAAATAAAAGTTGGTGTTCCATTTTTTTAAAGAATTGAGATCACTGATGTAAAATTTTGTTTATTCTCATCTTTAAAAATATGTTTCCAAAACAGATAGCAATAATTTGCTCAAAAATTTACCCGAACAAAATGTTCAAAGAAAAGCTCACAAAAATGTTCACGCAAAAAATTTTAGATCTTTTGCGTGAGCTTTTGTTTGAGCATGTTCGTCTGTGTAATTGCGCCTTAAGGCGATATTTTCTGACGGTCTGAATCGCGTCCTATAGTCCCGATTCTTCAAAAACCGTCAGAAAATCTCGCCCGTACAAAAAATCTGACGACAAACCTTTAAAACTTTCAACATACAAAACCATAGAATGGAATATTTCGCTGTCACTGTTCAGAAAAGTCATACAAATTCTGTCTTTCCTTTTAAGGCGCATTTACACAGACAAACTTTCCTTTGATGTTGAAATGCCGACAAACATTTACACGAGCCTCTTGAGCAAAATGTTCAAAGAAATGTTCGAGCAAAATCGCGTACAAAAAAACACACGTAAATTTTGGAGAGAATGTTGAGCAAAATTTGTTTGAAGAAATGTTGGTAATAAAAATTTCTTACAAATTTAAATTTTATAGTTTTATGGGAATTCATTGAACTTAACTGAAAATAGAAAGACTAAGTTTTAAAACAAGGTATTTTTAATTAAGTGCTTTCCGACGGAAAAACGATTTGATGTCGAAATTCACGTTTTACCTTATAGGGGATATGCCAGTATACTTGTAACTTTTTTGGGGTTGTAAAAAAAACGAGAATCAAAAAAAAATAAAAATTGGCACTTATTTATTGCTGTTGCTGGGTTTGGAGAAGGTAAAAACCGTAGACTAGTGAGAGGGAGTTTTGGTCAAATGAACATTGGCACACAAAATTACAGCAGTGTTTGACAGCGCTGCGTTCCGACTGTCTAAACCTCCCTATCCCCCTCCCAGGGAACAACTAACTACTCTCCAGAACAGTTCTCTAAAAATATCCACCTGCATTTTAAAAAGTAATTACTTCGAAGACATTTCCGTTTTCTTTTTATAATGAAAGAAAACCAAAAAAGTTAAAGAAAGTTAAAGAAGAAGAAAAGAAAAGAATTAAATGTTATTACCTCCATCATTAACTATTTTAACATTGCATATGAAAAAACTGATAGCCAATAATAATGTTTCGCTTGCCGTCGGCTTTTTTTCACAAAAATTTAAAATAAAAGTTGGTGTTCCATTTTTTTAAAGAATTGAGATCACTGATGTAAAATTTTGTTTATTCTCATCTTTAAAAATATGTTTCCAAAACAGATAGCAATAATTTGCTCAAAAATTTACCCGAACAAAATGTTCAAAGAAAAGCTCACAAAAATGTTCACGCAAAAAATTTTAGATCTTTTGCATGAGCTTTTGTTTGAGCATGTTCGTCTGTGTAATTGCGCCTTAAGGCGATATTTTCTGACGGTCTGAATCGCGTCCTATAGTCCCGATTCTTCAAAAACCGTCAGAAAATCTCGCCCGTACAAAAAATCTGACGACAAACCTTTAAAACTTTCAACATACAAAACCATAGAATGGAATATTTCGCTGTCACTGTTTAGAAAAGTCATACAAATTCTGTCTTTCCTTTTAAGGCGCATTTACACAGACAAACTTTCCTTTGATGTTGAAATGCCGACAAACATTTACACGAGCCTCTTGAGCAAAATGTTCAAAGAAATGTTCGAGCAAAATCGCGTACAAAAAAACACACGTAAATTTTGGAGAGAATGTTGAGCAAAATTTGTTTGAAGAAATGTTGGTAATAAAAATTTCTTACAAATTTAAATTTTATAGTTTTATGGGAATTCATTGAACTTAACTGAAAATAGAAAGACTAAGTTTTAAAACAAGGTATTTTTAATTAAGTGCTTTCCGACGGAAAAACGATTTGATGTCGAAATTCACGTTTTACCTCATAAGCAACTTCGATTGATCTGATTTTTATAGGGGATATGCCAGTATACTTGTAACTTTTTTGGGGTTGTAAAAAAAACGAGAATCAAAAAAAAATAAAAATTGGCACTTATTTATTGCTGTTGCTGGGTTTGGAGAAGGTAAAAACCGTAGACTAGTGAGAGGGAGTTTTGGTCAAATGAACATTGGCACACAAAATTACAGCAGTGTTTGACAGCGCTGCGTTCCGACTGTCTAAACCTCCCTATCCCCCTCCCAGGGAACAACTAACTACTCTCCAGAACAGTTCTCTAAAAATATCCACCTGCATTTTAAAAAGTAATTACTTCGAAGACATTTCCGTTTTCTTTTTATAATGAAAGAAAACCAAAAAAGTTAAAGAAGAAGAAAAGAAAAGAATTAAATGTTATTACCTCCATCATTAACTATTTTAACATTGCATATGAAAAAACTGATAGCCAATAATAATGTTTCGCTTGCCGTCGCATTTTTTTCACAAAAGTTTGAAATAAAAGTTGGTGTTCCATTTTTTTAAAGAATTGAGATCACTGATCAATGATGTAAAATTATATTTATTCTCATCTTTAAAAATATTTTTCCAAAATAGATAGCAATAACTTGCTCAAAAATTTACCCGAACAAAATGTTCAAAGAAAAGCTCACAAAAATGTTCGCGCAAAAAGTTTCAGATCTTTTGCACGAGCTTTTATTTGAGCATGTTCGTCTGTGTAATTGCGCCTTTACATGGTGAGAATTTTTGACGTTTATTGGTACGCGTAGTAACAATTTAGCTCCGCCATAAACTAGTCCTGCAAAATATCTTTAAAATATTAAATTTACAAAATGTTAATAAAAAAAATGACGCGGTTTCTCTTACAACGGTAGGGTAAATATGAGGATTGCTGTGTTTTTATTTTAAATGAGGCGATAAGTTAAAATCGCCACTTTCCACAATTCTGACGGGTGAGATTTTCTGTCGTTTCTGAAGAATCGCGACCAAATCCAATTTTTAAGAGTTGCAAAATGTACCTGTTTTAAAAATAATTTTACCTGTCCGAGAGGCAGGCATAATTATTTTAAAATTTTGTACGGCATTTTAAAGTTTGTACCATAGACTAAAAAAAAACCTACATACATTTCCTCAGATTCTCATTTTAAGCTATTTCTAAGGAGTTTTTCGATATAAACTGTTTCTTAGGCTCAAATAAGACAAACTACATAGGTACGCGTTTAAAAAATATGCTATACAAGACTTTTCGTTTTTCGAAAAATAAGGCCTATAGTCTTGACCATAGAAAATCTTAGTATTAAGTTTCATAAGAAATGTATAGATTTTTTTAAGGACCAATGTTTACTTATAATTTCGTTGTAAAATACAGCACCAAATTTATTTTTCAGTCACTTACTTTGTATCAGCATATGGAAACGAAACTTTTTTTTCTTGATTTAAAAAATACAAACTTGTGTTTGAAATAAAAATTAAAGTCCTATTAAAATTTTAAGATAAATACAGGGTATCTTGTTTAATAGTTGGTTTGAATTGGTTGGTATCTTTAGGGTAGCCACTGGTAATAAAATTTTATGAATTCATAAAATTTGCACAAAAAACTGAATACTTTAAGTTTAGAGGAAACAAACTTTTGATATTCCACATGTACATTTTCACATGGGATAGTTCGCAAACCGCACATCGAATTTTCAATTACATCTGGTAAATTAGTGCAGGAATATATTGGACACACAGTTGGTCTAGAGAGGGCTTTTAAGAAAAAAAATATATAATCTTTAAAACATACACTTTTGTTTTTGATCCATCGTCAACTACTATTTACCGTAAAAATAAAAATTCCCTATGTAGCCCTTTTCTGGGAGGCTATTTTTGGAAAATATTCTGAAAACACTAAATAGCAACTTCCTATTTTGACTTCATATTCGAATTCTCGCTGAAATTCTCATTCCAATGGTACCCCATATCATAAGGTTTACTTTACTAGTTTTAGAGATATTGGCTTCCAAAATGTCAATAATAAAATTTTCAAAAGCCCATAGCTTAGAAACTAAAGAAAATATCTCTATTGTGTTTGGTATAGATTTTAAGTGTTTTTTAATAGTAATTAAAAAATGACAATAAATTGACCATTTGACCTTGTACTTCTTATTTATTGAATAATAACCTTAAAAACACTGAAAATCAATAAACTGTAAATAGAAATGTGCCATCGCCAAACTGCTGTCATTTTTTAATTCCTCTTAAAAAACCCTTAAAACCGATATCAAACGCAATAGAGATATTTTTTTAGTTTCTACGATGTGGGCTTTTATTATAAATTGCATTTTTTACATTTTGAAAGCCAATATCTCGAAAACTAGTAAAATAAACCTAATGATATGGGGTACCATTGGAATGAGAATTTCAGCGGGAATTTAAATATGATGTCAAAAAAGGAAGTTGCTATTTAAAGTTTTCAGAATATTTTCCAAAAATAGTCTCCCAGAAAAGGGCACATAGTCTATATTTTAGAGATGGTATATTTATTTTCTTAAAACCCGTCTCTAGACCAACTGTGGACACAACAAGAGCTTTGCCGCGCTTTTTAATATTAACCAATAGAAATGCTCGATTTTGGTGGACATTGTTACTGCACCAACCAGTTGCCTATTTTTGTTGTGAGAAAATATTCCTTATTATATTCTTGCAAAAGGTTTTGTTTTGTATCCCTGAGCTGCAGTATTGTTGACTACTTGAGGAAATAATAGTAGTTTTCACAACTAATGACTAAAATAGTGCTTTTTTACAAGGGTTGGTTTAAATAACGAGAGCAGCGAGGTATTTAAAAACGCAAGTAAAAAAAGCACAGTTTAGCCGCGAATTGTTAACACTATTTCTTTTAAGACCTTTATCAAAATATCGAAGAAAAACAGGAAAATACTTTTAAAAATCTCGAACGAAGAACACTTCTCGCAACACACCATCTTTACACTATAAATCAAGGCAGCTGTTAAATGAGATAACAATGGTTTCCATGGCGATGTGAATTTTTAACCGGTGACGTTCATTGTTGCGACATTTTATCCTTTGACAGTTTGATTTTTCAATATTACTATTTAATTTTGGGTAAAAAACGGACAGAAATCTTTTTTGTGCCCGTGATCAAACAAAAAGTTACCAAAAATCATGTTTTTGATGAAGGTGTAAAAAAGACTTTTTTTCTGCTTACTGTAAGTTAAATTCCACGCAGCTTTAGAAAAACACATGAAACTGGAAGAACTCTCATATATACCACTTAATTTTTCATAATAAATTTATTTTAATTTTAATGATAAACGAACAAATTAAAAAATAAGTGGCTTTATTAGTTCACACAATGACCTACTTAGAATTCAAATTTTAAAATATATTAACCATTTTAATTTCGATTCACATCCACCTCCTGGAAAAAAAGAAAATGCACCGGCGTAAATTTGGAAAAGACACCTTTTGCACGAGTTAGGCACTACGAGCATGAGGAAAATTAAAAACATCTTGTTTTACATTATCGTGTTAAAAAAATTGCCTATCGAAAAAAAATCCATGGCTTTTTCCGCACGGTGTGCGCTCGTAAGAAAATATTATTACAAAAAATGTCAAAAATTGTCATAAAATCATAAAAAATATTTTTTTTTCCCAGTGGCCACCCTGTTATCTTGTATATAATGAAACCATAAAAAAAATAAGGGAAAAATTGGTTTTATTAAGGCGAACGAAGACCTGGTATAAAGTATAGCTTAATGTCTTAAATAAAAGATAATTTAAACATTTGGAGCCTTGATACAGCCCCACTCAACACCCATAGATTATTTGTTTATTATTAATACCTTAGCTTTCTTTCCCCCTTGGTGAAATTTAGATCTTATAGGGGGGCGGGGAGGACAAAACAAACAAAAAAGTTCATCTAATATGGGCGTTAAAACTTACCGGTTTCGGAGATTTACAACGTTTAAGTTAAACACAGTTTGGCAACAATGCGCTGTTAGGTGCGAGTAAAGGTGGATCCTAACAGCACCTAACGTAATTTAATTTAGCGTAACCTAATTTAATCTGACTTAAGGAAAATTAAGGGTGTTCATACAGCTTCCTTAAGTAGCTGCCAATTTTTGCTGTTTTTTGTCAAAAATTTTGTCAGCTGGCCAATCAAATTCTTCCTGTTCTTGTATTTGTTTACGAGTTGTGAAAAATCGGCGTCCATCTTTGTTTGGGCATGCCCAATTTTGATTTCACTTAAGGAAATTTAAGAAAAGGTAAAAGTTGGTCATCTCTTAAGTTAAAAAACCATGTTAATATTTACAGTAGGATTATGCTCCTAAGGCAATTAAAACAAAGAAGAAGTTAAAAAACTTTTTTAACTTCTTTGTTTTAATTGCCTTAGTAGCATAATCCTACTGTAAATATTAACACGCCAGGACGAATTCGTATCAGGTAACTTGGATAAGTAAGTACCAGTGCGGAACGATGCCTATTTGTGAGTGGTTCAAGGTTGGAAATCAAAGTGTATGATGGTGTTTAATGATGTATAGTGGAGGGTGACCAGTGAAACTACTGATGAGCCCACGCTGGTTACCCAGGGCGAAACATCGTTGAATAATTTCTCTTTTTGCCTTGATCTTTTGTGTGTTCCTTGTGGGATGCTCATCCAAGTTTGAATTTTCGTTATTTCCACCCAAGATCTTTTGACCTTGTGTGTGTTTTTTTTTTTTTTTTTTTTTTTTTAAATGTGTAAAAACTCTTTGTTTATTTTGAAAAACGCTTAAAAAGCCGAGCAAAAACACTTCTTTTATTGAGCTGCAAGATTTGTGTTTCTGCGAGCTTATACTAATGTCAACGTATTCCTGATTGGAGAACATTTTTAATTCAGTTTAATTTCACACCAAATTGCAAAAAAAATCGCGAAAATAATGGCGTCAGGCAGACTCGCGCGACTGACAACTTCCACAACGAACAGCGCAGCGGAAGATGCTGTGCTGTGCTGTAGAGAGGGCAGACAGTGTTGCCAAGAGGATGGAAAAAAGTATCATTTGCAATTCGAAAAATTATCAAGTTTAGGGAAAAATTATCATAGTTTTTATTTTTGCATGAAATATATTGTTATTATTGAGTGGCCAAACATACTGGATATTAATTTCAATTTGGCAACATGTATCTACAGTTTTTGTGCTTTTTGCTTCACAGTAAAGGAGAAAATATATAACTGTTCTTATCTGTATACAATTACTATTAATTCGAATTTTCAAAAATAAAAAAAAAAAAATAACGTTTTAACCATAAAAAGCATTCTGTTTTAAATCTGTGGTTCATGATATTTAAAAGTCACGAGCAGGGCAATACTATGCAAGCATAAAAAAACAAGATGGCTGCCTGTTTTAAGATGGTGGATGGGCCAGGCGCACGATGTAATCAGATTACTTTTTATTATTATTGTATACAGTTTTTTATATCAATTTAAAAAAAAGTCTTTCCTGTGTGCGCTGGACGCATTAAAGAAAAAGCGTTTTATGTGAAGATTGGTTAAATTATAATAGATTTAGGGGTTGATAATAGGTCATTATTATTTATCATGTTTCACCCAAAATTATCATAGATTCTGATAATTATCACGTTCCTGGCAACACTGGGGCCAAAGGTTAGAGACTCACGTATGCTGTGAATTGCGTTGTTGCCAAGTGTTTTTTAAATCTTTAACTCAAAGGAAATCATTATTATTTTTTTTTTAATTTTTATTTATTTGCAAATGTCTCTATTGTAAAACGGTAAGTTACCCTTGAATATTTCTAAAATTGTGGTGGATGTACCTAAGCACCTAAATTTTTCAACTTTTAAGTCGTTTATGGTCACGCCATGATGGCAATTTAGGGCTTAAAATATTTTACTATAATTTAAGGGGTAACGTTTTTGGTTAAGCAATTTTGACTATTTTTTTCACATTTTTATGCCATGATTTTCTTCCCAAACTTTCGACTTTTAGAATAAAACTGTTTTTTTAGCGTTCAAAAAAAGTACTGCCAAAAAAAATTTTGTCTCTGTTAAAATGAAAAATATTTAGAGAGAGGGGGCAGAATTTTAGAGGTAGATGGAGAGATAATTTAGTGACATGCAAAAATATTTAAGGTTGTTGAAGAGCAGGCTATAGAAAAGTATTTAATATAATTTAAGGCCATTGTTTACTAAAAATTTCTGTTAAGTCATCAGTCTGTCATCTTGAGTGGTGTCATGCATATGATTTTTATTTTGCCATTTTTATCCAAAAAACAGCAAAAATTGTCATTTTCCAAAGCGTAAAGTGTGTAAAACATAAGGTGATATTAATTTATTTCAAAGTTCTTTGCAGTCTTTAAGTTTACCAAAAAACGTGTCCTACTAAAGTGTATTTTAGCACTCTAAAAATAATTTAACAGATATTTAAGAAAATTATTTTATGCACTTCGGGGATTAAATAGGTATTTTTAATCCCTCTTTTAGGGACTAAAGTGACACTTTTAATTCCTAAGAGATTCAAAGAAAATTTAATCCTTTAGGGATTAAAAATAAATTTAATCCCTCAGGGATTAAAAAAAACTAATCCCTGGAAAATTATAATTAAATATATGGCAAGTCAAGCCAAACAGCACTTGCTCTTGGCCAAGATTTCATTCTTAGCACCCTTTCTTGTAGTTGACGAACCATTTGGCGTAGAAATAACTTAATTTTAGCAAAGATCTTTTCCTAAAATGCATAAAATAGTATATAAACCTCGGGACTAAAGTGTCGTTTAATCCCTTAGCGAAATGTAGCCCTACTATTATATTACTATTAAAGGTCATCATGGCTTTACCATAGACAAAAATCAAACCCTCAAGACATATGAACTTTTTGACTTGTTTTGACACCCCCTTTCATCAGTTAAAAGGATGACTATGGTAATGTTTACACCCTGTATAACGGCCTTGCCCTTGCATTTTCCAAAAAAAAGCCGTACCGATAATAAGTCTCCTAATCAAGTTAACCTGAAAAGAAATGTATGCTCTATATTTTATAATAACTTTTTTTAATGCAGACATGTTTGTCGCCATATTTTTTTATATTCTTTCATCATCTCAAATTTGAGAACGGTGTTGCTCAAATCAACCTAACTTGTCTAAAATAATAAAGACAGACATAGATAACAAAATGAACAAAGCCCTGTCAAAAAAGGTAGCCATATCAAATATACTTCATCCATATACCCATTAGCTTAAATATACGCCCTTCCAAAGCTTTCAGAATGCACGAAGTTTTAAGCAAGAATTCTGGATTTTTGTATTATTTTCAAAGAAAAAATATGAGTTGAGAAAGTAACATAATCCCGTTAAGGATTAACTGTAGCGCTTTCCAAAACAAAAAACCTACCAACCTCTAGACCTTCTCCACTCGATAACTCTTTCATTGTCTGATGTTTTCCATAAACACAGCATGTCTTTTTACGCAGCGGCATCATTCAATTTACTTTTTTTCTAATTTTTAATAGTGAAAAATATGCGCAGCACAAACTAATACACGGAATCAAAACCATTAACAACAAAAACGACATCACGTCGCGAAACCGGGCGAAACTGACTGAAAGCCCCCGCAAATTTTCGCGCATGTACAAAAAATCTGAGCTAAGCCAATGTCTTTTGTTTTGGGATTTCCATGGCTGGCTAGATTAATAGATGTTGCTTACAAGTTTGACCTCGGTAAGGGGTATATTTAATCTTGGACTTGCAAGTGAATGTAAGTTTGGCTTTAGGCATTTTCATTTTAGACTGATCCTGGTTTTGGTTGAACCCGATCTGGAACCGAATCTATGTTTTTTTAACGGTTGAAAAAGGCGTCCCTATAATGTGTCCTTTGAGCAAAATCATATTCATAGCTGCGGAAGGTCTCGTTTAGCAAGGCCTCGTTTTGACAAGGGATATGAAATCGAAGGATGCCCTTAAATTATCCTTCGTGGGAAGACTATGAATTCGGCTCTTAACCAATCCTTTCGATCTTCTTTTCATATGACGTCATCGCTTCTTGAACCGCCTTTAAAATAACTATCAACGAGAATCGCCACTAAAGAGCCCTTTTTCAGCTAGAACACCACCTTCTTAAATGAAAAAAGCCTTTTATATCCCCTTTAACTTGATTTAAAAAAAACACAGAATTTCTTAAATTTTTGAATGTTTTAATCCTCTCAAACAGCGTAAATGATGAAATGTGTCAGAATTAAAATAATTCAAAATAGTTTTTTTCGCTGTACTACTTGATACGATCATGCTCTGAGGTGCGTACGGATATTGTGAAATATGCCCCTGTAAGCCATAGCTTTCCCATAAACATTAAAAAAAAACATTCCACAATCAAAAAGCCATTTTGTTAAACTAATTTGATCTCGAATGTGACGAACAGGTCACATTCGTTTTTTGGCTGGTATTGTCATCATGTCAATTATATTACAAAAATCTCCGAACCAAAAAATGGTATTTTTTTTAACCCACAAAAGTGAATTCAGAAAATAATTGTGTAGTACTTTGTTGTAATATACACTTTTAAACTAAACGAAAATAAGATAATTTTAAGAAGCCAAAGAAATTAAAGTGATTATTAAAAATTTTAACCTTATTATCATGATTCTATGTAAACAAATCCATTTCCTACTCAATTAAACTCTACAAATTTAAATGTACTACTTATAGACATACTTTTTTCGAATTCTGCTACATAATTGATGTAATATAGTAATACAGGGTGTCTACAATCCGGGAAATACGGAAAAATGACGGGAATTTTTTTGACAAAAAATATCATTACATACAATTTATAAATAATGCTGTTTAATAAAAATAAAAAATTCTAGGGGGTTCATTTTTAGCAGCTCATACAACAGGTATGGAAGGCTAGTTGGGATTCTATTTCTACTCCAAATGAGTTATTTTATTTGGGTCAAACAAGACCTAATTACAAAGTTTTGTGATGTTGACTGTCTTTCCCTGTCCGTTTATCAGTCTGTCTGTCATGATAACTCAAAAACCACTGAACCGGCATACAAATTCTGTGGTTCTCGTTGATAAGGCCATTCATTTTTGGTGAGGGTTTGTAAAGGGGTGGAAAGGGGGGTTGAATTGTATAAAATTGAAAACTTTTTTATATTTTTGTTGCGTAATTTTCCATCTTAATGTGAAAACCGCATGTCCTTAGCTGTACGGCTCGTAACTTATAATTTTTTAAAAGTTTAATCCCCTTTCCAACCCCCCACTCCTGTCAAAAACTAATCAGCTCGCCACCTGGTGACAAAGATTTTTTGTGCCAAATTTTATAAGAATCATTTCAATTGGTGTCCCAGACAGACAGACAGAGACCATCCCAACATTTTGTAATTAGGTCTTTTTTGACCCAAATAACTATTTAATTAAACTTTTTTGGCGGATCTCAGTATATAGCCTCCGTACTATGGACGAATGGCAAAAAATCACGACTAACGAACTGAAAATTTTATTTAGTTTTATTAGCCATCCATACATAGTATAGAGGCTATTAAGATCGGCTAAAAATAATTTTTTAATTTTTACTAAAAATGAGTTATTTCGCTCAAATTTTGGTATGGTGTCTGGGACACGACAACATTAAAACCGCTAAACCGATACTGGCACAAAAATGTTTTGTCGCCAAGCGATGAGCTGATTAGTTTTTGGTGGAGGGGGGTTGGAGAGAGGGCAGGAAAAAAATACGGTGTATGAGTTAAGATTTTTTTAAAGTTTAATCCCCCTTCCAACCCTCTTTTGAAACCTCCACCATCGTCAAAAACTAATCAGCTCACTTTCTGGTGACAAAGAATTTTTGTGCCAAAGACTCGGTTAAGCCTTTCTTGAGTTATCGTGTCCCAGACAGACAGACACCATCCCAAAATTTTGTATTCAGATCTTTTTTGACCCACATAACTAATTTTTATCATTACACGGGAATTTTTCAAATTAAGCGGGAAAAAAACTGGCAAAAGACGGGAATTTTATTCAGATAATTTTGTAGACACCCTGTAATAGCAACATCAAAGGCAAAGCAGAAGTATCGACAATAACACAAAAACTTTTAAAAAGCGGCAAACATTTCTCTAAAACGCTCCGTTATTCTGAAATTCTAACATTATATTTTGACATTTGCTATGGTTGCTCTATACACTGCGCTTTTTAGATCGATTTAGTTTGGTAAAACTTACTTCTAGACAGACTTTAGAAATATTTGGTTTTGGCGAAACTCAATATTTTGATAGGTATCACGATCTTTGATGGCCATCGTTGGTCCCCAGAATTTGGAACGAGCTGTATTTTATAAAGTTATTATAATATAAAATGTATAGGTTTACAAAAATGAAACCACCGCAGAAATAAGTTGGTGCATAGCCTACTACAAAAAGATTCTCCTCTGTAATTTAATTTTGGCTAAATAGTTAATCATATCATTGCGATAAAAATGTAATGCATTACGATAGACCAGAATTAAAAATAGATTCTTTGTGGTGGGATATGCACTGTTCGCATTGGTCTGAGAGAGACCGCGAGCATACCAGACATGTCTCCCTAAGTCTCACAAGATATTTTATGGGTTTTTAAAAGATTTTAAGAGATGGACATATTTTCTCTTAAAACCTTATTTAATTTTTTTACCTGTAAGTATATATTTTAAAAAGTTTAAAATTTGTTAAAAGATCCTGCATGTGGGATGTTGCAAAAACTTGTATAAAGACTCTCCAAATCTTCTAAGTATTGGTTTCAGATTTTAGCCGAAAAATCTATAGAATTTAAGGAGACATTTTTAGGAGAGAACTTATAAGGTAAAAACCATTGAATTAACGGATATGCGGAGTCAAAGTGTATACATAAGGGCAAGTTTGATAGCTCATTTTCTGGTAATGTCGTAGTGTGATCCATCTCTCTCAGATGAATGCCTTTACAAATGATATAGAATAATAGTATCTAAACTATAGTAAGTTCATAAAACAATGCAGATTTGTCATTGCTTTAAATGAAATGTTTATTGTTGCAGGTGGCATAGGAGGAGAAAATTAACCACCGACTCCCTGAGACCCTAGCTTGTGACGTCATTTGCACACTCACAAGTTTGAATCTCGGGATTGGGTGTTTAAAAAACTACAAAAAACTCAGTGGCACAAAAATATTGGGGGAAAATTACAATTTTTATACGTACGGGCTTCACTAAATCTTTACTTATTTTGATATCTTTATTTTTAGGCTTTTTTGGGAGCTGAACTTCTCTATAAAGCTTTCCACTTACTTATTGGCGCCGAAAATCTGAGAGAGAGAGAGAGAGAGAGATCATGCGATGATGCCAGCTAATATGTTGCCTCGGACTTGCCTAGGAGTCCTTTT
This sequence comes from Oxystoma pomonae, assembly GCA_963921995.1. Lineage (NCBI taxonomy): Eukaryota > Metazoa > Arthropoda > Insecta > Coleoptera > Brentidae > Oxystoma > Oxystoma pomonae. Next base: position 74,190,209 of record OY998171.1, read on the forward strand.
CTCCATAATGATTAGTTTTAAATTCGATGACAATCATCCCAAAATTTGACAAAGACGATGTTGCGTAATTTATGAAAGGTGTCTAGAGCCGTATTCAAAGTCCTTCCTAGGCGTCAACGTGTGTTTGAGGTAGCCTTAAGGCCTCACTGTGCCAAGAAATACGAAATTGGAGGGCGGCTCAAAGGCAGCTTTCAGCAAGAAAAAAGGCTCCTTTCAAGGGAGGTCTATGAATACGGTCATAAAGCTTTTTTTATTTAACATGGCAGTGTCCTGAACCGAAAAGGTCAGTCCTGCACCAGCTCGAAAGCACCTAATCTTCACTATTTCATTTGGGCAGGCGGCCACCGGCGAAACCTAGAAGAACAATAGGGCAATAACCCTACTTTTTAATGTTTGTTTTCATTTTTTGTTGTCATGAAATTTTGCGTTCAAATAAAATTTGTCATTATTTTAAATTAATTTATGATGATAGCATCTGGATCGGGGACTTCCCAGGTAACGCAAATAATTTTGCTATTAAGGCGGATTCAGAATTCCGTAAGGTAAGCGGTATGAGGTATGCGGTAAGATGCAAGGAAAAACTATAGCAAACACATGCTGCTGTTCATAGTATTCCGTAAGCCGCAAGCGGTAAGATCCTTGCGTCTCATACCGCTTATCTTACGTAACTCTGAATCTGCCTTACTTTACTCTTTATTCCAAATTTGCTCGGACAAGTTTTTTGACACTGACATGACTGTTCCATTTGGTTTCTTTGTATAAATGTTAGCCACCATATTGAAATTGATCTGGACAATTTGGAATGAACAGTATTTATTTTGTTTATGCACAAAGGTCCAGTTATAGATTGGAGATGCCCTACCACCAAAAAAAAAACTTGTTTTAAGACCAACTTAATACCTAAAAAGTTTTTCCTCAAAGTAACTACAAGTGACCAGGTTACTTGATTTTACTTTTTCTTCGCAGAGTAACCCAAGGCAAAACATCATAAGTATCCGGACTATGCAGCCTAGGTTAAAGTGTGGTTTATTGATTGTTTAGGTTTTTTTTAATTTCTAATAATTTTCTTTTATAAATCTAAAAAATCGAAAATAAATGATGATGTCATAAGTACAGTCACTGAAAGTAATTGTGATGCCATGTCAAGTAACCCAAACAAGTTACTATTGTCCATGAGGAAAAAACCTTTTAGTACTGATTATATAATGAGTGCTGGTGCTCACAAGAATGACCAAAATATTTCTTGATTTTTATCTTGAGCAGGAGTGTCAGATGCAGATGCTGATAGGAGATTGTCCTTTCTCTAACTGTATGTGAACCTGTAATTCAGCTTTAAGGAAAGTTTTGTTTTAAATAAGGACTACTGCTAGATTGATACAGGACATAATATAGGATAAGAGTAGTATAGAGCTAAACATCTTTATTTTGAGTGACATATGTGTATAAATAACTATTTTATATTTATTTATTCAATTTATTTCTGATAATTTTGTTTTCCTTCACCAGCGAGCATTCACTTTACAGAACTGAATCTTTGTTCGCTTGAGATTCAAGAATTCAGCCCCTGATCCTATTGAGTCCTGACAGGATCTAGCAACAAATTCTTTATGATTGTCTTTTGTGTAAATTAGCCCTCTATAGTTTTTTCAGTAAGAAATGGACATGGACAGTAAACACCAACTGGAGCTCTTATTGAAGTATCCACTTGTAAGTCTAAAAAGTCAACGAGAAGATGAGAAAGTTTATGAGGGAAGAATGGTTTGTCAGGTAATTCTAAATATTGTTCTAGTCTTTTACAGTTCAATTTTTTTAAGTTAAATTGTCAGAAGATTTTACTAAAAGAAAAGAATTAGTTCTCAAGGATGATCAAACTAAGGGAAAAAAGTATTCAGCTTTCTTTGTATATCTAGAGAAAATGTATCAATGGAATATTATTATTATTATTATTAATTATTTTAGTCTCATTTTAAAGGTAAAGCTAAAATCTAGGATTTTCTAGAGGCCCTGTATACAATTTTTGACAGTTATTGTTTTACCAGAGGTAAGCAACTTGATTTGGCAGTTTTTAGGGAAATGTTGATAATGTTTTTGTTGCAATGGCAACCATTGGAAATAAATAATTTTGTCAATGTCACATTTTTGATTAATAAATGTAAGCACATCAAATTTTAAATTTAATTATTTATATGCGATTTAAAAATTTAATATTGCGGTATAAGAAGCTGTAAAAATACTCGCGCCTAAGACCTTGTATTGTTTCATTGTTCAATGGAAAAGGAACTGCAAGAAAAATGGAAAGAGATCATGCATTTGCCAAACTGGAAAATTAATAAAAATACCTAGTCAAATAAAAATAATAAGATAGATCAATAATATTTTGCTTGACATATTTTACTAACTGAAAAAGTCATTATCATTCAAAAACTGTCTTGGGAAATTATAAAAAGATGAAAGAAAATATCAGTCCATTTCATAAAATCGGTTTTACATGCAAATACGAGTGCAAATATATGAAAAAAACTAGAAAGAGAGGACAAGATGAGTTGCCTACTTCTGGTAAAAAATCAACTGTCAGATAAATGGAGGGCCTCTAGTCTTGACCTATGCAAAATTTTAATTTAGGGTTCTCTAGTAATAGTTTTTGACTTTGATATTTGTGAAATATGGATAGAAATATTAGTGTAGGGGCATATGTCGATAATTTCTGTCCCGTAGGATTTTGAATGAAGGAGTTTTGTGACTATGTGGGATTGATAGCTCTTTAGTCACACAATCAAGTGTTACCGGGTGTTTTGTTCGCATCCATGTAGAAGGGGTTAATATGACGTCATATTTCAAGATGGCAGCCAAAAATCATAAAAAATACAACTTCCACAACCGGGGCATGATTATACTCAATTCCATATAACTTGAGGGCGAGAATTCCAAAAAAGTCACTTTCAAGGTCATCCGACCTTTTTTTTTTCAAGGGTATCAAGGGGAAATTTTGCATAAGACGCCCGAACTACTTTCCTGCCAGAGTCATTTCTCCTCTACCAGGAGAGCCCGGGTAGTGTCGGATTCCTACCGACTAAAACCCCCCGATTGTGGCTCCGACCAGCCTGATGGCTGGCCAGAGTCACTGCACTGCAGCCATTACTGGCTTATTGTGCACCCTTTGATCCTAGTTTAACCACTCCACTCCCCTGTACGAGTTTGTACAGGTCCTTAATGGAGCAGTTCCTAGTGTTGATTCTAGTTTAACCACACCATTAAATTTTCCCCTGTACGAGATTGTACAGGTCATAAATGGAGCAGTTCCTAGTCGTTACTGGGTCTAGTTCAACTTCCCCCAAGACATTGCAAAAATAACATACTAAAGAGCACTATTTATCAACTACTAAAGCGAAGAGGACCATCCAGGGAGGAGGGGTAATTACCACCCTACCCCCCTGAAATCCGCGCTTGAGTATAGTATAAAACCGCAAACAAAATCTAATAGCTAAATACTTTTTTTTTGAGGTCTAAAAAGCTTTTCGTTTCCGGTTTTTCTCGGTCAAAATTTTCTCTACAACTTCTTTATAAATAGAAACTCTATAATACTGTTCTTCACTTCTGTATTTCCAAAATCGTAGTTTTTGCGGTAAGTAAGTCATGCGTTTGTTGTGTCTGTCCCAAAATATTGTGGAGGGATTCTAGAATGTCTTTAAAGGAACGTTCTGCAATTTCTCGTTTTTCTCCAAAGACTTCAGGGTTACCACCAGCATCTTTGTTGTCTACTTTTCTCTGGACAAGGGGGGGGGTCGAGTGCCTACAGTGTATTGTAATAATCTACATTCATTCCAAAATTATGCAATTAAAAAGATAGTTTTTTTACAGTATAAAATCGTCAACATCTCAATCAAGGATCAATTAGACTTAAGAAACCACAATTTTCAAGTAACTGTGCTTGATGATTCGGGAAAAAAGGACGAAGCCATTGAAGACATTATTAAAAAGGACAACTGTCAAAGTGTGATAGAAGTTTTGGATAAAATTAAAGTTCACTTGGAATCTCAAAGCAGTGATGAAAACATAGAAGATTACAGTTTAATGTATAGAAAGGTGCTGTATGAGTACTCAGAGTTTGCGAAATTTTTCCTAAATCTAAGAAGTTGCCAGCTTCAAGAGGATCTGTCAAAAATTTCCGTATCTATATTAGGTGAGTCTTATGCTCATATTCTCCACCTGAAAAATTCCCCGATTAGACTTTAATCGTGATTAGTTGCTAATTGGTGTTTAGAATGTAGTGTTTACATTAAGACTTTGTTTGCCAAGACTCATTGCAAACTATGATTAGTGATAATCATGATTAAATGCTTAATTGGAGAATTGTCACTTTGGTGGATATGGACATTAAGCTGCTAAAAAAATTAGATCCACTAGCTGTAAAAACTAGAGTCCCTGCAGGTATACATTTTTGACAAAAACTACGATTTTTCAGATGAAAGACATCGCGAACATTCCCTAGAAATAACAATAAACTACACTGACAAATCCAAGGGAACCTTTGAGATCACAAGTTACGATTTGCCCAGGCGAAGCTCTGCGGAGGATCTTTTTTCATCCAACCACAGTCTAATCGCCTTATTCGATCAGTTTTCGGGCCAGGTCGAGTTTTTGCAGCCTTATTTCGATTTGATGGACGAGATCGATGTTGGTTGCTCGGTTTTGGACCCGGATAAGCCTAGAAGGAGCGATGCTTACAGGAGGTTATGGCTGGGTATGTATTGCCATAACCTCTGAAAATACAGGGTTCGACAGCTCTTGTCTAGGGTGCTCCTAATAGCACAAATATTCCCCGAACATTCGTTGAATGTTCAGCTAGGATCTAAGCATACCAGGGATGTTCAGGGAATGTTCTGTGTCCGCAGTTTTGATATTCCTTGAACATTCTGGTAGAACATTTAGCACATTTATGAGCTTGAAAAAATATGTTCTCTCACAAAACACCCTAAAAAAATTTAGAAAAAGTTTTTAAACAGCGATGGGATTCGAACCCTCAACCTTAACCTTTTGCGCTACGGGGGCTTATGGGAGAAATTATATATTAGCGGGGTATAACCTTTTGGACATTTTCTGTTGGAAGAGTACCGTGAATTGTGTTTTTTTACATAAAATCAGGATCACTCCTGAACGGCTCAACGGATTTTAAAAAGGACATTCTCTTTTTATGGGATAAAAATATTACTCCCCTCCTCAAATCCTACCAAACGGTAGTGGAAGAGTGGAAATTACTTTATTTGTTCAATGCAGTATAATTCGCGAACTGCTCAACGGATTTTTATAATTATTTTTTTATTGGATAAAAATATTACCCTCCTCCCCGAATCCTCCCAAATGGTAGTGGAAAGGGATTATGTTATTTTTTCTATGCAGGATAACTCCCGAACGGCTCAATCGATTTTCATAATTTTTTTTTATTGGAAATACGTATTAGCCTACCCCAACACGCTTTTTGAACAAAATAAAATCTTAAATTTTGCTGCTTAAGCATGATCGTAGATAGAAAAATATTATTTCCTTTCATGGCATGATTTGATTATATTTTATTAGGCCAACAAAACTAAAAATAGAATATTTTTTTTAATAAAAAGAAAACTTGCAGCGACAGATAAAAATATCCCGAAATAAATCTTTACCGCAGCTGTTAGAATAAAAAACGTTATAATAATGTGTGATATTTTTAGGACTTTGGTAGATTATCCTGACTAGAACTTTCGCTGAATGTATTACCCAGAATATCTCCCAAATGTGCTATCAATGTGCAAATGTAAGGACATTTTTAGCACCTTACCAGAACATTTGTGGAATATCTTGCGTAGAATATTCGGTGAATGTACTGTTCAGGATGTGTAAGAATGTTTTTTGAATATGCTGTCCATATCCAAAAGGAAAGGACATTTTACGGAAATTGGCAGAACATTCACGGAACATTCTGCATAGAATATTCGCTGAATGTTATATCCAGGGAACGTATTTTCAGTGTGCTGTCAATATCCAAAAGGAAGGGCATTTTCCGGACTTTAGTAGAACATTCAGGGAATATTCTTCTTGTATGGAATATTCGCTGAATTTACTGTCCAGTATATCCTAAGAATGTTTTTTAAATGTGCTGTCAATGTCCAAAAAAGGACATTTTTCGGCATGTCCTGCATAGAATGTTCGCTGAATGTACTAGGTATAATATTCTGAGAATGTCTTTTAAATGTGCTGTTCATGTGCTAACTTGAAAGTTATTCATAGGACGTTTTTTGAACATCCTACGAATATACTGTGAATGTGCCAGAACATTTAGACATTCGCGGCACCTTACTGGGATATCCCCGAAATATCCTGTGCTATTGCGGAAATAGCGTGTATTGAAAAAGAAATGCAATGGTTAGTAAATGAGAGCGAAAGAGATAATCAACTTGAGAAACCGATACGCTGTTGCCGAGGTCACCCCGATTAACTAAAAGATTCCCAAGTAAGATCCCGTCAAATTTAACGATAAATGTTGTCTTCAAAGAGCCTAAAACAGTGATTATGAGTGTTTTCTTATTTTAGTTTGGAATTAGAATCCGCTAAATCAATTAAAATGACCATTTATCCACAAACTTTTAATACAGATTGACGTTGCGCTTTGAATAAAGCTGCGAAAAGTCTGAGTGACCTTCCATAACCAGTTACGTTTCGACTCTACGAGACATTTTATCTACCAGTCTCGCATTCTCACGAAATATCTTGTTAAAATAAATTTAAAACAAAATTCACTTTTTTAAAAGAATAAAAAAAATTAAAACAACGTAGGGCACCTGTTGTTTAACTTTAAAATGAATTTAAAGCTGTTACTACATTAAATAACAGAGGGGAGTTTTTTTTTTAATTGTGATTCTGGCAGACTCCTTTATTTTACAAAAATTGCCGAGGAAATGGGGCTCCTCTTCCCCCCTCAGATGTACAGAGTCGCGAAGGGACGCCTACCCTTCAGCTCTTACATAAAAACTATTTTGTGGTATTTCAGTTGCATCATTTCAGTATCAAATAAATAAATCGATACGATCTCCTTCACGCCCGCGTCTTCGAATAAAACACACTAAAGCGCTGGACTAAGGGAATTTCAGCATGAACCGGCCTTTTATGCTCTTGAGGTAATTAAATATTATGTTTTTATTGCAGGTGAAAACATCACAGTGATCTTAACCGTAGATCCCTTCAACGTTCTCAAAATGCCGGACATTCGATTTTTGGGACCGGACAGACTAATAAACGGCTACCGGACTAGACTGAACGACAATTTGGGTCACTGGAATAGCGATAATGGTGTTTTTCAAGGAGTACTGGATTTGTTAGGTAGGCAAAACCAGAGGCCCTCTATACATTTGACAGTTGCTTTTACCAGAGGTGGGCCACTCATATTGTCCTCTCTTTCTAGTTTTTTTCATATATACATGTAAAACCGATTTTATGAAATGAACTGATGTTTTGTTTTTGGTAAAATATGTCAAGCAATTAGTTTATAATCTTTGAAATCAGGCTTTGACAAAAAAAAACAGTAAAATATAAAACAATTTTAAAAAGGGATTTAGTGAGGGTGAATAAATCCCTTTTTAAATTTATTAACTCCAGAGCTTAGGATATCTGTAAAGATAATTATATCTGTCTCTGTAGAGACGCCTAATTTTCCTTCAAAATGAAGGTACATCTGCCGATTCTGCAATTTGACAGATGGTTGTCTTTTACATGACACCGTACTGATGAGCACCATAAGTGCGAAATCCGGATCTACGGTTACCATTACCTTTTTTGAGGGAAAGCTCGCTATTCATTGATTTTGTTATTTATTCACCCTCACTAAATCCCTTTTTAAATTTATTTAACTCTAGAGCTTAGGATATCTGTAAAGATAATTATATCTGTCTCCGTAGAGACGCTTAATTTTCCTTCAAATTGAAGGTACATCTGCCGATTCTGCAATTTGACAGATGGTTGTCTTTTACATGAATCATGTGTCATATTTTTCCATCATCATTTCATCTCCTAATTCCTAGCACCGTACTGATGAGCACCACAAGTGCGAAATCCGGATCTACGGTTACCATTACCTTTTTTGAGGGAAAGCTCGCTATTCATTGATTTTGTTATTTATTCACCCTCACTAAATCCCTTTTTAAATTTATTAACTCCAGAGCTTAGGATATCTGTAAAGATAATTATATCTGTCTCTGTAGAGACGCCTAATTTTCCTTCAAAATGAAGGTACATCTGCCGATTCTGCAATTTGACAGATGGTTGTCTTTTACATGACACCGTACTGATGAGCACCATAAGTGCGAAATCCGGATCTACGGTTACCATTACCTTTTTTGAGGGAAAGCTCACTATTCATTGATTTTGTTATTTATTCACCCTCACTAAATCCCTTTTTAAATTTATTAACTCCAGAGCTTAGGATATCTGTAAAGATAATTATATCTGTCTCCGTAGAGACGCTTAATTTTCCTTCAAATTGAAGGTACATCTGCCGATTCTGCAATTTGACAGATGGTTGTCTTTTACATGAATCATGTGTCATATTTTTCCATCATCATTTCATCTCCTAATTCCTAGCACCGTACTGATGAGCACCACAAGTGCGAAATCCGGATCTACGGTTACCATTACCTTTTTTGAGGGAAAGCTCGCTATTCATTGATTTTGTTATTTATTCACCCTCACTAAATCCCTTTTTAAATTTATTAACTCCAGAGCTTAGGATATCTGTAAAGATAATTATATCTGTCTCTGTAGAGACGCCTAATTTTCCTTCAAAATGAAGGTACATCTGCCGATTCTGCAATTTGACAGATGGTTGTCTTTTACATGACACCGTACTGATGAGCACCATAAGTGCGAAATCCGGATCTACGGTTACCATTACCTTTTTTGAGGGAAAGCTCGCTATTCATTGATTTTGTTATTTATTCACCCTCACTAAATCCCTTTTTAAATTTATTAACTCCAGAGCTTAGGATATCTGTAAAGATAATTATATCTGTCTCGGTAAAGACGCTTAATTTTCCTTCAAAATGAAGGTACATCTGCCGATTCTGCAATTTGACAGATGGTTGTCTTTTACATGAATCTTGTGTCATATTTTTCCAACATCATTTCATCTCCTAATTCCTAGCACCGTACTGATGAGCACCACAAGTGCGAAATCCGGATCTACAGTTACCATTACCTTTTTTGAGGGAAAGCTCACTATTCATTGATTTTGATATAAAACAATATTATTGATGTATCTTTTTATTGCTCTTGTTCTTAAAATAATAAAAATATATTATTATTTAAATTTAACTAATCTTACTTACCTCGCAAATTCGACTATTTTTATTAATTTTCATTTTTCTTCCGTTTCTTTTTCCATTGAACATGGAAAAAATACAAAGTTGTAGGCGCGAGTATTTTTACAGTTTCTTTTACTGCAATATTGGATTTTTAAACCGCATATATATAATAAAATTTTAATATTATTTATTTACAATGGTGGCCAACACACAAAAAAATTATCAACATTTCCCTAACAACTGCCAAATCGAGTTGCTTACCTCTTGTAAAACAATACCTGTCAAAAATTGTAAACAGGGCCTCTAGGCAAAGCCGAGGACGTACTAATTGTTTGCATTACCATTCGCATTATCTATTTTTGGTCAGTCGATAGCCTCTCGGGCAAACCGTAAGAAGTGATAGCTCTATGGTTGTAAGGTGAGTATTTGTCTCTCTCACTTTTCACATGGTTCAAAGAATGGTGAGAAGTGCGAAAATACAGGCCCAGGTGATTGACAGTAGGCATAGAAAAAGAAAGGAATAAGATGCGGTTTGTTTGTTTCATTCATTCATTAATTTTTACTGGTCTTTGCAACATGGAGATAAATGCAGAATAGAACTTATAAGAAAGTCTTGTACAACATCAGATACCTCTACACTCAAGATGACGATGTGTGCCTCTTTCGGGATTTGACAGGACCCAAAATAACAAGAGCTTAAACCAAGTTTAGGCTACAAACCGAGTTTAAACCGCTATTAACCAATCTGTTTTTAATGTATTTAAGTCAATTTTGTCCTACTTTAACTCATCTATGTATTATTTTAAATGTTAATTTGTTATAGATACTAAAAGGCCTTTGTTGTTTTTTATTTTTATGTCACACACATTTCTTCTTACAAAATAAAACGTAAAATGTTCTGACCTTTATATACAAAATCTGAATAGAAATTATTATTTGTTAGTTTTATTAATAATATGTAATTTTATCATCATATTAATTTATTGACTTACCATATTTATGTAACTTTTGTTGTATATTTATTATGGCAAATAAAATCTAATCTAATCTAATCTAAAGTCCGACTAACTATAATTTAGTAAAGTCGGCTAATAGTGGCAGGACGTATTCCAGTAAAGTCCCTATTTACAGGCTTTCCACAGTTTAGAAGGCACACCGTGCACATTCGAGACACTAGTTGGAACGCAACTTTACATCAAACGGGGATACAAACCTCTTCTTCTATAATAGACACTTAAAGTTGGTAAGCTATTTTTGACTCCTTGTTGTAAGCGTATCTTTAATGCGTTTGTGAAAGCGTCCTTTAATAGAGCATGCGCACTGCGATACAATTAAGCACTATTTGTACAGCTTTAAGGGCTAATTTTACAACCAAAAGTAAAACTCCAGATTAAACCATAGTTTAAACTTCAGTTTAATCTTTGGATTAATCCATCGGTAAACAAGTTGCTCAATTTTATAAGTCGGAGTTAAACCACGGCCATGAAGAAAGACTACATTTTCTTTACATATATAGGGTTGATTATTTTAACCAAAATGGCACCAACTAGAGCCAAACTTGATAAAAATCAATCAAGTACTTTTTGAGATATCAGCGTTGGTTACAGACAGAGAGAAAGATATACAGTATATATATATATATATATATATATATATATATATATATATATACGTGTAAGCTCGATGTGAGAATAAAACTTGCTGGTCTGTGGGATGTTCCAACTCTTGTCGAATTTCCTTGTGCACAATTTCGCATATCTCTTTAGATAATTCAAACCTCTTTTTAAAATCTACATATCGTCGGACTCCTCTAAAGGATTTGTTCTAGGACAAATAATATTTGGTCTTCATGCTTCGACAATGTCAATAATTTCGTCATTCTTCATCCAGTTGATCAAAAATAAATTTTAAGTCATTGAGTATAGCGATTTCACTAAATACTTACAGTCTTTTTACCAAAAACAAATTTTTAATAACTTTTTTGAGGTTAGAATCTTTCGGTAACTATTAAACTGAAGTTTAACAAACACCCAGACCGCTGGTAACGGTTAAACCGAAGTTTGTTGGTAAACTGCACCTATAAAACGTAAAAAAGTCGACATCTGTGGTTTAAACTGAGGTTTGACGTTTAACTATGAGTTGTAAAATTGCGCATAAGTGTTATACCTTCTTTCTTTTTCTATTCCCACTTACTTAGTTTTTATTTTAATGCGGTTTATCGCCAATGCGCATTTCACCTACTGTTTATACGTTCAAATTAAAAACGCTTTCGGATCAGATGCTCCAGAGCTGCCAACCTTGACGCGACCAAAAGCCAACTGGTTGGTATAGTGGGTACATACCTGGTTTCACATCGGAATCGACCTTGAACTCATTTTGAACTTTTCGGTTGGCAGCCACTGGCTTCAAAAACGGTTTGAGGGTTTATTAAAACGACTTTAGCTAAAGCGCATCGGACCTCTTAAAACCGTTTAGGTAGTGTTTATACATGCGTTTTAGGAAAACGGTTTGAAATTTAAACGGTTTAACGGGCCCGTATAAACTAAGTAACTGGCCATAAAGTAGGAATATGCCATTGCATTTTATGCCACTTTACGATTTTTATTTTGTACTTTCTGACAAATTATGCGACTCTAACGAGACTGTACTGTAATTATTTTTTAGGTATAGAGACTTTTCCTCAAAAATCGGCGCAAGAAAAACGGGTGAAATTGTTGGTCGAGTACGGCGAATGTAGCATTTGTTTCTGTCTGCGATTTAACGACCAACTGCCTGAAGTTATCTGCAAAAATCCGTCTTGTGAAAAGTTTTATCACGCGGAGTGTCTCTATGAGGTGAGTTTTTTTTAGAGAGAAAAACAATGACCAACCTTAATTTTTATACATGCAATCTGAGAAGGCATAATGGTAGGATAAATTTATATTCCCTGGGTAAATTTGATCTCTGGTCCGACTTGCCGTATAACCCTACTTTTTTGTTTACTTTTTCTTTTGTATTGTTTACTTTTTAAAGTTGGGATTTCTTGGCATTTTTTTGAGCCTTTTCTCTAAAATATAGAATAAATTGCTCCATTTTAACTTCTAGAGTTGTTTTCTTTCGCGGATTCTATAAAAATTCCACAAAAAGTAAGTATTTGCTTCAAAGAACAGATGAGGTAAACGAATTGTAATATATTAGACACTTACAGTGGGATTTACTAAAAGGGTTTAGCCTATTTTAGACAGGTCCTAAGTTTACGTGAAATTGTTGGTTTTAAGCATTTTATACCAACTTCCTTGAGTTTTCGACACACAGTTTGATTTATATGAATAATTTTAATTGTTTTTTTTTTAGTAAATAATCATCTTAACAAAAAAAAAATTGGGATTTAAGAAGATAATTTCTATTAAAAAGATGTTTTTTTTTTAACCCAAAGTGGGGATCTAAACTCTGTTGAGCAAATTAAATTTGACGTTCTATGTTACTCTCATCAAAACTTACCCTTGTTTATTGATTTTCGCGATTAATACTCACTGTCACAAAACCATTTCGATATATAATCATAAAATAAGAATTAGATTAACTTTGTATTTATTTACAATGGGTTTTTATCTATCAAAAGTATGAAAAAACTTTACAAACACAAACCCATCGCAATCGCAAACTACAAATAAAAATATTTCATCAAAGTAGGTCATGAAAAAAAATGCGGCTAAAAACAGACCTGAATCCAACTGATGCGTTCACAAAGGAGTCATGTCGGCTCAACAAACTGTTCGGTGCTGCAGAGTTAAGACCTTTAAGTGCGATTTTTCTCAACTTCTAAACTCAATGTTTTAATTTTAGTTATGTTTGTAAATAAATGAATAGGTACAGTTGTTTTGGATTTTTTTCATTGAAGACAGTTTTCGTGCATAATCAGTGACCTTCGCTTATGTTTGTTTTGCCTCGTAGTGCCCTCATAAATATATTCTTTGTGGTGAAAACGGGTTTAAAATATGGCGTTTTTCTGGACAAACCTGGAGCTTTTTTATTGATTAATGAACAACTTGCGATACTAAATAAGGTAAATTAATTCTTGTAAAAACGGTTGCTTAGGGAAATTATAAAGGAACTTATTACCAATTGCCACAAAACAATCCTTTCTGGGGGCTATAAATTTAAACCACCCCCAGAGGTGGTGTAAAAAATCATCAACTTTATAACCTCAAACACAGATGATGAAGCTAATATGTGCCAAATTTTTGGCGTATTCACCATTTGCCATTTTGAAACCTGTCAAAAAATTTTTTCCTAAAATATGGAATATTTTGAGAAAAAAGCAGTTTTTCTGTGGTATTTTGCAATAATAATACAAAATAATCAATAACTTTATATCTTTTCTCTATGGGTGAGTGTTTTTTGCAAATGGATTTTTAAATTTAGTACCTCTCACGGGTGTAAATATTTACACCCGTGAGAGGTACTAAATTTTGCAATAACAATACAAAATAATCAATAACTTTATATCTTTTCTCTATGGGTGAGTGTTTTTTGAAAATGGATTTTAAAATTTAGTACCTCTCACGGGTGTAAATATTTAGACCTGTGGAGGGTACTATTTGAGATCTTAGTATATCCCACTGTTAAAGTTACATAAAAAAAGAGTGCTTATTCCTTGTCGCGCATACACACTTGTTGCACATAAAAAGGGAGACGTAGTCGCTGTTGTACGGCGTATCCGTTCTGAGCATGAGTAACGACGTATGCGTTTTGAGCATGAGCTCTGAAATACGACAAGGAATAAGCACTCTTTATATGTAACTTTAAGTGTCTATTTTCTTTATTTCAAATTCTAAACTCACTGGCTAGCGTAAATCACTCCAAATTTCAAAGAAAAATAGGGGCTTATCGGTACATAAAGTCGGCATAGCCTGACTTAAATAAAGACGGCGCTATTTATGCCAATTCTGCACGAAGTTTAAAAGGATTCTGACATTGTTGTCGTCTAAATATGTCATCTTTGCTATCAAAATAATGTTGACTTTCATAATATTTGTGCCTGCCTTTAATAAAGGACGGCATTAACTTTAATTTGTCAACTTTAAGAATGGCACAATATGAGCATGTTTAGATGACATGTTTATGTGACAAACCTTTCAACCTTCGTGCGGAACTTATGTACCGATAAGTCCCTAATGTAAGAAAATTATTGCCGTGAAAACAGCAATAAAATACGCCATTTTGAAGTCGTTGTCAACCTCTTGTGTCAAATAAACATAGGGCTGTCTAAGAAATTGTCAAAGTCAGCCATTAATCTCGTGATGGCCCTTTAAAAATGGTGGCTAATAAAATTTTTGGGAAAGTGGAAAAAGATTCAGATTAAACAAAGTGACTATTTTATAGAGTAATCCTTTCTGAATCGGGGAGAAACGAGCATTTTGCCAAAATGTTAGAAATAAACTCAAAATTCGCAGTTTAAAGAGGCAATGTCATGTACTTTTATCTCTCTCGCACTTGCACAGTGTGGATAGGCAATGTCTCTCAGTTCAGCCTGAAGATCGGGCCAGATCGGCTTGAAGAAAGACAGTTGCGCCATCTGATCTGAGAGAGACGACGCAGCGATAGGTAGAGGGACATTTCCACGTTTAATTCTTATGGAAAAACGGTTTTTTTACCCAACACCGGCCATATTGGATTGCCCATATTATTTTTGTTGTCATCCATTACCCGCCCTTTATTTATAATATAAAAAAGCTGTCAAGTTTTTTTCAGGATTTGTTGATAAAAATTTTAAAAAAATAGTGTTAATTGTGCTGTGATTAAATGTGCTTTTTTTTAGTCGCGTTTTTGTGTGAAAGCGTAATTTCTGTTAATTTTTAGGTTATATCCCTCAACGGCCGAAGAGTTTACAATGAAATCTGCGGAAAGTGTCCTATCTGTGAAAAAACAATTAGCTGCCCTATCCCGACCATGTAATGATGTCCAACCTCTTTATTTATCACCGAGTAAAAGATAAAGAGGTCCGATTTGATCGAGTTCGGGAAGTTATATCTGCGCTATGGTTACACGGGTGGGTTTTGCCCTGAATATATTTTAAGGATATTTATTGAGTTTGTGCCATTTTTCTTCAAAAAAGAAGATAATTAATATATTTTTTTAAGTTTTACCACCAGATTTTTTTTTTCTTTTTTCCACTTTATTTAAAAATTAGTACAAATACAAGTGTTGTATTGTAAGGTCTTCTTGAGCTGTTGTTTTGGGATGACCTTAAAACAAAATCAGATTGAAAAATCGATATTTGACGTGTTTTTACCTTAAGCCCTGCTTTTAGTTTTTATCTCCCTTGGCCTTTTATCCATTCTTTGACCTTTTCTTCCTCTTTTTAGTTGTTTAACTACGCCTTTATAGAGAGCAAGAGTTCATGGAATAAATTATGATAGATACCCAAGTAGCACACGTCGTCCGGACGTCCGCTTGGGACCAACGACGTCTTTATGACGTCCCTGAGAGGTCCAATGTTACAAATTAAATAATCCACAGGACGTAAGACCGAAACGGACGTCGAATTTCCGGTGGCGGACGTCCCACATTTGTGTGTATACCTTATCTCAAAAGAAATATTTGATAAATTTTTTGTCTTCTAATCTTTCCTTTTTTCAGATTTTTTCTATTCTTTTTCAAAAACAACCAATTTTTCTCATAGTTTTTGGTTTTTTTGGATTGCTTAGAAGTTTACTTAAAAAATAAAAATGCCAAGAGTTCGCGGTCGCCTACAATTTCATTATTTAAACGACTTTGAGGAAGGACGCATCGTGGGCATGAAAGAGGCTGGTTTGGGTTTACGGGAAATTGCAAGAAGGGTTAATGCCAATCCATCAACAGTGTTAAGAGTTTGGAGAAGGTGGTCCAATGATGAGACTTCGTGCAGGTTCTGGACGCCTCAGATTATTGCAAGGTCGTGATTTACGGCATCTCAGACTTCTCGCTCTTAGAAATCAACGGGACAGTACGCCAAGTAAAGCCCTGTTCTCACTATGCAACTTTTTCATGCTTCTCAGAAAGATGCATGCATCTTGTGTGTTAACACTATGAAATTCGTCGAAAAAAGACGCATGCTGCAAGATGCGCTAAAATAGAACATGCTCTATTTTTTATCAGAAAGTTGCATGCATGCTGGGGAATTTCTAGTTATCTTTTGATTACCAACCGTTTTTTTTATGTTGTCAAGTTGTTGATCAGCTGTGAATTTTAGGTTATGAGTTTTATTTTCGATATTTTTTAATCACTTTAAAACTTTCTAAAATTCTTGTTTGCCAATGCTCACAATCTGCAAGCTCTAATTCCCACTCCAAGCCTGTCAATCCTATTTATTTAATATTTCTTATCCTAGAACAATCCAGAATTTTCGACTTTTCCTTTTTTCGAAGAATTCTTTATTTCTGGAATAATTCTTTATTTCTAGAATTCTTCAAGAACACCAAATATTCAGTCGTGAAAATATTGCTGGTTGCATACTTAAACTTTTAGCGAATGCGCTAGAAAACGGTATAGGAAAAAAGTAAACAAAGCAGTAAAAAATCTAGGGCTTTTTTGATTTTTTTAATTAGTGATTTTGTTATGTTGGCTAAAAATGGCATTTCCTCTAAAAAAAAGATGCATAGTGTGAACACCCCCCACAGCTCCATGCTTCAAGAAAAAGATGCATGTGTTTGATGCATAGTGAGAACAGGGCTTAAGAGATCTTCTAGTTGCAGCTACAGGACAGGATGACAGTTAATCGAAGAAGTGAGGGCTTATCGTCCGCTTTTGGTGCTACCTTTGACCCCACAACATAAGGCTCGCCGCTTGGAGTGGTGCAAACCTCGGCAAAACTGGAATGACGAATGGAATACCAATAGGCGATTTCGAGGTGAGAGACGAAATGTAGACTTTTCTGTTGAACGTGATACAGCAAGACAGCAAAGTATCATGGTATGGGGTGCTATATGTTTAGGAAGCAAATCACCTGTGTGTTTGAAAGTTTGAGACAATGATGTGTTTGAAATTAACTCTGTGTTTCGGACTTCCATTGTCTATATTTTATTTATACACGACGTTTCGATCAGTACAATCTCTGATCGAAACGTCGTGTATAAATAAAATATAGACAATGGAAGTCCGAAACACAGAGTTAATTTCAAGCAAATCACCTGTAGTCCTCATCAACGGCAATCTGACTGATCAGCGATATATCGATGAAGTGCTGCAGCCAGTTTTACGTCCCTACCTACAAACTATCCCAAATGCGATTTTTCAACAAGATAATGCCAGACCGCATATTGCTCATGAAACAATGGACTTCTTACATGAACTTGGCATAGAGACTATGGGATATGATAGGGTGCAATCTTAGTGGATTACCACGTCCCCCTGGAAACTTAGATGAACTATGGCATCTTATTTTGTCAATGCCCAATAGAACAAACGAGTGCATAAATAACCATGGAGGAGCCACTCATTATTAATTTTTTGATCGTAATGTATTAATACATAAATAAATTACTTAAAAAATATTTGTTTTTTCTGGTGTTGCATTTTGTGTTCTCCCGTATAATATGCCTATGCTATGATAAATATTTTTGAGATATAGAGCATTCAAATTTGACCGCTATGATCATAGTCTGAAAAGTCGCAAAAAGTTATTTGTATTCAAAACAAAGAAAAGTGGGGGTAACGTTTTTAAGAACACCTTGTAATATTCAAAAATACTTACGTTTTACCAGCAAATCAACACGTACCCCCTTTGTTAATTTTGCATGCCTTAGTTTCCATTTGATAGGGCAGGTCAGTTTGCATCTCTTTGTTATTATCGGTCGCTTTCTGAATGGCTTCTAATCTATTCAGGAGGTCGGAAAATAACTCTGCCACGCCGTCATCGTCCATTAGTCTACAAGATAGTCGCTGGTTATTTTAGCATTAAAATAATACCAAAATTTTCAATAACGAGTGTCCCATAAGTTTTGGCACAAAGTTCAAGGAGCTCAAAAGAAATACCTAAGTTACTTACCAAGTTGGCTTTGGTAACAAAAGTTTCCTTGTTTCCAGTTTCAGTTTGTAAAAAATGTCTTACAAATTGGAAATAAGAATATTAGTTTTCACAACTAATGGCTAAAATAGTGCTTTTTTTACAAGCGTTGGTTTAAATAACGAGCGCAGCGAGGTATTTAAATACGCGAGTAAAAAAAACACAATTTAGCCGCGAGTTGTGAACACTTTTTTTTAAATACATTTATCAAAAAATTCAAGAAAAACAGGAAAATGCTTTTAAAAATCTCGAACAAGAGCACTTCTCGCAAGACACCATCTTTACACTAAAAATCCAGGCGACTGGTAAATTAAATAACAATATGGTTTCCATAGCAATGTGCCTTTTTACTCGGTGACATTTATAGTTGCTACATTTTAATCTTTGACAGTTTTGTATTTTGCCGATTTTTTTAAATAATTTTTTCGTAAATACTTGGTGAAAACTGGCGGAAATGGCTTAATTTTTAGGCAAGAATAATTAAATTTTTTCTATATTACTATTTTCCACTATTTCTCTTTAATTTTGGGTAAAAATCGGACATAAATCTTTTTTTGCACCCTTGATCAAAAAAAAAGTTTTTTTGCATCGGTAACCAAAAAAGCCATGCTTTAGTTATCTGCAGACAGTTACTAAAATCATTTTTTTGGATGAAGGTATAAAAAAAATCTAGTTATAATTTGGTTGTGCAAATGCCCAAAGCTGAAATAGTGCGAATCTTTCAACACCAAGATATATCCAGGAGAACCATTTATCGAACCATATTGGAATGCGAACAGGGTATTCCTTGTATGAACCTCCCGAAAAGTGGAAGACCAAGGATTTTCACCCCCCCCCCCCCTCAGTACAACAGAGTGGTAAGGTTGGCTAAAAACAAGGGTGTCTGTAAGGAAGCTAGCGAGAAGAAAACAAACTCCAAAAAGTACTATTTGTAGAATTTTGAGCAGAAATGGTCAAACATACCGCAAAAGGCAAAAATTGCCCGGATATCTCGATGTTGTCGTTCTCTTCGACGTGTTCATTTTGCGAACAACAAATCTATCATAATAGACGATGAAAAGTACTTCACTTTTGAAAACGCAGAAATTCCAGGCAATCAAGGATTTTACACCGATAATATAGAGGAGATAGATTCAAAGAAAAAGCCAAATTCGCCGAAAAAATTTTAGTGTGGTGTGCAATTTCCGAAAGGGGTATAGCAAGACCATATATAGGACATGTACGGGGCGAAGCTTTAACTAGCAGGTTAAATTGATAACTGCCTAGTGAAACTCAATGAGTTTATTCAAGAACATCATGCTGGAGACGAAATTATGTTTTGGCCCGACCTGGCATCTTGCCAGGAAAACGTAAAATTGGCTTCAAGAGCATAATATTCCATATGTACCAAAAAATGACAATCCCGCTAATTTGCCCCAGGCTCACCCCATTGAAGACTTTTGGGCCCACTTGGCAAGGGAAGTGTACGCCGGAGGCTGGACTGCTCAAAATGAAGGCCAACTGCGCCGCAGAATTTTAATCAAGTGCAGAGAAATTAATATTGTCACCGCCCAGGGGTCCTATTTTCGAAACCAAGCGAAATTATTCGCATGCGACTACTTCCGTCTCTTCCTATACCGTATATAATAGGAGGCAAAAGACATGCCAATATGCTGATTCGTGGGTAGTACGTGAAAGAATAACCGGTTTTGCATGCGAAACAACACGAATACCCTCAACCCACTCGTGCAATATTGCGTTAAACCAGTCGAATTCGAACGCGGTCTACACATACCGGTTTATTTTTCACCTCCCATTTCACACGGTATAGAAAGAGACTGACATAAAAATTGTCGATTATTTAGTACACGTATGCGGATATTTTTGTATGGATTCGAAAATCAGGGGTCGTATTTTCGAAACCATACGAAATTATTCGCATGCGACTACTTCCGTCTCTTCCTATACCGTATAGAAAAGGAGGCAAAAGATATGCCGATATGCTGATTCATGGGTAGTACGTGCAAGAATAACCGGTTTTTCATGCGAAACAACACGAATGCCTCCTCCCACTCGTGCAATATTGCGTTAAACCAGTCGAATTCGAACGCGGTCCACACATACCGGCTTATCTTTCGCCTCTCATTTCACACGGTACAGAAAGAGACTGACATAAAAATTGTTGATTATTCAGTATACGTATGCGGATATTTTCGTATGGATTCGAAAATCAGACCCCAGACCCTTATGAGGTGTCTGAACAAAGTTGCGGCTTGTTGAGGAACACGGACCGCTGCATATACTAAAATAGATAAATTATATTCATAGAAAATCAACTTATTAAAAAAATATATACAGTTTAAATAAAAGTTTGTTTTTCAAAAAGTATACGATTTTTTTTGTGCCAAAACTTATGGGCCACCCGTTAAAACTTATATAGTTCTACGGCTGTCGGAGATTGTTGAAATGTTAAGCTTGTCAAAATGTCTCTATGTTCCCTGGGTTTAGAAAAACTCAAGGGCCACTCTCCACCGGCCCAGTAAACACGGACATATTCTAGGAATATTCCTTCTAGATGATATAAATGTGATATAAAACAATGACGTAGGGGGTTTTTCATGTAGGTACTTTATTATGAATAGAATATTGTTTTTTAATATGCCTGTAACATGCCAACAACCTTCTTTAGATAAAATTTTATAAATTTTATCCACCATACCTTTGACAAAAGCACTCTTAAATGTTTCTATTTATTAATTAATACTCCTAATATTAACATCCTGTTTGTATGTATGGATAGTATGGATTTGTTTAGTCCCTTAGTAATTAACCTGCTTATTTGGTTTAACGTTTTCGATAGATAGAAACTGCAGGTTATGAAAGTTGTTGACTTAAGAGTGTTCGCGTTTGATATTTTTAATAATTTCTGATATTTATGATGACATTTTCATTGATCGTAGGTAAAGTATAATAGACACTAATTCGCATGTGATGGTCATTACACGCTCAGATAAATTAAGACACTCGCCTGCGGCTCACGTCTCAAGTCTCAAACTTCATCTTCGCGTCGAATGACCATCATAACATGCTTGTTACATAAACTGCTATTAACACCTTATAAAGTATTATTGGTATACAGGGTGTTCCAAATTCGATGCTCAACATGGGTTTCTCCTGAAAAGGTTTAAATTAGGGAAAAGTTGCGCAATTTAATGCTTTACTCAAAACTTTAAAGGTTTACAAAATCCGAGTAGTTCCGGAGATAGGCGAAAAAAAACGAAATCTTCCCACCCATCATGTCAACCACCCTGTATATACTAACGAAAGATGCTTCAAATCCTCAACGTAAAGCTTGGGAGTTTCAGTAAATTGCAAGTGACGTTTCCTGGGCAAATCCACCTCTCTTATGTAGTCTTTTTGTTTGATTTCTTGGTAGGGACAGTATCTGAATGCGCTAAAATGATATCTGATTTTTACTCGGATTTTTATAAATAAGCTATGAAATGCCAATTTGACAAATGATGAGAATGCAAGAAAATGTGTCAGTGCCGATATAGAGGGCGTTTCACAAGTTATGTCAGAAACTTTAGTGTATAAAGTGGCCTGCAAGTAATACAAAAATATATTTAAAAAAAAACGATTACGCCGTTCTTAAAAGCCTCTTCAAAAATGTTTCAATTAGGGAACATTTTGTGACAAAAACCCCAAATCGCTGAATATTCTTATAACTATATAAAAAGGTCATATAACGACATTAATAGGGAAATTTTCGAACGCTTAAAATTTTGACAGCCGCTGTGGTAGTGTTTAACAACCACTACCGCGCATCGATTTTACTAGAGTTTTTGAAATACTTTAAAAACTGTCACTTGTAAAAAAATTTAGAGATGATAAAAAATAAAAAATTTGGCTTAATTTTACAAAATAACTGTTTTATACGTTAGACGCTGGTAATATTTTATTATCTTTAATAGTTATTGACCTAACAAGTGCGGAAAGTGGTACTTTTCCGCACGCGATGGCAGTTGCATAAACGGCGCGAAGTGGAGTTCGGTCACGCCTTCAAGGGTGGAAAAGGCATTTTCCGCAAGAGTTAGGTACAATGTTTTGCCTACGAGTGTTTTTGTCCATCGTATTTATCAAAAAAAATGTTGTTATTACGCCAATATTTTATAATAATGCTACAAAATGACACATAATAAGATAGAATAGTTACATACATTATTTAATTAAAGTCCTAAATATCTTCATTTTTAACAATACAAAAATCGTGCGGAAAATTAACTTTTCAGCACTAGTGCGGGAAAGTTACTTTACCGCACGATTTTTTCAAGCGCCCGCATGTGACTTTTTAAGTTAAAGGTTAAGGTTATGAATTGAACTTAAAGGTTAAGGTTATGAATTTTCTGAATGAAAAATAGTACCCGCATGGATATAGCAATTTACTTTACCTACTCGCGTGCGGTAAAGTACACTTTACCGCACTCATTTGGGTGTGGAAAGAAGTACTTTACCGCAGTTGGGCGGTAAAGTTTCTTTACCGCACTGATCGGTACCTTCGACATGACATCCTGCATGCTTATAGTAGCGAACTATCAGTGACCTTTTTGCCCTGACTCGCAATCCGTCGCAACAATAAATGAAGTTTATTCCATTTCAGAAGCGTATGAGCGTCGAGTTTCGTCGGCTATGAACTTGCAATGTGCAACAAATTGCACTTTTAATTTTAAATTTAATTAACTATAAGTAGTGTTTATTCATTTAAGTATAGGCAGGGTACTAAGTGTTTATTCTTTCACTGTTGTCTTTATTTTCATTAAAAGAACAAGTTTTTTCTAAAGATTTTCTTTTTTCACTAAAACCCAAAAATATTTTTGGGGTGCGGTAAAGTTTCTTTACCGCCCAAGTGCCGTAAAAAAAACTTTACCGCACTCTAAAATTTAAATTAAAAAATTATTTATAAACAAATAAATTAATATCTCTTTTTTATTTTCTCTCTTTTCTCAAAAAAATCACATAAAAAATAGATAAAACATAGGTACCTATTTCTGTATTTGTTCCCAAATTTTAAAGGAACTCGCGGTGCTTATAGGTAAAATTTTGTTCCTAACACATGTCTAAAGTGCCTTTACCGCCCTTGACGACTTGCCCGAAATTGGCTACGCGTTGTTCATGCAACTGCCGTCGCGTGCGGTAAAGTATCACTTTCCGCACTTGTTAGGTAAACTACTATTACAGTATATATCTTGAAATATTAAAATACTGTCCTTTGAAGTGAAAATCGTGGGTTACATTAAAAATTGTGCGGGAAAGTAAAATCGTGCGGAAAAGTACATCCCTAATGATAGGGGACACAGCAATAAATTCGGTACGCTTCTGCGGTGGGTTGTTGTGCTTCGTTATAAATTAAAACAATATCCACTAATTCTCTGTTTAATTTCCCAAGAAATGAATAATTGTACCAATGACATTTTTTTACAACAAAACACAAAACAAAATCAGCTAATATTGCATAGTCTGTTTACTGTCTGTGGTACGATACGGAGATAAGAGCGGGGCGGGCAACGCACTTGCTTGGTTGAGGATTGTTTTTGTTAAGTACTTTGTTTACAAGCGTCAATGTACAGTCGAAGGCGAAGGAAATGTTTTAGCACATATTAGATATTTTTTTGGGAAAACTTTTGAACAAATTTCATCGAAATGTATCGTCATTTCAAACACCGACCAATATTATATTTATCACCTCTTTCATTTTTATACATAAGTTGTGAAACACCCTGCATATAAACATCCAATTATAGCTGCAATACTTCAGAACAGGAAAATCCAGGGTGTTTCAAAATTCAGTATCAAGATTTTAAGGTCATATTTCTCAAGTCAAAATAAGACTTTTTAGTCAACCATACAAGTGTTATGGGGGACTATTAAAATCTTGAAATTTTGACTTTTTTAATTTTATCAAAAATGAGTTAGTAAGGTTCCAAAACACCTTAATCGACGAAAAAAAAGTTGTCTGTTGTCTGTCTGTATACACGATAACTCAAGAACGCCTTAAATCGATTTTAACGAAATTTGGTACAAAAATCTTCTGACTGACCATAAACTGATTAACTTTTGGGTAGGGTGGTGGGGGGAATATTTAAAAAAATTGTAACTTTGGAACAAAAGCAATTAAGTACGGTTTTCAGATTTAGGTTTCCATAAATATACTAAAAATTTTGTTATAAACTCCAAATATATGGAATCATAATTTTAGAAGTAAAGCAGCTATTAATATGCGGTTTTCAGATTTTGGTTTTTGTAAATATCACCCAAAAATTTTGTTATAAGGTTCAAATCTTTCAAAGCTACAGTTTTCGAGATATTTTCATTTCCTTTCAACATAAAATAATTGTTTGTATGGTGGACTATCCGTGTTTTCTAGCACCAATTTTTTCCTATTATAAACATGTGTCCGAAATCGCAAAGAAAAATAGGAAAAAAAGTCTTATTTTGACCTGAAAAATGCGCCCTTAAAAATCTTGATAACGAATTTTAAAATACCCTGTATAAATAAATAAATGAACAAATTAAAACTAACTTGTAAAGGCATTTGGTATCCTCATCGGCTCGGGCCGATATGACCGTGCAAAATTTCTTATCCGAAGTCACCTGCGCTCTGTCCGAATAGCGATCCAGAATGAACGGATAAACCTGATTAAAGGATAGAGTGATTATACAAAAAAAAATTGTTTTTTTTTTCGTTAAATTTACAGGGCCACGGCCATCTTCAGTTGGTTTTGCTATTGATAAACCGGCCCTAAGTAGTAATTTTTAATCAACGGTACTAATATACCGTTATTTAAAAATTATTCAAACAACAGTGATACCTTTATAACAGTTTGTGCTTCTTTGTCTTCAAACGTTTTTTCTATTGATATCGACATTGGCATTGTATTTATGGTTGCTTTTTTGCTTTAAATTTGGAAAAATTTTGATTTGTTTATTTAAAAAAAAATAAAAGTGACTTGAGTTTGTCATAACATGAACGAGTCCCTCTATACGATTTTTGACAGTTATTGTTTTACCAGAGCAACACCGTTCTAAACTAAAAAGCCTGTTAACTCCTACCTCCTCAGTGCCCTTTAGCCTAATGTGGCTGCCATTTTTATAACCAAATTGACAAGTAAAACATGGATTTTCTGTCAGTTTGGTGTCAATATGGCGCCGATCATAGGCTAAAGGATACTAAAACGAAAATAAGTTAACTGACTTTTTAGTTGAGAACCGTGTTGACCAGAGGCGAGCATGTGACAGTTGTTAGGGAAATGTTTAAAATTGTGTATTGGCAATGATAGTTGCGGTAAACTCTGACAATAAATAACTTTGTCACTGTCAGATTTTTGATTAAGAAACGCCAGGTTTAAAAATGGAATTTCGCTGTATCAAAAACTGTAAATATAAGTGCCAAAACGAAGAAAGAAACTAAGGAAAAGTGAAAAAGGAAACATGCATTTACCAAGCTGGAAAATTAATAAAAATAGCCGAATTTGCGAGGTAAGTGAGCTACAAACAGTAGTTACGCCAAAACACAATTTCAAGCATTTTCCGAACCGATGCCTCCGATATTTAATAGGCCTTCCATCTGCTCGCGTTTTAGTGAGTTTTGAACGTATGTGGCGGCCATTTTGTACAACTGTATACAGGGCCTCTACCTATACCTACCTCAAAATTGTTCTAAAATCACGCAACAACTGGGAATTTTACAGCGTTTTTCTTTAGTTGCACCAGTGCGCCCTGAGTGTATCTCTATCCATTATTTAGATACAAAATAGAAAAGGATAGAAGTATACTTAGTGTGCACCAGTGCTTCAAAAGGAAAACGCTATGATACAAAATTCCCTACTCCACAACTTTATAAAATAGATAAACGTTTTTAAATTAAAACAGTTATACATCAAGGGAGAAAAGTAACACTATAATATCATATCAATTCAAAACTTATAAAATATAAAGGGAAGATGCATAATCAAAATGCTATGAAAGCTTGGAAAAAACCCTCAATAATTATTATTATATAAAACATGCATGCTGCTGGCATATTTCCTAGTCATTTTTTTTAGTTTTTTAATCTTACTTTTTATCAAAAAGTGTTACTTTTATCCCCAAAGTGCAAAAAACTATTTTTTTAACGACAAAAAATTTAATAATAAAATCAAACTTATTATCTAACAAAAATTTGAATGTCATCAAGTTCTTATACAGGGTGTTTCATAACTGAATGTCAATATTAAGGAAGATTAATACGTGTGTTATTTTAAGACAAAAAGTTCATACAAAAAAATTGGTTGATTGTAAAACAAATTAAATTGCCGACTGCTTTCATGAGAAAAAATTGTCGCCACTCTTTCATTGTGAGCATAAATCATAGTTGCAATAATAACCGTTGACAAGATGTCTGCAAATTCCGCTAGATGGCGGCCACACCATGAGATGATCGAGGAAAAACTAATTAAAAATTAGATGTTTTCAGGTCCAAACCACAGCTTTTTCTTACTACAGAGGCGGCAGGGTCCATTATTTACGATATTGAGCGATAAACCCGTGAGGTTGTTAACATTAGAAAGAAATATCTTCGCTTTTAATTAAATTTCTTTCCATTCTGTTCTACTAGTGACATCTATCCGGAAACGGCCAAACCATGCAGCTAGCACTAGCAGCCAAAGAAATCAATAAACGGCGCTGTTTTTCCTGCAGAGCTTTTTGCTTGCGATATTATTGATTTTAAATAAAGCTGGCCCTACACTACATTTGATATTTTCGAGGTGTTTTATGACATGATCTCGAAACATGTAGCGAACCAATTCTTCAAAACTAGCGGGAGGGTAAAAGCGAAAAATAAGGGGCTGCCAATATTTGTAACACCCAAAAAGGGGTGAAAAGATTTATTTTGCTCTGTTTCTTTACAAAAAACGTTTTTTTTACGAAAAACTTGAGCTCTGCCACTTTTTTATTTTTTTCTTCAACTTTCTCGAAAACGATAAAGGGCGCCGCAGGCAAAAATTTTTCAATTAAATTAGCCGAACGCAAAAATGTTAGAAAAACAAAGCACGAAATAAAAATGGCGCCGCTTACAATTTTTTTCAAAAATTACGTAATTTCGGGAACGCAAAGAAATAGTTCTAAAGAGTATAATTTTTAAGAAAAAAATATCAATTTTCTCGCCCTCCTCCACTGGGACTACAGGGGCTGTGCACAAATTACGTAACGGTCACAGGGGGGAGGGGGGTTACAAAACGTTACGTAGGGGGGAGGGGGGTAATCGACAGGGTTTGCATTTGTGTGAAACTAAGAAAATCTGGAATGAAAATAAGTGAAAAGGTTTTTTTTTTGGGGGGGGGGTAGTGGTCTTGAAATCGTTACATTACATAGGGAGGGGGTCAAAAATTGGTAAAATCACCGTTACGTAATTTGTGCACGGCCCCACATCTGACTGTTCCTCCTTTTTGATTTCGAATCAAAGTGCAAAACCCGGGTTGGACATTCGAAGGCGTCAACCCGTCCTATTTGCTTCATAAAGTTTCTACGGAAATATCTCAGTCGATTTCTCCGGCCGTGTATGAACGCTTTAGTTTAGGCATTTGCATGTATCTCAGTCCCCAGCCTGTAACAGTGCGTAAGGACAATGGTTACAAAATGAAAAGCCGAAAAATATTTTTTTTACGATATCTTTCATCAGTTTGATATTAAAGTCGAGCAAAAACAATTTTTATTCCAGTCCTAAAGGTATGAAAATGGAAAACATTAGAAAACAACAACCTGGAATGGATTTACTACATATAAGATGTAGTGACAACATCGCCCCATGCCCATCCTTTTCTGCCTAATGTGCTTTTTCGTTTGTCTTCGTCTTATACACGGCTGCTTGGCCCCCTAAGGATTTGCTTAGGAACCCTGATTGCCAGTACATCAATTGTCCTAAACATTTACGTAACAGTGTTACATTCGATTCTTTTAAACAAGTATGTGACTTGCATGTAACATTTAATGTTACATGGCTAGGAAACTATTTTTTTTTAAATTTACCTCTAACTTGTTAAATATTGGTTCAAACAATAAAAAAAATATATTTTTGTGCTTTAAAATATCTAATCTTCGTGGTCAGATCTTAAACAAATAACAAAAAATAATAAGAACAAAAGAAAAAAAAACATGCGTTAATGGGACTTGAACCCTTGATCCAAAGGTCATACACGAGGGTTTTAGCGCCTAAGACCACTAGGCAATATCGGTTTCGTTAGAAACTGTAAACAATTCACGGTATATTAATGCAGAAAATAGGAAATTGTATTATTAATTTAATTAATTGTTTTTAATAAATAAAATACATATATAAAAAGGTTTCAGCTGCAATAAAAAAATGATATACAAATATTGAATTACAATAATTTGATCGAATCATAATTTGGCGAAATTAAAAAAAACTGAAAAAATATCAATTAGTGCGAATACATATAAATTTATATTTATTTCCCTTTTGTAGGAAGTTAACAAAAAATCGCCGATTTTTATAAATATAGTTAACATTTTGATATCATCCTTACTTTTTCAAAAATTTTCGGCATATTTTCGGCATATAAACTTACAATTGTATTTGGTCATTTCCCAATATAAAGCAACCAAGTTTGTTTTAAAGTTGACATTATTAATTGAGCTCACAATACTGCTCTACTATACACTCACTACGTTTTATAAAAATACCTAATATAGCATAGAATTTATTAAAAAAAAACCAAAATTTCAACAAAAAATGGACATCCTGTACAGGGTGTCCCAAATTGGTCAATTTTGGGGGTTTAAGCACAGAGTACCAAACAGAAGGTGATCCGTGGTTTAAGGTACTTCCAGGCAAGAGAGAAAATCTGCCCCCCCCCCCCTTGCGAGGCTCCATTTTCAAGAGAAGTTCGAAGGTGAAAACCGCATCTTGATATGTCAAGCCGTTTACAAGCTACGGGGGTGTTTTGGACAGTTTGCTTTTTGGGAAAGGGTCTATAACTTCGTTATTACTGAAAATTTAGTTTTGATGTAATGTTTCCAGCGTCTTTAGTTTCCAAGATATAAGCCAAAGTTAGTATTTTTCTTATGGAACACCCCATATTTTTTTAATTTTTGAATTTGTGACGAAATTTCCTTTTAATCAATATAGCATATGTGATAGTTTGGTAGAGCCGTTTTTGAGATATTTAATATTTTGCCTAGTATGCCATGGCATAGCCAAACCATTCTGACCATGACTTATTGCATTACTGCCATGGCCTACTGCAATATGGTATTTCTTGCTACATAGTAAAAATTAAGTAGGCTTTGCTTGTCAATGATCTCAATTGTTTATTATTTGACAGAAGCTTGGTTATTTATGATGTTAGAAGGGACAGAGAATTAGAGGAATTAGGACTTCTCAGTAATAATTATAGATCAGTAAGACGGCTAGACGCCGGTGATAAACTAAATACCTACTATTTCTAAGTTATTACCTACCACTTGAAACGTGCTTCTATAATAATAACGTTACATTCAAATGAAAGCTAAGCTTATATTATGACCTATTTAGAGAAATTTGATGAAATAAATGACTAACACACTGTAAAGCTATCAAAATGAAGTCACAGCACACTAGACAGAAATGCAAAATAATAAATATCTCGAACCCAACCAAACTATCACATATGCTATATTGTTTAAAAGGAAATTTCATTACAAATTCAAAAATTAAATAAAATATGGGTTGTTCCATAAGAAAAAGACCAACTTTGGCTTATATCTTGGAAACACGGTGGAAAAAATCTGAAAACACAGTGAAATTCTTTGTCAAAAAGTCTATAAAAAAGCTCTTTACATCAAAATGAAATTTTCAGTAATAACGAAGTTATAGACCCTCCCCCAAAATACAGACTTTTCAAAACCTCCCCGTAGCTTGTTAACGGCTTGACACATGAAGATGCGGTTTTCACCTTCCAACTTCTCTTGAAAATCGAACCTGGCAAATGGGGGTCAATTTTGTTCTCTCTCGCCTGGAAGTACCTTAAACCCCCCAAAAATGCCCAATTTGAGACACCATGTACATTAATAGATAAACTTTTTGTATTAAAATCTTATACAGATTTACATTACGACCACCTCTTAACCAGGGCGTAAAAGGCGAGCCGCCGGACGATATTTTCATCAAATCTGAACGCGGGTAAATTTCACCCAGTGTTTGATCTGAACTCTCTAGAGCGCGTCCGACAAAGCCTGCACTAGCGAAAAGGCGGAGATTGAGAACAAAGCATGTGACTCGGGCGCCAGGGATATCTTTGTCAGGTTTACGGAGCTTTCAGCCTTCTCTCTCTCTCGCACCTCAATAAAAGCGCGCCCCAGGTTCGGAGTTGTATACGCTGTATAACAGTTTGATGCCAAAATCAGTTGCCAACTGATAACAATGTGCCTTTTTAAATTTAAATTATAGCAAAAAATATTTGTGTTACCAATAATGTCAAAAAGGTAACATATAAATTAAAATAATAGTAATAATTATAAATAAAAAAGCTCCTGCAGGTCAGTTCCCACAAACAGAGTACCGAGGCCGAATTTCCCCTCTGGATAGCAAGGCCAATCTTTTGTATTAGATAGGTGTGGGCCTTTTTATTCTTTATTTTTGCGGTCATTTCCCTAATAAGATTTTTAGCCGCGCTACCCCAGGGTCCAAACGTCTCGACACTAAATGGAACAAAAATATACAACATTGATATCAATTCTTTCGCCATAAGGAAAAACTCCGTGACCGACCTAAACTTGATTTGTGAAATAATAGAAAAGAAGCTTTGAATTGTAATAAAGTCCCTAAAAAACGTTCTAGGTGTAATACAGACAAATGATTTTTTTGGCTATAGACAAAGATTGAAAATACGAATTAAAATACCAAAAAATAATTAATAATTGTGCGTTTTGCAGATAAAATGAAGCACTATTCGGGCAGTCCTGCTGGACAAAAGCCATAAATACTAAGAAAGATCCACGTAAATCCACAGACTTCACGTGTTTTTTTTTAGCACTGGCGATATACGTGGTTATAGCTTAGTAGAAATCATAAAAGGGTTGTAAATACGTAGTTTAATATTTTTTAAACCAACCAGTAAGTTCAAAAAACCAAAAGTCATTTTTGAAAAATTTTTGGGTTGCGGGGTTTTTCGTTCTGATGGCAGAATTAATAAACACCGGATAATAAGAAATATAAACTTTGTCACAATAAAATATTTTCAAACTTATTTTATTAAATTTGGCAAAAACTGAAATTTATTATGTTTTCACATCGTACTCAATACGTATTGATTGATATTAATTAAGCAAGTTCTCTGTTCTGACAAAGAGCGTGATATATGAAAGCACAAGATGCATGATTTTCGATAAGTATCGAGTACGATATGAAAACATTCTATAGTCCAATTTTTTGATGAGCGGACCAATACCGTTCTCAACTAAAAAGCCAGTTAACTCATTTTCGATTTAGTATCCTTTGGTCTATTATCGATGCCATATGGACACCTAACTGACAGAAAGGCCATGTTTTACCTGTCAATTAGGTTATAAAAATGGCAGCCATCCTAGGCTAAAGGGCACTGAAGCGGTAGGAGTTACCTGGCTTTTTAGTTGAGACGGTGTTGAGCGGACTGACGCCATTTTTTTCCTCTGAAACCGTGTTTCTTTGTTGTCAACAGTTCGCATGTCAAATAATTTGTTGTTGTCAATTTGAAGTAACGGTTGAAACAATCAACGACATGACATATTTTTACATATTTATTGTCGCTGTCCAAAACAATGTATCAAATAGAAATCCAAAAAAATTAAGTCAGTTCGCTCATGATGGTATCCAAAATTAAAAAAAATATAATTAATAATCAATTCAAGTAATTTTTTGAAAGATAACCCAAAAGCATTAACAGCCTATTTTTGATCATTAGGTTTGTGTACGAATGTAACTAAACAAAAAATAAATTTAAAGATGGCTTATTTAGAACTTAACTAAAGGACGTAAAAATATATATTTGGTAATAAACTCTTATGCCTAATTATATTTCACTTTTTACAAATCCAAGATAACCTCTTACACTTTTAAGATAAAAGGGTAAGAAGAAGAATTTGATATTTTGTTTTTTTAGAAATTATATCTTGAATCGAAGGGATTTTTGCCACTTGGTAATGTTGTTATCACCGTACTAAGCTCCTTGATAAATTGACAATTTTATCTCAGAAACCGTGCCAATTTTAATCAGGTTATTCCATATAACTATACTAGATACTATAATGGCCTAAGTGTCGCAAAATGTGTAACAAAAAAGAAAATTCAAAATCACGGTTGGCTTTCGCACTATTTGAGCCAGGCCACAAGCGAAAAATCCACTGCGCCAGATAATACCAAAAATATCAACGTTGCCCGATGTACCTTGTACTTCAAGTACAATATAACTTCCACTTTAGAACTTTTAGTTTAGCATTGGGGTCATTTAAAAGAAAAAATCCGATTTGATGAAGAAACTAGCAGAAAAATGCACAAAAACAACATCAACATTTTTTGCTCTAGGAATTTTTGCACAACTGGGGCATCGTCGAAATTTACATTTTTGACGAGGTGTGGTTTCGCCATTTTTTTAGTGTTATTGTGGTGTTTTCGTGTTTTAAAATTTTGTATCGTTATTCTCTGTGATTAGTCTGTGTGTTATTTAAATAAATATCTTAGCTCCCCAGCAGCATTTGGACGTTATCTTACGTTGCGCATACGTTGCCCTAGAGAAACACGACGTCGGTTAGCGACGTGATTTCGACTGCCTGACGACGTTTATTCGCACCCAAATGTGTAATACAGATTCGGGTCGCCTCGACGTCATAGATCCTGACTAGCTTTACCAATTGCCAACGTTATTTTACGTTTGGTTGGACTACCTAAAGTATATAAAGTTTTTGTAAAAGAAATTCTTGAAGATTTACGTAAATTATACCCAATAAATACATATTTTAGGGGTTGAATAAAAATGGATTCGTTTTTTAAAGGATCCTGATAGGTATACAAAGAATAATATATAATTCTTTTATTTACTTTTAAAGCACCTTACACATAAAAATTTATAAACGAAAGGTCGTTTATTGATAAATGTTAATAAGATACTTCGAAAAAAACCGGGTGCCCTAAAAAT
The DNA here is from genome assembly GCA_963921995.1 of Oxystoma pomonae. Classification (NCBI taxonomy): domain Eukaryota; kingdom Metazoa; phylum Arthropoda; class Insecta; order Coleoptera; family Brentidae; genus Oxystoma; species Oxystoma pomonae. Next base: position 74,223,748 of record OY998171.1, read on the forward strand.
TTGAAAAATCTAAAATAAATTATAAAAAAAATTGGGTCGAAATATTTAAATGATGTAACATTTCCCCAAAACCTTATTTTATTAATTATACTACACGGCACTCTCTAATTTTAGACCAAATCTAAAAAGCAAATAAATTTACAATGGCCGACGGACGCCAACCTGTTCAAAATGGCGAATTTTCATGCCCTACTTAATCTGAACTAACATTATACCAAGTCCGACCGGGTCTCCAAGTTAACTCGTCAAGCATGACTAAAGTTACGAAACCCGTCGGTTCGCCAACGTATTACTACGTATTAAAACCATACTTCCGCCATGATGTACGAATTTAATGTTTTAAAACCCCTCGTGAAATTTGCAATCTATGTATTAGAATCTGAAGTCGTTTTTAGTATCACACACCTAACTGTGAAATGTCGCCCTAACCTCACAGTTTTAGCGTTTTTATTTATTCTTGTTTGTGGTCGTGCCTTTTTATCTCGACATGAGTAATTACTTCGAAATTATTTATATCAAAAAATTAATGGGCTCCATCCATTCTCCACATGCGATGCAGGAGGAAAATAGGATATGCTGGTTCCAGGTTTTCATCTGCAAAAGTTAATTTTTTTCTGTAGAAACTACTCGAAAGTTGGCATTTTCAAGAGTACTTGCAACTAGCAATAAGCAGATCCTGGATCCAAAAAGTCCAAGAAAAAAAACTTGAATAAAAGTGGGTTAAAATTTTTAAAAAAGTTAGTGTGGAATCAGATAAATAAGAATAGTTGTTTTAAGTTAGATCAAACGCACGAAAATGGACGTGTTCGTTTGGGACGTCGGTTGACATAGGCCAGTTCCAATGGGCTACACATTTTAAATTTCAACGGCAAGCAGACGTCGGTATCCGATTCGTTTAAATTTCCTACGCACTGAAGACGTCGGCTTTGCAGTAAAAACGTATGACGCTTTTGCCGACGTGGGCATATCGTTGGGTTTTGTAACGGATAACTAGGAACGTAGCCTTTACCTCAAAAATAACGTTGGAGACAAACGTCCTTGATCACAACCTTAATTCTACCCGAAATTGACGTCATATTAAGACGCGTTTGGTTGAAGGTCAGATTTTTGCTGCTTCCTAAAATAAACTACGCATTAATTGCGAATGCGTACGAGAGCACTTGTATGCCCAATTTTTATGCAAAAATTTGAAAAATAAAATCCAATAATACCTGGCAAGTGAGTTTTCTTTGGAGAAAGCCATAGATTGACCTAAACTCAATAATTAAACTCACGAATTAAGATCCTGGTGTTTGTTTTCTAATCTTGTTTTGTCCATGTTTAAATCTAGAGGAATCCAATTTTCCATTGACACTAGATAACACTTTTTTTACGGTAGTGAGCTTTGAGTGAAATTGGCGGCTATTTTGACATTTGGTTAGATAAAAGGTACGTTCGGGTAATATTAAAGAGAAGTGGTGTAGGAGTGGAGTGAGAGTGTTCGGAGTGGAATTGTAATAGTCGAACGCGTCAGATTGAAAAGTGTAAACTGTAAGCTAAACCTAACCTTAAATGAGGTGTTTTCCACGTTTTTAAAGAGATCTTTTTAGAAAATGCTTCCTACATTGAGGGTGTACTTTTTCCAAAAGGAAATTTTGACAATTTTTTTAGCTGAATTGAATAATTTAAAAAAATCTTCGAAAGACACAAAATGTGATAGAAGGACAAACTGCGCATACCCGCACCGGCACCCTACCCTCGCGAGGTGGGAGTTATGGACTCTTTTTGCTCTACTCCTAATAATACCCGAACGCTTTGAATACCCAAACGGTTCGGAGTAAAAGGATTCAAAAAGATTGAATGGAGTGCATTACCCGAACTCCTCTAATGTTGATAGCACTTTTAACCAGCAACAGTGTTCAAAATGACGGCTGTTAGCACAAAAAGGGCACTAAATCGGAAGTAGATGACTGGCCTATCGGAACAATCGTGCAGAAGGTTTCCCGTAAAAATTTAAAAGACCGGGATCTCAGAATGGTGTGTGTGCGAAATGTCATCGTCCAAGGTGAGCAGTACCATGAAGGTGAAGAACATGCCGACGGCGCTAAGGAAGTGCCAGATGTCGTGGTAGTCGTAGAATCGCAGAAGGGTGCATTCCGAGTTGAATTGTCTGGAGACAGCCGGTGTAGTCTGTGGGCAAAAATAAAATAGTAAAATTAACAGAAGAAATTGATATTGATGGATTTATTAAAAGATGCTTACAATGAAAATGAAATTCTCTTAAAGAATGTTAAAAAACCTGTATTTTTTTTATTGGGAAAGAAAGAAGGAATTGGAAAATTTTTGCCATTTTATTTAAAAACCGTTAGAGAAAAAGGTAAAAGTGAGAAAGAAAAATAATATGCGGTAATCCTTTAACTTAATTTTAATTAAAACATGTTAAATAAAACGGTAGTACAAGGTATTTTTGAAAACAGATAAAAACTCTTTTCTCCCTCTTTTGGATATATCAGGGAGGTCTGAGACATTTGGGACACCCTGTATGTGTTTGCTAATGTTTAGCTTTTTTACCACCACCGCTAAGTTTAATAATAATGATAAATTACTACTTAATCGACTGGTAAACCCACCAACAACATAAAAACACCCCATGATATGCAGTGTAGTGTTTACTTGCCGGGAGGCAAACTTGCTATAAAAAAAGTGAGACGGAGTTATGCAAAAATATTAAGGTGTGAATAGAAGAAGAATAATCCCGCGAAATCGTATGTGGTCCACGACTACTTTGATTGAAAAATTGAGTTTGTTTGCTCTTTTAAAAAATTCAATAATGCGACAAAAGTTTAAAAAACAAAGTTTAAAAACAACTCTTTACGCAAACTAGCGAGTTTGATACACACGAGCTTGCAAAGAGGTTTTTAAAGTTTTTTTTTTAGTACATATACTTTTTCTACCACTACTACAAATAGAAAATAACAAAATCCTATGCATAAATGACGAATCCGTGTGCAAACTGTTTTTCACACAGTTATTTCAAGATGCCATTTTCGGAGATCCACACCACCGATGGAAAAACTCAGTTTTCAGGGTCAGAGAAAAGATTTGGTAACTGTTTGACAAATGTTTTTTCTTTAAATTTTATGATTTTCTGAAAATGTCAGGAACAAAAATACCTAATTAATAGTACCTTATACACCCAGGGACTAAAGTGTAACTTTTTATCCCTAGGCGAAAAGTTTGTAGCCCGACTAAAGGGATGGATAAAATTTAAACTTTAGTCCAAAGGTTTACACATTATTTTTCGCACTTTTGTTTTATTATTTACAAAGCAATATTACAGAAAAAAATCAAGAAAATTAAGGCACTCTATCAAAAACAAAAGGCCAAAATATTGTCGGGTGGTAGACAATTTGGACTATATTCGAAAAGTGCGCGAAAGATTTGGTTACGAAGGTATTTGTGGTGTAACTAATGTAAGGCGTAAATAAAGCTTAGTTGACAACTAAACCGTGTTGCTGAAGTGGCAGTAAATGAACTTTTGCCAGAAAAGTCTCGGAATATCTAGGAACAACAGTTCAAAAAGTTTAAAGAATTACTATTATTATATCACTTTTTACTTTAGTCCATTAGGGACTAAAGTAACCAGTTTAGTCCCTGAAGTGCGAAAACTATTTTAGCCTATTATAACCATACCGGGTGGGCCATAAAAAACCGGACAAAATGTTTTCCGTTATAGCTTTCGAACCATACCACCGATATTAATGCAACGAACTGCTCTTTACAAGGAATTGAGCAAGACTTTTTTGTCCGCCTTCTTAAAATCTAAGATGGCGGAAAGAAACAAACTTTACCCTTCAAAGAGCCACGTTTATTCTTATGTTACGGAAGATTTTTGAATTTTTTTATGAATTCATAAAAAAGCTCTGTTTCTACCACGCAGAACGACGTGCGAATCATTAAAATCGGTTGAGTGATTCCCAAAAAAAAAATAAGAAAATTTCAATCAGTGTTTTACGGATTATGCGATTACCGTCTCAATTCTGTCTGCATACATTTTCTCATAAATTCATTATTAGAAAACCGATTTCAATGAAATAAAAGGCATCCTGGCGGAAATCGATTGTTTTTTAACCACTGCTGTTCAAATTTGCCGCCATCTTGAAATCCAAGATGGCGAATAGAATCAAACTTGACCCTTCAAAGAGGCTCGCTTATTCATATTTTCTGAAAACTTTTTGATTTTTTTTTATTCGTAGAAAAGTTCTGATTTCGCCACGCACAACGAGATATAAACCATTAAAACCGGTTTAGTGGTTATTCAAAACTTAATTTTTGTTTCCATCACTGTTTTCCAGATTATACGATTGCCTTCTCAACTCCGTCTGCATTAATTGCTTCATAAATTTATAACTACTGAACCGATTTTAATTTAATAAAAAGCATTATTACAAAGATCGATTGAACTTTAAAGACCACTATTGAAATTTGTCGGAATTTGTAAACCTAAGATTGCGGACAAAATCAAATTTGACCCTTTAAAGACTCGATTATTCTTATGTTTCGAGAACCTTTTCGACTTTTTTTAAATTCGTAAAAAAGCTCTGTCTCCGCCGCGTGTAACTAGCATTTTTCTTTCGTGATTTTTGTCAGCGATCGGTTGTTACCATGATGCTTTATATTTCATTAAAATCGGTTTAATAATAATGATTTTAGAAATCAATGCAGAAATGCATTGATTTCAAACAATCGTTAAAGAAAACACTGACATTTTTAGACTAAGGCGATTTTCGTTATGTATAGCAAGGGGCGTGGAAAACCTAAAAAAATTAATAAAAATTCAAAAAAGGTTAAAAAAATTACTCGCAAAAAAGCGCCTTTTTTAAATGGTGGCAAATTTCAATGGCGACCTTTAAAGAGGAATCGATTCTTACCATGCTGTTTTTTATTTTATCAAAATCAGTTCAGTAATAATGAGTTTATGAGCAAACAATGGTTAAAACAAAAAGTAATTTTTTGAGAACCACTAAACCGATTTTAATGATTCGTACCTAGCCATGCGCGTTGGAGAAAGGGCATTTTTATTCTTGAAACCTAAGAATAACCGAGCTTCTTTGAAGAAATAAATTTAATTGTGTCCGCCATATTGGGTTTAAAAATGGCGACAAATTTCGATAGTGATCTTTTAAGAGTTTTTGATCTTCACCATGATGCTTTTTATTTTATTGAAATCGTATAATCTGGAAAACAGTGACGGAAACCGAAATTAATTTTTGGAGAAACTCCAAACTGATTTTGATGATTTATACCTCGTTGTGCGTGGCGAAAGCAGAGCTTTTGTACAAATTAAAAAAATATTTGAAAGTTTACAGAACATATAAATAAACGAGCCTCTTTAAAGGAACCACTTTGATTTAGTCCGTCATCTTGGATATTAGAATGGCGACAAATTTCAATAGCAGTAGTTAAAGAACAATCAATTTTTGCCATGAGGTTGTTTATTTCATCAAAATCGGTTTAGTAATAATGAATTTATGAGAAAATGTATGCAGACAGAATTGAGACGGCACACAATTTTTTATTTTTTTTGAGAACTACACCACCGATTTTAATGATTCGCACCTTGTTCTGCGTGGCAGAGACAAAGCTTTTTTACGATTTCATAAAAAAATCCAAAAAATTTTCGTAACATAAGAATAAACGAGGCTCGTTAAAGGTTAAAGTTTGTTGCTGTCCGCCATCTCAGATTTTAAGATGGCGGAAAAAAATATTTATAAGCAAAGTCTTGCTCAAATCCCTGCAAAGAACAGTTTGTTGCATTAAAATCGGTGATATGGTTTAAAAGTTATAACGGAAAACATTTTGTCCGGTTTTTTATGGCCCACCCGGTATATCATTTTTTTAATATTGGTAGTTTTAAAATAAACATCCTAGAAACAGTAATAATCTAACCCTTTTAATTCTCCATTAAGATTTTTATCTTCCAATAAGAAAGAAAAAAACAAGTATTTTTACTAAGACAGAATAACTAATTCATAATAGGCGTAAAAGTGCGATTTAAAGATAAAAATTTCTATAACAATCGTAAAAATTAATACAGAAGTTTGTAGTCATGATGTTTTCCCCAAAAATTGTTTTGATAACTTTACAGATGTGTTCCTTTTCAATACATTGTTTAACGACAGAAGAACCCAAAAAAAGTAGTTTCAACAATATAAAAGGTGTCCATTTAAAAAAAAAGATAAATTTGTGTCATATTTTATTCTTGGGACACTGTGTATAAAAGGGTATAGGTACATTTTTCAAAATCAAAAATGATCCTATATAAGTTTTTTTTTTGAAAAAAAAACCATAGTTATCCCAAAAAAACCATTATGCCAGACTTTTTGGACACACATAGCAAGTTAAATTACATTTTCGCACTTCAGGGATTAAAGTGGTTACTTTAGTCCCCTTTCGCATATAGTCCAAATTGTCTACCACCCTACATTATTTTGACATTTTGTTGTTGATAGAGTGCTTTTAATTTCCTTGTTTTCTTTTGCAAAAAATAATACAGAAGTGCGAAAAATGATCCAATTTTTTGATGAGCGGACTGGCGCCATTTTTGCCTCTGAAAACGTATTTCTTTGTTATCAAAGCTCTGGACTAAATTTTCTTTTTCTCCCTCGACGAATTGTATCTCTGCCTTCGGTCGGGCTACAAACTTTTCGCCCGGGATAAAAAGTTACATTTTAGTCCCTCGGTGTATAATATACTATTTTTTCAAGGCGTTCTGAAGGAGCAAAACAACTCGACAACGCTTCCAAAATGCCTAACTAACGTTATCAAACGCAACCACTCTCCAGGTCTATCCATTCAGATAATTCGGTCGGGCAATAAAGAGCCCGCATTTTTGGAGCCACTGATTACACGAATTGAGAAGACCAAGCTTTGGCCGATCTACATGTCAACTAAATATCAAACGATGAGTTACAGCAAAGTTCTAAGTTTAGTTACATTTGAATTAAAAGGTAATATTAGATAAGAAACTGCTGCTTTTTTTAAATATGTACCTTCTTATTTTTTGCACGAAATTTTAAACTTAAACTACCCTGTAGAAATAGGAATTTTTAACACCTCTAGATTTTTTTTTGTGTGCGACACTGTAATGAATCTGAAACATCTGATACGAAGCCACATTCTTTTGAAGCACATCAATATATTATTTTAAAAATTTGAAACAGCAATAACTTTTTCAAAAACGGATCGATTTTAATAAGTTTAAACTTTTTAAAAGGCACAAGCTTCAAAATTTATAGAACTAATGATAAAACTGACATTTACTAAAAATCCAAGATGGCGGACCTATTTAAAAAATAGGCATATTACACCCCCTAGAAAAAACTTTTTCTGCTCGGAAAGACTGTCGCTTTGTAACCGATATTTGAGAATGAATACAGTGATGCAGAAAGTTTTTTCTAGGTGGGGGGGGGGGGCGCAAAAATACCCGTTTTTTTAAATAAGTCCGCCATCTTTAATTTTTAACAAATGTCATTTTTGACACAAGTTTTATAAATTTTGAAGCTTGTGCCTTTTAAAAACTTATTAAAATCGATCAATTTTTTAAAAAGTTATTGCTATTTAAACAAGTAGATTTTTTTTTAATAAGCTTCATTTTGGTCTATTTAAACTGTTCTTAGCCGAATTTTTCTAAATATTACATAGATGTGCTTCAAAAGACAAAGAAAACACAGGAGGGGGGGGGGTTGAAAATGCCAAGTAGGCTAAAAAGATAAATATTATTAAAATCGGACAATTTCCCGCTAAGTTAAAATAATAATCATTTAAAAAAGTGCGTTTTTTTTAGGACACCCTGTATTATTTTATTTTTCTTGCAACAAAACACCAGTTGACTATGCACCAACTCCTAAAGCAACAATTTTACTAAAAATATTTCTGGCTGTAACTTTTTCCTATTAAACACATTTTTTTTAATATGACCAATATGGGCCGAGGATACTAAAAGCAGAGAGCATATACATCTAAATAGAGAGGCCACGTAATGGTAATATCCGACCAGCAAGTCAACGCGATTCACAGCAAGTTTTTTATTGTTAGCTGAATGCGCCAGGATGAACCGGGGTAATATTTATTTAAAATTAAAACGGCAATAATCCCGCGCGTTCAATGAATATCGATTTATCACTGGCGCACATACTTATATTATTTAATAGAATTTTAAATGAAGTTGTTGTTAAGTGAGCTGGCAGAAAGTTTTTATTGTGTATATTTTTCAAGCCTTTATTACTTGTAATAATTAAGGTCGAAGTTGCAATCTGGGGATTTTTTTTAGCAACACTGTACGGGAAATCAATTTTATGTTTAACTATGTCGACCTGATTTTTTTGCAAAATTTTACGTTATTGAATTTGTTTTCCATGGCAACGCGGAGACTTTATTTATGTTTATCCACACTGGGACACCACAGATTTTTTAGCACCGGGTCAAAAATTTGGGGTTAGGTTACTTATTTTGACTTTTCGCGTTCTGCGCCGCTAAAAAACCAAGTAAAATACTAAAAAAGAAAACCCTTTATTGCAGAATTACCTACTAAAAAAACGCTACCCAACTACGTATTAAAGTAACTGGATGTAATGTTTAAGGTTGCATTTACAGGTGCATTTTAGGTGCAGGTTAACTTAAAAGCATGCAGATTTAAAAATCGGCTACTGGCGCTATTTTAAACAGCAAAACATCCGTGTGTTTTTGAAACTGATTTTCTAAAATCTATTCTTTGCACTCCAAGATTTTACTAGTACACTTGCACATAACTATGCCGCAATAATTTAATTAAAAAAAAAATGGTTGAATCAAAATAAAAACAAAATTATGTGGGGTTATGGGCGCCGAATGTTTCTATGCGAATTCCTAGTAATCCCAGCGAGCCAGTAAAGTTATCTTGGTTCTTTGATAGACTCGGGTAATGTCCGCGCAGCACTAAGCTTTTTTCGGCGGGCGACCGCACATGCAAAGTGGTTTCATATTTGTTTTAGAACAATGTTTTTGAAAACACATTTTGGTTTTCTGTCAGAAAACGTAAAAATACTCTTCTGTCCCGCTGCGGCCCGATTTAAAGTTTGTTGATAAAAGACCTGCAGTTACCATGGAATCGTATAAATTCTGCGATCTATCGGCCAACACTTCAACTGCGTGTGTCCCAAATTTAATGAAGTGTGATTGATTGATCGGTTTTCTTTTCCGGAGTGCACAGGCTTTTAGAAAAAGGGAAACTTAGTTTTTATTTTCGCTAAAGCAAGGAAATATAAAAAGGAAAAATGTAATCCAGAGGAAATTGTAAGTATTTCTCTATTTTTTTGTAAATCGGGTTTCTCCTAAACCGCAATTATTTTGAGGCTTTTGGAATAGATGACAGCAACAAAGCTTTTATTTTGAAGAAAAAATAATTGAGAATTTTGAAAAATCCTTCAGATATTTTTGTTAAGCATTTAAAAATGATCACTCCTGCAAAATTTCAGCTAATTCTGATGTTTAGTTTTCCGTGTGCACTCTGGCAAAAGATTAAAAAATTAAAGAACAAGGCGTTGCCAGTTTTACTTTTTTTTTACTTAAAATCTGCTGAGAAACTATAGCCTTAAGGCCACAAAAACGGCATAGATTTGACAAGACTGCTTTGCTGTTTTTTTGGCAGGAATGTTTATTTTTGAATTCCTCACAACCGTATCCAGACAGTTTTTTGCTGGACTCTCTCATTCCGAAATAAAATATAACACGGCTAAAAATAGTCAAAAATCTTACCTGGCTTTTTCTTGAGCTTCGTCGATACTACAGAAATCTGTAACAACAATTTTTGAATTTTTTAATATTTTGAAAAAATACACCAAATTTTGGAAAATCCTTTGGATACGGTTGTACATTTTTATGAATTTTATCATCTGATAACAAAAAAGTAATGGTTTTTTCTTTATTTATAAAGAAAAAAAAGCGAGATTCTGCCGGAATTCTGAAACGCCAAGGTCACGTAATTTGGTAGGCCCAAGGAAACTGATTTGAGTTCGATTGGAGTATTGGAATTCAGGTTCCGCATAGCCACCGGCCACTTGTCTAAGGCTGGACTTTCATAAGCTTTTTTTCCGCGCAGATTTTGAAATTTGACCTTGTCTGTCAGTGAGTGAAACAGTGACAGAACTATTGGCACCTTCAACATAGCTTAAAATCCGCGCGGAAAATCTGCTAATGGAAGGCTAGCATCACATATGGTGTTCGCACCGTGTTCTGAACACTGCACGATCTCACTCGAAATGTCATTAAATGCCACCTATTGTTGATCTTTCAAAAAAACAGCAAAGCAGCCGAGAGCGAGGTTTTCTCGGGTAAAAAATAAGTGTCTTTTTATTTATTTTTCAAATGTTTTGCTATCTAAGGTTACTTCACATTTTAATAACCCCCGCCATTTCTTAATGTTTCAAAAATACCTGATTAGGATATCAGAATGGATGAGAAGGTATGTGAAAAATGATGGTCTCATATGATAAATTTCCTTGGATATTCCTTCAGTAGTTCTGTTCTCCTAATCCAAAAGAGGCGGTTGTGTCGTAACCGTGTCAATTCCCATCATAGGGAGTCTTCTCCAAAATTGTTTTTATGATTTTTTTTAATTTGACCGCCAAAGACGAAACCTTGTAAAAGAGTAATGTTTAATTTAAAATAAAAGGAAAAAACTAACGCCGCAGGGCAACATTTTTGGGGAATTTGGTACGTAATTTCACCGGAGAGGGGGTCGATCGCCTCCCTCTGTATTCGCCACCTGTGACTGTACAATAAGCAAGAGTGAAAGCGAAAGTGGCGCATCAAGTTTCCCAGCCAAGAACCAAAAAAACGAAAGCTGCGCCACTTGGTTTTCAAGTCAGTTGAGCGGGGTCGCGAAATTATCATTAGGTGTCCTCTCTATTTAGTTTTATATGATTTTTGCTAACAATTTGATTGGACTTATTGTTTGTTGTAGGCGAGGTAACGCGTATTTTTGACAGCCATGAGCATCAGGAAATCCCAGAAGTTTTGAGCACGTTTATAATAGCATCGACAACGGTTTTTCAAAACACCAGTGCAATGGCACTCGAAGTTTTCGAAACCTTAAATAAGAGGCGAATCAAACGAGCTGTGTTACTTCTTCCTGAATCCGACACACTAGAAAAATTTTACGTTTATAGGTACGTGATACATGCCCGGGAAACCGAAAATGCTCGGTAGGAAAGTAATGTCCTTCGCACGGGGGTGGCTGGCAATGAAAATGCAGATATCCTGGCTGGGAGAGGATCTCAATAACAGTTCATAGGACCTGAACCTATGTTCGGTATACCAAAAATCTCAGGACGTGGCCTCCTAGAACGGTGGACCAGAAACGAACACAAAGACCATTGGAACCAGACACCGGGACAACAACATAGCAAAACAATGGTGTAATATCCATCGACATCACTGGCCGAGGAGATACTTTAAGCTCTTGAGAGATTAGAATAGTGACAGGACTCTTAAACGGTCACTGCGCACTGAGGAAGCACCTGCACAAAATGATAATTTTCCATGAAGAACCCATTTGTGGGCTGTGTGATGAGGACGGCGAATCAGACTCAGAAATTATGGTCTGGGGAAACTCTGATCAGATTGGGAACGTTCTAAAAATGCAAAATCGCATAATTCGTACAATAAAATTTGAAAAACCAACACTTTCATGCAAACCTCTGTTCAAAGAATTAAAGATACTAACTGTGGGTGATATAAACATTTTCTGTGTCACCTATATAAAAAATAACCCTGACTAGTTTAACAAAGAGCGTAATGGTTTGTACAGTCTAAAAGAAAACTACAATATCACCTTATTGCCTATAAAATTAAAACAAATACAAAACATAACGTCTTTTAAAAATACAACGAAAATGTCACTTCAAAACTATTCCTGTTATTCAGTATCAGAGTTTATGTCCTGGGACCTTAACTTAATTATAGATTAGGCAGGTTCTTTTTCAATATTTTAAATGTTTAATAATTTCGGTTTAGTTGTACTTCATAATTTTAAAATTTTGTAACAACAAAAAAAATTTTTTAGATCTACTAGCTACCCAAATGGCAACTGTAGACAAGATTATTACCGAGTTACCCTAGTGGACACTTGCATTAACGGAAGATTAAGAAAAGGAAAATGGTACCCTAACGCGCCCATACCCCAAAAATACACCAACTGCACCATAAACGTAGGATACGCGAACATCCCTCCGTACATCATAAGAAAAAAAGGCAGAACGTCAGGACGCATCATACTACGTGGCAGGGAAAAACATTTGCTAGATATTGTTGCAAAATATTATAACTTAACTTTTAATTACAAGATGTATGCAGCACTCGGAGGTGTGAAACTTAATGGTAAGGCAACCGGGGCCCTTTTGGATTTGCAAAACCACAAAATCGAACTTGCTATCGGAGGGTATGCCCAGGATTATGCCAGATCGCTATATTTTGACGTGGGTGCTCAGCACAATTCAGAATCTTTAATTTGGTGCGTGCCAAATGAATATCTACCTTCAATACATTCCGAAATCGTAATGAAACCTTTATTGCTATTGATATGCGCGGCTGGTTTTTCAATACCCTTTTTAGTACTATTAAAGGTTTCTAAAAATTCGTCTCGTGAAGATAGTGAATTTCGAAAACCCTCGCTAATTCTGTTAAACGTTTATTCCATTTTGATGAACATGGCTGTGGTAAGGTTACCGAAAAAACTTAGGACTAGAATCATCGTAATGATTCTAATGGCATTTTCACTGACTGCATCTTTTACATACCAGGCTGACTTGGTAAATAATTTACTTAATCAAAAGCGGGAAATCAAATATAAAAGTCCGGAAGACATTATCAAATACAACCTGACTCTCTATTTCACAACCAACGACGACCGGTATTTTGAAGGAGAACAAAATAATTTCAACAAAATTATTTTATCGAAAATGATCATGTGCAACTCGACTCAATACACATACTGTTTAAACAAAGTTATCAATAGTAGACGATCTGCAATGTGTTTGTCCAAGTCATTCTACATGTATTACATGCGTGAACATCATGTCAATGATAAAGTACGTTTTCTTTTTCGCGAACCACTTGTCACCTATTCTACCAATTTGTTAATGCCAAAAAACTTTTTCCTGACATCGAAAATCAACACACTCTTTAGCAGATTATTTGAGGCCGGCCTACCTAAAGCTACATTACAAATTTCTGCAAAGCTTTTATGCAAGGATAACGAACGCTGCGATACAAATAGTAAGACGTTAACTTTTAAGCACTTACAAGTTTTATTTACCTTTTATTTAGTTGGAATTGGATTAGCAATGTTTGCATGGGTTGGAGAAAATGTTGCGTTTAGAATAATTCAGTACAAAAATCGCCCAAACAGAAATCTTCGCGTTTAAGATATAGTGAACGCAATGGAGTTAGATATTACAGCTCTTAAAGGTGTAAAACCTAATGGGACGGCAACCGGGGCCCTTTTAGATTTGCAAAACCACAAAATTGAAGTTGCTATCGGAGGATATGCCCAGGATTATGCCAGATCGCTATATTTTGACACGAATGTACCTTCAATACATTCCGAAATCATAATGAAACCTTTATTGCTATTGATATGCGCGGCTGGTTTTTCAATACCCTTTTTAATACTATTACGGGTTTCTAAAATTTTGTCTCGTGAAGATAGTGAATTTCGAAAACCCTCGCTAATTCTGTTAAACGTTTATTCCATTTTGATGAACATGGCTGTGGTAAGGTTACCGAAAAAACTTAGGACTAGAATCGTCGTAATGATTCTAATGCCAGGAAGATTTGGTAAATAATTTACTCAATCAAAAACGGGAAATAAAATATAAAAGTCCAGAAGATATTATCAAATACAACCTGACTCTCTATTTTACAACCAACGACGACCGGTACTTTGAAGGAGAACAAAATAATTTCAACAAAATTATTTTATCGAAAATGATCATGTGCAACTCGACTCAATACACATACTGTTTAAACAAAGTTATCAAGTAGACGATCTGCAATGTGTTTGTCCAAGTCATTCTACATGTATTACATGCCTGAACATCAGGTCAATGATAAAGTACGTTTTCTTTTTCGTGAACCACTTGTCACCTATTCTACCAATTTGTTAATGCCAAAAAAGTTTTTCCTGACAGCTCTTAAAGGTGTAAAACCTAATGGGACGGCAACCGGGGCCCTTTTAGATTTGCAAAACCACAAAATTGAAGTTGCTATCGGAGGATATGCCCAGGATTATGCCAGATCGCTATATTTTGACACGAATGTACCTTCAATACATTCCGAAATCATAATGAAACCTTTATTGCTATTGATATGCGCGGCTGGTTTTTCAATACCCTTTTTAATACTATCACGGGTTTCTAAAATTTTGTCTCGTGAAGATAGTGAATTTCGAAAACCTTCGCTAATTCTGTTAAACGTTTATTCCATTTTGATGAACATGGCTGTGGTAAGGTTACCGAAAAAACTTAGGACTAGAATCGTCGTAATGATTCTAATGCCAGGAAGATTTGGTAAATAATTTACTCAATCAAAAACGGGAAATAAAATATAAAAGTCCAGAAGATATTATCAAATACAACCTGACTCTCTATTTTACAACCAACGACGACCGGTACTTTGAAGGAGAACAAAATAATTTCAACAAAATTATTTTATCGAAAATGATCATGTGCAACTCGACTCAATACACATACTGTTTAAACAAAGTTATCAAGTAGACGATCTGCAATGTGTTTGTCCAAGTCATTCTACATGTATTACATGCCTGAACATCAGGTCAATGATAAAGTACGTTTTCTTTTTCGTGAACCACTTGTCACCTATTCTACCAATTTGTTAATGCCAAAAAAGTTTTTCCTGACAGCTCTTAAAGGTGTAAAACCTAATGGGACGGCAACCGGGGCCCTTTTAGATTTGCAAAACCACAAAATTGAAGTTGCTATCGGAGGATATGCCCAGGATTATGCCAGATCGCTATATTTTGACACGAATGTACCTTCAATACATTCCGAAATCATAATGAAACCTTTATTGCTATTGATATGCGCGGCTGGTTTTTCAATACCCTTTTTAATACTATCACGGGTTTCTAAAATTTTGTCTCGTGAAGATAGTGAATTTCGAAAACCCTCGCTAATTCTGTTAAACGTTTATTCCATTTTGATGAACATGGCTGTGGTAAGGTTACCGAAAAAACTTAGGACTAGAATCGTCGTAATGATTCTAATGCCAGGAAGATTTGGTAAATAATTTACTCAATCAAAAACGGGAAATAAAATATAAAAGTCCAGAAGATATTATCAAATACAACCTGACTCTCTATTTTACAACCAACGACGACCGGTACTTTGAAGGAGAACAAAATAATTTCAACAAAATTATTTTATCGAAAATGATCATGTGCAACTCGACTCAATACACATACTGTTTAAACAAAGTTATCAAGTAGACGATCTGCAATGTGTTTGTCCAAGTCATTCTACATGTATTACATTCCTGAACATCAGGTCAATGATAAAGTACGTTTTCTTTTTCGTGAACCACTTGTCACCTATTCTACCAATTTGTTAATGCCAAAAAAGTTTTTCCTGACAGCTCTTAAAGGTGTAAAACCTAATGGAACGGCAACTGGAGCACTTTTGGATTTGCAAAACCACAAAATTGAAATTGCCATCGGAGGATATGCCCAGGTTTATGCCAGATCGCTATATTTTGACACTAGTACTCAAGACGTTTCAGAATCTTTAATATGGTGCATGCCAAATGCACTTCAATACATTTCGAATTCACAACGAAACCTTTATTGCTATTGCTTTGGGCGACGGGTTCTTCAATACCCTTTTTAGTACTATTACGGGTTTCTAAAAATCTATCTTGCGAAGATATTGAACACCGTTAAATTAATAATCAACCTCTCGCACCGATCCTACAAATTTGCACTCATTAGCAGATTCTGTGAGGCTGGCATACCTATGCTATGTTAGAAATTTCCACCAAATTTTTACGTAAGGATAACGAAAGTTGCGATAAAAATAGTGGACACTCAAAGTTGGCAAGCTATTTTTGATTCCTTGTTGTTAACGTGTCTTTGATGAGTTTGTGAAAGTGTCCTTAAAAAAAAGAGTTAAAGTTGTGCTTACAACTTACGACGTAACCAAACCAATTCTTGTTCAGTGAGAGGGCAATAGAATGGAAAATAGAAGAAGTGAAACTGTGGATCAAGCATTTATGAAAACCCACTGCAGCTGCTTACGAACAGTAGCCGTTCTGAGCATGCGCACTGAGATACGATTACGCTTAAGCACTCTCTATTTGTGCAACTTTTAAGTGTCTATTAAGACTTTGACTTTTCAACACTTGCAAGTTTTATTTGCCTTTTATATAGTAGGAATTGGGCTAGCGACATTTGCATTAATCGGCCAAGCACAAGTTTCCGCGGAGTAATTATTTTGTTAAAATCTAATGAAATTTTAATTTTTGTGATCTTAATCATAAAAGTATGCTTTCAAAATATTTAAATTCAATAAAGAAAATGAAGAAAAACCGATTTTTTGTTGATTTTCCTGACTGTTAACTGCTTATAGTAAGTTTCCATTTCACTCAAATCAGGGTGGCGGATACAGCTGTCCCAAAAGATGGAAAAAGATGTTTAATTACAAACAAAAATAATCTCGTTCTTTAAAAGCGTAAAGAGTACTTACCGAACTGGATATTGACTTATGCAGGAAGAAGTACATCGCAGAAATGGCACACAAAACTGACAGTAATAGGAAGAACCACGTTGGCAGCTTGATGTATTCTTTGTGGATGTACTAAAATAAATAAGCAAATAGGTAAAAATTCTAAAATATCAGTGTTTAGCATCCGTTCTACGGTAAACGACCCTTGTGTAAAATCTGTCACAAAATTGATTCTTGAAGAAAAAACCTCAAGGCAGGTATTATAAAAGTTTTAAAAAATTTTAAGGTAAATCTTGCTTAAAAATATTTTAATGTTTTGTAGAAACTTTTGTGAAGAATTAATTATTTATAAAAAATCAAAGTGAATCTCGTGTCCGCAAATAAAAATTAAAGTAATACTCGTAGCATATCGGATATATCCAACTGCCAGGTACAATCCTATGAATCCCTGATAATTCATAATAAGAATGAAACAGGTCTGTAGGTGTCTGGATTCTCCATTAAATATTGGAGGCTTGGTGGTAATGAAGTGAGAAACAAAAACGCTTTGTCCGATATGCCACGAGTGTTACTTTAATTAATCATTTATAGTTTCATCAAAAAACACTTTTTTACTCACTGTCGGCAAATAAACAAAAAATCATAACTTTTTGATCGTTGCAAAAAAAAGTTAGTTCAGAGGTGCAAAAAATATACTGGAGAACAAAAAAAATGCAAAACCAAAAAGGACAAATATTTTTAAAGTATATTTTTTATATATTAAAACATTAGAATGCTCTTAGTAAGTAATGGATTACATTTCTAAGAAGATTCCTCCATGATAATCATCAAAATATTAATAGTGAGTGGCTCCTCCTTGGTTATTTCTATTGGGCATTGACAAAATAAGATGGTCTATATCATATTGAGGAACACTCATCCAAATCCTCCTTACGGCATACCAGAGTTCATCTAAGTTTCCAGCGTGTCCGATAGACAAGTCAGGCAATCTTGCTGGCCATTCCAAAGTCTCTATGCCAAGTTCATGTAAGAAGTCCATTATTTCACGCAAGATCGCATTTGGGATAGTTTGTAGGTAGGGATGTAAAATTGGCTGCAGCACTTCATCGATATATCGCCGAGCAGTCAGATTGCCGTTGATGAGTACTAGAGATGATCTGCTTCCTAAACATATAGCACCCCATGGCCGCCTAAACAAAATCTGGATTCGTCGCTGAAGCTTATGGTATTCCATTCGTCATTCCAGTTTTGCCGAGCTCTGCACCACTCCAAGCGGCGAGCCTTGTAGCTGCAACTAGAACATCTCTTACTTGGCGTATACTGTCCCGTCGATTTCTGAGAAGAAGAAGTCTGAGATGCCGTAAATCACAACCTTTTAATAATCTAGGGCGTCCAGAACTGTTGATGGATTGGCATTAACCCTTCTTGCCATTTCCCGTAAACCAAAACCAGCCCCTTTCATGCTCACGATGCGTCCTTTCTCGAAGTCGTTTAAATGATGAAATTGTTGGCGACCGCGAACTCTTGGCATTTTTATTTTTTAAGTAAACTGTAAGCAATCAAAAAAGACCAAAAACTACGAGAAAAATGATTTAAAATTTTCAGAAAAGGTCTTCTATGTGTTGCATTTTTTTTTTCTCCAGTATAAAATGTTTTGCCTAAAAATGTCGAAAAAAAAATCATAGGTACTAATATTGGGTAGTTATTTCGATGTCCCTATCTTCCACACAAATATAAACTTGAATATCTTGAAGAAGATGAAAGATAGACCAAAAGTGTTTCGTATTTTTCAAAAGCTGATTGATTAAGGACTCCGAAAATGATATAATATATCACAAATCCAATTTAAAAAAAGATAAGTTTGTGTCATATTTTATTTTTGGGACACCCTGAATAAAAGAGAAGAACCTATATAAGTTTTTTTTTGGAAAAGATCCATAGTTCCCCCAAAAAATCTATCATTCCAGACTTTTGGGACACAATGTATGCTTGCAGCTAAATTGCGCCTTTTTTAATTGAGTGTTTAAATGCGGATGACCCACACGAGCTGCCAGCAAACACACTTATAATTTACTTACCTTCATAGCAATGTAAAAGAAGAAATACAGAAGTGTATTCATCATGAAAACCATCAACAAGAAAATGGCAAAGTTACTCGGATGTTCATAGAGGCCAAACGCTACAAGACCCCAGTTGACTAAGTTACCTAACAGCAGCATTACAAAACGACCTAAAAACACAAACAAACATGATGTACACAATCCCTCTGCAAACCTGTTAATATATGGGTGATAGGAAATGTAGAAATAAGAAAAAATGATCCTATATCATAACCCTGCCAAAGAAACCGCATCAAAACTTTCAAAACCTGTTCAAGTCTTCAACAGATATTAAGAGATTTGATTAGCTTGACGAGGTTTCACCAGCCAGATTTTTGCGTCGTGAAAACTTGTGAAAACTGATCAGCTTTTACCATATTTTCACGAGAAATAATTTTTGGCCCTCCAGAATGGAGATGTTGCGCAAACCGCATGAAAAACATATTAAATCTGGTAAAATCTTGTCAAGAGATTTCATGCGGCATTTTTGGCAGGGAAGCATGAAAAATCAATTGTCTTCGAGATATGGCACCTAAAAGTTTAAAAAACTTGGCACGTCGTATTCAATACGTATCGAAAGTCAAGCATCTTGTTCTTTCATATATCACCCTCTTTGTCGGAACAGAGAACATATGAGCTCTATGATAGAAAAAGAAGACAATCTTTTGAATACGTATTGAAAACATACAAATTGTTCGTCGCACCGCGGTGTTGCCCAGGCACAAGAGGTAGCCTACAGGCTAACGCGGGGTCAAGCACCCATTATCAGTTCACATGGAACTTTTCGAAAAGAAATACAAAGTCAAAATACTAGATAGAGCCAACTGGGAGGGAGGTCCTCCTTTCGGAGCAGAATCCATCTGGTACACAGACGGCTCCAAGACCGATGAGGGCGTAGGAGCTGGAATATACGGGCAAAAATAAGAGACTTTAGCCTCTATAAGCTTGACAAACGCTGAAGTAGCGGCAATACATCACTGGGCCGAAGAAATACAAAGAGTAGAGGAAAACTCTCATTCGTCCAAACTGGTTTGGAACTGCAGAACAGTTCTAAATAGACTGGCAAATACCAAAAGGGTAACACTAGCCTGGGTTCCAGGACATCGGGGACCCTCTGGAAACGAAAAAGCCGATGAATTGGCCAGACAAGGCTCGGCAATAAAGTTCACAGGGCCTAAACCATTTCTTGGGATCGCTAAGGTCAAAGTTAAGCAATCTATTAAACAGTGATTCACCAAAGAGACGAACGGTCTGTGAGAGAAAACGCCTGGACAAAGACAGGCCAAACAGTTCATTAAAAAACGTTCACCAAAGCTGATTGCAGAACTTCTTGGTAAGAAAAGGAAGCTTGTCAAATAGTGGGACTCTTGCAAACTCAATAAGCACTTGTATGCTTGAAGAAACCTCATTACATGTCCTATGTCAATGTGAAGGCCTAGTTAGAACCAGGGCCTTACTGGAGGGACCTAGAATGTTCGGCAAAGCTTCTGGGTTTCCTGACAAGGACGGGGCTGCAACTTGTTTTGTAGTTCTAGCAAAGCAGGGAAGAAGAAAGTGAAACCACAATAGATCTGAGAAGGTCGAGGTGAACATGATTCTCATGTAATGGATTCCCTTTTCTTATTTCTACATTTCTTATCACCCATTAACAGATTTGCAAAGGGATCGTTTAAACCCTATACAGTAGTACAAAAACCTCACCTACTTTAAGCACTAAATCGATTTTATTTCAAAGCGATTTAAGAAAGTGGTTTATCACTTTAAAACCGATGTTAGGGTCGGTATAAACAATTTAAAAACGCTTTGGCGCCTTTCTTTCAACTTAAAAAATACTCAAACCTGGTTTTGCCAAAAAATCTGTTGTTAACTTAGTTGTTTTATTTATTTTTTCTTTAAACTGACGTATTTAATGACATCCTTGGAGAAAGCGATTTTATTTAAAACCGTCCTTATACCAAACCGTTTTTAGGTGAGTAAAACGTAGTATGTATGTATGTATGTATGTATGTATGTATGTATGTATGTATTCAAAACTGATGGTTAGCTCTCTACCAAGGGCTGAACCATGCACAGAGTTGAAGCTTTAGTGAAAGCCACATAAACGTAGTAACTGACTACTTAAATTTTAGACTTGAAAAAATATATTATAAATAAAACCTGGAGTTAAAAAACCAACAAAAATCATTTCAATAAGATGTCACTTCTCCCCCTTAGCCACAATTTTCAGGTGCAAAACTGTCGATTTCGTGTTGTGGTTGTTCTTTGTTTTTGTTTAGTTATAGAGTCTTTAAAATAAGTTTTAATTTCCTACCTTTGTAAACGGGTGTAACCAAGTTTAGAGGGCCGGATAAAAAATCGTTCCTCAATGTCTGTCCTAGTCTCCTTATTGTTGTAATATCTAAAAATGTATAACGAAAAAAATAGTAATTGTGTGTGTTTGGCGAATGTTTTTTGAAAAACACTATAATATATAGACAGATAGATGTTGTTCTGAATGACTTAGAGAAAGCTTTCGACATAGTAGACTTTGATGAAATTTTAGGTGCTTTAGATGAGTTTGTTGTGGATGAATATATATACTAATAAACTGACAAGATCATATTTAACTAAAAGATTTCTACTTGTTGAACTAAAAGACTAATAAATATTCCCCAACATCGGGAGTACCACAGGGGTCCAATCTAGGACCTAATCTAGAATTATTAAGAATTGAAGTAGGATTAGTCTTTATTTTCAAAATGATACATTACCAAGTAGATAATAGTGAGTTTTCAATTCCCGTTCATTTTACAAATCTGTACAAAAATTCTCCTTTAATTAGAATATGTCAGTTATTCAATAAATTTTCTGGTAATATTATTATTTTTAATTTAAATTTGTAACACTTCAAAGACATGATCCGCAGACAGCTAATGGTTAATTTAATTTAATATAATAAATATGTTAGTGTAGGTTTACGTAGTTAAGTAAGATATTTTCTGTATCTGTTATTAGCTTCAAGCTGTTGATACTGTGAAATAAATAAATAAATTTACTTACTTAGCTTCCAACATCCCATATAATAGATTTTTACACTCAAAAATAAGCACATTAAAATATATATGACAACAAAGAAGATCCAGAATCCGTTTGTTCCTCTAAGAATACCAACCATCCCTAAAAAACAGATAACATTTATGTGGATAGTGGAAAGGTGCAAATTATAGAATTATTGAACGCGCCTCTAGCGAAACGGCGACTACACGACTTTATTTCTAACCTACAACTATATGCTTTTTCGAAATTCTGTGTTTTTTTTTACATTTTCGTATTTAAAAGTGTTTTTGAGTAATTGAAAAGCATGGAAAGTGTGTGGTTTTATCGGAGGGTGGAGATTTTTTTTTTTAAGTAATTTTTTTTTAAAGTAATAAGTATTTATTCCCAACCAAATTAAGTAGTTCTTTACAGGGAATAAAAAAAACATTGTAAGTAAATATTTATAGATATTATTAAATTTTAATTATATTAATTGTAAAGATGGTAATAAATAAATTAATAAATTGTCATTTAAAAAACTACTACTAATAATAATAATACTATTGAAAACCGCGAATACAATAATTACATCATTTTAAAAGATGTTTTTTTAAGTCTTTTTTAAATTTACTTTTAAATTCTTATTTTTTTAATTTCTTCTGGGATTCTATTGTATATATTAATTCCATCACAAATAATTGATTTTATACAAAAATTACTTATTGATGCGTTGCAATTAAGGTTAATATTACTTGTAATTAATTTAATGTTAGATTTTTTACTTTCACAGTAAATTGAATCAATTAAAATGCCTAATTTTAAAATATGTGGATTGTTAATATGAAGGTAGTCCTTTAGTTTATAAATGTTTTCTGTTGGTTCTAATAAAAACGGAAATTTAAGGATGCATTTGATTGCCTTATTTTGTAGTATTTTTAATGTTTTTATTGTGGTTTTATTTGCAAACCCCCTAAATAGATATCATATAATTGTAAAGGAGAAATAGTTTCTTAAATGTTCAATACGTTTATCCCAGCTTAATCTTTCATCAATCCGAAAATTTTTATAAAATTTGTATACTGAATTTAATTGTTATTAAATTTAATTTGTTCTATTTTTTTGATTCATTTTCTTTTTATTAATAAAAATATAATTATTATAGTTAAAGTTAATTGTTAGTTTGTAAAAGTAGAGCCATTTTTTAATAATATTTAGATCAAACTGAATATCACTATAAATTATTTGCAAAATAAACTATTGTTGTGTCATAAGCAAATAATTTTATTTCACCTTTTAGTCTTAAATTTGTGATTGAATTGATATATATATTAAAAACAGAATTGGACCTAGGGATGAACCTTGTGGAACTTCGCAAATTGTTTTTCCTTTCGAACTTTGATGAATGCCAATTTCAACATATTGGACTCGATTTAATAAATAATTTTGAAACCATAAAAGAGCTTTGCCTCGAATCCCGATGTTGTTTAGATAATTTATTAAAGTTTGGTGATTAACAGTGTCAAATGCTTTACACAAATCTAAGGATACTATGCAGCACTTATTATTTTAAAATATAATTTTAAATAATATGAGAAACGAAAATCAGCAAAAAGGCCCCAATTTTTGCTTTTTTGGCCGACACAACACCAAAAATTGCCGAAAGTACGGGATAAGGTAAAAAAAATGTCGTATAGTTGACAAATACGGCCAGACACAGCCAAGGCCCTAAAACCTTATTAGTGTCGGAAAAAAGTTAAAACAAAAATAAAACTTAAGCAATAAATTTAGAGCGTAAATTGCCCTTAGATCACTACCGGACAGATTCCTGACGTTACCGATCTAGCTGGGGTTGATCTAAGAGAGCAGTGCAGATCGAACATTACTATTACACTCACCCAGTAAAATAGCAACTGCTAAAATTCCGAAGGTTGAATATGCATTGGCGTTGATATCTGGATGCCTATTTTGGTATAACTTAACCATACACAATACTGCCATTACATACATGAAACTTGAATCTAAAAACAAAAAAATATAAATGAATAAAACTGAATCTTTATAGGAATCTATATTTAGTAAGACTGGCTTTAGGAGGGGGAGCCCAAAGTCCCTTCCCCAAAAATGGTAAAAATAAGGTGTCACTGCAAGCGAAAAATCCAAAAGCAGAAACATTTTGTACGGGTGGTTCTGTGTATAATAAGACATTGTAAACGTAGGTTTCGTTTTGCACAGTTTTCTTATAAGCAAATTCAAATATAGGTACTAACGTGCCCAATCCCAATAATAAAACTTCGTCAAATTCTTAACCAAATAAAAATATTACATTTATTCTGTCATTGTTAAATCACAGTTAATTCGCAGAACGGAGGTTATACAAAATAAAAATTAACGACGCTTGTAAAACAACCGCAAGTGTAAAAACGCGGCCTCTTAAAATTAATTATTTTTACAAAATTAAGGGAAAAAAGAAAGAAATTTTCCCTTCATTTTGTAAATATCTTTGGCTGAAATTATTAGTTGGAAATTCGCCATCTGACGCCTCCAATAAAACGCTCTATGTCGTGTATCGTTGGTTGATAGATAAATAGAAATTTCGTACAACTAATAATCATGAATAAGTACCTCCTTGTCTTTATAACATCTTTAGGTTTTTAAACCGCAGTAGGTTTCACTACTAACAAATGAATCGGACGAAAGGATTTCCGAATAGCCAGTCAAAACCCCAGGTCTTCGGTAGCTCAGTTGTAAGAGCATTAGACTGGTATTCTAGAGGTCCCGGGTTCAAATCCTGGTCAAGGAAAAACTTTTTTTCCGATTTATTTTCTCACCCTTTCCCCTCTATGCCACAAATCTTTTTTGTTAATTACTTTTTATGGTTCTTCCACTGCCAATAATCATTTTTCGCTTATTTTGGTCAAAGGTTTAGACTAAAAGGACTTTCATGACTTAAATAATTAAGAAGCGGGGTTGTTTGTGGAAAATATATAAACTGGAAAGGCTGTTTTATGAAAAATTAAGAAATTCGACAGATCAGTTAGCTATTTGGCTCTAGTTTCTCCAAAGCCAAGGTAAAATAAAACAAAAATAGCTAAACTACTAATATACTAACCAAATTGAAAATTTGTCAAACTTGGGCAGACATGGTAACACCCACTTAAAATCCCCTCCATCATGAGGGCGACACCCATCGCGTAAAACAAACCATAATGTTGAGGTATTCCATATTCCTACATAAGATATCCAAATTGTACATTTACATTTAAAATTAAACATTTTTAAAACCCCTGACAGTCATGATTTTTCCAGGTTTTCCCTGACTTTTACAGATTTTTCCCTGACTTCTCCCAGATTCCCCAACTTTTCCAGGTTTTCCTTGACTTTTCCAGGGTTTCCCTGACTTTTTCAGGATTTTTCTGACTTTTCTAGGCTTTCCCAGACCAATTTGCTAAAAATTCCAGGTTGGTATCATACAGACCGCTTCAAGCTACTGCGAACATAGGGCGGAAGAAGTCTAATTTGCCAGTGTACGTACATGCAGAGACACCGTACGCCTATCAGTGAAGCAACCAATACTCAGGCATGCGATCACCACTTGCATGATTTTCCTTTGGTATTTAGTACGCCTCTAACCACGTTGCTGTGTGGAGCGTAGTCAATGAAACCGGAATTTGGTCAATAAATACGCAAATTTTTATAACGTAATTTTCTTATTTTTTGTCACTGATAAATAAGAGCGTTTTATTGTCAACTGCTCAGATTTATCAGTGACGACGTGTTACAATGAAAATAATAAGGAGAAACAAAATAAAAGCAAGTTCTCAAAATAAAATAATACATTCTAAAAACCAAAAAGATTCTCCCAGGCAAAAAAAATTAAAGCAAATGTTCGAAAAGTCCTCCTTGCTCGGCTAGACAACATCCGAGCCTACTATAAAAACCCCTTCTAACGTTTCCAAGTATGTTAGGGGTGATAATTTGAAAAGCTTCTTCAAAAACAGATAGAAGTCATTAGGAGCAAGATCGGGAGATCGAGCTGGCCATAAAATAGTTCCCCGTGTACTTATAACCCGATTAGGAAATACATTATCAAGATATTCCCTAACAAGGCCAACATTGTGAGCGGAACAACCCTCTTGTTGAAACCATGTTTCACCAAATCTTACACCTAACAACTGCCTAGCAGTTGGAATAATGTGCTGCTGCAGTAGATCCAAGTATCTAGGACCATTCAAATTGCAATTGCCGTTAATAAAAAATGGCGCAATTACGTGTTCCCCTATAATACCCCCCCCCCCCAAACATTTAGTTTTTGGGGATACTGTGTTCTTACGTCAAAATACAAATCCAAATTTTCCCTCGACCAATATCGAACGTGTGTTGGGTTATGACGATTTGACCATTTGACCATCTGCACTTTTTCGGCAACTTCGTAGACATCCATTTTTCGTTTTAAAAATGTATTATTTCAATTAAGAACTTACCCATCTGTTTCTCGAGCAAGGCAGAAATAAAACAAAATAATAAAAACAAAATGAATTTCCAAAAGATAACACTGCAGCGTGCTTCGAATCCACCTCGGTCGTACGGCACGGAGAGTAAATTGGACTTGATTCCCCCTATGTTCGCAGTAGCTTGAAGCGGTCTGTATATATTTTTTTATAGGTTTTAAAAAAAGTGCCTGTTAAAAACGAAATTTTTTATTAGAGGAAAATTCAAAATGGCCTTGTGTGTATGTAAAACATTTTGTTAAAGTTAATGGCGCCGCAGGCGAAAGTTTTGAACGCTGTTAACAAAACTGTTAGAGCGCCGCAGGCAAAATTAAAAAAATTTAAACCAAAAAATTATTTTTTTTGTGAAATACTTTAAAAAGCAGTTATTTATCCGTAATCCCCCCCTTGTCCAACGTCAACGCAACGTTGCAGAAACGTGAAAACAAAACTATTAGACACTTAAAGTTGCACAACATAGAGAGTGCTGAATCGTAATTGTATCTCAGTGCGCATGCTTAGAACGGATACGTCGTACAACAGTGACTACGTCTCACCTATCTCTACGACCACCCTTGCAGTATTCGTACGCAGCTAGCGTATCCTAACCATTTTGTTATCTGTGGGTTTTCATAAATGCCTGATCCACAGTTTCACTCCATCTATTTTCCATTCTATTGCCATGGAACTGAGTATGAAAGACTTGAAAACGAGCTCAAAAAAGATCCTATACTGCCGACTGGGAGGGAGGTCCTCCTTTCGGAGCGGAATCCATCTGGTACACAGACGGCTCCAAGACCGATGAGGGTGTAGGAGCTGGTGTAGTAGTTATATATTCAGATAGTCAAGCTGCACTTAACCTGAAGGCACAATTGAAAATACAAGCGACTAAATACAAATTACAGTGATTTCTAACCTCAATTTTTTGCACCATTTTCATTAATGAGATACAAATTACAAGATACAAAATACCAAAGTTTTACATTTAGTATTTTTATTTCAACTCAAAGCATTAATATAACGGCTTTGAAAGTCTGTCACTACTATCTAGTAGCTTGTATTTTTAATTGTGTCTTCAGCCTTAAAGCTTTAGAAGCAGTGCAAGTGACGCCCACTAGCCTGGGTTCCAGGATGTCGGGGACACTGGAAACGAAAAAGCCAATGAATTGGACAGACAAGGCTCGACAATAAAGTTCAAACCATTTTGTGGGATCGCTAAAGACCAGAGCCAAACAATCTATTAAACAGTGGCTCACCAAAGAGACAAACGGTCTGTGCGAGCAAACGCCTGGACAAAGACAGAGGAACAGTTAAAGAACTTGTATGCAATAGGATTGGTAGAAGATGCTATATGCCGCTTCTGCAAGAAAGAGGAAGAAACCTCATTACATGTCCTACGTCAATGTGAAGGCCTAGTTAGAACCAGGGCCTTACTGGGGGACCAAGAATGTCCGCGGCCAGAAAACTATATACAGGGCACACTGGAAAACCTTCTGGGTTTCATGAGAAGGACCGGGCTGCAACTTGTTTTGTAGTTCTAGCAAAGCAGGGAAGAAGAAATGAGAACCACAATAGATCTGAGAAGATCGAGGTGGACAGGTGTCTACACCACCCCATTCTAATCTAATTTAATTGCCCTCTCACTTTTTTCGACAAGGAAGGAAATAGAAGTGAGCAGCATGAAATAAAACTGTTGGTACGGTTACGTGGTACGTTGTAAGCACAACTTTAACTCTTTTTTTAAGGACGCTTTCAAAAACGCATCAAAGATACGCTAACAACAAGGAATCAAAAATAGCTTACCAACTTTGAGTTTATTATTTTCTTCCCTTTTCCCTAACACGTGCTTTCTCCGACTTTTTTTTATTGTCCTTTAACTAATTCTCTCTTTATCAATGTGTGCGCAAGAGATGGAAACATCTGGTATCCATTTTGCATTAAATGTTAAAAAGAGAATTAGATAAAGGACAATTAAAAAGTCGGTGCAAGAGGCTGTAACTTTCTAAGAGGCTGTGATTTATAATATAACCTGTCAGTGGTTCTAAGCATTTTCCTGTGTTTAAAACTAATTAATATGCTGTCTAATTACCCTGTCAAAGTTGATATCCTTGTGCGATATTTCCCTGTGATACGAAATGAACAAAAAAAGCAATCCTAACAGAACGTATCCAACGTTCGAAAATACATGGTTGAAATCGCTCAAGAAGCCCATCGGATGGGCGCATAAGAAATTGTAATAACAGAGGTCTTGCTGACCTGTCTCATTCAGCACCTGAAATAAAAACATATTACTTATTAGTATGCAACTATTTCATTTAGAAAAAAACGTATGAGATCTCACGTTAATTTGATTCAAGATCACTGCCCTCTTAAATTAAGAAAAAAGCATTTTAGATACAACCTTAAAATTAAGCTTTGAAATATTAAAACAATTGGTTAAGTATATGTTAAACAATGGCAATACGTACCCTTTGGTATGTAATAACCAACTGTACCACAGGCAGGCCATAGAAAACAGCCACAGTTAACACATTGTAAAAATATAAATAACTTTTTTTGGCTAAAATTCTTGGATGCCTTCGTGCCAAGTCGCATAGGTGAGGCTGGGTTCTTGCCAACCTAAAAATATAATTTTTTTTTATACTGGGACTTTTCCATCCATTCTAGGATCAATGCCCAGTGTTGCCAAAGTGACACCCTGTACAACTATTACAAACTAGCGGTCAACCCGCTGATTCCCTGTAGAATCTGTCCTGTAAGGTTAACTTTTCCTCACAAAAAATTGAACGGAAAAATATAAGTCTTACCTAAATTGCATATTTGTATCTAGATCCCTTTCCAGCGTGTCATAATCTATATCGCTCAGTGACTGGCTTTCTATAATATTGCCGGAAGATCCTAAAAAACAATTTTATACTATAAAGCTCATAAAAAAATTATAGAATTCTTGTGTGACTTTTTATCGGGATTTGGGTCGGTTTTGGAACAGATTTCGATAAGATCCTATGATATTTTATTAGGTCTATGGGTCTATGATTTTGGAGGAGTTGTTATGGGACTGGTTTCTAGAAGATTTGAGGAGGTTTTAACGTTATGGTGATTTTAGAAGATCCTATGGGCGAGGAGATTTTAGCGGGTTTTGGAACAGATTTCGAGGGGATCCTAGGATACTTTATTAGGTCTATGGGTCTATGATTTTGGAGGAGATTATATGAGTTGTTATGGGATTGGTTTTAAAAAAATTTGAGGAGGTTTTATCGTTATGGTGATATTAGAAGATCCTATAGGCGACGAGATTTTATCGGGTTTGGGTCGGTTTTGGAACAGATTTCGATGAGATCCTAGAAGATGTTATTAGGTCTATGGGTCTATGATTTTGGAGGGGATTATATGAGTTGTTATGGGATTGGTTTCTAGAAGATTTGAGGAGCTTTTATCGGGTTTTGGGTCGGTTTTGGAACAGATTTCGATGAGAAGATTTTATCACATTCAACAAGAATCCATAGAAACTTCTCCAAAATCATTGCTTCTAGGAACTCCTAGAACCGCGATACTGATAGGATCTCCTCAAACATCTTCAATACCCCAATCCCATCAAATCTCCTTTAAAAATGTGTATTTGTGCGTTCATAAAATCTTCTCCAAGCCGACACCCTTATATAAACTGATAAAATGTCCTAGACTTGTTTTTCTTTCTTTCAATCTTATAAATTATTCCAAAAATACCAGCTGATAAAACATTATATATTTCTTATATAATCTTCTCTGCTTCTAGAAGATTATAAAATATTAAAGAAAAAAATATTGGCCTTCTCATTGAATCTTATAGAACTTATAAAAATATGATAAGAACTTCTCCGTTCTGGATGAGATTTGAGGGGAAAATTTCAGCAGGGCATCCTATGAAACCAAACGAAATATTACGCATAAAACAAGTAAAATTTTTAAAAAAATTAAACCCCCGAAAAATTTCCGCCAAGACTGCAGTTATAATTACATTGACAACTAACAATTGAATAGGTAACAATTTTTCGATGATTTACTTAAATAGTCAGAATTATGTTTTTGTTAATTATTAACTTTTTTCTATTAATTTATTTTTCACAGTTTACTTCTTTTTATTATCAATTGTTTTAGTTTTTACCGTTATTATTTAAATATTCTTTTCGATTTTACTAGTAAAGTTTTTGGTAATTTTCACATTTCGCCTTACTCAATTGTTACAAGTATCTTAAGTCCTTAGGATCTGCCAGGACACATTGAATTCTAAAGATTTTTATGAGCGACACGCAGTTTGGATTTCGTGGTGGGTTCGAGGCAAGAGAGGCGTTGTTTGGCATTCAAGTCTTAGTTCAGCGTTTCATAGACTATGAGAAAGCATTTGATCAAGTCCGACACGAAAAGCTCATAAAATCGCTAAAAGAAGTTGGTCTAGATGACCGAGATCTAAAGATAATCGCTAATCTATACTGGAATCAGACTGCTCAAAGAAATGTTAATGGCCAACTGTCCGAAGAGGTCCAAATAAGAAGAGGTGTACGCCAAGGTTTGTATGATGTTGTTTAATATCTATAGTAACAAAATAATAGAGAATGAATCAACAACATATATGCCGACGACACTGGAAGGCCTGCAAGAGGTGTTCAGACTGCTCAAAGAAATGTTGATGGCCAACTGTCTGAAGAGGTCCAAATAAGAAGAGGTGTACGCCAAGGTTTGTATGATGTTGTTTAATATCTATAGTAACAAAATAATAGAGAATGAATCAACAACATATATGCCGACGACACTGGAAGGCCTGCAAGAGGTGTTGAATCAAATTGCTGCCAAAAGTTGGCAATTCGGGCTTAACTTAAATGTTGGAAAAACAAAATGAATGGTCATATCCAAGGAAAAGAACATCCGAGGCAAGTAAATGGTTAGCAAGTCGAATGCGTGGATTCATACAAATACTTGGGTTGCCTCCTCAACGAGAACTGGGACAACACGCAAGAAGTTCGTGCAAGAATTGAACAGGCCAGATCATCTTTTATCTTATCTTATCTTAATACCACTCTCCGAATTCGTGTGCTTCGGTGTTGTTTTTAGCATCTTATATTATGGACACTGACTGAGGCCAAAGATCTTGAAGTTTTATTTACCATCAAAAAATTTTGAGAAATGACAAATATAAACTTTTAACATTGATAATAGAAGGCAAAATTGAAGGCAGAAGAGGTCCGGTTCGTAGACGGATATCATGGCTTAAAAATCTTACGAAAAAGCAAGAGTTTTTTGTACTTTGGTGCAAAATGAACTTCTTGGATTTCGATTGCTCACACAGAGGGTGGAACCTAGGACGACGCCGTTTCGTCCTTATTAGAGACTCGTCAGCTAGGTGTACCACAACAACAGAAAACCTCGGTCACGCTTATGTGCCAAAGATCACAGCTCAAGCGGAGAGAATTTCTGTCGAGTACCGACCATGGTTCCCTGTGTGAATCTCCGACAACCAAGAATGAGACCCACTGCATAAGCAGTAGGTGCAAAGCGTAGCATCGATCCTGCGAGACATATTACAATGCCATCTGTATGCAGGTTTCGTCTACAAGCATGCGAATATAATCGCAAAACAACCGAACGTGCCGTACTGCACGATTTAGAAAACAAAAGGAAGGTGGCTGTGGCACCGTGAATCTAACGAAAAAGCAAGAGTTTTTTGTACTTCGGTGCAAAATGAACTTCTTGGATTTCTTGCACCTACTGCTTATGCAGTGGGTCTCATTCTTGGTTGTCGGAGATTCACACAGAGGGAACCATGGTCGGTACTCGACAGAAATTCTCTCCGCTTGAGCCGTGATCTTTGGCACATAAGCGTGACCGAGGTTTTCTGTTGTTGTGGTACACCTAGCTGACGAGTCCCTAATAAAGACGAAACGGCGTCGTCCTAGGTTCCACCCTCTGTGTGAGCAATCGAAATCCAAGAAGTTCATTTTGCACCGAAGTACAAAAAACTCTTGCTTTTTCGTTAGATTCACGGTGCCACAGCCACCTTTTCCACGACACTTTTCCAAAAAGCAGTGGACAGGGTACAGATCGCGCTGATGATAGGCAACGTTCGAATGGAGTATGGCACTTGAAGAAGAATACTGGAAATAATTGCCGGCACTGGCACATTCCAAAGAGTTCATTTGAGAACCCTGCAGGGCCGGGAAACTCATTGAGCTCACCAGGCAGGACAATGGTTGATCTATATACCGGAGGCTGCAGGCTGAAAGTACCGTTGCTCGAAATGGGTGAAGACAACGAATGTAGGCTCTGTATGGAGGAGAACGAGACGGCCAGATATGTGCTGTGTGAGTGTCCAGCCATTGCATGTCAACGTCAACTTATATTCGGACCACAGATCGACGCGCTGGATCTGAAAGATGCTTAACCAAAGCACGTTGCGAGCCTCTTTAAGGAGCTGAATATTCTGTAGCAACAAACAATCGCAAAAGTGAGCCACAATAGATCCGCGTTCATTACTTTAGAAACTATTACTATTACCAACCTTCTGGAGAAATATTCGGCTCGTCACCATTGCGTAATTCTTCGCTGACTGTATTATTTACACTGGTCGAATTATTGGAAACAGTGTAGTCAACATGTCTCGGTAGATGTTTTCTCGAACAGTAAAAAAACGCTATTCCAAATACCAAGTAAAACATGCCTAAAAAAATAGTATCAAAGGAATTAAAATAAACTAAAAACCGCAAAAAAATATATTTTGATTTAACTCAAAAACCAATGATCCAAATTAAAGTTCATAGAGAAAGGACTTTCCCTATTGAAAATTTAGGGGTTGCAGGGTGGCCACTGGGAAAAAACTATTTTTTTTATGATTTTATGACAAAAACAAAGTTATGATTGTTTTCCACAAACCAAAACTACACTTTTTTTGCACTCGACGCGCGTTTCGCTAACAACGTCAGCATCATCAGGAGACGATAAAAAACAATAAAATTGTTGGTTTGTGGAAAACAATCATAACTTTGTTTTAGTGCAACCAAAGGTTCCAAATTTCCAACATAGATTTTATGACAATTTTATGCCTTTTTTTGCAATAATATTTTTCTATGAGCGTGCGGAAAGTATCACTTTTCTGCACAGCGTGCATGAAAAAATAAATTACTGCACGCCGTGCGGAAAAACCCTTTTCACGCACGCAATTTTTTTTAATTTTCCTCACGCTCGTAGGAAAAATGTTGTACCTAACGCGTGCGGAAGGCGTCCTATCATTTTCCGCATTTGTTAAGTAAATAACTCCAGGAAGTGGATGTAAATCGATATTAAAATGATAAATATATTTTAAAAATTGAATTCCAAGTAGTTATACTTGTCATTGTGTGAAATAAAAAATCCATCTTATTTTTTCATTTGTTCATTTATCATTAAAATTAAAACGTTTACTTATACAAATATATAAAAAGAAATTAATTATGAAAATTTAAACGGTAAAAGGCTTTTCCTACTTTCATGTGTTTTTTGGAAGCTGCGTGGCCAATTCCACATCCATTAATTCTGAATATTTTTTTACAAAGTTTGCAGTAAGCGAAAAAACAGTTTTTCATTTTCTCAAGTAGCCAAGAATACTGCAGTTTCCAAAATGCAGTAAATTAGTTAAAATAAAATCAAAACTTTTTGCCAGGATATAAGAGGGGTTATCTTCTCACAACACAAGTTAAAACATTTCGGTGCAGTAAAAAAGGGAATCCAAAATCGAGCATATCTATTGGTTAATATTAAAAAATGCGGCAAAACTCTTATTGTGTCCTTTGAGCCATGAGTTGCCTATATATTATTGCGACCTCCTTAAATCTAGCGAGCACACCTCATAAAATAAAAATTTTAATAATTCCAGAATTATGTTTAAAATTTTTTGTGCTCTTTCAGTTTTTGAGAAAATTAAAAAAAAACGGTGGGCTCTCTAGCTTCATATTATATGTCTAACAAGCCCAACCTTAAATAAAGGTTAAAAATATCCGTTAAATATCTCAGAATTATGTGCTTCATGAAAATATAAGAAAATATAAAATTTTTGTAACTTTTTTAGTTATTTAAAAAAAAAGTTGTGGGCTCGCTAGCTTTATAGAAACTTAGTAGACACAACCTTAAATAAAGGTTAAAAATATTCGTTAAACATCATTAAGTGCTTTTTATGTGCTCCATGAAAATACAAAAAAAAATTAAGTTTTTTTACTCTTTTAGTGATTTTCTTTTTTAAATGTTATCCCTGGTAAAATTTTCCCCTCGAATCTCATCCCGACCGGAGAAGTTTTTATCATGTTTTTATAAGTTCTATAAGATCCAATGAGAAGGCCAGTATTTTTTTCGATAATATTTTATAACCTTTTAGAAGCAGAGATTATATAGGGAATATATGATGTTTTATCAGCTTGTAGTTTTAGAATAATTTATAAGATTGGATAAGACTAGTTACTTTTATGAGAATCAAGGATGTTCTATAAGACAGAAGTCTAGGATATTTTATCAGTTTGTATAAGGGTGTGGGTTTGGAGAAGATTTTATCAACGAACAAATACACAGTTTTAAAGGAGATTTGCTGAGAATGAGTCATTGAGGATGTTCGAGGAGATTCTATCAGTATCGTGATTATAGAAGATCCTATGAGCAATGGTTTTGGAGAAGTTTAATGGGTTCTTGTGGGATCGGTTTCTAGAATATTTCTATGGGTTCTTGTGGTATCGGTTTCCAGTATCGCGATTCCTATCAGCAATGATTTTGGAGAGGTTTCTATGAGTTCTCGTGGGATCGGTTTCTAGAATATTTGATGAGATTCTATCACTATCGTAATTCCAGAAGATCATATATAAGCGCAATGGTTTTGGAGAAGTTTTTATGGGTTCTTGTTGAATCGGTTTTTAGAAAATTTAATGAGATTTTATCAGTATCATGATTATAGAAGATCCTACGAACAATGATTTTGGAGAAGTTTCTATGAGTTCTTGTAAGATCGGTTTATAGAATATTTGATGAAATTCTATCCAGCATCGCAATTCTAGGGGTTCCTATCAGCAATGATTTTGAAGAAGTTTCTATGAGTTCTTGTAAGATCAGTTTATAGAATATTTTATATATATTTTATAGAATTTTCTCAGATATATCCTTGAATTTGTTTCAAAAACCCACCGAAAATCTAAAATGATACATATTCTCTTCTAGTATCCTACAAACTGATCCCAACAAGAACTTATAGAAACTTCCAAATTACTGCTCGTAGAGCCGATAGAATCTACTCCAATATCCTAGAAAACGTTGCAAAAAACCACCAAGAACACAATTTCTAGATTCATGATACTGATGGAATCTCCTTAAATGTCCCAGAAACCGATCCCACAAGAACTCAGAAACTTTTCCAAAATCATTCCCCATAGGATCTTCTAGAATCACGATACTGATATAATCTTTTCAAATATACTAGAAACCGATCACACATATACCCATAGAAACTTCTTCGAAAACCATAAAAATCACTGCGCATAGACCTGATAAAATCTCCTCCAATATCATAGAAAATGTTGCAAAAACCGACCCAAAACCCGATAAAATCTTCTTGCCCATAGGATCTTCTAGAATCATGATACTGATAGAATCTCCTCAAATGTCCTAGAAACCGATCCCACAAGAACTCATAGAAACTTCTCCAAAATCATTCCCCATAGGATCTTCTAGAACCACAATACTGATATAATCTCCTCAAATATCCTACAAACCGATCCCACATGTGCCCATAGAAACTTCTTCAAAACCCATCAAAATCACTGCCCATAGACCTGATAAAATCTCCTCCAATATCATAGAAAATGTTGCAAAAACCGACCCAAAAGCCGATAAAATCTTCTTGCCCATAGGATCTTCTAGAATCATGATACTGATAGAATCTGTCAAATGTCCGAGAAACCGATCCCACAAGAACTCATAGAAACTTCTCCAAAATCATTCCCCATAGGATCTTCTAGAATCACAATACTGATATAACCTCCTCAAATATCCTAAAAACCGATCCCACATGTGCCCATAGAAACTTCTTCAAAACCCATAAAAATCACTGCCCATAGACCTGATAAAATCTTCTCCAATATCATAGAAAATGTTGCAAAAACCGACCCAAAACCCGATAAAATCTTCTACAAAATTTCTATCATATTTTCTATGAGATTCGAGGGGAAAATTTTACCAGGGATGGGCTCGCTAGCTTTATATAAACCTAGTAAGCCCATAACATTTTTTTTTAAACTCACTAAAAAAGTAAACAATTTTTAGTTTTTTTCTATTTCCATGGAGCACATAATTCTGAGATATTTAAGAGATATTGTCCACCTTTATTTAAGGTTGGGCCTGCTAGGTTTACATAAAGCTAGCGAGCCCACAACATTTTTCTAGAAACATAACTAAAAAAGCTAAAAATTTCTTTTTTTATATTTTCATTGAGCACATAATTCTGAGATATTTAACGGATAATTTTAACCTTTATTAAGCTTGCTAGGTTTATACAAGGCTATCGAGCCCACAATATTTAAAAAAAAAGAACTAAAAAAGTTAAACATTTTTATTTTTTTTATATTTTTATGGAGCACATAAAAACCACACAATTCTAAGATATTTAATGGATATTTTTAACCTTTATTTAAGGTCGGGCTTGCTAGATTTATACAAAGCTAGCGAGCCCACCTTTTTTAAAATTTTCTCAAAAATTCAAGGACCACAAAAATTTCTAAAAGGGGACGGAATTAGCACTTAATTCTGGAATTATTTAAATTTGGATTTTGTAAAGTGGGCTCGCTAGGTTTATGGAGCTATTCCTGCACTAATTTACCAGGTGTGATTTAAAATTTGTTTACACTAAACTTAAAATATTCAGATTTTTGTGCAAATTTTATGAATTTTATGACATTTTGGGCATATTTTATGACAATATTGAACTTTTATGAATTTATAAGATTTTATGACAAATGGCTACCCCGTACACGCTATTTGGGCATCCTAGACAAGAACTTTCAAACCCTGTATACCTTACCAATAGATCCAAAAGTATACAGCACGGCCACTACATAGTCGTTGTAGGTAATGCTCGGTTTTATGGTTAGAGTGAGTGTCTTTTTTCTGTTGTCAAGTGGAGGAACATCAACATTGGTGCAGGCATGGTCGTTATTTTTAGCGACAAAAACTATATAAAATCCATTAGGAAATTTGTATTTCTAAAAAAAAATGTATACAGGGTAGTCTAATAAAACTGTCCATCAGATTTATTTAAAATACGTTTAAGAGCTACTGGCCTTTGGAAAGGCTGAGCCGCACATAATTATTTTTAACTATTAAGACACCCTGTATTTTTTAAAAGTACCTACTGGTATGGTAATTCCTCCTTTTTTATTGAAAGTCTCGTAAAATCCTCTAAATGTTATATCTTGATTTAGATCAAATACCGGACACTAAAAAATCAAATCAAATTTAGTCACTAAAACAAGCCTTTTACACTATAGAATAATTCATTTTCCTCAACATAGATCTATTTTTTCCTTATAATTTACCAAGGGTTGGGAAAATTAGCTAGGGACCCTTCCTTCTTTTATCTGTTAAGTTTTAATGTGTATATGACAGTGGCGTAGCCAGAAATCGAGTCTGGAAGGGGTTCCTACCTATGGCAAATTTTTAAAAGTTAGTTAGGTGTCAGTAGTCAGTAGTTTTTTTTCTTTAATTAACCCTTAAATGCGCCGCAGAGAAATATTTTGGAAAAATTACACTAAAATGCTATTTTTTACGCGTTTCAAATGTTGTTGACAAAAAAATTGCTTTAAATTAAACAAAATTGTAATTGTAATTGAAATATGCAGATTACACAAAAATATAAGGTAGTGTGTAGTAGTGTAGGCTGTACTTATGTAGGGTAAACTATTCTTTTTTTTGTATTATTTAAACTTAATTATTTATTTTGTTTATTTTTTGTTTAGGTATTTATTAATTTATTGCTACATTGTATGTTACAGATCCCTTGTTATAAGAATGAATTGTAATTCTTTATAAACAATAAAGTAAATTGAATTGAAAAAATTGAAACAATTGTAACAATATTTAATATTGGTATAGCGCCGCAGTTGAAACTTAAAAAAAAAGAAAAAAAATACTTTAAAAATTTTGGATCTCTTAGGTTTTTTGTAGAATATTTTTGAAAAAGTAGATTGGGTTAGATGCCAAGAGGGGTGAGCTGCAGTGGTATATATTGATTTGTTGCCAAACTATGAATGCTCCACAGATGAAAATTTTAAGAAAAATTGTACTAAGAATGCCATTTATTACACGTTTTGAATGCTGGTGAGAAAAATTCCTTGGAGTTAACAGAGAAAAAAAATAGTGAATGGGTACTTCAAAAAAGGGTTTTATTCTATAAATCGAAAGTTTGGAAAGAAAGCTTTAAAATGTAAGCAAAATCATGGCATAAAAATGTGAAAAACATAGAAAAAAATTGTTAAACAAAAACGCTACCCCTTAAATTATACTAAAATATTTTAGGCCTTAATTTACAATCATGGCTCTACCATAAGCTACTTACACTGATATTCTGAGTATAAATCTAACAAAAATAAACTATTTGAGCTACTTACGCTGACATTCTGAATGCTAACAACGGTACAAATTTCATCAAAGGAAGAAACTTCCAAAATAACGGTATCAAAATTGGAACCAAATGAGTTCAACGGTTCAGCATTGTTACCGGAAAAATTGTAAAAAAAATACCTAAAATTATTAACGACATCATATTATGTTCTACATACTTTATAGGATTTTGCTGTACTTACTGTGGAGAACTAGGAGATATCTCAATAGCATATTCTGTAGAATGGTTCAATACGAATGGAAGCTGTTTATTAACATGAACAGTGAAATCTAATTTTTTTTCTGATGCTGTTGAAATTGTAACTCTTAAAGTATCATTGAGAAACTCTAAAAGAATACCACTGGTAAGTTTCTTTGAATAACCATATTATTTAAAATACATAAGGAAATGAATATTTAGAGAATAATTATTTGTGGATTGGGTATTTGAACCCGGAAGCTCAGAATCACTTGACAAACTATGTTTTTTCTTTAAACTAACAATAGAACATACCATTTTTATCAGGAGCCATCAAATTATAGCACAAGGTTCTGGAAGTATTCTTATAAGTGGAACCAAAACTTATCGCTTTATTCATGCCAAGTGCTCTTTTCCTTTGCAATTCCATGACCTACATTAAAAAATATTCAAGGTGTAAAAAGAATGAGGGCAAACATTTAAATGGGTAGCAAGAAATTAAAAAAAGAGAAAAAAATGTTCCTATTAGTATATATGGGATCAAAACTCTTTGGTTTCTGAGATATTTGGTTTTTAGTGCCAAGATTATTATTATCCAAAAATGTCCAACATGTTAAATAGATACAGCCTTCAAAAAAACCTCTGCATTTTTATTAATTAAGAATACAAAAGGATATATAATTGGGAACCTCTTAAATAGCAAAAAAAACCTTTCCCACACAATTTTCTCACACAGCCAACAAAAAAGTTTTCTTACCTCAACATACATTGGTATATTCTTACCTCAACATACATTGGTATATTCCATGACAAAATATTTTTTCTTTGTGCAGTGACTATCATCAGTGGTGCTTCCATTTCAGCATTTTGAGAGCTTACAGTTACCCTGGCTGGGATTGACTCTGAAATATTCTATTAAAAAAACAATACGAAAATACAGAAAAATTACTTGTGCCTAGAAAGAGTCCTAGAGCGAGTTCCCTAAGGTAATGCAAGGTAAGCTTTTCCCTTGGTTTTTCCTTGCGATTTGAACTCTCTTAGCCATGATGGCTCAGTTGGTAGAGCATTGGGTCAGTGGGAGAACATTTTTTCTGATTTATTTCCTTATTGTCTGCTACTCTTTAGGTTTTCTTTTAAAATAAACAAATTTGGGTACTTCAAATAAAAACTTACCTCACTTGGTAGAAGTTCCAATATGTACTCCTCTGTATTATTTACAGTACCAGTAAAAGGGGTACTATAATTAAGTTCTTGAACATATACAGTTTTTAAAATTGTGGTTAATCCATGGGATGGACCAACATGTAAAAAGTTTATAACAAAAATAGAGCTCAAGATCTTCAGCATTTTTTTGTTAAACATATTGAACAATTGGATGGACTTCTTAAAGACCTAAAAAAAGGCATAAGATCATTTTGGATCTGGATTATCCCTCAGGTAAAGACTTATTTAGTAAATAATACTTTCCAGTACATGTCAAAGCAAAAAGTCCAGCCCTTGGATGTAACTACATAGAAAAAATACCCTGTCTTACCTTTAAGCTATATCAATAAGTAACTACCTAATGAAAGTGGAAAAATAATATAACTGACAAGTTATTTACAAAGCTTAAAATTAAGCTCAGGTAGGCCTGATTAAGCACTTGGTGGCCAAATAATTTAGTGAGTAGGTAAACTGGTCAAAGATGTTAAGAGGTGTGGTAGGTATTATTTACACACAAACATAAATTTATCATTTAGAGAAAGTGACTCATTTTTCCTAAAAACCTAGTTTACATGCACAGTCCCTAAACTGTAAAAAAAACCCAGACAAACTCTAAACCTAAAAATGGTTTCCGCTACTTTGTTTACAAAGTCTCTTAAAGCGCTTTTGTATAAGGAAATTTTGAAAATGTTGGTATATAAAAACCACTTAAACTGTTTTAAGCACTAAATCGATTGTATTTTAAAGCAATTTAAGAAACTTATTTAATGCTTTAAAACCAATTTTAGTGTCATTATAAACACTTTAAAAATGCTTTAGCGCATTGCTCCTATTGTAACAAAATACTCAACGCTGGTTTAAAATTATCCTTATATAAAAACTGGCCTTACCCATGTATAAATGTAGTAAGTGCTTACCTTGATGTTTAGGGTACCTTTGCAGTATGAATGAATAATAAATAATTGTTTTTATTTATTAAAGGTCATTTCTGCAGGAAAGCCTGTTGCTTATTTCCTGATTTCTGGCTATTCCTAAAGTAGTTCAAAGCGATCTGTAAACTATATTTTTTTTATACAATATCTAATCACTGTGGCAAACTATTAAAAAAAATCCCCACTGATACTTTAATCGTGTTTTAACAAACCAAAGATTAGATTATATAAAAAAAAACAATTTGAAAAAAAATTTCTTTTGTTTACTACATTAGGCAAACTTTCGCGGTTCTTACCACCCAATCATGGTAAATTGATAAAACCCGTTTCTCATTATCTTACTCACACCTATGCTTTTAAAAGAAGCCCGCTATCTCTCTTAAGTTTTTACAGCCGTGAGTCAGCTGTTGCGCAAGAGAGATGAATGCAGGGGCAGTTTGTTTTTAGGTTAAGGTAGTTTTTGTGATTTAAAAAAAAATAATTATAATATTAAAATTATATACGAAGTAAGTACACTAGCTCTAAGATTAGTAGTCTATTTGATTACGTGACAGTCCCTATTTTATTTACACTTTACGGCTGTCCTAGAGCGAGTTCCCTAAGGTAATGCAAGGGAAATAAGCTATAGCAAAGGCATGCTGCTGTTCAGTGTTTCATAGTGGGAGCAACATGAATTTGCTATTGTTTATTTTCCTTGCATATTACTACATAACTCATAATGCTTACCTTACGGAACTCTGAATGCGTCTTTAGATAAAAAACCAACAAAACTGATATAAAATCTGACCGAACTTAACCAAAGACCTAAAACTGCTGTGCTGCACCATAAAAAGACTCACTAGGTTAGACTAATTCTTAAATTTAGTGCATCATTTTTCATATCTGTCTTTTTCCACCATACTATGTTGGAAAAAGATATAAAATTAAGCATTAAATTTAACAATCTTGGAAATTTTATATAAATCTATGATTAACAATGTTTAACAGTGTAAGTATTTTAAATAGCAGAGGAATCTAATCCAGCAAACTCTTCAAGTATAGAATTTTATTAGTATGTAACCATCGATGTACTTATGTAACCCAAGAAAAATCAGCAAGACTCTCAGTTATCGATGTTAATAGTTCCCAGTAAGAAGTAAGAAATAAACTGTTTTTATTTCTTACATCTTACGCAAACAGCTTAATTTTTATGGTTCAGCGACTCTGACTGCAGCTTAAGAGAGAAATAAACATAAATGCATCAATGTAAAACTGGAATAGTAAAGTTAAGTTTATAAATCAGGAAAATCCTTCAAAAAATGTGCGCATTTTTAAAACAGTTTATTTTTAGAAGTATGTAAAAAATTAGTACAGATTCGAGACTCTCTCTAATTTTGCCTTATTCAGATAAAATCAGTATATGAAATTAATAGGGTCCTATTATCTTATCTAATACACATGATTAAATATTGTAGGATCTAATTACCTGTTTCAGATAAATTTAAACTGGTGGTTGTAAAGTGCACCTATAGAGGTTTGGAGAAAAGTTTTTAGTTTTTTCTTAAGTTTATTATTCTCTACAGTCTTGTCCATATCAGTCAAAATGCCGCATTTCCGTTTGGAGACCAATGTTCCTCAGGAAAAAATACCCAAAGATTTACCACAGAAGATTTGTGCCATTTTAGCCAAGTCTATTGGGAAGCCTATAGATGTAAGTTTTAGGGTCAAACCCATCAATATTATTTGGTAAGTAAGTTGATAGTCAAGCTCAGAAATCAGATGCGTTTGATTTTGTGTTTTGCGGGTATTTACAAAAAAAGCAATATCTAAAATCTCTCTGTTTGTTTCAAAGGTTCTTTAAAAAAAAAATACTTTACAAAAAAGAGAATTTCTTATATAAGTGGTTGAGGCCCTTGAAAGCTGTTAAATAGCTGGATAATGTTTTATGATCATGCTGTAAATTCTTATTTTATTTGCAGCTCTTTCAACAAAATCTTCAAACATCTTATTTCTTTCGTGTTTAAATGCATTAAGAAAAAATGTAGTTAAAATTTTTACTTACCTTCCTTTATCGCGCACTTAAAACCTTCACAGCAAATAGCTAACTTTTTCCAAAACCCAAAAACCTGGCAAATAAAAATAGCAAATGAAAATTAAATAAAAATAAATTATTTTGTTTTATACTGCCAAATAAAAATAAGAATAAAAAATAACTTTGAAGCATTCAGCACAGAGCTTCACAGCACAACAAAAGTGAGTGACACCAATAATTAAACTAAACTTTTATCATACTTTTTTCGAAGAGCTGTCAGAATTCTTGCAATAAAATCATATTTCTCCTGATCCAATACACAGATCTAGTAAAATGTGAAGTCAAGTATTTTTGCACTTTTGGATTTTTTAAATGAGTTGAGACAAAAAGAACACACAAGAACACTGGTTAAATTTTTTTGTGTCTAGATTTTAAATATCGGCATATTCAAAAAATGTGCAGAAACAATAAGGATAAACTGATAAATAATTACACTTAAAGTTGGCAAGCCATTTTTGATTCCTTGTTGTTAGCTTATCTTTAATGCATTTGTGAAAGCACCTTAAAAAAAAAAAGTTAAAAGTTGTGCTTACAATAGGTACGTTCGGGTAATAATAAAGAGTAGGAGTGGTGTGGTGTAGGAGTGGAGTGAGAGTGCGGCAGAGGGTTTGGAGTGAAATTGTAATAGTCGAACGCTTTGGAGTAAAACTTGCAAGCTGTAAGCTAACCTAACCATTAATTGGGTGTTCTCTGCGTGTTTTCGTTTGGTGTACAAACAAAAACAAATCTTTGCTGATTCTAAATGGAATTTTTCAAAAATTTTCCTTATTAAGGGTCCAATTAATTTCCAAAAGTTAATTTTGTGTGATGATCTGTCATATAAAGGACCCGTGATTTTAGAAGAGGTTGCCAATTCATTTAATTGAATGTACAAAAGAATTTAGAAAAGCACAAAATGTGGCCGAGTGACTAACTGCGCATGCCCGCACCGGCACTCTACCTTCAGGAGATGGGACTTATGGAGTGAGTTCTTTTTGCTCTACTTCTAATACCCGAACGCTAAAAGGCGCTGCACTTTTCACTCCGAATTAAATACTCAAACTGCTTGGCGTAAAAGGAGTCAAAAAGAGTGAATGGAGTGTAACCAAACCAATTCTTGTTCATTGCTTGATGCACAGTTTACTTCATGCCTGTCACTTCTATTTCCTTCCTTTTCGAAAAAAGTGAGAGGGCAATAGAATCGAAAATAGTGAAACTGTGGATCAGGCCAATACCTTCTCCACATAGGCCAATCAACTCCTACCGTTTTAGTGTCCTTTTCTCGACCTTCGCCGCCATATTGACAGAAAACGAATGGATTTTCTGTCACTTTTGAGTGAAAATGGCGGCGAAGGTGGATTAAAGGACACTAAATCGGTAGAAGTTGATCGGCCTGTATGGAGAAGGTACTGATCAGGCATTTATGAAAACCCACAGATAACTTACTT
This sequence comes from Oxystoma pomonae, assembly GCA_963921995.1. Lineage (NCBI taxonomy): Eukaryota > Metazoa > Arthropoda > Insecta > Coleoptera > Brentidae > Oxystoma > Oxystoma pomonae. Next base: position 74,268,571 of record OY998171.1, read on the forward strand.
ACTTACTTACTTTTTACCTTTTATTGACCGCAGCTACTATGGCTATTTGGTCAGAATTTGCCATCCGGCAATATTTTTAGACTGATACTGAATGTAAACCCCCCTACCCCACTCACCAGACCGGTCTGATGAGCACCCCCCAGGAAGGCAGTTTTCTTTTCCTGGAAGGATTTAATTTAGCCTAAACCCCTTTGTCGGGGCAAGGGATCTTTAACGTGCTCCACTATCAATATATGGATCACACGGGACCGTCCTCTTAACGTCCTCTCCGAGGGACGGTATGGAATCGAATTAGCCTGCCTTCTAGCTAACTCGGCCTACTCCGCTTCATACTGCGTTTTACCTTAATCTTACAAAATTCTGTAATTTTATAAGAAAAAGTCCAAGTAGACTACCTGATGCACGACCCGGGGCTTGAACCCGGCATCTCCTGCTTGAAAGTCGCGGCGTTAACCCCGACACCAAGCAGGCAGGTTCCCCACAGATAACAAAATGGTTAGAATATGGTAGCTGCGTACGAATACTGCAAAGGTGGTCGTAGAAATAGGCGAGACACTGTTGTACGTATTCGTTCTGAGCATGCGCACTGAGATACGATTAAGCACTCTCTATTTGTGCAGCTTTAAGTGTCTATTATCCCGTTCTTTTTTGTAGTATTGCGTAGCCACCGTGATTGGAGGAGTCAATATGTCGTTTGGCGGGACCGACCAGCCAGCGGCTCAGGCCACCCTAATGAGCATTGGGGGACTGGGGCCCAAAAACAAGATCCATTCCAAACTGTTGGGCGATTTGATTAAAGAGTCGATCGGAGTTACACAGTAAGTAAAAACACTTCACCTTTTGGGTTAATTCTAAAGAAAGAAAACATACAGGGTGTTTCACAACTTTTTGTTCAAAAGTTTTCCAAAAAAATAACCAAAATTGAAGCTTAGAAACAAAGTATCTAACAAAAAACAATCATCAAGCAAGCTCCTATCTCCGTATCATATCACAGAAAGTAAACAAACTATGCAATATGAGCTGATTCAGTTTTTAATGTCACGTCGCGTTGTGAGTACTAGTTTTTTTAGTGATTTTGTTTTGTGTTTTGTTGTAAAAAATTACATACAACTATTCATTTCTTGGAAAATTAAACAGAGAATTAGTGAATATTGTTTTAATTTATAACGAAGCACAACATTCCTCCGCAGAAGCTTACCGAATTAATTCCTGTGTCCCCTTATATTAATAGAGGTATGTCATTGTTTGACCTTTTTATTTAGTTATGAGAATATTCAGTGATTAGTGGATTTTATCACTTTGTATGCATACTTCAAGGAATCATTTGCATGGTTTAATGGTAGTGATGTGTTGAAAAAATGTTCTCTAATTGAATAATTTTTGAAGGGGCTTTTGAAATCGGCATAATCGTTTTTTTAAATATATTTTTGTATTACTTACAAGCTACTTAATATGGTATAAAAGTTTCTGACATAAGTTGTGAAGCACAATGTATATATATTAAGTCCTTAAAAATCTTGACTTTACTTATTACATTAATGATTATAAAACGTATAACTCTGTTCACCATTTTAATACACGACATTTTACAATGCTTTACCACATAGGATTAGACAATTAAATATAAAAAAGAAAAGTTACTGTCAAGACATTTTTAATTAAACATGCTTTTTACATTTGAACAGTACTTAAATGCAGACTTCTCAGACATTTAAGTTTTTTGACAACTTAAGTGGTTTTATTTTAAGAAATAATAATATTAAAAACAGTTCTTGATAGCATTTTTTTTGTTTTTTTTACTCAAATTATGTTGCTTGAATGTTAACTTGTTGAACCCTTTTTTCCTTTTTTTCTTTTTTTTTTAATAGTTTTTTTTTTTCGATAAAGTCGTATATTTAAAAAGTTAAAAAATAAATAACAATAATTTCGTTAAATAAAAAACCTCTTCCAAGCCATTCTGGTCTTTTTTTAATATTTGATTCTGATTGAACATGCCTCACATTTGTTTTTATTTAGTTTTGACTCTATTTTTGTTATATTATAGTATGTTCCTGTATTTTAACTATTGTTTTATACTTATTTTAATTTATGTTTTTTAACACTGTTTTTTAATAACGTATTTTTATATATTTATCATTATATTTTTTTAATTTTATATCTTAATTTTTAAATACTTAATGTCTTTTTTTTAAGCATTGTTATTTTTTTCATGTGTAAATGCCCATGGCATATGTAAGCACCAATAAAGAAATTGGTCTGTACAACTTTAAAAGTAAATACTCAATCGTTTGGTATAATTGTTACATTTGTAAAGGCATTTAAAAGATCTTTAATATAGGGTATCACTTAACCCCCACTTTCCCTACTTAAAGTTTGGGGAGAATGCTCATCCCTTGGAAGAGAGATCATGCTGAAGAAATTCCTTGAGTCCTTCTGGCAAACAAAATCGAACGTGTTTAGGAATTTTTTGATCAGTTTTTTAGAAAATTCAGGTACATTCTTGGAATTATGTGTTTTTGTGTGGTGTATGGCATCCAGGACTATTATTTAAGATGAAAATGAAGCTCTTCAGTAAACGTCCTAGAGAGTAATATCAGTAGCGCAGGAATTCATTTCGGGGGGGGGGGGGTTTAAGGATCAAAAATAAAAAATAAAATAATTTGCAGTAAAAAATGTGACCATAACCAGGCTTCTCAGAGGGGGGGGGTTAACCCCAAAACCCCCTCCCCGGTGCGCCACTGGTAATAAGTACCCCAAAAACCTGCTAAAAAAATGATTTGTCTGACCATCAATAGTAAAAAACTTTCAGGGCACAATTATTTTTGGTAAGGTTTTAGTGCTATCCAATTCAAATCACGATGTTTTCACACAAAAAACATAATGCTCAGTAAATTATCCATTTTCTCTGATTTCTTTTCAGGATGTACATTCACTTCATTGACGCAGCTGCTAGTGATGTAGGCTATAATGGAAGCACTTTTGGTTAAGTAAGCGTTAAAAATGTTCATTAACTACTTAATAAAAAAAGCAATAATTTAAAAATTGGTTTTAGGATAACGAGCATCTCCTTAAAAAAAAGGAAATGGTAAGTAGGGGATGGTCGGTATTCTATTATTTTTATTAACCTACACCAAATCCATTTTGATGAGTTGTAGTAGTCTTGTTCTTGCAAATATTTGTAGTTTTATTTAATTTTTTGAGGACGACAAATTAAAACACGGTTTTACTTGATTACTGATTTACTTTTTTGTCGTAATAATAAAACAATAAACTAGAATTAATAACGGGGTATTCAAAATAAATTATCAGCAATAATAATATAATTATTATCTCGACTTTTTTTTATATCATTATTATAAACAATTATAATATACAGCCTTCATTCTCACAGTTTTTTTTTTCAAATTTACAATCTAATATTTTGAGTTCTTCTTGTTCTCTGTAACAAAAATAAAAAAACGAAATTAATTTCTCATTTGTTAAATAAGCACCAACCTAAAGTATACAAGGGGGGGGGATCCCAGATATTGGATTAAAATTATACGAATATGTTGGTACCGATAGGTATCTATTGGTACCTGTATTTGACCAATCAAATTACCCGTGTGTTATATGCTTTTAGGTTAACTTGGGGTTGCCGGTAACGAATTTCATAACATCTTGTCGGTTGTTTACACTGTGTTCGCAATAGAATGCGTAAAATTATCTGGCAGCAAATGACGCCGTTTCTCAGGCAAAAGTTTGACGTTGTCAAGCCTACCTTGAGTTTTTTAAAAATACTTTTACTTTAAGGACGCAAATGCATGCGTAAAAACCAGTTTTCCGCACTTAAGTAGGAAAAACACTTTTTCTCCTTTTTTTTTTCTTGTAGAAAAATGGTAATAGTAACCGGAAAAATGTTATCAAATTCGTTACCGGCGACCCCAAGTTAGCCTAAAAGCATATAACGCACGAGCAATTTGATTGGTAAAATACAGTTGCCAATCGATACTAATTTTGGATTGTGCTTGCCCATAAAAAGTTTTTATAACCTACCTATAATATATTTAAAATCTCTTTGTATTTCTCCAATATTAAAAATATTAAAAAACATTAAAGGTGCCTACCATTTTTGAAATGTATGGTACCACTCAAGCTAAATTTTTTTTCGTTAGCCAAGTGGCATTATTTTTAATAACATATGTGAAAATTTTTCAAATCATTCGTTTTAAGGAAAATTAGAATTGTCATTTTCTAAAAAATGGTCGTTTTCTTTCTTTTTTAAAACTTACAAATCAGTGACTTTTCTGATGGTACCAAAGAAACCATATAAAACATTTTTATATGGGTGAAAGGGGTGTTTCATTTCAGGCAAATAGAGATTCGAATCATTTTATTTCGGCGGTAATTAACAAAGTTGTCGAAAAAAATTTGGACCATGTTCAAAAATATAGCCTAAAACACATCAACTTGTAACGGAACAAGGATACACCCCCATTACTTATTTAATTTAGAACCATTTTACATTTTCCCGCGTTTATTTGAAAATTTCTATTCGCTGTTCAACCGACGCACATTGTTTAATTCAAGAGAGAGAGAGGGAGAGGGGGAACTGCCGAGTACTGCTTTGCGTGCTACCGCGCCTTCCCGTCATTAACCAAAGGTATGCCGATTTATTAATAACTTCGAGAGCCCGAAAGAACCTTATGGGTTTCTCGCTCCGGAAAACTTTACGTTTTGAACAAGCACGGCCTGGTCTTTCAAGGTAATTATTATTTATTTATAATAGTGTGTGTGGTTTAATATTTAAGTAAGGATTGAATACTTAAGTTACTGTAAGATATTAATAACATTTGTTTGCTCAAATTATTCTTGGATATTCTCTAACTGTAATTTATTTTCTCTTTCAAGGCTCTCCATATTGAAATACAAACAAGTTCCAACCAAATCCTCCGCCGGTTTTTCTTTTCGCTTACCCAAAGAACCCCCTATCTCGATTTTTTTTATTTTTGTGCTTTGTTGATCGAGTACTACAACATATAAAAAAACTATGAAATTTAGCCGGAAGCCATTTCCAATGTAATTTGGGCAGGATTCTTTACATTAAATAAAAAAATAGTAAAAAAATAAAATATATTTTTTTTAAAGTGGCTTAAGAGGCAGCTGCAATTTAAAGAATGGGTGTTTTGTGTGGGCGGGGTCCCATCAAATAATACCCCACAATCATTTTTTTAGGACATTCTGAAAAACCTACATGCAATGTGTCGTGTTCAGCCTGTTCACCCCCACGGTCCCTAGGTCTAGTAATTTTGCCTCACTCTTAGATCCGATGACGACACTAAGATAGCAGCTGATTTTTTTCCGCCATTTAAAAATTGTATAAAGGCTTGACAAATTAAATTAACTTTTCGGATTTTTCTTTTTTTTTTGTTTAAATGATTGATGATTGAAAAATCTGCCTCGCCTTTTTGAAAATTAAAAAAAAACTTTTCAAAAGGTACCATGCATACTTTTCTTCATATCTAGCTTTGTAACAGACAACACAAAAAAGTTTATTAAAATTGGACCAATAGGAGCCCAGATACTGAGACTGACATTATTTTCAAGACGGTCGTGAAAGCCAAAGGAAATTTTGTGAAAACTTGTGAATTTAGACACACAAATCATGCCCTTTCCACGTCCCTAAAGGTAGTAGTACAAAGTCAGCAGTGCGAAGATTTTATGATAAGAAAAATTAGTGCTAACTAAATGCCAGTCACAAAATTTTGTGCTCTTGTAGTTTCCGAGATATGGCCTGCACTGCTAGCTATCCGTTAAAGATAGCATCAGTGCCCCATGCTAAAATGGTTCAGAAAAGTAGTCGAGTGCTAATTAAATGCTGCCGTTTCGATAGACAAAATTGTTTACTTTTTTTGGCATATTTCTTAAAATTAACGTGGTGCACTGCTAACTTTAGGTCGTACACATATTTGAGTTCTCGCGAAAGAAGACGTTGGGGGTGTTTTTGATATTGGAATAAATTAGTGCTTTTTAGGTGCTAATTAAATACCAAGTAACCAAATTTTGTGCTCTTATGGTTTCCGAGATATGCAGTGCACAAAGTTAATTTTAAAAAATATGCAGAAAAAAGTAAAAAATATAGAATTTTTTTATTGAAAAATACATTTAATTTTCTGGACCACTCAGACCACTTTTCTGGACCATTCTAGCATGGTGCACTGCTATATTTAACTTTTAAGTGCAGGCCATATCTCGGAAACTAAAAGAGCACAAAATTTTTTTACTTGGCATTTAGTTACCATCTAAATAGCACTAATTTATTCCAATATCAAAAACACCACCCACGTCTTCTTTTATGAAAACTCAAATATGTGTATGACTTTACGTTAGCAGTGCACCAAGTTAATTTTAAAAAATATGCAGAAAAAAGTAAAAAATATAGAATTTTCTCATTGATATGTCAGCATTTAATTAGCATTTCATTTTCTGGACTATTTACATCACTCCACTACTTTTCGGGACCATTCTAGCATGGTGCACTGCTATCTTTAATCTTTCCCACTTAACAACATACAGGTTGTTTCAAAATCCAGTATAAAAATTTTAAAGGAGTATTTTGACTCAAAACTTAAAATCTTAATACTAGATTTTGAAAAACCCTGTATAAGAAGTGTACAAGACTCACCTTCGATTTTCCTCGTGTGCAGCTCTGTAACAAAAAAGAAAACAAAAGAAAATCTCCACTAGGTATTTTCCTTGTTTTTTTGCCGCTTATATTTACCCATGTACTCCAACTGTTGCTTTCGATGCGCTTCCATGAGGGCGTTCAGTTCGGCCTTTTGTCTGTTAAGCATCTCTTCGAACGTTTCCTCCTGTAAAATAAAAAGATAGGTAATTACATATTTTATCATCTTTATTTAAGGTCGTCCACGGTCTCGAAAGTATTAAATTATGTCAACATAATATAAATAATCAAGTCCAAAATAATATAAAAAAGAGAGAATTTTTGGCCGACTCCATTCGGACAGAGAGCATATAAATCTAAATAGAGAGGACACATAATGGGAAATTTGCGAACTCACTCAACTGACTTGAAAACCCAGTGGCGCAGCTATCGTTTTTTTTTTGGTTCTTGACTTGGAAACTTGCTTATTTTTTTCGATCCAAAGCAGTGGCGGCGCACAGGAAAATCGTATTTTTCTGACGAGTTCCGCGTTGGGAACTATCCATGTCGAACGCCCGAGTTGCGCTGCAGACAACAGACCCGGTACAGTCACAGGTGGCGAATACAGAGGGAGTCGGTCGACCCCCTCTCCGACGAAATTACGTACCAACCAAAAATGTTACCCTGCGGCGCCAGTATTTTTCTTTTATTTTAAATTAAACATTACTCTTTTACAAGGTTTTGTCTTTGGCGGTAAAAAAAAATCATAATCAGGTGTTACGTTTCTGAAAAAAATTTCTTTGTCTCTGCCTTTTGGAGAAAACTCCCCATGGTGGGAATTGACACGGTTACGTCACAACTGCCTCTTTTGGAGTCTTTTCACATACCTTCTCATCCATTCTGATCTCCTAATAATGTATTTTTCAAACATTCTGAAATTACGGGGTTATTAAAATTTGGTACAGAAGCATAGTTTGGGTGGTTTGCTGCAAATGTTTACTTTTTATAGGAAAATTGAAGTAACCTTAGATAGCAAAATATTTAAAAAATAAATAAAAAAACACTTATTTTTTACTGGAGAAAACTTAATTATTACAATTAATAAAGGCTTGAAAAATATGTATGTACAATCAAAAATTTCTGCCAGCTCCCTTAGCAACAAGTTCATTCAAAATTGCATTAAATATAAGTATGTACGCCAGTGATAATTTGATATTCATTCAACGCGCGGGATTATTGCCGTTTTAATTTTAAATAAATATTACCCCGGTTCATCCTGGCGCATTCAGCTAATATTAAAAAACTCGCTGTGAACCTCGTTGACTTGCTGTGTCCTCTCTATTTAGAGGCGTTTTCTCGCGTTGAAATTATTTTTAAATATTATTTGAAACTATTTAGATGTGACGTCATCATTTAGAACTGAGAAAGAATGAGTATTTCAAAAACGCTGACGTAGTTTAGTGTAACCTCACTTTTTTTTTCTGTTTATTTTTTTGGTGTTTAAAATTAAAATGGATCAACTATTGGTTTATTTAACAAAACCTTCCGAGTGTGCGGCCAGTTTTAGTAGCATGGATGGCAGGCAAATCATAGTATAGTCAAATCTATGCCATTTTTGTGACCTTAAGATCTTCTAAGTGATTAATTGAGAAAAATTCCGTCTACGATCTCCTTTACGCCCGAGTCTTCAAATGAAACAGACTAGAGCGCTAGCTGGCGCCACTAAACGGATTGCGGACCGCATTATCGATCGATACCTATCGATTGTTGCACCTGATGGTTGTATCGATGCTGGAAAGATGGCGCTGCATGTAGGATTTCACGATAAAAATCCTCCCATCTTTCGTGAACGCGTTCATTTTTGGCAAACCAAACCTCGCTGACTGACATCGGACGAGCTCTGAAGGAAAGCGACCGAAAATTTGTTTGCTGCGAGCGATCCATGTTAAGAGATGTGTGATTCGTGAACGATTCGTTCACTATGATCGAATCACTTGCGAGTATTGAATGATCGAATCATGTTTGCTCGATATGATTCAATTAGTCAAATGACCGACCAGAATGAATCAAACGAGTGAATCAAATCGGAACGGATCAAATGACTGACTGACCAACGGAGACAAAACGAATTAAATGAAACTCAACGCGAAGAAAGACAGACGGAAATTTACCCATCTCTAATCCATGGCCCATGTTTTGCCCACGCTAATAAAACCTGGAAAGAACAGCACTTTTCCTTAACTGTTTCCTTGAGAACGGTGCCTAGCCAGCATCTCTCTTCAGTGCATCTGAATTCAATAGCGTTCTTACTCAGACATATGCATTTCGGCACCCTAGACGAGAACTGTCGGACCCTGTATATGATACTACAGTGTATATGTAAAGTTTGTTTTTTGCTGCGCCGGTATCCAGGCCGGATGACAACGCATTTGTCGTACTGAAAAACCCGATTGGTTGATGGGCTGGCGAAAGTTTTCCCTTTTGGTAAAATTCTCTCTTTTTTAATATTTAACTCCATAATAATTCTAAAATGTAATAAATGAGAAAAAAGGTCGGGTTTCATTAGCTTTGCCATTCTGTCACTTTCAAGAATAAGCACCCAGGAGGCCACTGCCTCTAAACTACTATTCCAGACATGGCAATTGATTATATTATGTTTAGTAAGCGAAACACTAAATTTGACCTAAGCCATGCATTTTTGATTTATGAAGTCACCCAGCACCCGATATTAAAATTTCGAATGACGTGTAATAGTAGTTTACACAACAAGCATGTTATAATGGTCATTAAACGCGAAGATGAAGTTTGAGACGCGAGCCGCAGGAGAGTGTCTTAATTTATCTGTCGTGTAATTACCATAACATACGAATTAATGTACTACACTTTACCTACCACCAATAAAAATGTCATGAAAAATGGTCAAGTATTGTCCGGGATTGTTAAGTATTGTCCAGTATTGTCAAGTATTGTCCAGTATGGTTTTCAGTATTCTCCACTAGTCACCCGTATTGCCCAGTATTGTCAGGTATTGTTAAAGTACTGTCAACGATTTTTACACCTAATGTCTACAGCTGATGACCCCTGAAAGTCAACAGCTAGCCAAAAATTTGTACACCTACAGAAGAACTGAAATATTGTCAAGTATTGTTCGGGATTGTTAGGTATTGTCCAGTATTGTCGAGTATTGTCTAGTATTGTCTCCAGTATTGTTTTCAGTATTGTCCAGTATTGTTAAAGTATTTTCAACGATTTGTACACCTACTGTCTGCAGCTGATGATGCTCATCATAACCTGAAGTTTCAATGACGTTCTATCGAATAAGGTTACTAAAGGACTTTTCAAATATCTTTTTAAAGACAAGGTTTTTTTTTCTTAAAAATGCGTAATATGTCAATTTAACGGAACTTATTTTTGGTTAGGTTCTAAAATTATATTGGATAAGTTTCATCGCTTGCCACGCCATCTTGTGGTTTACGTCTAAGCTTTATGATAATCGGGTTTGTGGTCGTAAAATTAGAAAATTAGTATTATTCGTTGGTCGTAGGTAAATAGAATAACCGAACAGATGAGTACATGCAAGCCATAAAATTAAGAGGATTAACTGAATTATGGCAATTTTTTGACACGATTCACTGTATACTAACTAACTAAGAGTAAATTAAAGACGAAGCGTTAACTTTAAAAACTGCAAGAAACTAGTTTTCTAAATTATTATCCAATAACTAAAAGCTAGATACAATATGTACAGTATCACTATGCTCAGAAATTAAATAATTACCTTTTATTACTATAACAATATTTCTTACCATATTATCAGAAGCATAGAAAGTCTCCAAATACTCCTCAATCGGCACCGCTCGTCTTTCTACATCTCTATCTTGACAGCAACTGTCATATACACTAGGCAACGTATTAGAACTTTTTCTTTGACGCGACCACACACATTCAATACGTTTTTCTCGACTTAAAAATACTCTTTGTAAGGACGGTTGAGCAATTACTGTATTTTCTTGAGCAAACTTCTCGAAATGATGGGTCAATCGGTCCACGCGACCTCTCAAACCCAAACTATCACTATGACTATCACAACGACACATTAAATCTCTACCCGAACCCGAACAAGTTTGAGATTCACTATTAGAGCCTTTAAAATGTCTAAATCTATTTAGGGAATTACGTTCTGTAGCTCTCAGACAGCACATCTCGAAATCCTGTCGAGAGGTGCCTCCTAAAAGACCTTCAGATCCCCACCTTGACGTCGAACTACAACTGGGCATATTTTGGTTTTTAGTAAAACTATAGCTTCTTGTTCTGTCGGTTTTTTGCAAATTTTCCGATTCAAAATACAGCTTATGTTTACCCCCGCTCTCTTTCGAAACCTTACTACCAGCGTGAACAGTAAAATAGTTTTGATCTGTCGATCTCGTTTTATGTTTATCGTTTTTTAGTAAGTTTTGCATCGAACTAGAATGTTTTATTATCCAGTTGCGCTTTAGTAGTCCCATTGGACTTTCGTCGCGTTTATTCTTTTTAGAGAGTTCTTTTTTGGCTGTGAAAGCTGGATGGTTTTCTTTTGTTACGACAATGGTGCCAACTTCTCTGGATCCAAATTTATCTTTAATATTTTCGGCATTAGGGTCAGTAACGGTGTCTAATGATTTTTTCGGGAACATGTCCTTAACAACATCACGCGGAGGTGTATTAAAATATTTACTGTCTGTAAGATCCGGACAAGAAACGTTTTTTTCCGAAACGTTATTCATAAGCAAACCAAGTCCAATGTGATTGATATTTTCAACTTCGTTTTCAACTGATTTCCTAATATCAGGCATACTAGATGTTAGACTATCGGATTCGGGGGGTTCGATAACTATTTGGGGAAACTGTCTGAAACTTTTCGAGTGTCTTCGGCCCGATATGTTAGCGCGACGAATGTTCAATTCTTCCAATTTACCGTTCACTTTTATCGGCAATATTGTTTCGATTTCTTTTTTTAGGGCGATATAAGACGAGAGGGATTTACGTAATGGCCGAGAGATGGCGGCGGTGCCGATTTTCGCCGTACTACGCTGCTGTTTGGTACTAGGGATGACTTGAATGTAGTCATGCGGCTACGATAATAAAAAATCAAAAAAAAAACAAAAAAGGATGCAAGCCTACCTACCTACAAAAGGACACTGCTCCAAAGTGATGCAAGTCTAAATATGTTCTATATGTTCCAACGAAAAGATATCGGTTCCCAGATATAGGGGTTCAAAGTTTGATATTCAGCTATGATATGAAACTTTATTTATACGAGCACTAATTGACCCAAAAATGTGAATTATTTTTCTATATTTTGAAGACAATAAATATTTATTAAACGTAAATAAATCCAATATAATCTTAGTGCCTAACCAAAAATAAGTCCCGTTAAATTGACATATTACGCATTTTTAAGGAAAAAAACCTTCTTTTAAAAAGATATATGAAATGTCCTTTAGTAACTTTATTGTTTTGATGTTTTCATTGAAACTTCAGGTTATGAAGGTTGTTGACTGAAGAGTGTTCGCGTTTGATATTTTTAATAATTTCTGATATTTATGATGACATTTTCATTAGTCGTAGGTAAAGTTGACATTTTATCAAAAAGAAAACTGAATTAACAAAAAAGTAAAATTGAAAAAAAAATCACTAAAATTTCTAACTTGCAACTTTAAACCCCTGTATCTCGGAAACCGTTGGCCTGATCACTTTTGGACAATAAAATCTTTTGATCGGAATATCTAGATGTTAAACAGATTAAAATCTTATCAAAATATCACCAAGGCCCGTTTTCTATTGCTTTGGGACAGGATCCTTTGAAAATAGTTATACTACCAAAAAATTTTTACCAAAAAATCTCTTCAAATTATTTCACCTACGTAGTATTTGTATTAGTGTAACAAAAATGTGTGCAAAATGTCATGTAGAATGTATTGTGTATCTTGTTAATAGCAAACAAAAAATAATTGGCAAAAAATAAAAAAAAGCACACACAAAAATAAAGCAACAAAATTGTTACTTTCCTGATGATACAATACAGAGCACCTAATGAAATTGAAGCTGAAGAGGTGTGCTACTTACCCTCATTTGAGAAACTTCCTCCGCGGGTATTTCTTCTGCTAAAATAAAATAAAAGATCTGTAGTGTTCTATATAAAAATAAATAAACTATTTGATTGTCGGCCCTGACTATAAACGGCTTAATCAACAAATTGCTAATAGAAGGAAACAGTGCAGTTGAATATCATGGTTTGAATATCTTTGACAATGGTATGGTGGTATGGTACTACGAAACGCGCTTCAAAGAGAGCATGACACTTAAAGAAGATTATAAAATAATACTTTTTAATAGTAAAACAGTTTTATTTTTTGAAGATTCAAGTTTTCGTTAATTATTAAACCATTCAGATATCATTCTACCACTTGATCCATCTTAAGGAACCTCAGCATTTACTTGAAAAGTAATATTACCTTCTTTAGGCAACGATCTCACCAACGTTGTCTTTAACGAGTCAAACGTGGTGTTGATGACGGTTGTAAAGTCTGCCTGCGTATCTCTTCTTTGCCCTCCTCCTAGGTATCCTATCTGCTGACCTAACGGCGTTCCAACTTGAGAACCATTCGCCGCCTGTATGTAAAAAAAAACAATTGTACTAATATTGGTGTGATTAAATGCAGGAATAACAAGTTAAACAAATTTGGCGCATTCACTATGTGCGAACATTCCTTGTAAAATTAAGTCTTTTAGAAACAGAGACGAACTGACTTCCAATCAGAATAGTCCTTTAACTCATCCCCAAAGGGGGTTTAACAATGTGTACTAAATTAATAGAACTCTGTCGTGTTAAATATTTGGCGCATTCACCATGTGCGAGCTAATTTTAAAGCAATAGGTGTTTTTTGGGTGTGGTTCTAAAAATTATTACAAACAGACCATTACTGGAGAGAATTGCCAGGGCTGGCACCTAGTTTATTACAGAACCCTGCAGAAACAGGGCCGGAAAAAATATTAAGCTTACGAGGAAAGATATCTATATACCGGACACGTCAGTGTCAGCTTATAATAGGCAAAACACAGATCGATGCGGTAGATCTGATAGCGTTTTCCTTTTGATGCACTGGTGGGCACTAAGTGTATCTCTATCCTTTCTATCAAAATAAAGGAGAGATACACACAGTGTGCACTAGTGCAACAAAAGTGAATGATGCCTCACCAAAGCAAGATGCAAGCTTTCTTTAAGGGGCTAAAAATTCTCTCTATCTCTCTCTTCTCGACGAACAGTCTCAAAAGTGAGCCACAATAAACTGACACAAACAATCAATCAAACCCACAGACTAGTCTTGATATTAAGGTCACAGACTAATTTTTTTATCTCTTGTAAATCCCATAAAAATTATTTGTACATATCTTAGCAACCATAAGATAAATTTTCCTAATGAAATTGGTTATATACTTTTAAAAAAAAAACTATATAAACAAAAAGGTAACATATATATTGTTTTTTTTTACTTACCGTCTGATTACTCTGAATTGTAATAGAGTTTTCTACTGCATTGTGTGGTAGCTCGTTCTCATGCTCTTGAAGCGCAGTTTCATTTGGCTTGGCGTGAAGCTTGCTTCGGTCAGGCTCTGTGACTACACTGACTTTAAACCGAGACACTCGACGTTCTTTATTATTGGAAAGGGGTCGTGGTTCGGGAGTCAAATCAGAGAGGGCCTACAGGGTAAATAAACATTCGTTTAGAACTATTGTGCTTAAATTCGAATCTAAACTTTGAAATTGAGTTGATAAGCCTGGAAGCTATGGGCTAGTCTTTGTATAGCGTAAAGACAGCTGCAGTTATGTACTTTTGAAACAAGATATTTTAAACGGTTTGTTGAGAGATAAAGCCTTAGCATGTGTGCATTATTGTTAAAAATCCTTTTTTGGGAAACCCTGTGTAAACGGGCATACATTTTTTGAAATCGCCTTTTTTAATCAAAATTACAAGCTTTCTTTTAGAAAGACCTATACTTTTCTCAAAAAAATTGTTTATTATTCAAGACTTCTGGCACACATTATATACCGGGCATAGTTTGGTTTATAAATAAGGAATCTGCTTTTAAACAACTAAATAAAGTAATTTTAATTTTAAGGTGAAATATTTAAGCAAAATTTTAGATAAAGCTCATTTTGTAGCGTTGCTAATGATTTTAATGAAACGAGAGTGTGTAAAAAATTGGACAATGCCTACTGAAGCAGAAGCCTTTAGTCTATACTAATTGTTCCGTTGCAGTTTTTCTGGAAAAAGCACTAAGAGGGCGTTTTACCAAAGTGACTAGTTGGGCAATGGATAGTGATCATTGTTCTTTTCTTTGTGAAGGTTCGTTAATCAGATATAAGCCAGTTGAAGTGTGCACTGCATGATATTCAAACGAGCTTATATCTCATTAGTGAGGCTTCATAGAAAAAAACCGAATCATTCATCGTAAAACATTTTTTGCCGGAGATTAAGCCCAACTGCCCCTTTAAATTATTTTTTTGGAGAGGGACATCCTCTAAAGTTGAGGTATAATCTGAGAGAGCTTCTTTATTAAAATTTAAACTAAAGTGATGAACTTGTCATTCTGGCTCCCGACAAATTGAACACAACCATTAGGGATCGAATGCAACGGGCTCAAAGGACTGTGTAACAATGGGCTGATAGAGAGAAACTAATCATCAGCTCCCAGAAGACATTATAATCCCCTTAACCAGAAGAAGAAATTTAGAGGGACTCATACCTCTAACTCTGGGAAATGAGGTTGAGGTTCAGCTGTCGAGGGATGTTAAATACTTGGGAGTAATATTAGACTCTAAGCTAACATGGACTCGACATAATGGCGGAGATTAGACGCCTACATGGAAAACAGTGGGGACTCAGACCACACATGGTACACTGGCTGTACAAGACGGTGGTAAAACCATCCATTACGTATGCATCCCTAGTTTGGTGGCCAAAAGTTACTCAACTGAGCGACACAGGTACAAAAAGATCTACATCAACAACTTTGATGGAGGTGCTCTTAGACTTTCATATCACTTGGTGATACAGGGAAAGGCAAAGATCGTCTTCAAAAAACTATGAACCTACATACAAGAATGCGTAAGAGGTTTTTAGATATACCAATCCTACACATGAGATCAGAAGTAGTTATACAGAAGAGTAGCGTGGTCAGGACAAAACAACCCGCTGCCACAGAAAGGACTGATCTGGTACACAGACGGATCAAAAACTGAAGAAGGCAGTGGGGCAGGAATATTCGGGGAAATACCTAGAAGAGATCTGCATTTCTCACTGGGATTTTACCCGACAGTTTTCCCAGCATAAATCTTTACCATCCTAGAATGCGCAAGAGAGAATAATAGAATGGGATACTTCTGTCAAATCACATCTATATACTCAGATAGCCAGGCAGCCCTTAGGGCGCTTATGTGCTCGAAGGTTACCTCAAAGCTGGTGTGGGAATGCCTTGCTGAACTAATGAAACTGGCGGAACATAATAAAATAAAATTAGTGTACATTAGTACCAAAATGTATTATGAGGAACCAGGTCAAACTCTGGATAAAAAACATGAAAGTCACTGGCTAGAAAGACAAGGGCTAAGACACAGCAGAGCCTTTATCAAAGGCCTGAATGCCAAACTCGCGAAAGACCTGCAAAGTTATAGTAGGATGCAAGTGAGAACTCTAATAGGAATCATGACCGGCCATATAGCGGAAACAGTAGAACATGTAATATGCCAATGCGAGGCACTGGATCGCAAAAGGCATCTAATATTTGGGGAAGTTGAACTAGACTCAATATCGACTGGGGACTACTGCATTAAGGACCTGTACAAAGTTGCACAAGGGACAAAATTAATGGAGTGGTTAGCCTAGGACCCAACAATAAGCCAGTGATGGCTGCTGTGCCACCAGGCAGGTTGGAGTCACAATCGAGGGGTTTTAGTCGGTAGGAATCCGACACTACCCGGGATCTCCTGGTAGAGGAGAAATTACTCAGGCAGAAAAGTAGTTCAGGCCTCTTATGCAAGATTTCTCCTTGAGACCCTTGAAAAAAGAAAATAAACTATTTTACACACCAGACTAATATTGCTAGTTTCAAATAGCATAGACTTAGTGTTACCCGAGGAACCCGCAATACCAAAGCAAAAGAAGAACATATAGGGTATCCACATAATAAAATCACACAAAATGTGCAAAAATTAAAAATAAATCTGAACCAAAAATAACATTTCGTAAAAATAATTTTTTTGATGAGGTCTGGCCAATCTTAACTTCCCTGACTTCCCAGGATTTTTTTCTGAATGTGGACACCCTGGTAGATAATGAAGACTATTCTAAAAAAAACGTTGCTAGACTATAGGCTGCGAATAATTACTTACACGGAGTAGTTTTGATTTCTGTTGCCGAATAAAAATACTAATTCTTCGTCTGAACTAAGAAAATATAAGAAAAACTTTGGTAAAAATAAAGCGATACATTTACTACGTTTATACGCGACCAAAATCGGTTTTATATAGACGAATTTTAATAAAATTAATACTTCCTTCATCAGAATCGTTTTGTAGGAGCTGATCGAAGTAGGACCAACCCTCAAACCTAATAATCTAAACTTACAGTTTCCCAAAAATTAAAAAAAAAACGGTTTTAATGGCGTTTATATGAAAAAATTTCCAAATAGTCCTCACATTAAATGGTTTTAAGAGGCCTGTATAAACAAAATAAATGATATCCTAATTTAATTTTAACTTTCATTCCTACTTTAAGACACTGTCACAACTGTCACTGTCCAATTAATTAATTTACAGTTGTTATATTAGAAAACAAAAAAAAATGTTAATCCCAAAACCACATGTAATTTGTGCGTGGTCCAGTTCGACATGCATACATTAACAACATTAATATCTACGACATTTAGACAATGTACTTTTTGGCGCTGGTACAAAAGCGCGTGGATAAAAGCGTTATTTTATTGAAACCTTACCAGGGTTCGTACAGAATCATTGAATTCCCTGACTTCCTGTTTTTTTCTGACTATTTGTAAAAAATTCCAGTCATTTTTTATAACGAAAAATAACTGGAAAATTTATTTTCTACTTAATTTATAAAGAAACAATTCTTTCTGGTTGTACATCGATTTTTAATTTTTTACACATAACATTGCAGATATTCCCTGACTGGTTTTTTGTAAAATCTTGACGGTTAGTACACTCAAAATGATATTTTATTAAGTAACTCGATTCTCAAGAAAAAATAGGCGAATCCTTGCCAACCCGTCTAGAAAAACGCATGTGCGCGCATTCGATCTGCGCACTTCTGTACCACCACCGAAACTATTTATCCATTTCCACTTCCTTACCTGCGCGAGGTTAACCCCGGTTTCGTTCAACTTCTCCAACTCCAGTTTCATTTGCTTCTTTGCCTCCTCGATAGCCTCAATTGTCTTGACTTCTCCACCTCCGGGCCTATGAGAAGGACTCTCGGTGGAGGAGGCTCCGTATCGCGATTGTTGTTGATCTTGAGGCGGACGAGAAACAGTGCATTGAGGAGGACCAGCAGTACTTTGAGGTTGTTGATCATCGGAGGGAGCAACATATGGAAGTTGTTGGTCTTGCGAGGGACCAACATGCGGGTATGACGGTTGGTCTTTGTCTTGAACTGGTGAAAGGAGCTCGGAGGTTACTGTTCCGCTGCCTGGAGCAGTGGTAGATTCGATTCGAAGCTGTAAAATAACGAAAATATGAATGAAAATAGCATGTTTCAACGAAAACCACACGAGACCTTTTTCACGTATAAGTCCGATTTTGGAAAAAAAAACATGTCGATTTTTAATTCGAGGGGGACACCTTAAAATTTTTGTAAGGCGTCCCCCTTCGAGAGATAAAATTTACCCCCCCGAGGGAATTCGCGGGGTGGAAACCGTACATTTTTTCTGGGAATCATGTACGTTCGTTGGTTTTCGTTGGAATACAGTGTATATACAGGGTGGGAACCATCGCTCTGCAAAGATATTCGGGTTTTAAAGTCTGAAAAGTTGAGAAAAAAGCCATTTTAAAAATTAAAAGCTTGATAAAGCCAAATCATTTTGTAAATTAAGGAGACAGACTGTCAAAAAATCTTCTGCATGGGGAAAAAAAACATTTTATTATTTTAATATTTAGAAAAGAAAACCTTAACATTTAGAAAAATATACCAGGATATATTTATGATATGTATATCTTGTTTCCTCTTTTAAATACCAGAACAAAAAAAAATAGATCCTGATTATTATAAACTAAAACTAAAGAAACAGATATCTTTAAAATTTTGTCAACCATTTTTTAATTATTCTCAAATATTTTCCTTATAATGATGTATGACTTTTTTTTTCTTGTTTTTAAAAAATTTTTAACAAAAAGAGAGAAAACAAAAACTGCATGACCCCCCCCCCCCCCTGTTAAAGATACTTGTTTCTTTATATGTTTTTAATAAAATTGAAATGAAATTAAAATTAAGTTGTGGTCCTGATAATATTTCACCGTCTTTTGTTTTTAATTGTCGATTTGTGTTGTCGCCAATTTTGTTGAATATTTTTAGGTTATCGCTATCTTCTGGTGTGTTCCCGGAGGAGTGGAAGAGGAATTATATTACACCTGGTTTTAAGGAGGGAAATAAGTCTCAGATTGAAAATTACCGACCAATGTCTTGGAATTATTTGTTGCATAAAAAATATATTTTCCTATTAGAAACGTAATTATTCCTGAGCAGCATGGTTTTGTTTCGATGATGATGATGATGAATTTGATGATCAAGTGGATGTAATCTATACTGATTTTACAAAAGCATTCGATCGAGTTAAAGAAAAATTATTAGTCCACAAATTAGGTAAACTGTGAATTCAAGGATCATTGTATGAGTGGCTGGGGACCTACCCTTCGAACAGAAGACAGGCTGTTATGATAAAAAATTGTATCTCTGAAGAGATATTAGTAAAATCTGAAGTACCGCAGGGAGACATATGTCTACAATTCTTTTACTTGTTTTGTTAATGATATTTCAGACTGTTTTTGTAGCTGTATAATCCTTCTATATACAGACGATTTAAAGATTTTTAGAATTATTAAAGATTTTAGAGATTGTGAAAGAGTGCAGAATCACAATGGTGTAAACATAATGGTCTTTCATTGAAGATAGATAAATGTAAAATTATTCGTTTCTATAGAAATACACAATCAATATTTTTTAATTACTAGATTAATAAAACTCCTTTGGAATCTGTATGCATCTTAAAAGACTTGGAAGTGTTATTTGATCCAACCTTAAGCTTTAAAAAACATTATAACTTTATCTGCAACAAAGCCCTTGAACTACTAGGTTTCTTAAAAAGGAGCCCATCTGAATTTAACAATATAATCTGTTTTAAAAACGTTTATTGTTTTCTTGTTAGATCAATATTGGAATATTGTAGTTGCATTCTTACGTTTTGTAGCTTTTAAACTTAAAATTCCATCTGGGGAAATTGTTTATTGTGATTGTAAAATTAATGATCTTTATTAACTCTGGAAAACCGTCGAGTTGATCTAGTTTTTCTTTTCAAGATTTTAAATGCAATTATTGATTCTCAATTGTTACATAGAATCGGTTAAAGGGTTCCACAGCGGAGCACAAGAAATAGGAATATTGTTAACTTAGAAATATGTAGCTCTGCTAATAATGTCTCTGGGTTCCTTCAGAAATAGAATTAAGGTTTTGTATACTTAAAATAAGTTTTTATATTGACATTTTTTAAATATGTCATTTTACTAAAGTGACCCAAGAGCTTTAATTTTTAGACACTAGAATGTAAATTTTAAAAATTACAATATACATTTATTTCCGTCAATATACATTTATTTATTTATCACCCATTCAAATATTAGCACTCATATATGTTTTTTACACAATGTATAAATAATGCTTACCTTATTTTGGCCAGCAGAATCAGGAAACTCGAACGATGCCACTACTGTATGAGGACTAGAATGAGCCTAAAAGAAATATGCGGAAAAAACTATCAAACAAAAAAGCACTCTCAGCACAGTGGCAAGTATGAATTTTGTATGGGCCAATATGACCTTAAAGTTAAAACAAAATTGTAGGAATCATATTATCTTAAATGGGTGGGTGTTGTACTGTTATTAGAATGGCATAAACTTGTCAAAAAAGTAGTGAGTTTGGGCTTTGTTTCGAACGGTTTAGGTTTATGTATACCTAATCGCCAACAATACTTACTGCTGGCGTATTAGAAGCGAACTGACCACCAACCGGGGCAATAGTAGAGAGTTTTTGTTGCAAACTATGAATATCGTAGACTTCTGCTTGTGGCGTGGAAGCTTGACTACCTCTGTTTGAACAACTATATAAAAAACGAGTGAAATTAAAATTTTTCAAAACACTGAAAACAATGCATTTTTCTAAAAAACACCGTTATTTGCTCCGCCCCTGTAATGATTTTTTTTTAAACTGATGGAACTGAAATAAACTACTGCCTAATCTACATCTACACACTCAATTTCATCAAAATAGGTTCAC
This sequence comes from Oxystoma pomonae, assembly GCA_963921995.1. Lineage (NCBI taxonomy): Eukaryota > Metazoa > Arthropoda > Insecta > Coleoptera > Brentidae > Oxystoma > Oxystoma pomonae. The sequence goes on from OY998171.1 coordinate 74,289,814, forward strand.
TGGTTTTCGATCTACGGGGATTAAAAATGCAAGCCTACCTTTCTATGATATTTTTTAGGTTATCGGGAACCTTTTTCAGGTAACCGAAATTTTCCTCTACAGAAATCGACTGCTGAAACTGCCCATTTTGGCCAGTCGGCCCTCCACTCGTTGCTAAATTTCTGGCAGATACTGATGCTGTCATAGGCTGTGCAGTAGCATAGACCTAAAAATTGGATGTACCCTTTAATCCAAATTTTCCGGACCAATTTCAAAATGGCGACTGACATTTAAACACGGTAACAAAATGGAGCGGTCATTTTCATTGGCAAAAAATTTTTTTGCTTGATTTTAGCAGTGTAACAGAGAAATTGCTCTAATTTTTTAAGGTTTTCTCCGAAGGTTAGGTTGTTTGTTTCAGCTGTATTAGGCAGTTTTTTATCTAAATAAGATTTTTAGCATGTTGCAGAAACATAAAAATACTAACAATATTCTTATCATATCAAAGTACCTGAAAAACCCCCTCTGTACTGGGTTTTCTAAGCTTCTGGATAAACCGACCAATTTTTGCAAAAAAGCAAAGGGGATTTTGAGTTAAAAAATATATAACAGATATTAAAAAAACTGAAGTTTAGATCATTTGAGAATAGTTAGTGAATGTAAAATTGGTTTAAAAAACGGAAATTGCCCTATAATCACCTACAGGTAGAAGCTAAGTAAGTAAATTTTTTTATTTGAAGTCCTAAAGAAATACTTTTTGAAAAAAAAAGTTTGAGTAAGCTGTCTCAAACAGAACTTCAAAAATTTATAAAAAATATATTTTTTTAAAATTAACTCTGTGTTTCGGACTTACATTGTCTATATCTTATTTACACATGACGTTTCACTCAACCGTAAAGTTTAAGAAGTTGGCTCCGCTCAAGGAGGGGCTTCCAAATATTTGGAATTTCACTTGGATTACTAAAAGTATCCTGATTCTGCCCAATAAAGGCAGCTTCAAGGAGGAGCCAACTTCTTAAACTTTACTATTCAGTGATTTCCCATAGTATATAAGTATAGAGATTGTACTGATCGAAACGTCGCGTAAAAATAAAATATAGACAATGGAACTCCGAAACACAGAGCTAATTTCAAATAAATCATTGTCTCAAACTTTCAAACATATTTTTTTTTGCTCCGTTATCAATTTTAATAGCAAATATAGCTTATATGTTAAATATTGCGAAAAGACGTGTTTGTATAATATACACACAATAACACACCTGCGTTTGATATGGAACCTCGTTGGGCTGATTGACCACCGGAATAACTTGCTGAGGTGCTACTACTGAATTTGGCTGTACATTTTGACTAGAACCATTTACTTGTTGGTACGCGATCTGAGCAGGGGCTGGTGCTGCATTAGTGGCCACTACGCTAGCATATGTTGAGGGTTGATGTGCTGCTTGGGGTAAAGCGGGCGGTACGGCAGAGGTTTGAGGAGGTAAGGTGACCGATTGTGAGGTCTAAAAAGAATGTGAAGGATAAAAATGTGATCAAAAGATAGCTGCTTCCAAAACATTTAACTTTACGCAATCGAATCTAAATGTCATTTTTTGACGTAACTCACTTTTTTTTAATGGAACCTCGCAGATTATTTACCAAAAATACCTTTCAGGTACCTATTATTTTGTGGTTCAATATATTTGTTATCTTATTTGTCAGCCCTTCTCAATCTTCCGTCGCGTCGTTAGTCCCTAAATGACCTAACATTAATCATTGAGAGACTTTACTGTTTATTGTTCTCGTAGTCGTCGATACTTTGGAAAAAATAAATATTCTTTACAGATTATTTTTGGGGAAAGCAATTTTCGAGTTAAAATAATCTGATGGGAGGAAGAGGTTCCACTTAAAAAAAAGGAAGTGATGTCAAAAACTGACAATAAGCAGTGAAAAACTGATAAAATGTATTGACTGTACCTAAGTATACTGCTGTGGTAGCGGTTGGGTACCGCTAGGTAGCGAAAGCTGACTGCTGCGAAACGTAATGCGCGACGCCATCTACTGCCGGCGTAAGGTACCCATTCGGCACCCGAGTTTGAGATGATACAAGCGGTAGAGATTAACCCTAAAATATTTCCTTAAAGCAAGGAGACACCGAGACTAACCTTCACTTTCAGTTTTGTAGAAAATATCAAAATGTTTGGATACCTGACGAGCCGCGTCAGAGACTGAAAGCTCCTTCAGGTTTGGCCTACACACAAACACAAATTGAACTTGCGCAAACCAAGTATGGAGCTTAACCGGTATCAACTGTACCTGAGTATACTGCTGTGGTACTGGTTGGCTACTGCTAGGTGGCGGAAGCTGACCCTGCTGCTGCGACACATATTGCGCCACGCCATCTACCGCCGGCGTAGAGTACCCACTCGGCACGTGAGTTTGAGATGACACAGCCGATAGAGATTGGGACGCATTGGTCGATAACGGTTGTGACACATCGTTGGACAATGCTTGTTGAGTTTGACTAGAAAGCGCCGCATAATTTTGGGGGGGTGCCGGCTGAGGGTGAGCTACATAGTTGACTGGTGGTTGACCCTGAATCGAATAGAAACAAGGCGAAGTTGACACAAGAGTGGTACAGGTAATTGGGAACTTACTGGAGTTCGGCCTTCCACTATTAGTGTCAAATTAACCAAATAGTGAGTGACTTTAAGTTCGCTTATCACTTTTTAGATGTAAATTACTTCAGCCTTGTTAAAATACTGCCCGACCATAATAGTGTCCGTCAAATTATAATTCACAAAAAAACTTTTAATATGGTGAATTACAAAGAATTTCTGAAAAAAAATAGAACAAAATGAAATAATAAAAAATAATTTAAAACCCCGTTTTTTATAAAACCGCACAAGAACTTTTGCAACGTATATAATTTACAAAATATTACCTGAGGTTGAGGTGCTTGGCTTTGTATCTGCGGTTGACTCGGTTGTTGTGGTTGCACGGGTATAGTTGCAGACGGTATATAAGGAGCCTGTTGAGTTGGTTGTTGCGGTTGCGTAAACTGCGGTTGATTCGGAAGCGTCTGCTGCGCGGGGGGAGGGTTGATTAGGTGTTGAGGTTGCGGCGGGACGACCGTCGATGGTTTTGGGGCTGGTGGAACCTAAACATCCCAATAGGTATTATTATATGATTTAGTACGTTTTTATAAATATGGGAAAAAGTTGGAAATTTCTAGATATTAAACATGACGCTTTAATTGGCGCAAATGCATAAAGGAAATGGCAGGATTATTTAATAAGAGACCAACGGGAATTATTGTGAAAAAACCAAGGTAAAATCGTGCCTGATACCTGAGAAAAAATAATAAGTAATGGTGTAACTACATAAGAACTCTCTTTAGCGATGGTCGTTCCAACATCCAGAGGAATTCTGACCAAGACAAATATATAACAACAAAAGTACATCACGTAATATCTAAAAATAGGTAAGCGGTTGGGGAAGACGAAGTTCACAAGAAAGTTTTAAAACTCCTAAAAAAACGAAGACTCGCTCAAAATGTTAACATCTGCGCTCCCGAAAAGCATTCGAGAAGGAACGGTAGTCATTAGTACCAATTCAGAAAGAATTTCATGGGAGACACACAGTTTGAATTTCATGGAGGGTTCGGAACAAAATAAGGCTTATTTGGTATTTAAGTCATAGTTCAACTTTCTAGGGATAACTCGGTGTCGGGACATAGATTTTAAGAAAGCGTTTGATCAAGTTCAACACGAAAAACTCATAGACGTTGGTCTGAATGATCGGGATCTAAACCAAACTAACAAACACTGAATATTCATAAGAAAATTAACGGCAGAATAGGTCCGGGACACAGATCATGACTAAAAAATCTTAGGCAATGGGATGGTATTAATGCTACTATACTTTTCAGAAAAGCAGTAGGTGCAAATCACGCTGAAATAGTCAACGTTCGAAGAAAACATGGTCCTTAAAAACGATGACCTACCTCAACATTGCTGGTAACTTTCTTCGCCTCTCCCTCGGCGCTATCTTTCTTAGGGTGGCTACTGTGTTTTAAATTATCCAAACTAATCTTCAACTGTTCCAAAGTATTGATCAGTTCGGGACCGCAAACTTGCCCTGTTTCTTCTTTATTGGTCGAAGTATCTTGCAGAGAGCAAACGCTAATTTTGGATTCGGCTGGTTTTGTTTCAGCTTCTAAACCTATAGAGCAAGTGTTGCTGAGATGTGTATTTTTCCATCCTCAATACAAAATGACGGCTAATTAACCCCCTTGGGGAGAGGGGTGGTTACATCTCATTAAAAATTTTGTAAAAATATTTACAGGCTAGTTAATGTCTTTTGTTATTAACATTGCTGACTTTGGGCCCGTTGGTATGCCGAAGTGATTTTAAGGATTTTCTAGTAGCTTTTAACGGGTGAAAATGCATTTTTATTGTGGTTCTTCTTGGAAGAAGGGTCTTTTTAAGTATTTTTGAGGAAAAATTAAATACGAAATGCCGCACATGTTACGTAGCAAATTATAAATGAAAAAAATACAGTGGAGGCGGATAACCATGCTTCACAGCAACTTCCATTGTTGCCAGCTTGAAGTTAAATCTGCCCTGGTGCAAACAAATTTTCCTAAATCCGGATATAAAGAAAAATCCTTGGAAAAATCAGTATTAAACCAAATTCAGATTTAAGAAACTTTCGACGCAATTAGCCATTAGAAAAAGATAAATATAGGGTGTCCCAAAAAGGACACTTTTTTTACTTCTTGCGTTGGCTTTTCAAAATGGTTAAAATTTTTGAGTAATGCACAGTCAAAGAAGTCTTGTCTTTTTGGATCACCCTATATAATTCGTACCCGTCCATGTATTTTCCAATGGAGCAGATATTTTCCTAAAAGCCTGTGGAATGGCCGGGGGCGCATCGTTGACGTGTGCCGGAAGCGTCGATTGGTGAGGTGGCAACCCCGGTTGGATTTCTTGCTCGCAAATTATCTCTCCTTCTTGTATCGGTTGCATTATTTGTTTTTCTTGTTTCGCGACGTCCCCGTTATCTTAAATAACATAAAAATGCTAGTAATAATTTAGACCACGACTAAAAAATAGGTAGAAAAAGCATATTTTTTATTTTTAGGTTTAGGAACATAAATAACGCTTTATTATTAGATATCAAAAAAAAAAATAGAGAATGTACAAAATGCAGTCAAAAACTCTCAATTTGGATTTAACTTGAATGTGGAAGAAACAAAATGGATGGAGAGAAAAAAAACATCAAAGGTATTTTAGAAGTAAAAGCAGCAGATAAGAAAATAGTGATGCATGATATCCAATGTTCGACGACAACATAATACATGAATAAAACATGTACCTTTGAGTAAGTCCTGCTGCCCGATATTTTCTCCAGATCCAAAATCCCTATCTTTCGGCAAATCCAGCTGTCCAGACAACACTGGACTGACCAAAAACCGGGAAATCTTCCTTTGCGGAGATTTTACTACTGGCACTTCTGCTTCTATCAGTTGGTTTACTGAATCAAGTTTTTGTTTACTGTCACATTTTTCTAGTTGGGCAACAACCTAAATGATTAATAAAACCGTAAATTCTCAACTGAGGTGCCAAAGAGTCCAAACAAATCGATAAGTATGTTGCGTTTTTATTCCATAAATAGGATCATTTAGTGTCCGGTCAAAGTAGAAACACTTTACGGAAAATATTAGAGATTTAACTTATTAAAGCGATAAACATCTTCTTCATGGTGGAGGCGCCCATTTCCTTTGCTGTCGAGATAAAAATATCCTATCCGGAATGTCGGTATTGGGAAAAACCTCGGATTGGAAAAGATATTTAATTAGTAGTTACTTTTTATGGTTACCTTCAAGTGCTTCAAGTGTTTATTTACGGAAAATTTGTAACATGTCTCCTTACCTGCGTAGATTGATTATTATTAGCTGTTTCGGCTTTCTCCTTATCCACAGACATGACAAAAACCGTTAAATTAACTTTTTGACCAGGAACTAGTGGACCGGATTCTTTGTTGTGCATCAAACTGTTTTCCAATTCCGTTTTCATAGCGTCCGTATGATCTTGGTTGTCGATGTTTAGTTCTTCAATCGATGGATCCGAGTTACTTGTTATCTGTTTAATAAAAACCTTATTAGTTAGAAGTTAATTACTTAAATATACATTACCAGGGTCAGCCAGATTTCCTTATTAAAAAATGTTCTGTACTATGTTTATCTATTGTAAAGATATGAGCCAATTTTCGTTTTATCGTTTTTTTGGCTAGTATTCCATAAGCAAAGTAGAACCTTTGTTTGCACTGGCTTACTGTTAACCATAATGCTTATTTTCTCTTTTTTGGAATTTTTAATAATTATTAATAATCTAGGGATAAATGTCTTTGTATTGACAATATCCGGTAAGTTAGATCCTATTAAATTAAATCTGTGATTAATAAGTGTTTTAAACACGGAAGAAAAAATCAACATTTATGTGTTCTGTGTAGCTTCTGGATAAGCCAGCTAAATGTTGCAAAAATAAAAAGTTGTGAAATACGTTTTTTTCCTATCACTATGTAAATGTGAAAATGTAAAGTTGGGGTTTTAAAAAAATCTGCTTCGTTATCACCTATAAGGAAAAATTTTTTTAAAATACTTTTTGAAACTGCAGGAAGAGGGCCGGGAAACTCATTGAGCTCACCAGCGATTGCACGTCAGGGTCAGCTTATATTTGACAAGCCCCATATCGACGCAGTGGCTAAACAGCTAAACATACTCTAGTGAAGAACAAACGCTGGTGGTCGCAGTGGAAGATGCCAGACTGGCACACTCACAAATGAATCAATCAATCAATCAAGCTTTCTCAAACAGAACTTCAAAAATAATAAATATATATTTTCTCTGCTCCGTTATCAATTTCGAAAGTAAAAGAAACTTATCTTAAAAACTACCCATGACACTGGAAACATAAGAAAGCTCAATACCTTCATCAAAAACTTGATTTTAGTAACTGTGTGCAGATAACTAAAGCATGGCTTTTTTGGTTACCTATTCAAAAAAACTTTTTTTTTGTCACCGGTGGAAAAAAAGATTTCTATCCGTTTTTTACCCAAAATTAAAGAGAAATAGCGGAAAATCGAGCGGAAAATAGTAATATCGCTGCGCTCGTTATTTAAACCCCAATGCTTTTAAAAAAAGCACTATTTTAGCCACTAGTTATGGAAAACCACTATTTGCTGTGGACAAAAAAGCAGTGAAAACCTTTTTTTCCAAAAATAAGAAGCGCCCGCAAAAAGAAACAAATAAACTAAAGTCAAAAAGGATTTCGTGAGCATTACCGAAGGAGTCTCCGAGGCTGCAACGACACAATTTTCATTGGCGTAGATGACGTTCGTCTGGTCCAACAAACTCTGCGTTTGACGGGTGTTGGTAATGTACGTATGTTCGGGCGTATACTCTGAAGCAGTGCTCGTTTTTCTGGACACCGTGCCGCTTGAGTTGAGGCTTTCTCGACACCTTAGTAAGGAAAATATGAGATATTAGTATACCTAAGTAGACTTTTTTATCCAAAGCCACTAATGGAGCAAGAGATCACGGTGTAAATTATGATGAAACTCATAATTTTTTCATCCTCAATACGAAAGCAGGGTGTCCACAGATTTTTCGAAAAAACTTTTCCCTTACCAGATTAAAAAATGCCCTGACTTTTCCTGACACATCGAGTCTTTCCCTGACCATTTTCAAATTCCCTGAGTTTTCAGGTTTTTCCAGGTTGTGGCCCCCCTGGTAAGCGACCGTCTTGCACATCAAAACTGTGGCTCGAGGCTCGGCCCCCACACCAACACTATATACTCACCTAAGGTTTTGGTAAAGCGTATCAGCCAAAGTTGTTTTGATTGATTGAAGATCTTCGGCTTTGATGCAACCAGACAACGTTTGACTGCAAGTTTCGTCTCTCTGAAAATAACAACAAAAATCAGTGAATCCCTGCCAATGTTATTTTTCTTGTTTAATTCATTGGTCTGATGGAGATGGTGCTCTATTTAAATTTGCCAAAACAGCTGTATGTAACAAAACTGGATTCAGATTATTTTGTAAATGGTAAACTTACCGACCGGTGCCTCCGGTGTCCTTTTTTCGGCGGCGGTCTTGTAAGAGATCCTTGTCTAACCTTCATTTTTATAGCAGCATGTGAATAAAGGGGATATATTTAATAATGAATATTTCAATTTAACATGAAACAGAATTATAAAAAGAATAGGAACCAGCCATAAAATAAGGGTCAAATTATAAAAATCACACAACAAAAACCAACTTCTAAAAGACTAAAAACAAGCAGCAAGTAGAGGTGAAAAAAAAAAGAATTTTAACACCAAATAAGCAAATAATTAATAAATGCATATTTATTTTAACAAACGTAAAATAGCCAAAAAATGTAACACCACTTTAAGAAAGATCCCCTAGACTAACTAAAAAAAACCCGTAACACTTGAGATGGTGGATGCGCCGGATCAACCAAAGTGTACTAACTCGCAATACGACAAATAAAAAGTAAAAACCAAAATATGTATAAAATGTGACAAGCCACTGACCATTCAAAATCTAATCAAGCACGAATATAACTTTACTTTGCTCCTACTAAAGCATTAGGGCTACCTTAGAATCCTTGTACCTTATTCAAATCTCTCGTATGAACCCTGGCGCAATCTGGAACCCTACCCGGCCTCAATTTCAACTCGTGCATAATATCCTGAAGATGATTCCTAAGCTCATCGTGTGGACCTGGCTTAAGTAAGCCTTGCTTCAATAAACCGTCTATAATGTCGGTTGGAGTCGTGGCCAGTCGGTTAAATTTAAAAGTTATGGTGTGCTGCTGGCACACCAGACGACACTCCACCGTACCGTCTGCGTGAACGGCGTCCACCAAAAGACGGTCACAGAGATAAGTACGTTTGGCGGGACGACGCGATTTTGACATGTCTGGGTCTGCACCGATGGAAGATGACATATCCTTTTGAAGTAAGCATAAAAGAAAAAAACTTTAAGTCTAATATGTCTGGAAGTAAATCGCCAACAAGTAGAAGGCGTCGACTACCAAAACCTGGGTTGCCAGCTCAATGAAAACTGGAACAACGTGCAAGAAATCTGTGCAAGAATCAAAGAGGCGAGATTATCTCTTGACAAAATGAAATTAGTGTTGTGTAGAATGCTCAGGATATCTTGGATGGACAGAATGGGTAAAGGGGATGTTTGGTTGGGAAAAGTAAAGAATCTTGAAATCTTGAACAAGTGAAAAAATTAATAATAGAAGGAAAAATTTAAAGCAGAAGGGATCCGGGTGCGAATAAAATGGCTTAAAAATCTTAGACAATGGTATGATGTTAGTACCACGAATCTTTTCAGAAAAGCAATCAGAAAAGTGCAAATTGGGCTGATGATAGCCAACGTTCGAAGATGGTACTTAAAGAAAAAGATAAAGGAGAGAAAATCATCATATTATTTATTATAAAATTTTCTACCTTGGTATGTAATGAACCTACCTGTTCCGATACAGATAACTCTTGTTCCTCTACTGCTGAAGCAACACTACAAACTTGTTGTTCTGGATTTTGCACGCAATTTTCAGCCATTTCTGCATTTGGATGTGTCTAGAATAATTTTAAAAAAAGTTTAGTTTAGTTTTAGAGTTTATCAATCTGCTAATAGACATTAGAGACTTAAACGAGGCCCGTTTTTATGGTAGAAGCGATGAGAGAACAGCTGATCGCAGGTGTTGCTTATGTAGACATTTACGTAATCAGCTGCTCTGTCGTAGAAGGGCTCGTTCAAAAATTTTAAATCCTTAATTTTACTGAGTCCAACAAAGTTTACAAAAGATTACATCGTGCATTTTTTAAAATTAATTATACCTGTTGATGAACAACACCTTCTTGTATTACTTGCTGCTGCAGAAGGGCGTATTCTTGGGTAGAGGCAGGCTGAGAGACTGTCGATGACCTGCGATGATCCGGAATATTGTCAAAACTGGGCAAAGGAGGCAGAGATACGGTCGACATTCGGTGCTGATCTTTCAGGTTCTGAGCGGCCAACGTTTGTTTTAGTTGCTCGAGGTTCATTGGCGGAATCTCCGCATTAGAAAGCCTATAATTAAGGTAAATGAACGTTATTCCACCACTCTTATAATTGTAAAAAAGCACATTTTAAATTTTCTTACGAAGAATTTACGGAAAATGCGAATCCTTCATTAACAACACACAGTTTTTGGATTTTGCGGAGAGTTGCACTCCACAACTGCGAAGAAGTTCCAACTATAAAAAGCAACAACGTAAAATATTCTTCACAAACTCGCAATTTCAACTTAAATGGGTGGGAAAAACAAAAAAAAATAAGATAATCATACCTATGTCCCAGCGACTGTCCAGGTAACTGTGACCCGGCATCCTGCAATACTTCCGGTATCTGCGCAACAGGCATCTGCGGTTGACTTTGTACGGTAGCTTGTTGCTGAGAAAGCTGTTGCTGAGGAATCTGGGGCTGCGGTTGCGAAATAACAGGCTGTTGCTGAGAATTAGGAACATGTTGTTGAACAGGCGCCACTGGCTGACTCTGAACAGGCTGATGCTGACTCTGAACCGGCTGATGCCTACTTTGAACAGGCTGTTGCTGACTCTGAACAGGCTGATGCTGAATCGGTGCTTGTTGCTGAACGGATGGTTGCGATTGCTGAATCTGTTGCTGACTCGGCTGAGGTTGATGTTGAACGGGAATTTGTTGCTGGATGGAATGAACGTTTTGGGGTTGACTCGTTATCGGCTGTTGGTTGGGCATTTGCTGATCGACGTATGCCGCAGCAGGTTGAGGAGAATATTGATTTTGAGACTGATTGAAGACGTGCTGCCAATAAAATCTTGGATGTATTATTATTATTATTATTATTAAAGACGTTGATGTAGACATAGATATAGAAGAGGGGTAAGAGACAATGGAATATGCCATAAAACAAGTGAAAATGGATGCGAGTAAAGTCAGCACACAGATAAAGGTTGGTTGGTTGAGTTATGGCGACTGATGAAGCCACCATAAAAATGGCGGCCAAGCATGACATAAACAATAAATATAAATGTGACTTACTAACCTGTTCGACACTTGACTGTTGTAAAAATTGCGGCGGTTGTTGCGACTGCTCAACAGGTGGCGCCATGTACTGCTGATACGTCGACGGTTGAGATTGCTGACTAGCATAAGCGGGTTGCGACTGTTGAACTTGCTGTTGAGACTGAGACTGGATCGGCACTTGCTGCGGGTATTGCTGTTGATTCTGAGCGGGTCCAGGAGCCGTTTGTTGAGGGTATTGATGGAAATTTTGTTGAGGTTGAACGGGTTGTTGTTGTTGTTGAAAGCTCGGTTGTTGCTGATAACTGGAAAAAATAAAACCATTTACTACTTTAGACAAATAATGCGCCTTTGAACAGTTACCTCTCTCGATTTATTTAAAAAATCCAAAATACATGACTTCGCATTTTATTTGGCTAACCGGCTATTCAATGCCTACTGGATGTAGGGAACCATTTCCTTTTCTGTGGTTGTTTTGTGAGGTTAACTCTGAAGGCTAGGTGGTTTGTTTGGTTGTATTAATTGCAGGCCACTTAATATGCTCTCAAAGTTTCTGACATAAGTTGTAAAACACCCTGTATTTTTGGCAAGGTTTTGAAGAGAACTATGTAACTTACTCAGGCGGCTGCTGATACTGTGGCTGACCCTGCTGATAATTTTGTTTTTGCTGAACAAACTGTTGTTGTTGATTCATCTCTTGTTGTTGATGTTGATACGGTTGCTGATATTGTTTGTCCTGATAAACCGGTTGAGTCTGATAATTTGGAGATTGCTGGGCTGGTTGCTGATACCCGGTTGGCTGTTGTTGCTGGTAGTTAGTGTGCTGATTTTGTTGGTAGTTCTAAAACGGACACTATACTGGGTCTTTCAAAATTCACTATCAATTTGTAAAAGAAATGTTGCCAAGTTAGAAATTCTGCAATATTTCAAAAAGGAAAAACACAAAATTTATTCACTGATTTAAAATAACATCTCTCAGTCTTGACAAAAATTATACCAAAAGTCTCTTTCCCAAGAAAAAAATTAAATAGACCTGAAAAAAACTATCTTACAACTTCTGAAAGGCCTGGAAAACTTTATGACAACATATTTCCTACTTTGTTCATTCAGAACCCTAAACGTGAAAAATATTTTGCTTAAAAAAAAATGCTTGGCTGCTTGTTTTTCATTTGTTTTAATTACTGATCTGACTGCAATTAAAATCTTTTAAATAAAGTCGTACACTAACCGGAGAGCTGTAATTCTGCTGACTTTGCTGAAAACTTTGCTGTTGCTGCATGTCCATCTGACCGTCGACACTCAACCTACAAGTATTTCGAATATAACTTGCATCTAAATATAGTACAGGGTGCTCACCAAAATCGAAAATTCTGAACTAATTGACTTTTTTAGGATATTTGCCTAAAAGACCATAACTAACTATAAAAGGTTTAAAAACCGGAAACGCGACAGATTTTTGGTATCCTCTGTTTACTATTTTTAAAGAATTTAAATTGATCCTGACTTTATGCTTTTTTTAAAGTAAAAACGTCTTTTTCTGTCTACTCTCGACTTTTTTTTGTTTACCCTGACTTTTCCCGACTCCACTGACTTTTCCTGACTGGTGAGCATCCTGCAGTAGGTATGCTAAAAATTAATACCGGAAAAATAAACGTTCCCTCAGACTCAAACTAAAAAATCCTCGGTGTACCTGTGTTGTTCCACATGATTAGTACTATGCAGGAGATCCGGTTGAGACACAGAAGAGATTTTATGGACGCCATCTTGCTGCTGGTTCGCTTGCAAATAGTCAGCTTGAAGCGACACACCTTCTTGAATGTAGCTTTGTTGGACAAATTGGGAGGCGCCAGGTTGCTAAAATTTAAAAAAAAATGGTTAATGGACACTTAAAATCAGTAATTCAGTTTCTGGATCATTGATTTATAAAAAAAATATATTTTGGAAGGATGCTCAGCAAAACCAAATCGAAAATCCATTTTCTTTTCGTATATTTTTCGTTTCGGGTGGATTAAGAATCGGCCGAATTACTATTCGTGATTATTATAGGGACACTTTAATAGTGAATGTAATTTTCTCAAAAATTACGAAAGGTATACAAATGTGTGTTTGCATTTAATATAATGTTTTAAAAAGTCATGTCGGAAGAGTTTCTACATGTTGTTGTTGCACGTTTTTATCGTAGACAAAAAAGCATTAAAAATTTTACCGTTTTTCAAGAAATACCTCTATAATTATTAAGATTGGATATGGTTAAAACTCACGGATTTGTGTATTAACTGATGAGACTGTGTAGGCTCTACAGAGGTCTGCCTCTGCAAGATGGGTGGACTCGTAGCCTGTTGTTGTTGAGATAGATCAGATTGCTGGGGCTGTTGAACTTGAGACACTTGTTGCTGTTGGATTTGAGACGGTTGCTGTTGATAGACTATTTGTTGCTGCGGCTTGGAATCGAAATAAATTTATTTATAGGGTGGCCCAAAAAAAACGGGACTTTTTTGACTGTCAATTACTCAAAAGTTTTCCAAGATATAAGAATTTGATGTATTTTACTTATCAGCAATTTACCTGTTGCTGACTCTCCTGCTGAATAATCTGCGGCTGCTGCTGTTGAGTCTGAGAATACTGCGATTGAAGATCAGGTTGCTGAATAACGCTCTGTTGACTTTGATATTGAGCTGTTTGCTGTTGCTGCGCCTCTGGAATTTGCTGCGGCATGTTTTGCTGTTGATACTGCGAAGGTTGCTGGAACTAAAGGAAAAATTATGTGTTAAAATGTTTCTGAACAAAACAAATAATTTATGTCATACTAATTGAATTTTAAAACACCATGTGTATTTGTACATCTATAAGACCTGTTTTTGAAAATTTCTAATTTACCTGTGGTTGCTGTTGAGTCTGTACTCCCGGTTGCTGTGGAACCTGCTGTTGCTGACCAACAGCCGACTGACTCATAGACGGTTGTTGCTGACTCAAAGTTTGCGGCTGCGCTATAGGTTGTTGTTGTTGACTAACTGCTTGTGGCTGCGTCATAGATTGCGGCTGTTGCTGCTGCTGACTCATTGGTTGTTGCTGCTGACTTATTGGTTGCTGCTGCTGACTCATTGGTTGCTGCTGTTGACTCATTGGTTGCTGTTGTTGGCTCATCGGCTGCTGTTGTTGACCCATTGATTGCTGTTGCTGATTCACTGATTGCTGTTGTTGACTCATAGGCTGCTGTTGTTGACTCATGGGTTGTTGTTGCTGACCCATAGGTTGTTGCTGCTGACTCATAGGTTGTTGCTGCTGATTCATCTGGTGTTGTTGTTGCTGCTGCTGTTGTTGTTCTACTTGATGCTGTACATATTGCTGATACTGCAGCTGTTGAGCCAAAGCTTCTTGTTCTTTGTTTTGCTTTTCGCGCTCTTTTTCTCGCTCTTTCACTATCGATACAATCTGAGCTTTTAGCAGCTGGACCACCGTTTTGGCATCCTCCTCGAATATAATCCCGGATTTTGCCTAAAACAAAACAAAAAGTAACTGTACTATATAAATGTAATAATTTAATTTAACTAAGCCCAAAAGATGTTTACCTTATTCTTTTTTTCAGTTGGGTATCCAAAAATAAATACCTTAAAATGTAAACTAACTGGCTTCCTAATAGAAAATAGAAACTTTTTTCTAGAGAAGTATGACATATATAACCTAAATTATTTTCTATGACAGATTTTGACAAAGGATTTAGGTGAAAGGTGACTTGTAAGGGCACTAATAAAAACCTTAAGTTATCCTAGAAAAATGAAATCGAAAATAACTATGGACTTAAAATTTTGCACATAAATAATAACGCACTAATCACGATTAAAGCCTAATTTTTTGCGTTGTAGATACGAGCATTAAACCCTTTGGTTTTGGCTACAAGCCGGATGAGTAAAAATCAGGAATATTTCAATTGAATTTAGAGAAAAAAAACTCGGCTGTCTTTTTCTTAAAATTTTCTCAAATGTGAGAAATTTAAGCTAATTTTTGTATGTAATTTAGGGAATACCTAATTGGGTGCAAATCTGTTGGATCACCTAGGTCTAATATTTGCTAATTGCACTGTACTGTTAAGCCTAGTTTAAATTTATTTAGTGTTTAGAATGTGCTTCCATAATAAACTTATTATACCAAAGTGTCTCATTCTAAACGCCACTTAAATTTAAACTTACCATTTCCTCAGCTATAGCGTCATATTTGTCAGTAGCCATGTCAAACTCGAACTGAATAGCTTCATTTTCTTTGTGTTTGTGCGTTCTTTTTTTCGGATCCATCACTCTTAACCTGAAAACTATTTTCTTGTCTTCTTGAGATACCACCTCCAACTAAAAGTGAATTTCGCAATTAAAAACTTTGCTAAGAAGTGTTGTACAACAAAACAAACAAACAAACAAAGTGCAATGCCTAAAGTGTAATAGATGTGACACAGAGTCTGCGTACTTACTTTTAATCCAACGTCCTCTTCGAAAAAGGCGTGCTGGAGAAGATCTTTAACCTTGGGTCTGTCTTCTTTTCTGGGCCTTATACAACTTTCTATGACATCCTTTATTTCCGGATTCTGCACCTTTTCAAAACTGGCCGGTTTTATACCCTATAAAACAATAAAAAATTTCATTTGAAAAACTACCTACATAAAAAAAAGTTGGGAGAAATGTGAGTACCCCTTTAATTTTAACTTTTAATTAAATTTCTCTCGTTGCAGGTACTAAGACCGCGTTTATTTTTATACACAGCAAAAGGCTGTGATAGTCTTGTTGTCAAGATTGAGCACTCTTGCAAGGGGTGAAACCCAGAAGTAACCCAGCCGACTGTCTTTCTTGGGAAGGAACTGGCTGTAGGTGGAGTTTTAGCCATTTCAAATACAATTAAAAGTACCATATTTTAAGAGAGACAATCACAAAGGATATCGGGTATATATTTTGTGGAGACAATGTCATGTTGATAGTCAGTCAAGTATCAGTCAAAACATCGTATGACGCTAAGGTCACTACGACAGTATGGATTTTTTATTGACATTTTTGGAAAGCCCGTGTTATCTTTTGTTTGCACTGCTATGCTTATATTTTTTGAACTATAGATTGAAATATAGCTTTAGGATTGTTTTTAAATTATTTGTTTTTTTCATTAAACCTGCCATCAATCAAAATAATTTATCGATGAATAACATAAATCACGACAAAAATGGTGGAGGCGCTAGAATGGGGTGGTGTAGACACCTGTCCACCTCGACCTTCTCAGATCTATTGTGGTTCCCCTTTCTTTTTCCCTGCTTTGCTAGAACTACAAAACAAGTTGCAGCCCCGTCCTTGTCATGAAACCCAGAAGCTTTCCCAGTGTACCCTGTATAGCTTTCTGGCCGCGGACATTCGAGGTCCCCCAGTAAGGCCCTGGTTCTAACTAGGACTTCACATTGACATTCTTGCAGAAGCGGCATCTCGCATCTTCTTCCTTTCCTTACTAAGAAGTTCTGCAGTCAGCTTTGGTGAACGTTCTTTAAGGAACTGTTTGGCCAGTCACTGTCTAGGCGTTTGCTCCCACAGGCCGTTCGTCTCTTTGGTGAGCCACTGTTTAATAGATTGCTTATCTCTGGCCTTAGCGATCCCACAAAATGGTTCAGGCCCTGTGAACTTTATTGCCGAGCCTTGTCTGGCCAATTCATCGGCTGGAACTCAGACTAGTGTCCCCCTTTTGGTGCTTGCCAGCCTATTTAGAGCTGTTCTGCAGTCCCAAACCAGTTTGGACGTCACTTGCACTGGTTCTAGAGCTTTAGGAGCAGTTTGACTATCTGAATATAAAACTACCGAATGAGAGCTTTCCTATACTCTTTGTATTTCATCGGCACAGTGATGTATTGCCCCTACTTCAGCTTGGAACACTTTGCAATCGTTTGTCAGGCTTATAGAGACTAAAGTATCGCATTTTTGCCGTCTGTGTACGAGATGGATTCCGCTCCGAAAGGAGAATCTCCCTCGGCTATATGGTCCTTAGAAAGGATATAAAGACGACACTGGTCGAAAATTTAAAATAATCGTCTTACGGAAATAACTTTTTTGTAGATCTGCGCAGGCCCGGTACACTCAGAGTAGGGATACTCGCTCGTAGCCATCTCCAGCATGCACATGCCAAAAGCATACACGTCTACGCCCTCGTCGTAGTGCTCCTCATACATTTCGGGGGCCATGAATTCGGGGGTTCCGATAACCTACGGATAAAACAAATAAAATTAAAAATTTTTAAAACTCCTATTATACATTACATTAGTGAGTATGATTTTAAAATATAACTTGGTTAGTCCATAATCCATTTAACTTTTTATTTGTTGGTTGCTTTTACTTATTATCAAAAAATTGCAATCCCCTAAATTAAATAGTGTATTAATTTTTATCAAAACGTAAAACAACCGAAAAGTGGACAAAAGAGAAAAGTACCCTTTTCATGGTGGAGGAGCTGGGTACTACGAAATTTCCTTGTAACAAAGTTTTCAAGTAATTAACTATAAAATATATGTGTATTGCTTTGGAAAACTACCTATTATTTTTGGATTGGAAAAAATGAAACCCTGGTGTAACTCATTTATTTTATAGGCAATATTAAACTGCCAAATTTTTAAAAACTTTTTACATTATCTGAGGAAGGAGAAAATCTTATAATCTACTTTGTTTATGTCTCCTAGAGAATTAGCTGACTACCACTAGATTTTTCTTACTTACCGATTTGGCAAAGCTCCTATTTTTCAAAGTGGCCAATCCCAGATCACCAATTTTGACAGAGCCAGTGGTTCCCGTTATAAAAATGTTGTCACATTTGAGATCTCTGTGAATAATTGGAGGAGATCTTGAGTGCAAGAAGGCCAGACCTTTGAGTATTTGCCGGCACCAGGATTTTAATACTTTGGGGTTGATTTTCTTGAAGCGCCTCAAATACCTGCAAATAGTTATTTCAAACTATAGGGACCAAAATCGTGTTTTTCTGGGGACTAAAATTAAACTTTTCATCTTTCAAAGTTGTAGGAAATAAAATGAAATTTTAGGGACTAAATTGAACCTGATTCTTTAATAAACGACGAAAAAATTGACGCTATAAAACTAAAATACTCTAACCCAATATGACTTACGTTTTTAACGTTCCACTTAACATTAATTCTGTAACCAAAACGATATTCTTCTTTTTGGCGGTCGATGACTCCCAATAATTGTAAAACCGTACGATATTCGGGTGTTGCAGTTTCTTTAACATTTCTGCTTCTTCCCTAAACCTAAAATTCCAAACTAAAGTAGTAAAAAGCACCAAATTTGTTAGACACTTGTTAACATTTGTATACTTAACGCGATCAAAAGAAAATCCACGCTCGTTTCATTTTTGTCATGTTTTAGCCATGTTGTGAACGAGGCTCGCTTTTATGGTGGAGGCGCTGGCAGAACAGCTGACTGCAATCGTTGGGTATGTACCCACAACTTTACCTCCGTTCGGTCAGCTGTTCTCTCAAAAAATCCACCATAAAAGCGGGCCTCGTTCAAAACATAGCATAAACATGTCAAAAATGTTGCGAACTATTGGTTTGATTGGTTTTGAACACGTTAGGTGTACCTATAATTACTAGCTTTAAGTGTCTCAATACCTTTGTCTTTCCGCCTTGTTGAGTTTCTTCTCTTGCAATTCGCACCAAGCAACGGCGACACCTGTCGACGTGTCCAGGCCTCTGTAGACAGTCTTAAAAGAACCACGACCGATTTCCTCTTCATACTTAAAAAATCTGAAAACAAAAGACAAGTTAGCGGTGGAATTGGTAATTTTACAACAAGAACTTGCTGGAGGATGTTTCCGGACACTTTTTTTTATAGGAAAAAGTCTTTGTTTTTGTTTTTTGCCAGCACTTCTCAAGCTTCTGACGGGTTCCTAAACTGTTCTCATAGTCGTCGATACTTTAGACAAAATAAATATTGTATTGTTTTGATTCTGTTTCTTAATTAAATTAAGAAAGTGGTTTAATATTCGAAAATGTGATAATAAAATTGACTGACTTTATTAATCAAAACATTGACAAAACTTGGACATTAATAACAAGTAGGCCACTAACTAGTAAATACACAAATTATTTTTAATAAAAATTATATTTTTGGAAAAAGAAAGGAAAATAAGTGCAGTGAAGAATTAATTACATAGACTAAAAATATGTTAAGAGCAGCTACATTTTGACACCACAATTATAATTCTATCCCAAATAGTTATCAATATGTATACGCCCAAACAACAACACTCAACAACTCACCTGCCGTCAGGGCTCACGGCTATAGGCCGGTACACGTCATCTTCGTCCTCGACTTTCGCCTCCTTCGTTAAATCCAAGTTAACGACGGCAACGTCGGAAACGTTCTCGTCGTGTCGATCGATCGTCTGTTCGGTGATTTCGGTCATTTCCGTGCTTTGGAAGAAGTTCTTGGGGATATTGTACATTGTGCCTACCTGTGATGGAATAAAACAGGTTTTTTTATCGAAAATTTTCAGCGAAAGAACAATCTACTTTAATGATCTTGCCTGTAACGATGCCGATTTTGACTTCCTTACCTCTAGTAACCTTATCTCGTTTTGTTCGTCCGCCTGTCCGTCATCAGGGATATCGTCCTCGGCATTCGAATCGGTTTCAATCGCTATCAAGCTCGTCACGCCTCCATGTTTGACCGACTTTTCCTTGCGTTTTTTTAGTCTCTGCTTGTCGGTTATTGCCTTTTCCACTTTGTCGCCTAGGGCGTGCATAATCTGTAGAAAAAAACATTTGTAAATTATTTTCATGTTTATCTATTGTGTACACTTCAATCATGTCAATTTTGCGTTTTCCTCAGAGACAACATAATAGACACTTAAAGTAAATATTTCAACGCATCGGTATCGGTATACGTATCGCTTTCGAAATAAAGCCAAAATACACTACACTTTTGACTTGCTCATGCCATGTTTCGAACAACGCCCGCTTTTTTGACGGGTGCGATGACACAAAATCTGACAGCAATCGATGCGTATCGTTACGTCCGTCCCAACGCACGCATCGATTGCTGTTAGCAGTTCTGTCATCGCACCTATACGGATGCGTTGAAATATTTACTTTAAGTGTCTAATAACTAGGTTCCTGTAGCGCATAGCGCACTGCGGCGGAGAGTGAAAGTAATTAGTAAGCACCTACCTTGCCCAGTCCATCTCTTTCTATATGATCATAAAAGAAGGACAGAACATTTTTCAATGTCGAAATATATTTCACACAATTTAATTTTCTACCTGCCGGTTTTTGCCACCGCTTGTCAAATTCTGTCAAGCCTGGCAAGCGGTTTTTTTTAGATTTTCAAAAGTGAGTTATTTTAATCAGTTTTGTTTGGAAATCGCGCGAGTTTATGGGAATAGCTGTATAGTGGGTTAACAACTTAGTCTAAAATGCCATTTAAATTAGGCTGGATCACTACCATTAAAACTAGAGAGCATGGGACTATTTGGAGAGCCGAAAATTGGGGTTCAGATTTTTGCGAACCAAATTCCTGAAGAAAATATTGTGATGATTTATACAGAGTCAAGCAAGAAGATAATAGGTTAAAATACAACCAAAAAAAAGAGATATAGGTTAAAACATTTTTAAAATCTGTAAGACTTTTAAACTGGTATTTTTTCCCAATTAATAAAAGAAAATAAAATGTTGTTACCTTTAATATTTGATAATATTTCTCAATATAGTTATAACCCCCTTCTCCTATTTTAGATTTTCAAAGGGTCCAAAAAGGTCAAGGTTCAAAGGTCTTTTTGTAAGCTAATGAAAGTTTTTTAGCTGCATGGAACGGTAGAAAGTTGGTTAAGTTATATAAAAAGCTAAAACCTTTCGCGAATGCATTGCTTTTTTAACACTAAAAAGTATGGAAAAACAGCTATTGTTAAGTTTTTTCATATATCTTTTTATTAATAAATAAGTGTCTGTAAAAAATTAACCAAAAGAATATATGTATTTTATTATGCGTCTGGCTGTACAAGTAGTTCCTTCCTGTAGCCACCGGCTGCGCTCGTGTCGCCGTCAAACAATGTTCCCCAAGTATAACAGAGTATCGGTCACTCTCGCGTAGTTATTACTTTGTCTATGGTTTTCCTTAGTTGACTGATTTTGACAATTAAAATATTACGAACAATGAAAAGTAACTTTTGACTACTATAATATAAATTCCACTAAACTGGAGAGTTTACTTAATTAAGGACTTAGGTATCTGGTTTGATACAAAATTAAACTTTTTAGATCACATTCAAAAAACTGTAAATAGAGCATTTGAAATGTTAGGTTTTATAAGTCACACATTAAAAGACTAAAAATATCTATATGTTACGAAATGTTTATTGTGCTATTGTGAGGTCAGTTGTGGAATATGCTGTCCCAATGTGGTGTCCACATTATCCCACAAACAAAAAAGTTAAAAGGGTAAAGAGAAAATTTTTATAATGAGCTAATGAAACTTTTGAATCTTCAATCTTTAGATTGTAGATTCCAGTATTTTGATTTTTGTATACTTTTTAAAATTGTGAATAATATGATTGATTTATCAGAATTGCTGCAACTGGTGGGTCTGAGTGTTTCACAACGGATCCTTAGGGACTCTCAAACATTTGCTGTAACATATCATCGTACTAATTAAGGGATAAATATGCCATTATGTCGTATGTCCAAATTAGCAAATAAAGCTATGAATAAAACAAATGTAGATTTTTTTAAATGTTAACTTTAACAAATTTAAAGGGATTGTTTTAGAATTACTGAATTCGTAGTTTTGTTTTTTTTTTATAATTAATAGGTATTATGCAATATTTGTAAATGTCTGTAAATGCTAAAAGCATTAATAAAATATTTATTTATTTATTGACAAGACGTCTACAGAGATTCAATAAAAATGAAATATGGCATGAATGAAGTGGGCACAGCACGTGGTGAAAACATGTTTATGTCTCCTTGGCTTGGTAGAAAACAACGAGTCATCGTAAAAAAAACTTTGGCCATCTATTAAGCCCAATTTGTCATTTTGGTGAACTGCCTCCAAGGAGTTATATAATGGTTTGGGCTAAGGTGTTCATTAATGTTTTTCAGCTATGTAATGATAATTTCATATAAACGAAGTAAAAAGTATCTAATATTAATTTTTTTTTTAATTTCGTGTGAAAACTTGCAATTTTTAAAAACTATAGTCTTAACGACTCCAACTGAGATACACAGAAAAAAGACCTTGTTATTATGATTATCTCCTTTGTGAATGAAGGGTTTTAAAAACATTTTTTTTATGTTAAATGCCCAATTGTATCGAATACAACCCCTTAGTATCAATATTATTGTTAACAAAAAAAAATTGCACTATTTACTAAAAAACTGGATAGTTGCGCTTAAGCCAAAATGACCACTACACCACTCTGAAAAAATAGGCATTTTTCTACCACTGCAGAAATTTCAAACATGGTAGTTCTTATAAATATTTGCTAAAATATGAACTTAAAGAAAGGGCGCAATGAGAGATTTAAAATCGCCAGTAAAAAGGCGCGAGTTTTGAACAATTTTTCTAAGTACTTTATACAGGGTGGATTCGTTAAACGGAACGGTGCTTCTATCGGGTTAGAATTTGGTTTTACAAAAAAATCCAAAAACACGTCAACTGAGATTTTTCATTTCCTTTAATCGTGCTATCTTGGTTTTTTTTTTATGTCATTTTGTTTACGAGGTATGGCAAAAAATATATTTTTTTAAATAGGACACCCTGTATAGTTTGACATTTTTGAATTCTAAAAAAAATTATCTTTTTGACAATACTACACACTAATACTCTATCTCTTATTTCAAAGACAGATGCATTTAAACTTGCATGGAATTGTTTTACGGGGGATATTTGAATGAATATCAAAGTTTTCCATACAAATTTAGACAAAAATATCTTGATTATCATAAAAGATAGATTCTACTGTGTGGTATTGCGGAAGAGAGAATTGTTTGCAGATTTCAAAAGTTGCAAAATATACAGGGTGTTCTATTTAAAAAAAAAATAAAAAATTGCCGTACCTCGTAAACACAATGACATAAAAAATCCAAGATAGAACCATTAAAGCAAACTAAAAATCTCAGTTGACGTGTTTTTGGATTTTTTTATTCAACCAAATTCTAACCCGCTAGAAGCACTGTTCCGTTTAAAGAATCCACGCTGTATATAAAATACATACTATATCCATAAAACACATACTATATCCATTAAAAATTTAATAAGCATAAAAACATGAACACTCGTTCTCTAAAACCACGCTTGTAAAAAATGCACTATTTTAGTTTTTTTAATAACTCTCTATAAAAACTATAAGCTCGAAACACTGCGAAAAACTTTTTTTAGCCATCAGCAATTTTAACTTAACCTGATAGTCGACAGGATCAATAAAACGCTTTTGGCACATATCACTGAACGAATCCAGGTAACCGTCGAAAACCGACTGAAAAAATACAAAAATAAATAAAATTAAAAAATTTTAAAACCTTCGGCAACCATGAATTTTTTTAAGAACAACCCCGACTTGCTCCGATCGTGAACGGATTTTAATTTCCCAAGTAGCATTTGGACGTCAAACTACCTTCTCTACTCGTTGGCTTAAAAACCCCGACGTTGCCAAGCGGACTACAAATCTCATTCCATAAGACCCCAATCCGACCTAAATGGGGAATACAAATTCGGGTCGTCTCGACGTCCGATAGCTTACGTAATTTTATATTATTTAATTGATTAGTTAATTTGGTACTTGTTTAGTAAATTTTAGGTGAAATATATATTAACGAATTATAACTCACAAAAAATAAATGACCACCTTTTTATTCCATTAACAACAAAAGTTATGTTATTAAAAAGGGCACTTTACCGAGTAATCTAGAGCGAAATATTTCTGCGAGGGTCACTTTACTGACAAAGTTAGTTAAGATAGGGCGAAAAATAACTTCTCCTTCCAAATTAGCACAAAATAGCAAAAAGAAAAAAATATTTAAAAACATTTTTTTTAAAAGCACTATTTTGGTTGTAATTAATACTAAACGCATTTTTAAGGCATTATTAAGTCTCTTTTATTGTTTTTTTTTTAATAAAAACAAAAAAAATAATGGCTGCCCAAGCTTGCAACTCCAAAATGGCCGAATTTGGACTGGTATAGTAATTTTACCAATTTATCACCAATTTGGACAAGGTCACCGATTTGCAGCCCTAATATTATCCAAATCTAACCAGCCAACGTTAAACTACATAATATGTGCAAACGTTCGGAATCCGCCTCCAATCTTCGTTGGCCATGTAACCAAAACTGACTTAAAAGAAGAATGACAGTTGAATATAACCTAGAAAATATTTTCCGTTTTTCCTTGTTTTTTTCACTGAATGATCTCGAACGTGTCCCGCATATGTGGGAGGAGGATGACAATTGTTGGTTCCCCATCAAAAAAAGCGACATTCACCAATATGTGACCCCACTAATGCTCCAGATAAAGTGGACTGGAAGAAATATAAGTGCGAGCTGAAGGTACATCAGACGCAGCAAGGCAACAAATTGTGCAATTTGATGTCCCAGATGCAAAATTGTAGGTTGAGCTTCCTTTTTTTTCTTCGTTCCTTTTTTGGTAGGTATCCAAATAAGGGCACTGAAATGCGACGTCGATTAAGGTAACAAGGCCGACGATGTTTCGTGGTCGATTTAAGTATAGGCGTTAAAACAGTCGGATAAACTGACGTGAATCCGTCTGGGCAAATATTTGTACAAATTACGTTGCCTATTTTGACGTCGTTTAAGGTTCGCATATGCGTACCTAACTACGCAAAGGTCGGATTATTACAAAAGACGTTTGTCGTTTAACTAGTAGACAGACAGATTAGGTTCGAAGACGGATAAATGCTACTTGGGTTACCTGACAGAACTAAAATAAACTAAGATATTTAAGAACACTCCCTGAAGCAGGGTGTCCAGCAAAAATGCATTAACAAACTCCCGTTTTTTTCCCAGCATTATTTTTTGTTATTTAATAGGCAACTCTATGCAAAGGCGGACCTGGATAAAGCAAGATTTAAAAAAATTATGGTACAAATGTCATTGCACAAAATTATAAAAATCGGTAGTGTTACAGCGTCGTTAGCAAAATTTTTGCAGTCTAAGCAGAAAATTTTAAATATAATTGTTCTTTCACGTCTTTTATATTTAAAAGAAAATGGGTTGGCGTGGGATCTAGTCTCGATAATAGATTTGTAGCTTAAAGTTATGCCTTGACTGAGCCGCCTAAATTTTAAGAAAGTTATAGCAGTTTTCAAGGTGTCCATAGATTTTGCGAGAAAAAATTCCCTGACTTTTCCCTGACCATATTTAAAAAATTCCCTGACTGATATTTTTAGCAGTCTCAAATAATGAAACAATTTTTTTAGAATGTCGATTTTACTATAAAATTTAAGTGATTTTACTCAAACTTTCACTTAACTCATATTAGGTGCATACTTATTAAAAAAGAGGAAGGAAAATCAGCTTCCACCACTCCTTCAGCTGACCATTCACCAATCTAGATATTTCTTTCTTCTTTTTTGAATGAAAATGAAAAAAATTAAACAAACTATACAAACCTAGTGTCTCTAAAGAACAAAGTAGAAGTAGTTGAAAAAGCTTGTTAAGTTTTTGATAAAGTAGTAAACTGAAAATTACAAATATTTGCGAGACAAATGACCAAGCTTTTTGCACACTTTGCTTCTGAATAAGTAGGAAGCAAACATAAAAATAAGATATATTTTCACCAATACCGTCATCGACATCTCTTCTCGACCACTTACACAGACTGAATCATCGTTACTCAGCAAAGGACTTAACTACGCCATTGCACCCAACACCATACCAGCGGTCAACATCATCACAGCCATTGAATCTACAAACATCGATGAAAGAGGTAGAGTAAAACCAGAGGAATTTAGATGGAAGATCAGAACAATTTTGGATAACAAACCGAAGTTGGAGAAAAACCTCAAGAAGAATCAGCCCAGTCGATGAAAATTTTTCCTGCAGACAAAGGAAATGAAACTGTAGTATTGGACGCCGAAACCCACGACCAGAAAATTGAAGAGGCTCTACAAAAAGGAAATTACAGGGAAACCAGCAACATAGAAACAAAAATCTACCAAACTCTCTACCAAGACAGAAGATACTTTAACGATATCGAAAGGAGCAAACTCACATTACACTACAGCAAAGCACCGCATATGTATGGACTGCCGAATATTCATAAGGAAAACATGCCTCTTTGACCGATAACCAGTTCTCGCAATTCTCCGACTTATAATCTTACTAATTATCTTCTACTCATCATCCAACCTCTTCAAGGAAAGTGACCACCATTCGTCAAAAATTCAAAGCACTTCGTGGACCTCCTAAGAGACGTCAACCTACAACATGACGACCAGGTTAGTTAGTTTTGTACACGAACGTACCATTCGAAGAATAACTTCAAATCATTGAACAGAAGTTACTCAAGGACAACCACCTCTCTGATAGAACCAATCTTTAAATCAATGCCATTATGGATTTGTTGAAATGCTTCCTGCAGAATTCTTACATCCAGGAAAAGGACAGGTATTTTCGACAGGAAGATGGTCTACTTTCGCCGGTAATGGCCAACGTCTTTATGAAAGCTTTTGAAGAAGAAGCTCTGCGAACATCATGGCAGAGACCAAAACTATGGCTAAGATGCATGGACGATATATTTATCATCTGGAAAAAGGACCCCAATACACTAGAACAATTCTTCAATCATGTCAACAGCATAAGAAACTGCATCACACTAACTTTGGAAAAAGAAGAAAATTGTCAACTTCCTTTTCTCGACGTTCTAGTCACCAAAAAGAATTCAACCATAACCACTTATGTAAATCGCAAACCTACTCATACTGGAAAATATCTATACTTCAAATCAAACCACTCCACATCAACCAAACTGGGAATTGCAAAATCTCTTATAGATCAAGCCACCTATATTTGCAACACAGAAGAAGCTTTAAATAAATAAAGACCAGAATATATTTTCTCAACAGAGCGTCATTTGGAAACCCATACTTTTCGGAGGTAATAGATTTCAACTGTGAAGGGGCGGAGCCAACCAAGTGTATTCATGGTTCAGTGAACACATGCTAGTATCACAAAATTATGATTGTTTTCCACAAACCAAAACTACACTTTTTTTGCACTCGACGCGCGTTTCGCTAACAACGTTAGCATCATCAGGAGACGATAAACAATGATTGTTTATCGTCTCCTGATGATGCTAACGTTGTTAGCGAAACGCGCGTCGAGTGCAAAAAAAGTGTAGTTTTGGTTTGTGGAAAACAATCATAATTTTGTTTTAGTGCAACCAAAGGTTCCAAATTCCCAACATACATGCTAGTATATAAGATAAGGCAGTCTTAGTTTTTGTTAGTATTCTCCTGATGACGATTGCGGATACATAAGCAATCGAAACCTTGTGAAAAAAGTAAAACATAAAGACAATGGAAGTTCGAAACTTTAGTTTACTCTCATATATTTTGATATTATGACTTTCCCTGACCATTTTTAAATTCTCTGACTTTCCAAGTTGTGGACACCCTGGTTTTACAAGTTTAATTTTTTTGATTTCTTTAACGTTTTTTGTGAATTATTTAAATAAAGGTGGATTGGCTCAGTTGCAATAAAGGGGGGGGGAGGTCGATCACACCCCGCGAACTTCCCCCCTGTAACCGCCACAAATGCTACTAAACGAAAATAAATCTCTATATTTAAACAAAACTTATTTTAAAAATTTCTTGTTCAATGCCGATTATTTTCGTCTTGACAGTCTTTTAGGGATTTTTTTCTCTATCATTTCCAAAGCAACTTTCTATTTTTTAGCTTGCCATTTTTTTTCGTTAAAAATTACAATAGTGGGTGCAACTCCTCCAAAAAGATGCGGTCAAGTTGTTGACTGTTTCAATAAAATTATGAAGCGAGTTTTAAATCGGTAACATTCTCGGTTCGATATCAAATTCCCGGTTTTACGAAATTCCCGGCTATTTCCCGGTTGTCAATGCTACCAACCTGAGTGACAGCTAACTCGGCGTCCGCCATCTCGCTGCACGAATCGTGGTACTCCTCGTACTCTTCCACGAAATTTTTGGCATCGATCAGGGTGTCGTTGGAGGGAGCGTGCGTGATTTTAGGCGGATAAAGCATGGACAGCGTGTCGCCGGTGTTACATCGGATGCGTGACTGAAAAATGTCAAATGAAAATAAATGTAACAAACAGTAACACCTAGGATGTTGAATGTTATTTTAATTATCCTTTGGGTGATTATAAATGTATATATGCAAATTATTAATTTTTGGTCATTTTGAAATCATATATTAAAACGTTTTGATACAAACATTTTATTTCAAAAATGTTACTATTTGTAGATTCTCTCCAAAAAATGTTTGCCAATTACAATTCCGTACAATTTCTGTTCAATTGTCAAGCAGCCATCTTGAATGTGGTCCGCAAACGAACAACCATAACAAAAGAAAATTTTTCCAACTCTTTCACCCCCGAGTTGAGTGTAAAAACAATTGAAAAAAGTATTTGACAATAGGGTAAATACACAAGTTCAAAAAAGGAATTTCTCTACTGTCTGTACCTACTTTGTATTCGAAATCTACTGCTTCGGAAGGGCCGTCGTCTAAGGTTCCCTCGGCCACCAGAGATGGCGCTCCGTCATCAAGGTTAGATGTTGACGATGCTTGCGCAGTTCTTTAAAAAATACAAAAAGTAAACTGAAGTAAATACACTACTGGAGTGGATAAAATAGTTACTATTAACTGAGCCTTGTGTTTGTGGCCGACTCATAATGCTGAAACTACTTTTTTGGGCTTTTCGCCACTAAGTTAAGGAAATTTCTTGAAAAATAAATAATTCGTACACACTCGCAAATCCTAACTAGGATCTAAATACTTATCTGTAGAAACTCTACTGCCGAAATTATTATCTCAAACTTTTTTCGATTTTCTAAAAATATCTGTCTATTGCCATACAAAATGAAAATAGACAGATATTTTTAGAAAATCGAAAGTTTGAAAAGAATAATTTCTTTGATAACGTCAGTAGAGTTTCTCCCGAAACGTCAGATAAGTACTTAGATTCTAGTTAGGATTTGCGAGTGTGTACGAATTATTTGTTATTTAAGAAAAATAGGGTGATCTTAAATCGCGATACCATGGAAGTATAATAAGTAATCTGTTAAAAAAAATATATTTAACAAATTTTTATAATAAACTTAAGGAAGAAGACTTTCATCAAGCACGAGCATCAAATTTTTTGACAATATACCCGCTCCTCAAATTTTAAAAGGCACGCAAAACTATCTTTAACTTAACATTACTACAGAGGTCCAGAGAACAATAGCAAAACTAATGAAACCTGCTCATTGTGTAATATGCAGAAAGAAGAAACTCTGCTTCATATTCTGTTTGAATGCCCAATCTATCAAAGGTTTCGATCTCACAAAATTATGCCCACGACTAAGAATCACAAATATCATTCAAGAAACAAAAATAACTTTTTCTTGACTAAAAAGAACAAGAGTAGTAGTCAAAATTATATTTTTTAAAAGGTTTAAATGATTTTAATTCATTACCTGAAGATATAAAAAATGTTGGAACATTAAAGGTATTTAAGGGAAAATTAAAAGAATTCTTGACAGGACAACAATAAAAGTTGAAAATATAAAATTAGATAATGCTTATATATATATGTACCTGTGACTTGTCTTATTTTATCTTTGTTTTTAGGCATAATTGTCTCAAATCTTAGTTATTTGCTTTTCTATTTATATTATTATACTTATTCTGTTGCTTTTTTCTGAATTTTACATTTAATTAATTATTTTATACTGTTTTATTTGTTACCGTAATTTGTTATGTTCATTTTAAATAATTTACCACTTACACTTTATTCTTTGGTTGAGGGGAGATAGGATTAAAAATCGTGATCAATCACAAATTATTAGTCTTATCTTCGCCCACTAAAGGATTGTATATAAGATAGGGCGTAGATTAATTTAGTTCATTGTTTATCGTCTCCTGATGATGTTAACGTTGTTAGCGAAACGCGCGTCGAGTGCAAAAAAGTGTAGTTTTGGTTTGTGGAAAACAATCATAACTTTGTTGTCGATGTAGTCTTTTTTCATGTGTTTTTGTCTATTATTTATATAACGTAACTTCAATTCACAATTCAAATTGTTATTATATCTTTTTTTTCTTTATTTAGGACCAAACTCATTGTTATTAAACTTTTTCAGTGGGATTTACTAAGATCTAAAATAGTACCCCCCACAGGTCTAAATATTTAGACCTGTACAGGGTACTAAATTTTAAAACCAATTTTCAAAAAACAGTTACCCATTCAGACACAAAGTTATTGATTATTTTGTATTGTTATTGCAAAATACCACTGAAAAACTGCTTTTTTTTTTCTTAAAATACACCATATTTTAGAAGAAAATGCCCTAAAAATAATTTTTTTTTGACAGGTTTCAAAATGGAAAATGGCGAATACGCCAACCACCTCAGGGGGCTGGTTTAAATTTATAGCCCCCAGAAAGGATTGTTTTGTGGCATTTGGTAATAAGTTCGTTGATAATTGCCCTAAGTAACCGTTTTTACAAGGATTAATTTACCTTATTTAATATCCCAAGTTGTTCATTACCCAATAAAACACCTCCTATTTTGTTCAGGAAAACGCCATATTTTGAACCCGTTTTCAGTACACAAAATACATTTATGAGGGCACTACGAGGCAAAACAAACATAAGTGAACGTAATCAGTGACCAAGAACAATATACCAAACAAAAAAACCCGAAACAACTATTAATTTATTTACAAACTGAAAGTAAAAAATTGAGGTTATCTAAAAGCTCAGTCAAAAAAACTTTTCTTATTCAAAGCCCACACAATTTAAAGC
Organism: Oxystoma pomonae; assembly: GCA_963921995.1. NCBI lineage: Eukaryota > Metazoa > Arthropoda > Insecta > Coleoptera > Brentidae > Oxystoma > Oxystoma pomonae. Next base: position 74,320,912 of record OY998171.1, read on the forward strand.
TGTAGCTTTCATCAGTAGAGGTTGGTGCAAGCCAAGGTGCAAGCAGAGGTAAAAGATGCGAAATCGCTGTTTGTGATTGAACGCAGCGCTAATATTTTTAAACTAACATTTCGACAGTGACAGAAATGTAAAAAAAACTTGCATTTTAGTTTTTTAATACATTTCATAAATAAAAACACCTTTTAAATAAATACATAATTAATCTACTCCCTATTTTATTATTACTCATCTAAATCGCTGTGTGACATCAAGTATGAATCGGAAAAATTAATTAACAAGGGTAAGTTTTAATTTGAGTGACATATAACCCCAATTTTAATTTGTTCTACAGAGTGTATACTATTTAAACCCCGCAAGTGGGCTTGAATTTTTTAATTTTCTTTTCTTCTAAATTGAAAATTTCCTCTTAAATCCAACAAAAGATTGTGTTAAGATGATTATTTAATAAACAAATTTATTAAAATTCTTCCTAAAAATCAAACTATGTCCAAAACTCAAGTTTAAAAAAAGTTGGTTTAAAATGCTTAAAACCAAAAATTTCACTTAAACTTAGGAACGTTCTAAAGTAGACTAAACCCTTTTACTAAATCCCACCGTGTATGTTTATAGAAACAATAAACGTCTGAATCTGAATTCAGCTTAAACCTTCGGGTAACCAGCGCTTAAATCTTACCTTAGCACCAGTGAAGATTTTCTGCTAGACGGAAGAGGCCGTTTTTTGGTAACGATTTCGACTGCCATGTCCAAGATGTCGTCCAACACGTGTTCCGCGGCGGGCCTCAACTCGCCGGCCTGGTCTGCGCTTGCAGACCTTTTTGGGTCTGAAAACAACGAATTTGGCGTAAAAAAATAACAAGTCTAATTAAAAATTTTAAAAACCCCCAGAAAAGTAAACCCTTTTTACACTTTTATTTAACTTGCAATGTATTAGATATGTTTATTCGGGTGGAATCTTGCAACTTAATTTTGACCAACTTCCCGACATCCGATCGGCTTCAAATTTAGCATGCTTATATAGTTGCGGTGACAACACAAGAATATAGTGTGATGAAATTGACACCCCCTACTCGGAGGGGATGGAGGGGGGTACAGTTGAAGTACGCCCCGATTTCGTTGAAATTTGGTGTGTTGGGGCACTTGGGGATGGTGATAACGAATTTCTAATCAGATTTTCTAAATTCAATATGGCGGATTCAAGATGGATGATTTTTCGTCATCTATTGCTAACCAATTTTAACTAACTTATACACATCCGATTGCCCTCAAATATGGCATGCATTTATAGTTCTGGTGACAATACAATAAAATGTCATTATTAGGCACCCCTCCCCCCTAAGAGGGGAGAGGGGCAAAAGACCTAAGTTTATCCGATTTCAACCAAAATTGGTATACGGGGGCTTTTGGGGACAAGGAATACGAATTTTTGATCATATTTTGAAAATTCAATATAGCTGATTCGAAATGGACGATTTTCGGTCATGTTTTGCTAACCAATTTTAACTGACTTATCCAGGTATGCGTTTATAGTTCTCAGGTACCTTAGGTAATTTCAATCAAAATTGGCATACAGGGCTTTTCAAGGAGGGGGATTATGAATTTTTGATCAAATTCGAAAATTTCAATATGGCGGATTCAAAATGGACGATTAAGGGAACAAATCTAAAAATTAACGGTGTGTGTTCAAATTTGGTATGCGTTTATAGTTCCGGCGACAATACAATAATATGGTATTATTAGGTACACACTTCCCTCTAACGAGGGAAGTGGAGGGGGGGAAAGATTTAGTTTGTTCGATTTAAATCAAAATTGGCATACAGGGGTTTTTCGGTAAGGGGATATGAATTTTTGACCAGATTTGAAAATATCAATATGGAGGATGCAAAATGGACGATTTAGGGTACAAATCTAAAAATTAAAAAATAAATTTTTATTGAACAAACTTTTAAAGAACAAGCTTTTATTAAATGCACCCAAAAATAGAAAACAATTTTTTATCTTTCTTGTACCATAATAAAAGCGATGGGCGCAAATGAAAAATTTTAACTTTACGGCGACGATGATAAACATAATGGTTTCATCTAAAGAAGCTGAGAACAGGTGATATTGCCGTGCTTGCCAAGCCTTCGAAAATATCCTTAAGTTATAGAGTAATACAACATACAGACCGCTTCAAGCTACTGCGAACATAGGGCGGAAGAAGTCTAATTTGCCAGTGTACGTACATGCAGAGACACCGCACGCCTATCAGTGAAGCAACCAATACTCAGGCTTGCGATCACCACTTGCATGACTTTCCCAATGAAACCGGAATTTGGTCAATAAATACGCAAATTTTTATAACGTAATTTTCTTATTTTTTGTCACTGATAAATAAGAGCGTTTTATTGTCAACTGCTCAGATTTATCAGTGACTACGTGTTACAATGAAAATAATAAGGAGAAACAAAATAAAATAATACATTCTAAAAACCAAAAAGATTCTCCCAGTCAAAAAAAAATTAAAGCAAATGTTCGAAAAGTCCTCCTTGCTCGGCTAGACAATATCCGAGCCTACTATAAAAACCCCTTCCAACGTTTCCAAGCATGTTAGGGGTGATAATTTGAAAAGCTTCTTCAAAAACAGATAGAAGTCATTAGGAGCAAGATCGGGAGATCGAGCTGGCCATAAAATAGTTCCCCGTGTACTTATAACCCGATTAGGAAATACATTATCAAGATATTCCCTAACAAGGCCAACATTGTGAAACCATGTTTCACCAAATCTTACACCTAACAACTGCCTAGCAGTTGGAATAATGTGCTGCTGCAGTAGATCCAAGTATCTAGGACCATTCAAATTGCAATTGCCGTTAATAAAAAATGGCCTAATTACGTGTTCCCTATAATACCCCCCCCCCAAACATTTAGTTTTTGGGGATACTGTGTTCTTACGTCAAAATACAAATGCAAATTTTCTCTCGACCAATATCGAACGTGTGTTGGGTTATGACGATTTGACCATTTGACCATCTGCACTTTTTCGGCAACTTCGTAGACATCCATTTTTGGTTTTAAAAATGTATTATTTCAATTAAGAACTTACCCATCTGTTTCTCGAGCAAGGCAGAAATAAAACAAAATAATAAAAACAAAATGAATTTCCAAAAGATAACACTGCAGCGTGCTTCGAATCCACCTCGGTCGTACGGCACGGAGAGTAAATTGGACTTGATTCCCCCTATGTTCGCAGTAGCTTGAAGCGGTCTGTATACATACCTAAAGTTAAAATTTTTAATTTGCGACCATCGCTTTTATTATGGTATAAGAGAGACAGAAATTATTTTCTACTTGTGGGTGCATTTAATAAAAGCTTGTTTTTTAAAAGTATTTTTTTAATAAAATTTATTTTATTTAAAAATCTATGTTACTGAACTTTTTTTGTGTGAAAACAAACCTTTAAAACTTTTCACACACAAAACCATAGATAGCCATGGAATTTGTCACTTACCACGTTTACACGCGCCTAAAACCGGTTTTATATAAGGACGGTTTAAAATAAGATCGCTTTCTCTGTTTATACGTCCATTAAATATTTCAATTAAAAAAAAACAAATATAACAACTAAAGTAACATTTTTCGGTAAAACCAGGGTTGTTCACAGCAACAAACCGCTTCCTTAAATCGCTTTAAAATAGAATCGTTTTAGTGCTTGAAACGGTTTTAATGGTCTTTACAAGAGAAAATTTTCAAACCGTCCTTACATAAAAGCACTTTAAAGCGGCCGTATAAAAAAAAGTAATTGTCACTGTTCAGAAAATAAATGCCTTTAACATGGAGAGAATTTTCGACACTTTTTGACGTTTATTGGTACGCGTAGAAAAAATTTAGCTTCGCCGTAAAACTGGCCCTGCAGAATATCTTCGTTATAACTGACGCTCTTCAGAAACAAAAACTTTTTAGCCAATTTAAAACACTATTTTACACAGACGATAGTGTCAAAATTCGTTCACCTGCTAAAATCTCTGGCAGTTTACATTAAAAGAAAATATATTTTAACGCAATCTGGCCACTTTATTTATCTAGACTAGTAAGGTAACATTTTGTTTATTCAGATCATATTGACCTTTACCTTAAACTTAAATATATAAGTAATTGTTTCAGTAACTGGCACAGGAGATAACTACTTTCTGTCCAGAAGTTATTTGGGAAAACGACGTTTTCCGAAAATCAATAAAATAGTAAACAACTTGTGTAGGGTATTATTAGTGAACCAAAATAAAGCAATCTTACATCGTGCTCTTTGTTTACATCGTACTATTTGTTTGTCTTGATATAATTAAATTGGTAAACTAATTATTATTCATAAGAATATTTCGAGTTTTAAGCTAAAAAAATTGTAGAAAAGAATAACGGAGATGACGTATTCGTAGGCAGCTAGCGTATCCTAACTATTTTGTTATCTATGGGTTTTCATAAATGAATCCGATGATCCACAATTTCACTCCTTCCATTTTCCATTCTATTGCCCTCTCACTTTTTTCGACAAGGAAGGAAAAAGAAGTAAGCGGCCCCAAGCAGCATTTAGACGTTATCTTACGTTGCGCGTACGTTGCCCTTACGTGACATCGTCTAGCAACGTCGTTTCGACTGCCTGACGACCCTCATTCGCACCTAAATGGGTAATACAGATTCGGGTCGCCTCGACGTCATTGATCCTGACTAGCATTACCAATTGCCAACGTTATTTTAAGTTTAATTTTCCTCACCTAAAATTAGTTACTAAACAAGAACGTAAGTTACGTTTGGTTTTGTTTCGACTACCTAAAATATATAAAGTTTTTGTAAAATAAAAAATGGATGCGTTTTTTAAAAGCCGGATCCTGATGTCTATAGGTATACATGAATAACATATAATTATTTTATTTACTTTTAAAGCCCCTTACACATAAAAATTTGTAAACGAAAGGCCGTTTATTGATAAATGTGATAAGATACTTCGAAAAAAACCGGGCGACCTGAAAATTTGAAGGATGTATGAAAATTAAATATTAAAAAATAAATGGTTTGTTTTAAAACTAACATTATTTTTTTAAAATAATGTTAGTTTTAAAACAAAGAAGAAGTTAAAAAACCTCCAAATCAGTTATTTCAACCAAAAAGAAACTAAAAAACAAAAGATCAAAAGATCTTGGGTGGAAATAACGAAAATTCAAACTTGGATGAGTATTCCACAAGGAACACACAAAAGATCAAAGCGAAGAGGTTTTTTAACTTCTTCTTTGTTTTAATTGCCTTAGGAGCATAATCCTACTGGAAATATTAACACGCCAGGACGAATTCGTATTAGGTAACTTGGATAAGTAAGTACCAGTGCGGAACGATGCCTATCTGTGAGTGGTTCAAGGTTGGAAATCTAAGTGTATGATGGTGTTTAATGATGTATAGTGGAGGGGGACCAGTGAAACTACTGATGAGCCCACGCTGGTTACCTAGGGCGAAACATCGTTTATTCATTTCTCTTTTCGCTTTGATCTTTTGTGTGTTCCTTGTGGAATACTCATCCAAGTTTAAAATTTTCGTTATTTCCACCCAAGATCTTTTGATCTTTTGTTTTTTAATGTTAGTTTTGTTGTAAAAATGATCTAACATTCCCCCAAAACCTTATTTTAATAATTATACTACATGACCGACAGACGCCAACCTGTCCTACTTAATCTGAACTAACATTATACCAAGTCGGACCGGGTCTCCAAGCTAAGTCGTGAAACATGACTAAAGTTACGAAACCCGTCTTTTCGCAAATGTCTTACGACGTATTAAAACCGTACGTCTGCCATTATGTACCAATTTAATGTTGCCATCGGCCTGCGTACGTCATTCACAGAGTATGTAATATTAACCCATGTATTAGAATCTGAAGTCGTTTTTAGTAGGTCAATCACACCGCTAACTGTCAAATATCACCCTAACCTCACAGTTTTGGCGGTTTTATTAATTCCTGTTTGTGGCCGTGCCTCGTTATCTCGACATGAGTTATTACTTAAAAATTATTTATATCAAAAAATTAAAAGAGATCGAGCCCATTCCCTACATGTGGAAGAAAAATGGGATATACAGGTTCCCTACAGAAAAGAAAGACATCCAATCGAATGTTTGGATGCTCGTTTTGGCATTTTCAAGAGAATGAGCACTTTCAACTAGCAATAAGCAGATCCTGGATCCAAAAAATCCAAGAATCCAAAAAAAAAAAATTAAAACTTGAATAAAAGTTGGGTTAAAATTTTCAAAAGTTAATTTTGAACCAAAGAAATAAAAATAGTTGTTTTAAGTTAGATCGGCGCACGAAAATGGACGTGTTTGTTTGGGAGGTCGGTTGGTGTAGGCCAGTTCCAATGCGCTACAGGTTTTAAATTTCAACAACCGACAGAAGTCGTTATCCGGTACGGTTAAATTTCTTACGCACTGGAGACGCCGGCTTTGCAGTTAAAACGTACGTCGCTTTTTCCGACGTCGGCATATCGTTGGGTTTTGTAACGGATAACTAAGGACGTCGCTTTTACCTCAAAAACAACGTTGGACACAAACGTCCTTGGAAGTCAGATTTTTGCTGCTTGGTGCATGAAGTAAAACTGCAACAAGCACTGAACAAAAATTGGTTTGGTTACGTCGTACGTTGTAAGCACAACTTTAATTTTCTTTTTGACTTTTCTTAATTGTATCAAAAATGAGTTACTAAGGTTCCAAAACACCTTCATCGACGAAAGAAAAAAGTTGTTTGTCGGTCTGTTGTCTGTCTGTATACACGATAACTCAAGAACGCCTTAATCGATTTTAATGAAATTTGATAGAAAAATCCTCTATCGGCTGACCATGAACTCATTAACTTTTGGGTAGGGTGGTGGGGGGTTGAAGGTGGGAAAAGGGGGATAAAATATTTAAAATTTTTTTAACTTTGGAACACAAGCAAGTAGCGATATACAGTTTTCAGATTTAAGTTTCCATGAATATGGTCTACAAATTTTGTTATAAAGTCCAAATTTGTGGGAGCTTTAGTTTCCGAGTTATTTGAAAAAACGTTAAAATATATTTAAAAAAAAATCATAACTTCAGAAGTAAAGCAGCTATTGATATGCGGTTTTCAGATTTTGGTTTTTGTAACTATTATATTCCAAAGCTACAGTTTTCGAGATATTTTCATGTCCTTTCAATATAAAATAATTGATTTTATGGTGGACTATCCGTGCTTTCCAGCACCAATTTTTTAAGGCCACAAAAACGACATAGATTTGACAACTCTGCTTTGCTATTTTTTTGAAAGATCAACAACAGGTGGTATCACTAATACCATTTCGAGTGAAATCGTGCAGTGTACAGAACACGTTGCGAACACCATATGTGAGGAAAAGTATAACTTATTAGGAACGTAACCATTTAATAATGGTTCTTTTCAAGGTTTTGATGCTCGGCTTCATGCTCCATGGATTGCAATGTCTTGAAATTTAAAAAAATCAAAAGAATAATCATTATTCAACATCAAAAAAATAACAAATTTCTGTATTATTTTTATCACTTGATATGTATCAATTTATTGGCTGAATGTTCCATTAGACAAGTGACCGGTGATTATGCGGAACCTGAATTCCAATACTCCAATCGACCTCACTTCAGTTTCCTTGGGTCTACTAAATTAGGGGACCTTGGCGTTTCAGAATTCCGGCAGAATATTGCTTACAAAGAAAAAAACCATAAGTTTTTGTTATCAGACAATAGGATTTATAAAAATCTACAACCGTATCCAAAGGATTTTTCAAAGTTTGGTGTATTTTTTCAAAAAATAAAAAAAATCCAAAAGTTGCCGTTACAGATTTCTGTATTATCGACGGGGCTAAAGAAAAAGCCAGGTAAAATTTTTGACTATTGTTAGCCGTGTTTATTTTATTTCGAAAATGAGAGAGTACAAAAAATTGTCTGGATATGGTTATCAGGAATTGAAAAATAAACATTTCAGCCAAATTTTAACAGATTCCGTTTTCCGATATTCTGCCCGGTAAAGATTGGCCCAAAAACAGCAAAACAGTGTTTTCAAATATATGCCGTTTTTGTGGCCTTAAAGATGCTTTCACAAACGCATCAAAGATACGATACCCACAAGAAATCAAAAATAGCTTGCCTACTTTAAGTGTCTAATTTCTCAAAATAAATTAGTTTTTCGCTATCTCCCCCAGAATACCCCAAACACAATACTGGTCTAAATGACATATTTTTAACTCGATTTTTAATTAACATTTACCCACAAATATCTATCACACGTTTTTTAAAAATATGTAAAACATGTAGGAAGAACTGAACAAGTGGATGAATACGTAAAATACGAAAAATTGTTTCTATCTTTGTTATGCATATATGCGTCTTCTGTCTCTCATATTACGTAACAATTCACGTTGTATACAATACAAAAACTCCATAATATGAATCTCTTTTGTAAAATAAAAACTTAAAAGAGTAAATTTGAATCCTAAAAACAGTTCGTTTAGTTAAACAGATAAACCGCACATCGAAAATGAACAAAATTTTGCACAGCGGAGGCTTGTGGTATCCCACACAGACCATTCACGTGTTTTTTTTTTTAAATATATATATCTTCTTTTTATTTAGTTTTTTAAATTAATCGATAATTTTTACCATGAATTAAAAATTTGTAGGATACGTAAAATTAATTCAAAAACTTGAAATTATGCAAAATCACGTGAACGGTTCCGGAATAATGTTTAAAACTTTCACCGTACAAAATTTTATTGATTACCAGTTTTTTAGATTAACCCTTCAGATAGGTTTAAGACTTGACGGACTACCTTAAATCACCTGGTCCAATGAAAACTGGGCTTTGTTTACAAACCTAGCACTGAGCCTAGCACACACTCGACAAAACTGAAATATAAAGCTCCATATCGGTCTAAATTCTTAAATGAACGAGTTTTTGGGACTCGACCAAAGTCTATTGTTTCTTTAAGTAACTTGCAATAAAACAATTAACGTGAGAGAAGAGTAATTAGTGTAGAGATTATTGATATTATTTCATACAATTAAGTATCAAAGGTAAATGATTATTAGATTTCAAGAAAGGCTGTTTATTAAGTGTATAATTATGGTATTCCTTGGGGTCTTATTGGCAGTGTATCAGTAAAATTGAGTTAACTCACCATTTTGGGACGACATCCATAAACAAATTTCATGTGAAAAATAAAACATTCTTCGGTTCATATCCATAATTATTGAATCAAAAAGAATTATATTTCAAATAATTCGAAATTTTTTATTTATTATCTACTTCGTACTATTTACTTACAACGGCTATTAATAAAGCAATAATAATTTGTTATCAAACCCCATAAATGTAGTAAATTTTTTGACGGGCTAAAACAACAAGAAAAACCCGAAATTTGCTAGTCATACCTCATAAGAAAAATAATTGTGGTGGGTCGAAAATGAAAAAAACAATGAAGAATCTACGATTGTGGTGTTTTGATTTTCCCTTTGAAAAAGTGGCTAAAAATATGCGATTCTTTAATTTTAGAAATTGTAAGGATTTTGGGACAATTCAGCCTGAATGATTATTTGATAGAACAATTTTTACAGAAGTCCCAAAAAACTGCACAGCTAATGGCGCCAACTGGCAAAAAAACGTGGGAAAAATTAAGATTAACCCACTTAAATTGCTTATTTTGACTATCTTTCACAAGATAACACATCATTTATTACATTAAAATAGCAAATAATTAAAATACGGCGCCATGAGAAAAGTCTTTAACTTTTTACGTCAGGATCTCCCTGCTTAACAACCTGCTTATTAAAATCTACCCCACCCCTTACAATTCCTGTGCTTTTTCTAGTCAAAACCATGATACAAGTAAAACAGATATGATATCGCGCAGGAGTAGCCGTGGCTATCTGACGTTACCTGGTGAGAGACGTGAGAGACAGCATTCAGTCTTCATTTTTATTACGAGGTGGTCGTTTGTTTACAATTAGTTTTAATAATTTTTTAGCGGAAAAAATTAACAAAATGAGGTGCTGTGTACACAGATGTGGTGTCGACAATCATACAAAAGGTTTTTCGCGTGACATTAATTTTTTCAGATTTTCAAAAGACAAGAAAATGGACGGCATGATAACTTTAGCGTGAAAAATGCTCGAATTTGCTCAAAACATTTTACTGATAATTATGAGCAAAACCTTTAAACACGAGTTGCTTGGCTACACGCCAAAAAAGTAGGGAGGGGGGCCTTCTAATTTAAAACAAAATGATGTATATGAATAGAATAAATTTTAGCTGCAAAAAATCTTTGTAGATGTATTTTTGGACTTTTATAAAAAATACTTTCTAACTCGCCAGGGCCAATATTCCATTTAAGTACCCACCCTGTAATTTATTTTCCTTGCGTCTTACCTCGTCATACCGCTTCCCTTATGGAACTCTGAATCCAGCTTTACACCTTCACAATCCCCCACCTTTTTGTTGTTTTCCAGACTGCATTTCGTTTAATTTAAAACCTCTTTTTGACAGAAAGTCATCCCTACCTGCAACCCCCTCCCTAAATTGTTATTTTTGAAAAAAAAACATTGTTTTAGATTCTTGACTTTGTTTTATTTAGTTTGATACCCCACAACCCATACTTTGACAGATTAAAATATTTATGGGATACAGGGGGTGGTTGCAACCACCCGTTCAAAAACGAATATTCGTTAACTTTTCAAGCGCGAATGCGAATTTTTAGCTCTATATTGATTTAGAACTCTGTAATTGTGAGTTATTTGTACCCCCTTCAAAACAGACTCACCCCTATTTCTCAACCCTCTGTCTGAATTTAAAAAAATGCCAAAGCACGTGTTTACTTATTTTATTAGTAGAGTCTACATACCAATTTCCAAACTTATGTTGCTTTTTGTTTTTGAGATACAGAAAACCCTTTTAAAATTTCAACCCCTATTTTTACCCCTTTTCTTGGTAAGCTCCTCCGTTATCAACCCAAACTATCTTCAAATTTTCGTATTTGTAGGTGAAGTGGTATTAGCTGTGCGTAGGTAGTTTCCTGTTCGCCCCACAAAAGTCTCACCAGGTGACGTCATGCGCGGATCTAGACGAATTTAGAACCGCTACGTATCATACCTTTCTTTTATTGTATCATGAGTCTAACCTAACTTGCATCCACTGTTTAATTAAGATGTGTTCTATTAAGTTCCAGGAGTATACAAGTCAATGGATGTGTTCACACGCGACTAAAAAACGTATTTTTTAAACAGTTTTCAAGTTTATTCTTAAAATCATTTGTGAGACTGTGATAGAACTATTACTTTTATTTATTTGAATTGTTTTAGTGTACTAAATAGAGCAAATATTGTAAAATTTAACAGAATTCATTAAAGGACCCCGCTCACTTAGCATTGCCACTGACTCTCGGTTGGAATGGGCTGACCAACGTTTAAATGGACTTTTTTTGATCATACCCACGGTTTCAGAGCTTTAGGTGTTGAAATTTGGAGGTTTCACATTTTAGGGATTTTTCACTAAAATCAGTTTTTTGACTGTTTTGTTGTATTCGAGTAGCTAACTTGCTACTTCCAGTACACCAGGTAGAGAACCAGGTTATTGAATGCAGTTGAAAAAATTGACATATTTCATTTACGTCACTCTCAGTGTCAGCACAAACTTAAAAAACGTAAAAATTTTTTTTTTTTAAATGCAATTTTTCGTAAAATCGCTGATTAAAAAAGAACGAACGGTAAAATATCTTGTATTTTTTAGAGAAAAAAAAAGAGGATAGGATGTATAAGCTCATCACACTGAACCTGGAAAATGCTCGGGTTATTGTCCCCATTTCTATGTATATGTGCCGATTTTGACAAAAGTGGTACTGCTGGAGTGCTCTGAGTCTCCGAGGTACTCCATGCTATATATTGTTCAAGAAGAAAATCACTATGGCGGATGCGAGCCGCCATTCGGTAATTTTTTTATACTTTTGAGATAACTTACAAAAATATAAAGCCATCTGATAATTTAAGTCGATGTATTTTACGTCAGAAAATATAGCACCAGATTTTTTGACATTCTGGTCCAGTGGTGTACACTTAATTTCAACTAAAAAATTGGGCTCCCCTTTGATACGTCCCTGTGCCCGAACCAGGAGGCCCCCCAATTTCTAATGTAGCTTATTGTGATCCTGTTTTATAGGCCTACAACATATCAAAATTTCAGAAAAATCAGTCGGTGCCGGTCCAGCGCGGCGCATCGCTTTCTTTTCCGTTGTTGCTATGTGAGGTTAACTCTGGAGGTTTTGTTTTTTTTTAAACAGAGCTGGATTACACTGCAGCGTCATGAAAATCGGCTTGAATAAAATCAGGAAGAAATCCATGAATTAACTGTCAACGTAAAACAGACACCAGTTCCAAACAAAAAGAACAAATAAAACTTACTGAAAAGCTTTAGAAGCATGGTCTTCATATTTGGAGGCTTTTTAGCTTCACAAACAAGCAGTCTTCTTGCTGGTTCTGATTTCGAAATCATTGACCACTAATTTAGGGTAACTGTTCCTAAATTGCACCCACATCACAAACCAAAATATCACGAATAGTTTAAACAATGCTTACACACCGTATAAAACACATAATCATAGAGATGGGTATTATTTGGTACTAATCTCATGGCAAAATGTATACAAAATGCAAGATCAGTGAAATAACTGACGACACAATTAATTTTATATTTATTTTCTGTGATAAGAAATCTCTTGAATCATTAAATTTTAAATTGCAGGAACTTGATAAATTTTTAGTGTTGTTCTTTATTGTATTATGACCATATTGCATGTTATCAGCAATAGCATTCGATACTTTATTGTGGTAGTAGGAATGATTTCTGACTTGATAACATGTTTTTTAACTCATACACATATATATATATGTACTGTAACTATAGCGTCCACGATCATTTTGACTTAAAATATTATGTAAATATGTATCAGGCTGGTCAAAAATATGTACTTTTATGTATCAATTTTAAATTAAATTCTTTATTTTTAGTCCAACATACCAATATGGTATGGGGGACTATTAAAATCATGATATTTTAACTTTTCTTAATTTTATCAAAAATGTGTAACTAACGTTCCAAAACACCTTAATTGACGAAAAAAAAAATTGGTGCTCTAAAGCACGGATAGTCCACCGTACAATCAATTATTTTATGTTGAAAGGAAATGAAAATATCTCGAAAACTGTAGCTTTGAAATATTTGGACCTTATAACAAAATTTTTGGGTAATATTTACGAAAACCAAAATCTGAAAGTCGCATATCAATAGCTGCTTTACTTCCAAAGTTATCATTTTTTAAATATATTTTAACGTTTTTTCAAATAACTGGGAAACTAAAGCTCCCACGAATTTGAATTTTATAACAAAATTTGTAGTCCATATTCATGGAAACTTAAATCTGAAAACCGTATATGGCTACTAGCTTTTGTTTTCGAAGTTACAATTTTTTAGATATTTTTTTAGAGATTTTTGTACCAAATTTCGTTAAAATCGATTAAAGCGTTCTTGAGTTATCGTGTATACAGACAGACCGACATAAAACAAAATCTGATCAAAAATTTGTATTCCTTATCCCCAAAAGCCCCCGTATACTAATTTTGGTTGAAATCGGACGAACTTAGGTGTTTTTCCCCTCCACTCAACTCGTAGGGGGGGGGGGGGAAGGGTGCCTAATAATCACATATTATTGTATTCAAATTCAAAATCTGATTAGAAACTCGTTATTTCCATCCCCAAGTGCCCCAACACACCAAATTTCAACGAAATCGGGCGTACTTCAACTGTTTCCTCCTCCACCCCCTTCGTGTAGGGGGAGCTGTCAATTTCATCACACTATTCTTGTGTTGTCACCGCAACTATATAAGCATGCCAAATTTGAAGCCGATCGGATGTCGGGAAATTGGTCAAAATTAAGTTGCAAGATTCCACCCGAACAAACATATCTAGAGACATTGCAAGTTAAATAAAAGCTTGTAAAATACGTATTTTTTGACATTATGTTCTTAAATTTTAGGTCTTTTCAATATGTGGTTAAAATTTTTGAAATCGAATAAAAACGTTTTACGCAATCGACAGTCGTATTTGCATTATTTTCGCGAGACGCGTAAGCCGGCTGTGGGTTTTTAGCGACTAAGAGATAATTTGTATGCATCGGTATTTCAAACAAATTGATGAGAAAATTTAAGCTTTTATTATAATCAAATAGTGTAATTTTGGCAACAGTCGGTAAACAATCTTTTCAAGGTGCGAGGAAACCTTAATAAACAAATTACATCCTAAAATTTATTACTTTTATTATCGTGCATAAATAAAATTCTTCACATTTTTTTTTATCAGCTTTATTATTTCATTTCATTGATTGTTCATCATCGATATACTAAATAAGTCATGGGTTTCGTAGAAAATTATGCTTTAAGGAATAGTCCAGGTTTTTATCTATGAGCACTTAGTAATACTAAGGTAACACGTCTTTTTCCGCAAATAGACCTCATATAGGTCCGATAACACGAACTTCGGAGTCAGGTTAATAACTGTTCCACAGTTTCACTTCTTGCAGCTCACTTCTATTTCCCTCTTCGTCGTTTAGAGAAAGAGAGAAATAGAAGTAGCGGCTAGAAATAAAACTGTATGAAAATCCTCCCTTAAACAGGATGTACACATTCCAAAATTCTGCAAAACCTCATGTTTTAAGGCAATCGTAGAAAAGCAAGTTTCTCACCACAGAACTGCTGTTGTGAGGTATTTAAAAACGCGAGTAAAAAAAGCACAGTTTAGCCGCGAGTTGTTAACATTCTTTTTTTTAATACCTTTATCAAAAAATCCAAGAAAAACAGGAAAATGAGCACTTACACACTTACACACTATAAATTAAGGAAAACGAACTGTTGCTAATGAGGGCGGCATGGGAAGCAGAATAAATAGATTATTAATACAATAATTTAGATATGAATACTATTATATCTTCTTAAAAGAATATATATTAAATACGGCATTTCGTTTATTTCTTAAATTTAAAGTCATTAGAATCAACAATACTTCGGAAAATAAAATTAATTATTGATGAATTAGGTTTTTCAAAATAATGTTGTTTCTAATGAACTGAAATACTTTAAAAAAAATACCCGAATTCAAATTTCCCGGCGCCGCTACCCTAATTTAACCTTCGGGACCGAGTCACTAGAGGCGCAACAGTAGCAAAAAACTCATAACAGGGCCCTAAGTCGTCAGATCGTCTTCTATACCCGTAGGTACATATATTGTGACTATAAATCAAGGTTTCCATAGCGATGTGCCTTTTTACTCGATGACGTTTTGATATTTTGACGATGTTTTTAAATGATTTTTTCGTAAATACTTGGTGAAAACTGGCGGAAATGGCTTAATTTTTAGGCAAGAATAATTAGATTTTTTCAATATTACTATTTTCCGCTATTTCTCTTTAATTTTGGGTAAAAAAACAGACAGAAATCTTTTTTTTTATACCTTCATCAAAAACATGATTTTAGTAACTGTCTGCAGATAACTAAAGCTTGGCTTTTTTGGTTACCGATACAAAGAAACTTTTCTTTTGATCACGGGTGCAAAAAAAGATTTCTGTCCGTTTTTTACCCAAGAGAAATAGCGGAAAATAGTAATATTGAAAAAATTATTCTTGCCTAAAAATTTTCAGTTTTCAGTTTTCACTAAGTATTTACGAAAAAATCATTTAAAGACATCGTCAAAATATCAAACTGTCAAAGATTAAAATGTCGAAACAATGAACGTCATCAAGTGAAAAGGCACATCGCCATGGAAAAAGTATTTTCCACTTTTTCTTGGATTTTTTGATAAAGGTTAATAAAGTATTTTTTAAATACCTCGCTGCGCTCGTTATTTAAACCAACGCTTGTAAAAGAAGCACTATTTTGGCCACTAGTTGTGAAAATTACTATTTTGCACCCGTGATCAAAAGTTTTTTTGCATCGGTAACCAAAATAGGCATGCTTTAGTTATCTGCACACAGTTACTAAAATCATGTTTTTGATGTAGGTATAAAAAAAAATTTTTTAAACAACACTTATTTTTTGTTGACTTTGGTTTTGGGTTGTTTACAGTGGGCAAGAAAACCGCAGATCTCTTTTTTAAATGATATCAAAGTTTCCCACGTAACATCTTCTAATAATACAATACAATTCAAAATACAATATTTTGTTTTGAAAATAGGTTGCTATTTGTTGAAGAGAAGCAATTCAGTTATTTAGATATTAATAAAATAATGTGATTCATCTCTCACGTTTCAAAAAAAAATAGTAATCGTATTAATTTAAAATTTCTGACCTCTAAGGATCACTTGTCAAATTAATGCGTATGTAAGTGGCATGATTTTAATTTTAAAAAAAATGACACAGGCACGCACTTTTCAGATGACCTGACACTAGACCAAAAAGGCAAAGTGTAAAATAAAAAAAAATAGGTGCGAATAGTCCATCATACAATCAATTATTTTATGTTGAAAGGAAATGAAAATATCTCGAAAACTGTAGCTTTGAAAGGTTTGGACCTTATAACAAAATTTTTGGGTAATATTTACAAAAACCAAAATCTTAAAACCGCATATCCAATAGCTTACTTACTTACTTACTTCTAAAGTTATGATTTTTTTAAATATATTTTAACGTTTTTTCAAATAACTCGGGAACTAAAGCTAAAGCTAAAACGAATTTGGACTTTATAACAAAATTTTAGTCCATATTTATGGAAACTTAAATCTGAAAAGCGTGTATCGCTACTTGCTTCTGTTCCCAAGTTACAATTTTTTAAAATATTTTATCCCCCTTTAACCCGCCCCAACCCTATCCAAAAGTTAATCAGTTCATGGTCAGCCGATAGAGGATTTTTGTACCAAATTTTCTTAAAATCGATTAAGGCGTTCTTGAGTTATCGGGTATACAGACAGACAACAGACGACTTTTTTTTTCGTCGATTAAGGTGTTTTGGAACTTTACTAATTAATTTTTAATAAAATTAAGAAAAGTAAAAATTTCACGATTTTAATAGTCCCCCAGGACTAAAAATTACTTACGTGATGCATAATAGAGCTAAAATAACTGAATCGACCAAAACAAATTAGCAACAATACTTCGCCAAAACCAAAACAAAATAAAAAGTAAACCGGACCGTTTCAGATCTTTAACAGTTTTAATGAAATAATACGTTTTAACAATGAACCTAATCAAACAAAAGCGACGATTTGATAATAAGCCTCTTATTTTGTTGTCGACGGACAAAATTTGAATTTGCGACTGGGAGTTTTATTTTTCGCGCGACTAAAACGGTCTAAGCACACTTTAAATTAAACGTAGGATGGTGTTGCTCAGAGGTCAACTGTTAAGAAAAATAAAATGACCAAGATTTGTACAGGATGATTCAAATTGGGCACTTTTATACGGGTACTTTTAGCGGAAATAAAGAAAAACCAACCTCTTTTTGCGAGGCTCAAATTTCAAGACAAGATTTTTGCTGAAAACCGCATTTTGATATGTCCACCCATCTTTGAGCTTAGGGGGCTTTTTGAAAAGTCTGCATTTTGGGATAGGGCCTGTAACTTTTTATTTATGAAATTTTTTTTTTGGTGAAAATTGCTTTTTTGTAGATCTTTTAAAGCATGTGCGTTCAAAATGAAATTCTAATCAAAATGATGCATCATATGTGATATTTTGGTTAAGTAGTTTTTGAGATATTCAACATTTTCTATTCAAAAGGTGCCCATTGCAGGATATGGTTTTGACAATAAAAATAAAGTAGGTCATAAACTAAAGAGCTGACAAATGACATAATATGATGCCATAGCCTAATTCTTTTAAATATTTGGAGCAGGCGGAATTTGAGGCTTCTTCATAAGAAACTTTGATGGTTTTTAATTAATTCTTCAAGACTCATAGTTAGTTAGGCAGGTAGTTAGGTTGGTATCCGCATATGACACTCTGCGACTATTACTTAGCGGATAAAACGTTTAATGATGGGTGACCTGACAACAAACAAGACCTGGAAAATCATTTTATGGATTGTGTTAATACTTTAAGAAATGTAGAACTTCTTAATTCCGCTATAAGTGCCCCCGCTTATTTATTGGACAAAATGGCGGACATTTGTGAGCACCTTTTATAGTCTCTTTTTTAGATTTTTTGAGATTAAATTATTTCAAATGAAGTAGGGTAGGGGAACTTTTAGTTATTAGTTATTATTTTGAGATTAATTAGAGTCAAGAATTTTTACATCTATTTAGTTCTGTTATCAATTAAAATATATATAATATATAAAATTAGAATAAATAGTCGAATAATATAAATATTGAAAAATATAAGAAAATATAAATAATATATACTTTCAAAATCAAGTTCTTTCTGGCTGTTTTTCAATGTTTTCCAGATGGCGTTCCAGATTTTGCCTGGCTTGCTGGTTTTTTCCGACTTTTGCATGAGATAACAAATTCCCGGTATTCAAAATCCTTACAAAACCTGCCTTTGTTAAATTTCTTGACTTTCTCGATATTCTCCGACCATTTCAACAACAAAAAATAACTGTAAACTTTTTTTCTTGAATATTTTATAAAGAAAATCACGCATAAAGACAGCGATAACCAAGCCTTCATGAGTAAGAAATTAGTTATTTCTAATTTTAATAAATAATTTTTATTAAAACACTTTCTTGAATCTTGTGAACAAAGAGACTGTTCAGAAACCTGTGAGAAAATTAAAGTTTTTTTTAATCGCCTGATGACTTTTTTGTTTTTAAAAGTTTCATATTTTGTAGAGTTTACGAAATGTTTTTTTTGGAGAAAATTAAGGAAATAATGATTTATTCATGAATTACATGATTTCTATGTTAACATGTTGAATATTCCCCTGAAACTGTAATTGTTCAATTTAATTTTTTTTATTTGTATAAATACCATTAGATTTTAGATTACCTTTGGTTAATGAATAAATTTTAAAATTATAAGCAATTTTCAAGATCTAATCAAAGACCTCTTATCTGGCAAATAAATTTGAATAAATTAAAGGAAGTAAAAATACTAAATTATGAAAACCTTATACAAATGATAAAATATTAGTATATTTTACCTTTTTTAGGATTTGGTTTATTTGCTTCTTCTTCCTCTTTGCTGTTTCCCTTATCATCTTTGTCCTTTTCCTCAAACAGCTGCACGTTGCAAAAACGTTTCCGGAACGGCGCCAAATTCTCGATAATGTTGTCGTAAGGGATGCTGCTGCAACTGTGGGTTCTGCAAAAACAAAATGATAATAGTGCTGGGCCCAGTGCACGCCCACTATTCATGGTTTAGCCCTGGAAGCCTGCCTCTTTCGCAAAAGAACAGATTTTTCTGAGCTGCAATCTTCTTACATCGCCTGGGGCCAGCAGACAGTTCCCAAGGTGCGACTCTCTTAACCTGGCCAGACCCGGACACTCCAGCAGGAGATGCAAGGAAGATTCTTCGCCCTCCACACTCCGAGTCCTGGGCAATTCCCAATGTCTCTAGGTGCTTGTTAAGGCGACAGTGTTCTGTTAGGAGCCCTATTGCTAGTCTCACATCCATTCCTACCTAGGTGGAGCAAGAAATTGGTTTTTTGGGCATTCACCTCACCAATAAGGAGTTTGGCCTGTCTCATGCCCTGTGTGCCATTCCAGAGCTCCTCAGAACGCCTGTGTATTCATTTCCCGTTACATGTTCCGGGACCCAGAGGAGATTGACCTTGTTGTGCCTTGCCATAGTTGTCAAGACACGTTTGCACTCCAATACAAGGCCAGAGTTAACCCTGTCTGACCTAATAGCAAACCGCGCAGCCCTACTATCTGAGCAAATGTAAATATCCTTGCCTGAAGCGGACATTTCCAGATTTTTATATCCACACATCAGAATGGCGTATACCTCAGCCTGAAAAACAGTCGCGTACCTTCCTAGGGAGAAGTGGAACTTGGCCTCCGTGGTTTTACAGTACACTCCCGCCCCCGACTTATCCCCCATTTTTGAGCATAATAATAATAATAGACACACACACAATAGATAGTAGATATCGGTTGATTTGATTTAGATTGGCTAACATTTTTACGCGTTTTGCTTTGTGTAAAGTTTTTAAACCGTGTTTTTTATCTTTTAAACCGTACCTTTATTTTATTTTTAGATTATTATTTGTCTTGTGTAAAGCGTCTAAACTGTGTTTTTAACTTTTAAACTGTACTTATATTTTTAAACGGTAATTTTATTTTTTAAACTATGTAATAGGTAAAATCTAAACTTGACCATCATTTTAAGGGTTATAAAGTTTTAAATTGTATTTTTATATTTTAACTATGTGAAAGTCTAAGGCGTGTTTATTATTTTATATCTCACAAAAGTAGTTCTGAAATTCAGATTTTTTATTTTATTTTTAACATTGAATGGTTTGTAATAACGTATTTTAGAGACACTTAATTTCTAATTCTAAAAACTTGTGAAAGCTATATTAATATTAAGTCTTTTTTAACTTCACTGAGAAGAGTATAATCTCAATATCATTTATAATGTATATGCTACACATCTTTTTGAAATGTAAATTTAAATTATTTACTCTTTAAGGGAGCGACTATAAAATTTTGTTTAGGTTGTTTAAGTAATTACTTGTGGTTAATCATACTTTTTCTTTGTCAATAAAATATTGTACATTTTTTCGACGATAAAGCTTATGAAATGAAAAAAAAAATGAAAAATGAAATGAGTGCTTGATCATGGATATAAACGTATTATCGATACTAATAAAAGAACGGTACTGAACGTAATCGTTAACTATAAACGTACAGGTCAAACCACTTGACCTACAGTTATGAAAATTTAAGGACATATTGGGTTTGTGACGTAGGCGCTCGCTAAGAAAGGATTTTTTAAAATATTACCCCTAAGTGGGTAAAAATAGGGGTTGAAATTTTAAAGAGGTTTTCTATATCTCGGAAACGAAAAGACGCAGAAGTCTGAAAATTGGTGTGAAGATTCTACTAATAAAATAAATAAATACGTGTTTCGGCGTTTTTAGAAATTTCAACTGGGGGTGGACAAATAGGGGTAATTCGATTTCGAAGGGGGTAAAGGGATCTGTATCTCAGAAAAAAAAGTCACGGAGGTTTAGAACTTGGTATTATAGACTCTATTAACAAAATAGATAGACACGTGTTTCAGCGCCTTTCTACCAACCCCCTATTAATAGGGGAGATTATGAAATTAACTCTGTGTTTCGGACTTCCATTGTCTATATTTTATTTATACACGACGTTTCGATCAGTACAATCTCTGATCGTCTTCAGGTGCAAACTACAATCAATTCCTAAGGCTACGTACTTATATACTGTGAGAAATCACTCAACCTTGAAGTTTAAGAAGTTGGCTCCGCCCAAGGAGGGGCTTCCAAATATTTGGGATTTCAACACTTGGTTTACTAAAAATACCCTGATTCTGCCCAATAAAGGCAGCTTCAAGGAATTTTCGTTTCTTCCAGTGTGACTCCTTGTGCAAAACCTTTGCTTCTGTCCACTTCATTCGGTGTTGTTTTGACCATGCATGTTCGGCAATTCCTGATTTCGTGGTTTCACCTTTTTGGGTATTCGTCTGATGTTCCTTAAGCCTAACAGATAGTGGTCTTTTAGTTTCGCCTATATATGATTCACCACACTCACAAGGAACTTGGTAAATGCATTCCTTATTTTGTTTGTTCTCCGGTTTTGTTTTACTAAGAAGGCTTCGAATTGTATTACTAGATTTAAAAGCTGTTTTAATATTAAAGTTTTTCGCTACTCTTCGAATTTTCTCTGAAACTCCTTTAACGTATGGGATTGTAAGGAATGCATTTGCCTGGTTTTGGTCATGTAATCTCTGTCCTGTTTGTTGAAATTTAGAAATAGTATCTGTTATAAGTTTCAGGCTGTAACCATTCTGCTGCAGATCCTTCTTAATGTTTCTTATTTCGATTTCCAAGTCATGCGAATTGTTACAAATTTGAACGGCTCTGTTATACAAAGTTTTGATGATGCCTCGTTTGGTTATAGCAGAATGATTTGAACCTTGATTTAAATATTGTCCTGTGTGAGTGGGTTTACGATAGACTGTTGTTCTGATGTCGCTTTCTACTCGTGTGACAAGTACATCAAGAAAAGGAATTTGACAATTTTGCTCCAACTCCATTGTGAATTTAATGGTGGGTCTTATGTTATTTAGGTGGTGAAGAAATTCTGAAAGTTGTTGGTCATTCCCGGTCCAGACAATAAAAGTATCATCAACATATCTCAGCCAGAGCTTAGGTTTATATGTTGCGGTATCAACCGCGTGTGATTCGAACCACTCCATGTAAATATTGGCCACCACTGGCGAAAGCGATGAACCCATTGGCAGACCGTCTTCCTGAGCATAAAACCTATCTTTCACTTGAAAATAAGAGTTATGTAGGCAGCACTCCAACAACTCCATCACTCCCTCCAGCGGTAGGCTGGTACGTTCATAAAGGGATTCGTCATCAACCAGTCTCTTTCTAATAATATCTAGCGATTCCTTTATTGGGACATTGGTGTATAGACTTTCGACATCAAAACTGACAAGTCTATCCTCGGTTCCTAAAACAAAAGATTTAAGAATATTAACAAAATGGTTTGAATTTTCTACAAATGAAGCGGTCTTGCCTGCAAGAGGTTGAATAATTTTCAAAAGGAATTTAGACAGATTGCTTGTTGGAGAATTTCTGGAACTTGTAATTGGGCGTAAGGGCATTGCATCTTTGTGAATTTTGGGAAGTCCGTATAGATGAGGAGGCTTGCTATAATGTGGTGTAAGTTGAGATCTTGTATTGTCCGGAATATATCTGGAATACTTTTTCAAAATTCTATAAACCTTACTTTCGATTGATTGCGTCGGATCTTTTGGGAGAAGTTTATAGTTTCCTTTAGCAAGTACCTCTTCAACTTTCTGGTCATACGTTTCGGTGTCCAAAATCACTGTTGCATTGCCCTTGTCTGCCGGTAAGATTTTAATTGATTTGTCCTTTTGAAGATTCTTCAACGCGATTTCCTCTGTTTTGCTTATATTAGAGGTATGCTTAATAGGTTTGTCAATAATGGTCCTTACCTGATGTCTGAACTCGTCGGCGTCTTGTCGTGGAAGAGGATGACCTTCTATGGCGGTGATGATATCGATGGTAGGTATCTTCTTAGGAGCGATGGAAAAGTTAAGTCCTTTGGCAAGTAAGTTTTCTTCTATGGGTGTCAATGTCTTCTTTGACCCATTAACGATGGTTCTTACAGCGTCGGTGGTCGATTGGCTTTGTGGCTGTTGATGGGCGAAGCAAAGCACCAAAGGAAATTCGCCCATCAACAGCCACAAAGCCAATCGACCACCGACGCTGTAAGAACCATCGTTAATGGGTCAAAGAAGACATTGACACCCATAGAAGAAAACTTACTTGCCAAAGGACTTAACTTTTCCATCGCTCCTAAGAAGATACCTACCATCGATATCATCACCGCCATAGAAGGTCATCCTCTTCCACGACAAGACGCCGACGAGTTCAGACATCAGGTAAGGACCATTATTGACAAACCTATTAAGCATACCTCTAATATAAGCAAAACAGAGGAAATCGCGTTGAAGAATCTTCAAAAGGACAAATCAATTAAAATCTTACCGGCAGACAAGGGCAATGCAACAGTGATTTTGGACACCGAAACGTATGACCAGAAAGTTGAAGAGGTACTTGCTAAAGGAAACTATAAACTTCTCCCAAAAGATCCGACGCAATCAATCGAAAGTAAGGTTTATAGAATTTTGAAAAAGTATTCCAGATATATTCCGGACAATACAAGATCTCAACTTACACCACATTATAGCAAGCCTCCTCATCTATACGGACTTCCCAAAATTCACAAAGATGCAATGCCCTTACGCCCAATTACAAGTTCCAGAAATTCTCCAACAAGCAATCTGTCTAAATTCCTTTTGAAAATTATTCAACCTCTTGCAGGCAAGACCGCTTCATTTGTAGAAAATTCAAACCATTTTGTTAATATTCTTAAATCTTTTGTTTTAGGAACCGAGGATAGACTTGTCAGTTTTGATGTCGAAAGTCTATACACCAATGTCCCAATAAAGGAATCGCTAGATATTATTAGAAAGAGACTGGTTGATGACGAATCCCTTTATGAACGTACCAGCCTACCGCTGGAGGGAGTGATGGAGTTGTTGGAGTGCTGCCTACATAACTCTTATTTTCAAGTGAAAGATAGGTTTTATGCTCAGGAAGACGGTCTGCCAATGGGTTCATCGCTTTCGCCAGTGGTGGCCAATATTTACATGGAGTGGTTCGAATCACACGCGGTTGATACCGCAACATATAAACCTAAGCTCTGGCAGAGATATGTTGATGATACTTTTATTGTCTGGACCGGGAATGACCAACAACTTTCAGAATTTCTTCACCACCTAAATAACATAAGACCCACCATTAAATTCACAATGGAGTTGGAGCAAAATTGTCAAATTCCTTTTCTTGATGTACTTGTCACACGAGTAGAAAGCGACATCAGAACAACAGTCTATCGTAAACCCACTCACACAGGACAATATTTAAATCAAGGTTCAAATCATTCTGCTACAACCAAACGAGGCATAATCAAAACTTTGTATAACAGAGCCGTTCAAATTTGTAACAATTCGCATGACTTGGAAATCGAAATAAGAAACATTAAGAAGGATCTGCAGCAGAATGGTTACAGCCTGAAACTTATAACAGATACTATTTCTAAATTTCAACAAACAGGACAGAGATTATATGACCAAAACCAGGCAAATGCATTCCTTACAATCCCATACGTTAAAGGAGTTTCAGAGAAAATTCGAAGAGTAGCGAAAAACTTTAATATTAAAACAGCTTTTAAATCTAGTAATACAATTCGAAGCCTTCTTAGTAAAACAAAACCGGAGAACAAACAAAATAAGGAATGCATTTACCAAGTTCCTTGTGAGTGTGGTGAATCATATATAGGCGAAACTAAAAGACCACTATCTGTTAGGCTTAAGGAACATCAGACGAATACCCAAAAAGGTGAAACCACGAAATCAGGAATTGCCGAACATGCATGGTCAAAACAACACCGAATGAAGTGGACAGAAGCAAAGGTTTTGCACAAGGAGTCACACTGGAAGAAACGAAAATTCCTTGAAGCTGCCTTTATTGGGCAGAATCAGGGTATTTTTAGTAAACCAAGTGTTGAAATCCCAAATATTTGGAAGCCCCTCCTTGGGCGGAGCCAACTTCTTAAACTTCAAGGTTGAGTGATTTCTCACAGTATATAAGTACGTAGCCTTAGGAATTGATTATAGTTTGCACCTGAAGACGATCAGAGATTGTACTGATCGAAACGTCGTGTATAAATAAAATATAGACAATGGAAGTCCGAAACACAGAGTTAATTTCAAACACATCATTGTCTCAAACTTTCAAACAAAGGGGAGATTATCTCCCACATTTGGTAAAAATTTTGATCTGTTAAAATATAGGTTGTTGGATATCAAACTGAAGGAAATAAAGTTCGGAATCGAAAAGTGGTTTTCTAATACCTTTTGAAAAAAAACTGCTGGAAGAATTTTGCTGTGTTATTTTGATTTCTGGGAAGTACATAGGCTTTATTTCAGCAAAATCGGTTCACGGGAACAAAAGTTATGACTCTTTAAAGCAAAAAAACGGGAAAAAACTTCAGGCAAAGTCGATACTGGAGTAGATGGAAGGGTATAAGGGGCTAAAGGTTTAAGGGCTTGCAAGCGGGGTACGGTGGAGAAGGAGGAATCTACAATTTTATACACGCGAACGAAGACGCGGACGGCCAGCTAGTTACTGTAATAATTGTACTTGATCTAATAAAGTCTTATCTTATCTAATCTATACTTTAGCATTGTTTAGAGAACAAGACACCTTCTGTCCTCGTTTATTCAAAAGCGCCGGAAAAGTAAAAAACAACGAAATTGTTTACTCATTTGACAGATGTGTTTGTTTAATTGATGATGATCGATGTCATTGTCACATATAGAAACGTTGTCCCGCCCGTATTTCGACATTCAGGCATTCATACTTATACCTAACGCGTTCAAAACAAAGCGAAAAGACACTACATTTTTCACTTGTGTATGCTATATTTCGAACGTGGCCCGATGTTATAGTGGATGCGATAGTAGGTTAGGTTAGGTTTGTTATGAGTGGTGCAATTTACAGCTCTCTCCACTCCTTAGACATCTATTGTGGCTCATTTCTCCCCTACCTCACTCACCAGACCGGTCTAATGAGCACCCCCTAGGAAGGCAGTTTTCTTTTCCTAGAGGGATTTAGACCTAAACCCCTTTGTCGAGGCTAGGGATCTTTAACGTGCTCCACTATCAATATATGGATCACACGGGACCGTCCTCTCCGAGGGACGGTATGGAATCAAATTAGCCTGCCTTCTAGCTAACTCGGCCTACTCCGCTTAATACTGCGTTTTACCTTAATCTTACAAAATTCTGCAATTTTATAAGAAAAAGTCCAGTAGACTACCTGCAAGACTCGGGGCTTGAACCCGGCATCCGCTGCTTGAAAGTCGCGGCGTTAACCCCGACGCCAAGCATGCGGCGGATGCGATAGTAGATAAAACAGCTGACTGCACTCGTTGCGTACGTCGGGATGGACGTAACGTTGCGACCAGTCAGTTGTTTGGTAATGATGAAAGTTTTTCACTCCATAAAGAGCTAGTGTCAAGTATAACTTTGTGTCACAACTTACCTAATTTTGTCGACGACTTTGTCATCCGGTTTTTCGTCGTCCATTATTTTGGTGAACGTGTACCGGTTCAAACTCGACGTCGTTGTCACTATTTTCTTGGTTTCGGTGTCGGTTGTCACTGTTTTTACTGTGGTTAAGATTGCTTTTGCTGGGGATTTCTTTGCGGATATATCGTTGGTCGGGCTGTCATTGCTAGAAACTGCGACAGCAAGTAAAATTAAAAAACCTGAAAACCATGCGAATTTTTCCAAAAACTACCCTCATTTGCTCCCCCTTCCCCTTGAAGTAATTTTTTTACCTAACTGATCTATTTTTACGTAACTGAAATAGTGTGGCCATTTTTTTTCTTATAACAAATACCCTGACATCTCCCGGTTTTCTAGGTTTTTTAAATATTTTCCCTGACGGTTTAGTAGGTGTTGGGTTAGATAAATACTAATTTATATTTAAGAGCAGGCGAAAAATCTAAGAAATTGATACTAAGAATGCTGCAGAATTTGACTGTCAAACTGGATTTTCTTTATTTTTTTTATTTTTTCTGTATTTAAAAAAAAATTAATTTCTTTATTAGCTATTTTTGTTGTTCCTCGTTGTTTACCGTCACTTTTTTGAGTCCCGTAGGCACTATTAACTTAATCGGACGAGTCATCAACTACCTTCCAACCCCAGATCAGGTATTTTTTTTATCTGGTCCTTTTGTACTTCAGTAGGCTACCGACTTGGAGAGTGTGTAACTACGGCCGCCTCCACAGGATACCGACCCCGTCCGGCCTAGTTACCGGCGTGAATTGAGGGGTAGGACCAAGTTAGTTACCTTTTACACTCTTCTCTGGTTTTTTTAGCCTAATAAGTTTTATCGAAGGCCGAAAACTTTTTTAGGAAAAGTGTGTTTTAAGCATCCTGTACATTCAACAACACTATAATCTGATCCTACTTAATAAAAATATCTACACTCACTGACAGACAAGTCACAGACTAAACTGATGAGTCTTGAAGCATAAAATTTTGCACAGAAGTTCATTCTTTAAATAACGTAGGTGAACACCAAGAAAGAGGGTTAAAATAGAGATGAAATTTTATTATTTTTAAAAAAATAAACGCTAGTGAAAAAAAACTGTACCTTTGGATTTTTTGATCTTTTTCTTGCTTCCGGTAGTTTTGGCCTTGGGCTTAACCTTTTGCGATTTGTTCGGTGGTGTTTTAAACACTTCATCGTTATTATCTCGTTTGTCATTAGTGTCTACATCGGAATCGAACGTGTGGTACCTACAATCATAAAACTGTAGGGTGATCTAGAGGAACAATTTTTGAGTTATTGTTTTACCAGAGGTAACCAATTCGATTTGGGAGTTGTTAGAGAAATTTTGATAATTTTTTTGTGCGTGACTAATAAACATACAAAGATACATCAAATTTTAAAGAACCCCGCACACAAACACCAATAAATTTGGATCTCGGTCGAATTTAATAATGTTCTGGTATGTTGTAGTGCAAGTCAATATTAGAAAACTGTGTAGGTTTAAATCAGTTTGTATGATTAGTTTCTGCGATATTTGCACGTAAAGTCGGGAAAGATGCCCAACAGGGCTATATTCCAATGACAAAAAAACATATTTCTTAAACGAATTAAACTCCAGATAATGTAGTTTCACCCAATAGGAATTTAGACAATACAGGGGCTAGTCAAAAATAACTTTTTTAGCTATATCAACATGGCCAGTATTTGAGTCGGAAAAAAATGTTGCGCACCTAAAACTTATTTGAGTAATGTTAAGATGATTCGACCGACTTTCGTTTATTTACCAACATTACTTCTTAGTGTACGAATTTTAGGTGTGTTCTCGCACCTTAAGCAAATTGACATAGGAACACTTAAACCCTTGTAAAAATAAGGTTTTCACAAATATGCTAAATGTTACTACCCTATCGGATAGTAGAACTAGAGAAAACGTACACTGTAACAGTTGAGCTATTATTTTAATACGGGATCCATTCAAAAATAGTTTTTGTACATAATTTTTTGTTGTTTTATATGGTGCTCTAAAACGGATCGGTTAATTTTCACTATCTTTGGCACATACTCGACTAACAATCTACATAATCATGAAAACTTTGGTCGACATTCTATCTGGTTTTTAAAATATACAGTGTGTCCGAGAAGTCTAGAATCACCATTCTTATCCTAAAATACTATTTTGAAAAAATAATGAGCACTTATACAAGATGTCCTAAAAAAGAGATGTAACAAAAGCTTACACTTTTTCAAGTGGAATACCCTGTATATTTTCACACTTCCGAACTAGGCTTTCTTTTCTGAGTGCAGCAAGGGGCTGTCTTCATTTTATTCGTTTTACCCTCTTTCTATTAGTTGTGCTTATCACACGGATTTTGGTAGTTTCATCGCAATCCATATTGTAGATAATAGTCACGTGTTTGATATTTCTAAAATCAGAAAGGAATGGCCAATCCAGAAATAAAAAGATATACAGTGTCTCCCATGTAAAGAAATGGGACATTCTGTATATATTTTGAAACAGAAATCGACGTGTTTAAGTTCTCTCGTGTAGTTTACTAAATAAATCGGTGATTCCAGACTTCTCGGACACACTGTATATTTTAAAAATTAGACATAGAATGCCGACCAAAATTGACCGATCCGATTCAGAACAGCATATAATTTAAAAATAGTTTTTGAATGAACCACATATTAAAATAATAGCCCAACTGTTACAGTGTATGCTTTCCCTAGGTTATAAAAGCTCTCTACTATCCGATCATGTAGTAATATTTAGCATATTTGTGGAAACCTTATTTTTAAAAGGGTTTAAGTTTTTTTAAGTCAATTAGCTTAAGGTGCGAGAACACACCTAAACTCTAAAAATTCGTACACTAAGAATCATCTTAGCATGACTCAAATAAAAAGTTTTAGGTGCGCAACATTTTTTCCGCCTCAAATATATATATATATATATATATATATATATTTAAAAACTTTATTTTTGACTAGCCCCTGTAAACAAACTGTCTAACTGAAGCATGAAAAATTCCTATTGAGTGAAACTTCATTGTGCATTTGGAGAATTTAATTTCGTCTCTATTTTGGCTTAATTCGTTTAAGAAATATGTTTTTTTGCCATTGGAATATAGCCCTGTTGAGCATTTTTCCCGACTTTACGTGCAAATATCTCAGAAACTAATCATACAAACTGATTTAAACCTACAGAGTTTTCTAATATTGACTTGCACTACAACATATCAGAACATTATTAAATTCGAGCAAGATCCAAATTTATTGGTGTTTGTGTGCGGGGTTCTTTGATTATTTAGATGTGGTTTAAGAAACTGTAAAAAGACTCGCGTCTACGACTTTGTATTGTTCCATTGTCCAATGGAAAAATAAACGCAAGAAAAATGGAAAGCGATCATCATTTACCAAACTGGAAAATTAATAAAAAATAGTATATTTATAAACTCAACGAAAACAGAATATATAAATTTTACTTTAAGAAACAATTATAAATTTTCTAATCCCTTAAAGTATCACTTAAATTGTAAAAATAATCAAAATTGTAAAATAATAGAACAAAAAAATAAAGTTAAATATTTAAGAACACTACTTGATGATAATCTAAATTTTAAAGAATATATTAAATGTAACAAATAAATTAAAATATATTTTGAGTAGCTTTTTCTTTATAAAACATACCATCACAGTATCGTTAAAAAGAACATTCTATTTTGCAATGGTGCAATCGATATTAACTTAGGGAAACAGTATATGGGGTGGAATTTATGAGGAAAATTTATATAATTTAATAATTATTCAAAAATGTTTTATTAGAATTATAGAGGGATGCTAAGGGAGAGCATACAGCAAACTTTTCAAAAAAATAATATTTTAACATTTTCTGAATTATTCTGCATAAACGTTTGTAAGATTATTCAAAAGAATAGTGAATTAAATCTTAAAAGAATTCATAATGATCAAAATTATTTTATATCACGAGTAACAAAAACACCTAGTCAAAGGATGTCTATGTATTTATCACAAAAAATATTGAATTCAGTTCCAAAGAAAATTCAAATTTTACCATTTAAAAAATTTAAAATAAAGATAAAAGAATTCTTTTTTTCAAACTCCATAGTAGAAGCAATTTTAAAAAGAAATTACTAATTTTAAAAAGCACACAGGATTAATTTCCGTGCTTTTTGAAATGAGAAAATACTATGATTATGGTATGAAATTTAGAAATAAAATAAATAAAAAAATTTGCAAGGTAAGTAAGATAACTTATATTTAAATAATATTATATATTATTATTATTTTATATCTGAGTATCTACCTGATGCTTTTTTGTGAAAGTTTTGACATATTTTACTAACCAAAAGTCATCTTCATCCAAAAACTGCCTGGGGAAATTATAAAAAGAGACAACAAAACATCAGTCCATTTCATAAAATCGGTTTTACATACAAATATGAAAAAAACTATAAAGCGAGGGCAATATGAGTTGCACATCTCTGGTAAAACAACAACTGTCAAATGTATAGAGGGCCTCTAGTGTGACCCAAAAAGCAGGACTTTTTTGACAGTCCATTACTCAAAAATTTTAATCATTTTTAAAAGGCAATACTTTAAAGTTAAAGAATTTGATGCCAAAATTGACAATTTATGAAGATCCAAGATAGCAAACATTTGTAAAAAAAAATAATTGCGTCTTGGTTGCCTGTAGAACATTATCTTTCCCCAGTGTACTGATGTATTGCTAGTAAACATTATATTGGAATTATGAATTTAAATTCTCAAATTCTTAAATTTTGGAGTATGACTTTTTAAAATGGTCGAAACTTTTGAAATCGGACCATAATTTTTTGAGCAATGGACAGTCAAAAAAGTCCCGTTTTTTTAGGAACACTCACGTCAATATTTAATCATACTTGCATATAGCATCATAATCAAATCACACGCTGTCTACTTAATTTGATTATCCAATATTAACATACCCTTTACTTAGCCTGGATCCGTCCAAGGGTGAGCTTGCCTGATCTATGAATTCGATGTTGTCTAGTTTGTCAAGAGCGGTGCAAGTGTGGGTTTTAGACGTAGTTGAATTTTCCTAGATGAAAAAATTCGAAGTTAGTATGCAATTTTTCTTCTAAACAGTGCGTTTTTGGGGGTACAGAACTCAACAACAACAACAACAACAACAACAACATCAACAACAACAACAACAACAGTTTGATGCTATCTGCAATAGGAAAAAAGTTTACTAATTTTTGACAAACATTTAAAAATTCACATTTTTTATTTAAGTTTTGTCTAAACAGGTGCCTGTCCGCAGGGCGGCGTCCTATCCCCCCCTTCTATGGTCACTTCTGGTGGACGAACTGCTCGACCTCCTTCAGACGGAGGGAATAGATGCACAAGCGTATTCTGACGATGTTGTAGTACATAAGAGGCAAATTTGATGGTGTGATATCTAACAGAGAGAATTCTAAACCTAATCAATGGTTGGTGCACTAGGGAAGGTCTATTCATTAATCCCAAGAAAACCATCATTGCACCTTTCACAAAAAGGAGAAAACTAAATCTTATCGAACCTAGCATTAGCGGGGAACGAATTCCTTTCCTAAAAGAAGGGAAATACCTGGGACTGATACTGGACCATAAACTTACATAGAATGCCCACTTGAACTAGAAGGCACAAATGGCTCTCTGGACTTGTAACAGAGTATGTGGGAAGTCGTGGGGGATGAAACCAAAACCAACCTACTGACTGTATCTAACGGTAGTAAGACCGATGATCACTTATAGCTCTAAAGCTTGGTGGTCCAAAACCAAGCAGGTCATTGCTCGGCAAAAACTGGCGGGCATGCAACGAACAGCATGCAAAATCATAATTTCAGCAATGAAGACAAAACCATTGGAGCAATGTAAGTAATGCTTAATCGTCCCCCGCTGCATATCTGGATGGAGAAGGAGGCAAGAGCAACTTTAGCAAGATTCAATAGCTTAAATCAGGAGCATCCTGGTCAGGCATTGGGAAATTGTGCAGGGCTAACCAAGGCATTTTGTAATAACCGAATCCTTAGTATGCCAACAGACCACAGGCTACCAATGCAGGTTCTGTTTCCAACGAGGGAATAATGGTACACAGACGGATCAAGAACCAAGGATGGTGTGGGGGCTGGTGTATCGGGTTCAAGAGCTACAATTTCAGTTGAAGCTCTGTGCAAGAGAAATAGCCGACAAAGCATCAAAATCATATCAGATAGTCAAGCTGCTCCGAAAGCAATAAGCTCAAATAAGATTTTTAGTTTGGAACTGCCTTCAAACTCTGCTGGATCTGTGGAACCAACCAAATCACTCTTGTATGGGTCCCGGGCCACACGGGAATTGAAGGAAACGAAAAAGCCGCCTCTCTTGCTAAGGCCGGAGCGGAATCTGCGTTCTTAGGGCGAGAGCCCTGCTTTGGACTAACCAAAGCCACGGTCAATAGGGAATTATCCGAGTGGGTTGAAAGAAAAGGGGTGCAGCACTGACGCTCAACTCCGGAACAACAGCACTCCAAAGCCTTTCTGAATAAGCCAGACAAACGTAGAGCAAAGCAGCTCCTGCAACTATCAAGGAACAGCCTGAGAATAATCACAGGTCTGTATAAAGGCCAGTGCCGACTCAACCAACACATGAATAGAATTGAAGTGAGCAATACACCGATTTGTAGATTCTATGGAGGAGAGGGGGAAACGCTGGTACATGTCCTATGCCACTGCGTAAAACTAATGAGAACAAGGGCGAAAATATTCGGCCCTGTGTTGAAAGTTCCCCAAGATTTAGAGGAAGTCTCAACAAATAGACTGATCCTGATCAGGGAAGTTGCGATGAGTGAATTGTAAAACAGGTATGAGCTAAAATTGACCTTTTAGTTCGCAGTGGAGGGTGCAGCATTGCACCACTCATAACAAACCTAACCTAACAAGTGACAAGTCTAATATTTTAGAGGTGGTATAATCTGATTGATAGGACTTATAGCAAATAAAATAAGGCAAAAGAAAGAAAGACTTTTAAAATGCAATGCAGAAGTGTGAAAATTTACGGGGTATTCCACCTGAAAAAGTGTAAGTTTTTGTTACATCTCTTTTTCAGGATATCTTGTATTTTGGAATAAGAATAGAAATGTCCAAGCTTTTTTGTTAAGAACGTGTAGTTTTCTCAAAATATCGGTGATTCCAGACTTCTCGGACACACTGTATTTTAAAAACTAGACATTTACAGATTATGTAGATTTAGACAGACATATAAAACAACAAAAAATTGAAAAAAACTATTTTTGAATGGACCCTGTATTAAAATAATAGCTCAACTGTTACAGTGTACGTTTTCTCTAGTTTATCCAAGGTCTCTACTATTCGATAGGGTAGTAATATTTAGCATATTTGTGAAAACCTTATTTTTACAAGGGTTTAAGGGTCCCTATATCAATTGCTTAAGGTGCGAGAACACACCTAAACTTGGTGGATGGTAAATGAATGAGACTCATTTGAATCATCTTAACATCACTCAAATAAAAAGTTTTAGGTGAACTAAAACTGAAACTACATTTTCTGGAGAATTTAATTTCGTCTCTGTTTTGGTTTCATTCGTTTAAGAAATATATTTTTTTGCCATTGGAATATAGCCTGGAATGGTTTTTAAAAGATTTTGATTACGATCTATAAAACTTGTCAACTTTACACTAAAAGTTTTATAAGAAATGTCGTCAAAAGGTTTTGATTGCTAAATTATAAAACCCAAAAACCAAAAGTTTTATAGGGAGGCTTTTTAAAATGTTTTGTTTGCTATATTATAAAACCTTAGTCAAAAGTTTTATAAATATAGTAATAAGAATATTCTGATTGCTAATTTTGGAAGAATAATACTCGTCTGGTTTTTCCATTACCTTAATAAACATTAACATGTTAAAGTTTTCTTATAAATATTGTTATAAATATTCACGACCCCTATAAACCCCTTATAAAAGTTAAAAAATAATAAAACTATGTAGCAACCTAAAATGTTACTTGGGTTGGTAATAGAAATTATTGTCTTGGATTTGTTAAGATTTTCTTAAATTTATTGGTAAATAAACTGAAACTAGTATTATTACATTATCCGTTTCAAACGCTATATGTGAACGCAGTTTTTCGAAATTTAAAATTGATTAAAAATTATTTGCGGTCCATAATCAGCTTATGGGCCAAGAACGGATAACAAGTTTAGCGATTTTATCCATTGAGATCGAAGCGGCTAAAAACATCGAATTTAATGAAGTTATGCAAGCGTTTGCCACGGTAAATGGTAGTAAAAAAAGCACAGTTGAGCCGCGAGTTGTCAACACTATTTTTTTTTAATACCTTTATCAAAAAATCCAAGAAAAACAGGAAAATACTTTCAAAAATCTCGAACGAAGAGCACTTCTCGCAAGACACCATCTTTACACTATAAATCAAGGCGGCTGGTAAATGAACTAACAATGGTTTTCATAGCGATGTGCCTTTTTACTCAGAGACGTTCATTATTGTGACATTTTAATCTTTGACAGTTTTTTTAAATGATTTTTTCGTAAATACTTACTGAAAACTGGCGGAAATGACTTAATTTTTAGGCAAGAATAATTAGATTTTTTCAATATTACTATTTTCCACTATTTATCTTTAATTTTGGGCAAAAAAACGGACAGAAATCTTTTTTTGCATCGTTAACCAAAAAAGCCATGCTTTAGTTATCTGCAGACAGTTACTAAAATCATGTTTTTGATAAAGGTATAAAAAAAGATTTATTTAAATTAATTTTTTCAGCTTTTTTAGTTGGCTTAAATTTCTTTTTAGTAAATATGTACCTGTAAATATCATATTTATAAAAATTTTAGGATTTAATATAGTGTTTTTTTCACATAAAACTAATATAAGTATATAGAAAAATGAGAGGCAGGGGC
This sequence comes from Oxystoma pomonae, assembly GCA_963921995.1. Taxonomy (NCBI): domain Eukaryota; kingdom Metazoa; phylum Arthropoda; class Insecta; order Coleoptera; family Brentidae; genus Oxystoma; species Oxystoma pomonae. The sequence continues at coordinate 74,356,755 of OY998171.1, forward strand.
CCCATCTGAAGATACCGCCCCGGGCCCCACTTTCTCTCAGTACACCGCTAAGACACATGCATTTCGGCAACCTAGACGAGAACTGTCGAATACTGTATAGAATAGAATATATTTTATTTGTTCAAATGCATATTACCATAATCAATAGAAATTTACGTCGTACTATACGATAGAGACCAACGTAAGCCCGACGTTGGAGAATCAGTAGAAAGTGACATTACAGTATGCGACGTCGACGAGTCGTTGAAAACACTGACTTACGCTTAACAACGTTGGTTTTGATATAAAAGCAATGTCGTCGTTTACCAAATAACAAAGTAGTGACTTTAAATAACGTCGCATTACATCAGATTTTTTTGAAAGTTCGAACGGAATGGATGGACACAAAGTTGTTCTCTATATGACAGACACAGAATTGTTTCCTACATGTCGCAAATTACTTACCATCGATCCGGCTCTCTTCCCTCCCCCTCCCCCCGAGCCAGGGGTAAGAGATCGTCGGACGTTGTCATTTTTTAGAGGTGTGGGGGGCGAGGCAGTTGTCCTGGCTTCAAGCCCCACCTCAAGAGATGCGACAGATGAGGCCCTCTGGTGTCGATTTGAAGAGGAATCTAAAAACAAATATAATGGGGTATATGCACATTTTTCAATAGTGCAGCATATTTAAAATGATCGGCTTGTCTTGGAGGTAGATGCGGTAAATGTGGAAAAAAAACACACTTTCCCCATCTCAAAAAAATGGTAGGACCCTAGGCTAGAGGCCCATTATACATTTGAGAGTTGTTGTTTTCCAGAGGTGGGCGACTCGTATTGTCCCCTCTTTCTAGTTTTTTTCATATTTGCAAGTAAAACCAATTTTATGAAATGACTGATGTTTTGTTGTCTCTTTTTATAATTTCCCCAGACAGTTTTAGTAAAATATGTCAAACTTTCACAAAAAAACATGAGGTAGATACACAGATATTAAAAATATTAGTAGTAGGTAAAATATAAAAATTGTATTGATATACATCTCTTTTTGTTACTTATTTTCTTAAAATAATAATAACTTACCTCGCAAATTCGACTATTTTTTGCCATTCTTTTTCCATTGGACAATGTAACAATACAAAGTCGTAGGTGGGAGTATTTTTATAATTTCTTATATCGCAATTTCGATTTTTTAAACCGCGTATATGTAAATCATCAAAATAATGTAAAATTTGATGTACCTACGTTTGTTAATAAAAAATATGACACTGACAAAATTATTTATTTCCAATGGTTGCCTACACACACAAAAATTATCAACAATTCCCTAACAACTGCCAAATCGAGTTGCTTACCTCTGGTAAAACAATAACTGTCAAAAATTGTATACAGGGCTTCAAGTCTAGGCTAGTTTACCCATGTAAAAATATTTTAAATTATGGAAGTAAGCTTGATGAGGACAAAAAATATACCTTCCTTAAAGGCCCATCTTAAAGAAATAAGATTTGAGCAATTAAAGGGAAAAAAAAGGGGAAAAAGTTCCTTTTTAAATTGACCAAGAGGAGTGGAGATACTAAAAGTCACACCGTCATCAAGATATTGTTTGTTAAAACTTTTTGAATTTAGAAACGTCAAATGATCCTCTACTTACATCTGGCACATTAAAAGAGTTTATCACAGAACCCTGCCAAAAGAGCGCCGGGAAAAACTGATTTAGCTCACCAAGCACGCAATACATACCAGATACAGCAAGCTAAGAGTACCATTGCACAGCTCTGGGGCTTCCGCCATAGAAGACTGCCTCTAGCTGACTTTGCTGTGTTTTGTCCAATTCCCTTACTTTTCCATGACTTTTTGCATGTGTTAAAAAAATCCTTCAATTTTCCTAGTTTTCCAGTTCCGTATGAACCCTGATATATGGTACTTAAAGACCCACTAAGCAAGGTCTGTTACATTACAGGTTTTCAACGTTGAAAAAATGTAGAATTGATGTAACTTTGTTTGTATATGTTAAGAAAAATGTTTAAAAAAAGTAAAATGTTAGTTTCAAAATTAACATTCTATGTGAAAGTATCGCTGATACACGAAAGAAGAGCGAATTTTATGTTTATATTTAATCTTGGATTTAACAAGAAACGTAACTGATAAAGTAACTGAAAAATAACGTTATTTTACATGATATTACACAATATTGTAAGTTTATTAAATGTCAAATTTAAAACAATTTGGTTCTTTATTGTGACATGACAAGATACACTATTGTAAGTGTAATAAAAATCAAAGTTGAAACAAGTTTAGTTTATTAATGATCGCATATGAAAGCAGCATTATTGTGAGCTCAATTAATGTCAACTTTAAAACAAACTTGGTTGTTTATTGGAAATTAATGAAAATTTTAACCCAAATATGGCGAAAATTTTTGAAAAAATAAATCTTGTAATTTTTTTGATAACTTCCCACAAAAGGGAAAATAAGTATAAATTTAAGAATATATGTATTCATAGTAACATACGATCATTTTATGATTTGATTTTTTTATGGTTCGACGAAATTATAAAGGTAGGTATTTCCAGTTTTTTTTTCATTTTGCCAAATTATGATTCGATCAAATTATTGTGATTCAATATATATTTGTATATATTTTTTTTTATTGCAACTGAAACCCTTTTATATGTATTTTATTTATTAAAAACAATTAATTAAATTGATAATAAAAAAAACAATTTCTTATTTTCTGCAAACCAATGACACCACTTTCTTAACAAAACCGAGATGGCCTAAGGCGCTGAAACCCTGGTGTATCGTCTTTAGACTGAGGGTTTGAATTCTTATTTTATTTTTTTTTATGTGTCTAAGATGTAATCACGAAGATCTGAGATTTTAAAGCACAAAAATATATTTTTTATGTTGTTTGAACCAATATTTAACAAGTTAGGGCTAAATTTCAAAAAAAAAATATTTTACCTAGCCATGTAACATTAAATGTTACATGCAAGTCACATACATGTAACATTGTTACATAAATGTTTAGGACAATTGATGTACTGGCAATGTAATATCCTCGTTAAGGTTACAAGCTGTGTTAAGTAATAGGTCACAAAAATACGTTAAGGTAATGTAAATGTAACAGGTTTCTGCTTGGTGGGGAAATCATTAAGAAAGATTTACCTTCACTTTTTTTGCTTCCAGCGCTGCCGGTCCCCGAAGAGGTGGTCAGGGACCGGGCCAACGGATGCGGACCCCTGCCCTGCGAGCCGCCTCTCGGGCCCCCTGGGCCCCCCGCCGTGGAAGACTGCCTCGAGTCGTTGGACTGGTTGCCGACCTTCGTGCGCGGAATTGTCGCACACTTTGCGCTGAAAAAATTATTATTATTGTTATTTATTTATTTACTGAATCAAATCCACTTACAAAAACACGCCATAAAAAATATCTACCCCTTAGAGCACAGATATCCAAGTGAATCCTCCTTTAATAGTTTTAGAATTCCTAATTTGGAAACTATTTACAAAAAGCAAACTGTGTTTTTATTTATAAAGTCATGCACAGGAGCAGAAACTATACCATTACATTTTCTTTATGTAATGAAATACATATACAGACCGCTTCAAGCTACTGCGAACATAGGGCGAAAGAAGTCTAATTTGCCAGTGTACGTACATGCAGAGACACTGCACGCCTATCAGTGAAGCAACCAACACTCAGGCTTTCGATCGCCATTCGCTGCCGTTCGCCTTGTATTTAGTACGCCTCTAACCACGGTGCTGTGTGGAGCGTAGTCAATGAAACCGGAATTTGGTCAATAAATACGCAAATTTTTATAACGTAATTTTCTTATTTTTTGTCACTGATAAATAAGAGCGTTTTATTGTCAACTGCTCAGATTTATCAGTGACGACGTGTTACAAGGAAAATAATAAGGAGAAACAAAATAAAAGCAAGTTCTCAAAATAAAATAATACATTCTAAAAACCAAAAAGATTCTCCCAGTCAAAAAAAAATTAAAGCAAATGTTCGAAAAGTCCTCCTTGCTCGGCTAGACAATATCCGAGCCTACCATAAAAACCCCTTCCAACGTTTCCAAGCATGTTAGGGGTGATAATTTGAAAAGCTTCTTCAAAAACAGATAGAAGTCATTAGGAGCAAGATCAGGAGATCGAGCTGGCCATAAAATAGTTCCCCGTGTACTTATAACCCGATTAGGAAATACATTATCAAGATATTCCCTAACAAGGCCAACATTGTGAGCGGAACAACCATCTTGTTGAAACCATGTTTCACCAAATCTTACACCTAACAACTGCCTAGCAGTTGGAATAATGTGCTGCTGCAGTAGATCCAAGTATCTAGGACCATTCAAATTGCAATTGCCGTTAATAAAAAATGGCCCAATTACGTGTTCCCCTACAATACCCCCCCCCAAACATTTAATTTTTGGGGATACTGTGTTCTTACGTCAAAATACAAATGCAAATTTTCCCTCGACCAATATCGAACGTGTGTTGGGTTATGACGATTTGACCATTTGATCATCTGCACTTTTTCGGCAACTTCGTAGACATCCATTTTTAGTTTTAAAAATGTATTATTTCAATTAAGAACTTACCCATCTGCTTCTCGAGCAAGGCAGAAATAAAACAAAATAATGCTATCTGTCAAAAAAAAAAGTTTTAAGTTTAACTTAAATATTAGTATAAATACAGATATAAGTAAGTTATACAATATTATTAACATTATTTCAAATATAGAAAAAAAAAACTGTTTTGCACACTATAATACATAAATCCATTATTTTGTACATTGCTTGAATTAATTAGCACCTAGTATAATGCCTTATTTTTTCTAAGATTGCATTTTAATGCATCTAATTTAATAGAAATAATATCTAGATCAATTTCAATGTTTTTCATCATTCTAGAGATTGAATAATGTTGACCATAATTGGTTTGATGATGGTAAGGAAGGAAAGTGCTTGTTTTATGTAGTCTTAAAGTTTATTTGTTTCATCAGTTCTGGACAACTAATTTTCTGATTTATAATTGTATACATAAAAATAATGTCAGCGTTTTTTTCCTTCATTTTCAAGTGTATCCAGTTTCAAAAGTGTGTAGAGTTGGTCATAGTCCACACAGTCTTTGGGGATTCGCAATTGAATATGGACTCTATAATAAGGAGACCAAACACTTACACAATTCTCAACCTGAGATTTTACTAAGGATGTATAAAGGGTTTTTAAAGCATATATTACAGTAAAATACCTCGAAAAAAATCTGGGAAGGGTAAAATTTTTATATGTTATTGGGGAAGGTCTAAAAACAAGATCCTTAAGTTTGTGTTTCTCCCACTCCTCGAGAACCATCCGTCATTTTGAAAAAACTTTGTAGTTGACTTTTCTCCATTTCTATTGGTCGGAGGCAAAAAAGTCTGAGAACAAAAATATTCGGCATAAAATTTTTAACATTTTTGTCCAAGTGCTCAACTTTCTGTAGTTAGTTTCCAAAAAGTTAGATGGCGCCGAAGTTGCAAAAAAAATTTAAAAAAAAACTTTAAATTAAAAAGTTGTAGAGCTTGGAAAAATCCTATATTGTTTATAATTAATTAAACAGTCTCTGAGCTACAGCGACTGAAAGTCAGTCAAATTCTTTGAGAACCGGTTTTTGTGTTGTGGATTATATATATTATTTATAGTAAGGGCAGTACAAATGAGGTATCAAGGTATCAAATTAAAGATTGTAATGTGTGCTACACAAATGACCCAGTTTATTGGCATAAAAATTGCCAAAAGTATCTGACAGCCTGACATTTAGTCGTCAAACTGATTTTTTGTAACTTCAACTCCCTCTATCTTTTTAAAAACTAACTACAAAAAGTTAAACCTGTAACAAAAAATATTGCAAGTTTTATGGCAAAGATTTTTGTTTCTACACTTTTTCACCCCTGACTAACAGAAATGAAGAAAATCAGTCCCAAACTTTTTTCAAAATGGTAATTTTATTGTAGTCAAAATGTAAAGCTCCTTAAAGAAACGTTGGTATTTTATAAATTGTAATTAATATTTTTTTTTAATCAATATTTAAGTGACTAATTTTCTTTAGGTGCCTTATTTAAAAGTGACTACAACCTAGCCACCGTAAGCTTATTAAGGCCTGACTAACTGGTGCAAAACATAAATAAAACAACAACAGAAAAATATTATACTTATCCAAAATACCCAGCCATGACAATACTTACAATCCCTGATCGAGTTTCGGGCAGGTCTGCCCCGTCTTTTCTTGTTTATCCGGATGACAGGCAAGACAGCGAGCGGCCCTCAGTGCCCCTGGCGACTTGTTATTGTTTCTTGGTGAATTTCCATTGTTGTCAAAATAACCCAAATGACGTTTGAAATTATCAAGTTCCAGTATGAAAGCTTCCTTCAATCTTTTTAAAGTCCAGTATTAAAATTTCCTTTGATCTGCTGGTTATAGATATAGATTCTATTTTTTTTTACTATCCTACCTAACTTATAATACTATAAGCACCCTTCCTGAATTGACTTACAATTAAAATAGTCTAAAATTCAAGAAAACAGTTTGAGCTCTGCAAGTTTTTATTTCACAGAAATTTTTAATATTTTATATTTGAAGAATTTCAAACTTAAAAAATATCTGACCTAAATCCCTAACTTATTCAAGTCTTTATAGTACTGTTGTTTGGCAAATTTAAATATTTCCCGATAGTTTGACTTCTTCATAATAACTGGATCTGAAAATAAAATATAAAAAACATTATTCTATTTGAATTTTTAGCAAAAGTATAAATCATATATATGTTAGCAGTAAATGGCCAAAAAGTCTAATGTGTCAAATAAAAGTTGGAAGTTTTTATGATGGCTAAAATGGTGCTTTTTTGACTAGTGTTAGTAATTTCAAAACTAAAGTAAACAAAAAACAGTTTAGTTTCAAGTTGTAACATGTTTTTTATACAAACCTGCAAAAAACATGCTTACCTGTTTTTACACAGGCAACTGACAAAATCTTGTGTTGGTATTAGATTTAGAAAAACAGAGGATAAATCAGCAATACTTTTATTTTGTATTTATTGCATGTATTCATTTTTTTATCAAGTTCTTCATGCTTTTTAAAATTTTGTTTTTTATAATATAATTATTAATAAATAAATAAATGATTAAATGTAAGGAAGGACTACAGTAATTTTTTTTGTCATTATTTGAATCAAAATCTCGTAAAAGGACAGGATTTATCCAATAAAATAATCTATTAGAGCAAAATATTACAACCCTATACTAGTATTTCTGACTAAATTTGTGTTGATTATCTTGAATAAAAAAAAGAGTATGCATTATCTTCCATTGTTTGGCTGTGTCCTACATTTTCTTTTTAATATTTGTTTGCATAGTTTTGTGTGATTCCCAGTCTTTTCCCTACCCTCATTTTTGGATTAAGCTTTGGCAAGATAGAAGGAAACAATGTAAAAAGTGATAGAGAAGAAGAGAGAGAATAAGCTGGAATTATAAACTCTAAGTTCACCTTCAATTCTCAGTTTAGAATCTCTTCCTCTTTCAGCCTTGATTTTAGCCCAAATAATACTAAACACCGATTAGTAATCATGATTAAAGCTTCTGTAGATTAAATGGGCCTTAAGTGGAAGATTTCTACGGCTTAACTTTGACTTAGGTCCACCTTATCTCAGCGGTGCAAGCGGTGAATCTAAACTATTGCCATTTGGTTTCCACCCTAACTTGGTTAACTTTTTTATTAGTTACCTAAATGGTAGGGTACAATTTGTTGAGTACAATGGGTTTCTGTCACACGAGTACCTTGCTTCCAGCGGTGCCCCTCAAGGAAGTAATTTGGCTCCCTTGATATTTTCCTTATTCATTAATGACATTACTTCATGTTTTAGTGAATGCTTACTCTTTGCAGATGATATGAAAATCTATAAAATTATACGTTGTAAAAATGACTGTTTGCTTTTGCAGGAAGATTTAAAAACTATCTCTAGTTGGTGTAAAAATGATAACCTAGATCTCAATGTCTCCAAATGTAAAAAAATTACCATATCTAATATACAGCAAACTTTGACTATGGGTTGGGTGGTTCACAACTTCCAGATTGTAACTCAGTAAAGGATCTTGGTGTCATTATTGACAAGAAATTAACTTTTAATGAACATATTGATTCGATCACCAAATCTGCATTGAAAACCTTGGGCTTTATAATAAGGCAAACCTCCTCGTTTAAAAACCCAGCTAACTTGATTACACTTTATAACTCACTGATCAAATCGAAACTTCAATATTGCTCCATAGTGTGGTTTCCATCTTAAAACATACACATTGATAGACTTGAACACATAAAACGTCGCTTCTAAAGTAGCTAACATTTAAGATGGACGGGGTCTATCCCCAGAGGAGCATAGCTCAAACGGCATTGCTGACAAGATTTAACCTTCTTTCTCTACAGAACAGTACCATAAGAGCTAGTCAAATTTTTCTGCATAAGCTGCTCAATAATCAAGTTGACTCTTCTGAACTACTTGGTCAAATAAATTTTTATGTTCCCCTCTGTAACAACCGCAGGCACCGTCATTTTTACCTTGAAGTTTGTAATACAAGCTCCACTCTACCGATCCTGCTATTGGTTCAACAGTCTGAACATGGATGCTAGTATGGATCTACTGTCGTTACCTATCAATATGTTTAAGTCCAAAATATCAAACTTAATTTTCTCATCAAATTTAAATTCCATATAAGAAAAGCAGGCTGATACAGATTGGTGAAGGGTGATGGGGCAGTTGGTTCAGTTGGATTCAGATTCAGATTGGATACAAGGTATTTTTTTATTTATTTTTCCTACATTTTCTCATTTTGTCGTTTTTTTTTATCTCTTTTTTTTAGTTAGTTAATTTAATTTGTTGTGGAATACTTAAAAAAGAGCTGATATTAGTTTTATTTTTTGTGGAATACTTAAGAAAGAGCTGATATTAGTTTTACTTTTTTCTATTAGGACTTAATTATCAATAAGTAATTATTTTGTGACCTTTTGCTACTTAAGTATTTTTTGTCTTCTTATTGGGATTTTTTTTCCTGTTAGAAAATAAATAAATAAAAATAAATAAAATAAACAGACAGTTACACAAAAAAAAAAGAGTGGGAGACCCATTTTTCGGCTACGGTGTAATTTCCCCCTTAAATATTGAAACAGCTGTGATAAACACTATTATTTCCCTGCAATCAAAATCGCCTATCCATTGTTTTTTGATATCATACTTAGACACTATAAAACATATTCAAATTATAGCTTTGTTAAAGCAAAATAATTTTTAATTTTTTTTTTTGAATTTTGAAAAATTAATTTTTCAAGGACGCAACCCGGTATGGTATGGCAGGCCAGTACCATTTTTATTAACGGCTATTTAGACATATGTTAACCAAATTGTAGCCCTGTTAAAACACCTCAGTCGATTCAGCTGCTGGCTCTTAAGGCTGGTTCATGGTTAAATTACTTTCCTTTACTGTAACTTCACCTTTTTCTTTTTCCTTAGGTAAAAAGCTAGTTCATGCTAAAATTCCTTTTCCTTAACTTTAGTTACTAAGGTTAACATTAATGACAAGTGCACTCGCGATTTTGGCTTTTGTTTACAAAATTGGGGGTTCTTTTTGTGCTATAAATGTGGAAACTCTTTCACCATGATCAATATCCATTTCTATAATAACTACTGTAAATAAAAACAATAGATTTTGAGGTTAAAAAAACATCAACAAATATTTTGCCGCCCGCATTTGCGCAACGCGATTTTTCCGCTTCTTTTTCCATAAGTTAAATATTAGCCAACTTTCAAGGTCATTTCTTAAGGCTAAAGGAAAAGATACGGAAAAGGAAAAACCCTGAACACCTTAATCTGAATACATGAGATTTTATAATTGCTAAAGGAAAAAGTTACAGTAAAGGAAAAGGAATTTAACCATGAACCAGCCTTTATACTGCCTGTCATCAGTGTCAATGTTAAAGACTAAAGTTAAGGAAAATAAATTTTAGCATTAACCAGACTTTAGGACTCAAAAAACCTATACTATAGGTCCTGCCACATATTTTGTACTTTTGTACAACTCCTGCCCCTCGGTGTAAGCATATTTTCAAATAATAATTTTGTGTATGCCAAAATAATGCAAAGCGAGTTTCTCTCTCTCTCTCTCTCTCTCTGTGTATGGCACTGCTCTTTTCCGAGCAATTTGCCAGCTGTTTGGTGGACTCCAAGGTGGTCTGACTCGAAGTCAATTGGGGTCCTGGCTTATTTATTCTTTCTTTATTTTCCTCTTTTCTGTTCTCCCCCTTTTCTGGATTTTTCTTTCTTCTGAATTCTTCTTTAGTTATTTTCACTTTTGTTTGTTTTGACCACGTTCTTTATACTATTTTTCTTTTCTTTTTAAAACCGCGTAATGGTTAGTCATTCATTAATTCTCTCATTCATACTGCACAACGGACAATTTTTTTTTTTTTTAAAACAAAACAGAATAAAATGGGATTGGGTTTGTGACTTGTTTTTTTTTTCTTTTTTTTTCTACAGTTTGATTTTATTTGTGTCTAGGAAGGCAACAAGGAGCCTCATTTTGTTGTTATTTAAATTAGATAACCAGATTTTGGTAGAGATGTTGGCCAATTTGTCTACCTCTTCGTTTCCTAATTCCACAGTGTCCTGGGATCCATGAAAGAAATAAGTTATTTATTCCACTGGCCAGAATCGTTAAAATTGTTGTTGCGATTGTTATATAATCCTCATAAGCATCTATTTTATTTCTATTGAGTTTTTCTAGTGCACTTTTTGAGTCTGTGAAAATCATGAAATTTTTTATATTTTCTTCCAAGCATATCCTTAGCCCTTCATTGATAGCCACCATTGCTGCTGTACAAACGTTTATATTGTCTGGTAATCTGCTAGAAAAATGGAAGTTTATTTTTGGTATATGCACCCCAAAACCTACAGTATTTCCTACTTTTGAGGCATCCATAAAAACAAAGGTGTAATTGGTTCTCCTGTGCAATTATTTTTGTTTATTTTGAGTTCTAACATAGGGATTTCTTTAAGTTGGGTGTCATAGTCTTCCCTGTAACATGGTAGGACTCTATCCATTTTTAAATTTACTAGGACATTCTCTATATCTATGAATGTTTTTAACAGTATTGTAAATTTTCTTCTATCCAGGTTTTTTTCATTGGTTGTTATTTTTAGTTGTTTTAGGATGTTTATAAGTGGGTTATGTATAATGCAAGCTGTTTTGATTATTAGTTTTTGTGCTAGTATTTTTCTCCTGGTTCTTAGATCTGTCATGGTTGATTCAGCATAAAGGGCTGGGATTGGCGTAGAGTTCATGCACCCTGTGATTATTCTTAGTCCTTGATGGTATATGTTGTCTAGTTTTTTTAGGCTTTTTTGTGATGATGGTTCTATAAAGATAGCTCCAAAAATCCAGGTGTGATCTGACCAATCCATTGAAGGCTAATTTTAAGGTTTTTGGGTTTGCTCCCCACCATGTTCCACAGAAAGCTTTAATTAGATTTAGTCCTTTTTTTGCTTTAATTATGGTATTGTTTATCTGTATGTCCCATTTTAGGTTTCTCTGCAATATAATGCCTAGGTATCTAATATGATTTTTATATGGTATTACTTCTTCTGCAATATAAATGTTAGGAGGGTTTAAAATTGATCTTGTTTGTTTGAACCATATTGCTTCGCATTTTTGTTTTGCAAGTTCCAAATTGTGGGAGGATAAGTAATTGTTTATTTTTATTAAGGCTTTGTTTATGTCATTAGTTATCTGTATGACATTGTTACCTGACACAAAAAGTACTAAATCGTCAGCATATGCCATAATTTTGACATTTTTGGGGATAATGTCGAAGACATTTTTAATGTAAATGTTAAATAATAATGGACTTAAAGGTGAGCCCTGAATTAGTCCTAAGGGAGCCTTTCTAGGTCCTATCCGTCCTCCTCCTCTGTCCCTGTTGTCTAAGTCTAAATATAAGATTGCAAGTTGGTATAGGGATATTAGCCTCAACTAACTGGTCATATTACACCCGGGTCCTGACATTGTCATAGGCGCCCTTGATGTCGAGAAACACTCCAATGACTGTTTGTTTTTTGGCAAAAGCTGTTTGGATATAGGATGTAAGGTAAGCTAGGTTATTATATATGCCCATGTTTTTTCTAAAATCCATTTGGTAGTCTGAAAAAAACAGATTTTTCCAGAAACCAGTCCAGTTTGTTGCGAATGATTGTCTCCAGAATTTTAACAATGCAAGAACTTAGGCCTATAGGTCTGTAGTTTCCCATTATAATGCTATTAAAGATATTTGCTAAAATTTGTAAGGCAATTAGGAGTAGATTGAAGACCATTGAGTATGAGATTTGATTCAGGCCAGGTGTAGAGTCCTTTTTTTTGAGGCTACTTTTTATGTCCTCCGCTATTATTTGCATGTTATTTTCTGTTTTTTTTAGTTGAAAGTCTGGATCTATATCTATTGGTGTCAGTTTTTCTAGTATATTTTCTGCCATCTTTTGGTCTGGTTTGTGATCTTTTTTTTTGTTGCTTTGGACTACTTTCAGGTTGGATTCCCAGTTTAAATTGGCACAGAAATTTTGAAAGTTAGTTTTTTTCTTTTCTTTAAGAAATTTTTTTGTTGCAGCCATCTGTTTTTTAAGATTAATGTAGTTATTCATATTTGGATCCTCTTTAAATGATTTTAGCAAGCAATCTTAGATTTATTTTTTCACTACATTCTTGATCCCACCATGGGTAGTTTTTTCTGCAACCTCAACTAAAGTTTTTTCAAAATCCTCATATTTGCTGGTGCCTGTATCTTGAAATTTCTCTTCTCTAATTTTTTTGAAATTTTCCCAATTAGCTTTTTTAAAGTCGAACTGAATATTTTTATATGTGATTCTTTGTTAGGCCTGTATACTCTATGCACATCCCAGACTGTCGGGAAATGATCACTGCCACCACAATCTTCTATCATATCCCAGTTAGTCTGATTGCTTAAATTTTGTGATGTTAGTGTAAGGTCAACTGGGCTCGTGTTGCCTCCTAGCGGGACAAGTCTGGTTGATCTTCCATCGTTTAGTATTAAAAAGTTTTGTTGTTCTATTAAATTGGGTAAGTAGTTTCCTCTGGCATTGTTTAAACTACTTCCCCACAGTCCATGGTGTGCATTCATATCTCCCATGAATATACTTTTCCCATCTGAAAGGTTAAAAATGTGTTCTGTGTTTTTGAAAGTTTTGTACATTTGAGGTGGCATATATGTTTGCAATATTAATATTGTTTACTTGGATTATGATTGAGTGCAGGTTTGAGTCTGTAGGTGAAATATGTTTGATTTTATTGTTAAAATTATTTTTAATTAAAGTTGCAATCTCCCCATAGCCATCATGGCAGTCCACCCTAATAGATTGGAAATATTTAATGTAACAGTTGAAGTTTGGTTTCAGCCATGTTTCATTTAGTAGTAAAATATTAGGGTTATGTTGTCTAATAAAGGATATAAGGTTAGCCCTATTTGCATTAAAACTTTTCATATTCCATTGTAATATACGAAGAGTGTTTTTTTCTTTGTTCTGCATTTTTGTTTTTTTTTCTGAAGTTTTTTGTTTTATGGGCTTTTGGGGAAAAAACTTTGTCTATTATTGTTCAGAGTCAAAAGACAGATTGTTTGTGTATGAGTTTTCTTTGTTCTTCTTTGTTTTTTTGTTTGGGTTTTTTGCGGACCATTCAATCCTGCTTTCTAGCTCATTGTAGTTTGTTAAAGGGGTTGAAAAAGGGCTGCTATTTATGTTTTCGGTTTCCTCTGGAGTTTTTTCCCCATTAGGACTGATTATGGGTCCGAAGGATTCTAGATTTCTGCCTGAGGGTGAAAGTAGGCATTCTTTGTAATTTTCCTTGTCATATCCTTTCTCTTTGTATTTCTTTTTTTTTAAATTGCTGTTTTCTTCAGGGAATGGTCTCTTGTTTTTGTTTATAATTGGTGTCTGTGTTTGTTGTTCTACTATTTCCCTCTGAAGTGGGGGAATTGGCTTGGATCATGTTCGTAAGGCATTCTTTGCTGGAAACGGAGACTGGCCTCAAAGAAAGTCAGTCTTTCAAAGGCCATAACCTTTTTAATTTCTTTTTGTGTTTGATATTCTGGAGATTGTCTAAATATTGAGTTATGAGTATGACTTTTGCAGTGAATGCATTTTGTTATATTGCATTTCTCTGAGTGGTCTGTCCCATGTACCTCCCCACAGTCCCTACAACGCCTCTTGCCTGCCTTGCACAGATGTGCTGTGTGTCCAAACAGCAAGCAAGAAAAGCATTGGGTGTCCGGGGGGATCTATGGGGTGACCCTCATTGGAAGCCCATAAATTAGGATCTCTTTTGGGAGGATAAGTCCCTCGAAGGTGAAAAGCATGGTCCCCGTAGGGATTGGATCCTTGTTTTCTGATTTTTTGTCTTTTCTGGTAAATCTTCTAATGTTGTGTTCTTGCATGGGCCAGGCTACCAGAAAGGATCTCCTCCTCTATGGAGGATATGTCCACCCTCTCACCGCCCCCTGCATGTGACCAAATTGAAGGGAATGTAGGCATTTATGCCCTTGTCATTTACTAAATTATTTTGGACAAAATTATTTGCCAGGTCTCTAGTCTTAAAAATTACCCCTACTCAACATTTTCTAATTTTAAGTCAAAAATTTTTTTTGCTATTTTGAGCAAGCTGAATTTTCCAATCTCTTTACCCTCCACGAATACCATAAATGGCCCGTGGCTTTGTTCTTTGTAAAAAAAAACTTTGTTAAATTTTTTTTTAATGTAATGGCGGCCGCTTTGGCACCTATCACCTCTACGATTTGGTGAAAATCAATTTTTTTTGAGGTTCCTTGCTCCTCCATGTCAAATTTTTATTTTAAAACAATTATTTGATATTTATTACACAAGTCACTCACCTTTCTGAAGGGTTTGGGTTGGGTTAAGGTTTAAAATTTTAATTAAAATGATAGAACACAAGACAGTACAATATGGACGCTCAAACACCCAAACGGAAAAGGAGTGAAGCTGGAGTCGAGTCGCCGCACCGTAAAAAGTAAGCAGTAAGAAGTAAGACGTAAGCCGCTGCAATGGAAATATTATTGAACATTTTGAAGTTGACTTTTGGTTGAAGTCCAAATTGTCTTTTGGTTGGTTGCAAATATCGAAAACTACCTATCAATCACATTTTGACCCGATTCGGTAAGACGTAAGTCGCACGATTTAAAAATAAACCAAATCTTGCAGCTTACTTCTTACAAATTTCTATGAACATCAACACTGATTACATATAGTTCATTTTCTTGGGTCTTACGTCTTACGGCTTACTTTTTACGGTGCGACGACTCTGACCGCAGCTTGAGTTTCTCAAAAAATTAATACAAATGTTGGGAGAAAGAAGTTAACCCCTTCCACAAGGGCTACAGCCCTTTAACAAGGAAAGTAAATCCCGACCAGGACCTAGGTCATGAAAATGTGTTGAAAATGCACATCTGATATCGATTGTGCACTTTTCACCGGGAAAATCGTTAAATCGAGATTTTCTTTTTGCAAAATAAAATAAAGCGCACTGAAGATTTTCGCCGATTTCTGCGCGAAATGCACCACATAAACGCCACTAAGTAGTGTCATTTTAGAGGAAATGTAAAGATGTTATAAAACTATCCCTAAATGATAAAATACCAGGAGAAATAAGGGAAAAACTTACAATTTTTTATGAAGAACGACACCACCCCAAAACAGACGTATCACTTTTCAAATTTTACTGCTAGGTGGCGCCTGGTCATCTGTCATTCAAGGTCGTGCGGGGAAGATTCTTTCCAAAAACCAAGCTTTTTCGATCTACGCTTGATCAGATCTGCATGTTCGATTTGTGCCCCAAATCTCTGGCGGAGGCAAGAATTATGAATTTTGTGTAGAAAGTGGTGACGGAATATACAAAGTGGTAAAGTAAAGTTTTCTGTTGAATTACACTACTAAAGTTTACTAAATACCCTTTGCATGAATCCCCTAGGGAGCCCTACAAAAATATATTCCGAAATTTGGGCTTATGTAATGAATTCTAGAGAGCGTAAATACGTTTGATTTACGATCGCAAGTCAAGTGCTTGTATTCGGATGCGAAATTGCCCTTAGCTCTCTCCCCGACAGATTTGTGACGTCAGACTGAGAGCAGTGTAGATTAGAAAAGGCGATTTCGGCAAGCTTTGGTACATCCAGACGTAGATAGAAAATACTTTCCTCTATCTACGATCCAGATCAAACTACCATTTCTAAAATGAAATACCTACATACCTAAAAACAGAAAAAAACATTTTTTTTTTCTAAATCAAACTAAGTAAATCAACATTTGTTGTTATTTTTTCTGTAATAGGGAAGTAGGAGTATGTGTCCATTTTTTTAAATCTCGTTTTTATAATCTTATTTAGTACTTTTCGAGAACTGTGATAACATCTGTGTTAATGTAATATCAACGTATTCCATTACTACTAAATTATTAATATTTTAATATTAAGAAATTACAATGTAAAATTGTTATCTAAATTTCTTTTTTAAGTTTAACTACAAAAATGTAATTTTTTTAAGTGTAACCATAAAAATGTGACCAGAGAACAACCCACTGGTGGCTTAGGGAATCTGTTCTCAGTAATGTGTAATAATTTATGTATAAAATACCTGAATCACCAGCTAGTAATATATGAATATGAATGGTTTGGTATACTAGCTGTATTGGTCTGTCAAATGCTTACCAACCAATTTCGGATACAAAAATTGGTATGTCAAATTGCATACCGTAGCACGGTTCTGTGGTTTGGTATAGTGCTATCTCCCTCTATTTTCGTTTTCTCTGCTTTAGAAATGTAAACAAATAAGTTCAATTTGCAATTTTTCTTGTTTTCAGTCGTAGCGGATTTGAACGACCTATTATAGGCTAGCCTTCGGATTTCAAGTTATGGTGAAGGTGCCAATCATTCTGTCACTATTGCACTTACTGATAGACAAGGTCAAATTTCAAAATCCGCTAGTATGTAAGTTATGGTGAAGGTACATAACAGCCTTACGGGGTAACTTTTTTCCTAAATGGAATATGGTTTACTTTTACCGAAAACGATGAGTTAGGTTACTCAAAAGTGTATATTTATGTCTGATGTTTACGTTTATTGAGGGGTCAACAGGTGATGAAAAATTTTTACACAGCAGTTCTTCTTTTAGGCATTTGTTAAATCTTCTTCAGCAAAATACACCACAAAATAAAACCACAAAAAACAAGTTTGGTTAAGGCTCGTTAATTAATCTTGGAATTAGTGATGTAAAAAGAGTACCTACTCGTTACAAAGTAGCGGGTATTTGCCAAATACGGAAAGTACCGATTCCTTGTTTTGAAAAGTACTTGTTACTCGTTACTTTTTTTATACCTGTAGACTATAGGCACTACCGGCTGTACCTAGTGCTCAAAATTTTAAAATACTGTCTTGACAAAAAGTAACGATTATTTTATTTTATATTTTTTTCTTTTACTTTGCTGTAAAAGTAAAGAAGTTTGTTTTACGTTTAATAAAACCTGTTCTCTGATATGTTTTTATAAATAATTATAATAAGTAACGAAATACCGAAAAATATTACCCTTACCTTTCAAATATCAATTCGTTTAATCCTAGTACCTAGTACCGAATATAAAGCAATGGGTATTGATATTAAAAGTAACGAATCGGTAATAGTAGTTTTAACAACTAGTGGCTATAATAGTGCTTTTTTTACAAACGCGAGTAAAAAAAAACACAGTTTAGCCGCGAGTTGTTAACACTATTTTTTTTTAGTACCTTTATCAAAAAATCCGAGAAAACAGGAAAATACTTTTAAAAATCTCCAACGAAGAGCACTTCTCGCAACACACCATCTTTACACTATAAATCAAGGCGACTAGTAAATGAAATAACAATGCGATATCCATAGCGATGTGCCTTTTTATTCGGTCACGTTCATTGTTGCGACATTTTAATTTTTGACAGTTTCATATTTTGACGATGTTTTGGTAAAAACTGGCGGAAATGACTTAATTTTTAGGCAAGAATTATTAATTTTTTTCAATATTACTATATTCCGATATTTTTCTTTAATTTTGGGTAAAAAACGGACAGAAATCTTTTTTTGCACGCGTGATCAAAAAAAAAGTTTTTTTGCATCGGTAACCAAAAATGC
Source organism: Oxystoma pomonae (assembly GCA_963921995.1). Lineage (NCBI taxonomy): Eukaryota > Metazoa > Arthropoda > Insecta > Coleoptera > Brentidae > Oxystoma > Oxystoma pomonae. The sequence goes on from OY998171.1 coordinate 74,374,985, forward strand.
CATGCTTTAGTTATCTGCAGACAGTTACTAAAATCATGTTTTTGATGATGAGATAAACACTACTTGGCATATCGAACAAATTTGGAAGAAAGTGGTTTGTTACGTCATCATTACGGCCGCACAGGTACCAATTGATTATCCAAATGGTATACCAAGAAAAGCTTGCCGAAATCGCCTAGAGTTAATAGACCACTAATTTATCGCACCTTATTTGCTTACCGCATTACCGTCATTGAGATGCTAAAAGGAGTTTTTAAACCACAAACACAAATTACCGTAACCGTATTCTTTTGCTCACATACAAACTGCCAATGTAAATAGAAAAGAAAACAACGATTCCTGTTTTTGCCAATTCACTTTCACAAAAAAATTAAAAACCTAACTAAACAACAAAACGAATTATCACCTACCAGATGCAGCTTTTGCACGGAAATAAATCTGGTTGGTTGCAAAAAATAACCGAGCGGGTCCTGTTAAGCCTCCGTAAAGTGCTTTTGGATACCGGAGAGAAATTAACGATTTTGCCTACGGTATTACCAATTTTTATGGTCTATTAACGCTCTATTGAAACACTATAATTTAGTGTAAAAAACAACCAGAGATAACCGCACTGGTTATTTGAGGTATGTAGCCGGTTGCCGAAAAATTATAGGTTAAAAATATACCGTAAACTGACATTGATAACCTTAGACATATTTTTTTGTTTATGACTAGGCATCTTTTTGTATTTTAAAGTAAAAATAAATAATATTGCATAACTGTTTACATGGGTAAGCCGCTGGAGCCAACACCGGTCTCAACTAAAAAGCCAGTTAAGTCATACCTCTTCAATCCATTTAGCCTACTGATTTTCTGTCAGTTTGGTGTCAATATGACCGCTAGAGTAGGCTAAAGGGTATCGAAATAGTAGTTTTCACAACTAGTGGCTAAAATAGTACATTTTTTATAAGCGTTTCTTTAAAAAACGTGAGTAAAAAAAAGCAAAGTTTAGCCGCGAGTTGTTAACACCATTTATTAAATATCTTTCTCAAAAAATCCAAGAAAAACAGGAAAATACTTTTGAAAATCTCGAACGAAGAGCACTTCTCGCAACACACCATCTTTACACTATAAATTAAGGCGGCTCGAAAATTAAATAACAATGCTTTCCATAGCGATGTGCCTTTTTCCCCTTCATTTTACTATTTTCCGCTATTTCTTTTTAATTTTGGGTAAAAAGCGGAAAGAAATCTTCGATTTAATTGATTGTGATCAAAAAAAAAAGTTTTTTTGCATCTGTAACCAAAAAAGCCATGCTTTAGTTATCTGCAGACAGTTACTAAAATCATGTTTTTGATGAAGGTATAAAAAAAAGAGTTTACTGGCTTTTTAGTTGAGGTGTTGCTGGAACGCGCCTCTGTCCATCCGTAGTGTGTGCCACGGATGTAAAAAAGAAACATCCGTGGTGTGTGCCGTGTGCCCAACCGAACGGGCCCTTTCTGTGAGCTGTCATCTTGCGTCAAATGTCAACATAGAAAAAAAGTCTGTCTGGCAGACCCAAGTAGTTTGTCTATGAATGTCAAACCTCATTTATTTGTTTACATTTTATTCGAAAAATTCGAAGATGAGTCTCCGTTTATAATAAATCTAAATTTATTAATACGGTGTTCAAAATATTCTATCGCACTGTAGTAAAATCTCTATAATTTTTGGTACATAGCAAAATGCCCCATTTAAAATTGATTGACAAAAGTTTTAACAATGTACTTAATGGTAGATTTAGAGAATGCAAGCATTGCACCAAATGTAACAACCACCACGCAAGCTCCTCCGCACGAAGAAGATGATTCCTTGTTCGTGATTATTCCTGTCGTGGTTATACTTATTCTGGTGATATTATCTCTAATGGTTAGTGTGCTTTTTTCTTATATGTTTTGCTCAGTTTTTGCTTAGTCACATACAATTAGTTAGTTTTAGTAAAGCAAGGTCAACTGAAGCTAAAAACTAAGTTTACTTTAGCACCAAGAAGTTAATCAAATAATTAAATAAAATTAATCATATATTACATCATCAAATTTGAGGTTCCTTGTTAAGAAAGCGCTATTTCATCCACTATAGTTAAATCTATTAATTAATATTTTCGTATGTTGCAGGTATACTTTATGATAAAACAGAGAAGACTTGTTCAACTGAAGCGAAATATTTTAGCAATGTATGAGTTCGATCCATGTGAAGAGGAGTGGGAATCTCTATCAAATAGTTTTAATAATTATGGTTACAACTTTAGGAATTACAATACAATGACTAGTACCAGAAACAGCAGTTGTTCTAGAACCTCAGTGGAAGAAACCACAGTTTTTTAGTGAACCTTTAGGTATTAAATTGATAATAGAATGTAATAAGTCCAGAAAAGTAGTTATATAGGGTGATTCAAAGCTAATCTAAAAACTATTAAATTAATCTTTAAGAAAACATTATTTGTAGATCATATATGTTTAAATTGTTAAATAATATTTTTCAGAAGTTGCATTATAAAATTTTAGATTATTTTCAAGAAGGTATAAAGTAGAACTTTGTCAGAAATTTCAATGAAAGAAATATATATTACCATTTCAGTCTGGCAGAAATCAAAAAAAGGTGGAAATAAATGGTATAAGAAATGTTTTTACTGATTTTGTTAGCCAAGATGCTCCTCTATATTAAGAATCTGATTGATGCCACTCTGACATCCTGGGGCATTTTGAAAAATCCAAGATGGCGGCTATTTTTAAGGGCAAAAACTGGAGAAAAAAAATACCTAACAAAATATTTTAATTTGAACATTTTTTTTAGACTAGTAACCATCTCTCCAAAAATATTTGTTTCATTGAAATTGGTATTGAGACCAACTGTGACCTGCAATATATATCCGACCCTTGGATGGTACATCAAATCAAGTGTAGCATATATATAGCATTATTCCACTAAAATTTTAAAATGTTTCATTGGTGCAATATTTTGACACAATTTTTTATCTAGGGTGCAATTTTGCAAAAATTTTTCTTGTTTTATATCAACCCCCCCCCTGTTCCTCAGGTTAACGTTTCACTGCTCCAGGACCAGGTAGATCATAGGTTAAAAAATCAGTAGATTTCCTAAAAAATAGTAGATCTTTTTTTCCCAATAGTTGTATAGTTTCTTTTGAATGTACTACTCATATTTTCTTGGTTGTTTTTTACCTAAGATATTTATTAGCCTTTCAATAGCATGTATCGATTATTATGATGAATCTCTTATTTGCATGCTTATTATAATAATGCCCATATCCACCATTAAACACTCTAATCAGGGATAGCTAATTGTAATTAACTTGCTAATCGCGGCTAAACAATTGTGTAACATTAACAATAGGGTATTTTTGGTCAGTGTTTTTGACTCTTCGTCATAATTATCGTTATTTCTGCGACTGCGCAGTTGCTAAATGTCATTCCGTAGTGGTTATTAAGCATTACTGAGTCCGGTATTTAAGGAAGAATAACTTAAATTTAAAGACATCGTTATTTTTATTTACTTATTTTCGCAATATTTTTGAAAAACCTATTTATAAAATTGCTAAATTTACTGAAAAGGTGCTTATAATCGACTTCATCTTCTTAAATAGAATAAAATCTGCAAAAAAATAGTAATATATTTAACAGAAATAGTTATATTTAACGTCAAGTACAAGAGTGTATCTCACAAACATGGATGTTCTTTCACCATCGATGATGAGTTTCGATGTTGACATCGATGTTTTCTTTCGATGTGCTCACTGCTCATCACTATTTTACAGTACTGTGATTTTATATTAGTGATGGGTACAAAACATCGATGTTTCAAGAACATCGATGTTTTTTGTTCAACATCGAAAAAAAAAAAATTATGGGAAATAATGTGTCCGATTTTCAATTGCACCGCAATGTTAAACCTAGTTTAAACTTAACCGGTGTTTGGAATACGCTTCCACAAAGAACTTAAAATACCAAGGTCTCACCTTCTAAACATCAGTTCAATTTAAGCTAGGTTTAACATTACGGTTCAATTGTAAATGAGAAGTTTGCACTTGTAATATATACCCACTACCTATTTTTAAGATGTCGGTCGGCAATAGGTGTCGCTACCTAATATGAACCATTAATACAGGGTTCCTAAGATTTTCCTTAGGGATAGGATTTCAATAAATCAAACAGAAATAGCATAGAAAGTTCTGCGCAAACAAAAGAAACAGGTATATTGAGCAATGTTGCCAGTTTGTTATTATCTCCGGAGTGCTTTCATGAGAAAAAATTGTCGCCACTCTTTCATTGTGAGCATAAATCATAGTTGCAATAATAACCGTTGACAAGATGTCTGCAAATTCCGCTAGATGGCGGCCACACCATCTAATCTAATTAAAAATTAGATGTTTTCAGGTCCAAACCACAGCTTTTTCTTGCTTAAAGGAGGCGACAGGGTCCATTATTTACGATACTGAGCGATAAACTCGCGAGGTTGTTAACATTAGAAAGAAATATCTTCGCTTTTAATTAAATTTCTTTCTATTCTATTCTACTAGTGACATCTATCCGGAAACGGCCAAACCATGCAGCTAGGCACTAGCAGCCAAAGAAATCAATAAACGGCGCTGTTTTTCCTGCAGAGCTTTTTGCTTGCGATATTATTGATTTTAAATAAAGCTGGCCCTACACTATATTTGATATTTTCGAGGTGTTTTATGACATGATCTCGAAACATGTAGCGAACCAATTCTTCAAAACTAGCGGGAGGGTAAAAGCGAAAAATAAGGGGCTGCCAATATTTGTAACACCCAAAAAGGGGTGAAAAGATTTATTTTGCTTTGTTTCTTTACAAAAAACGTTTTTTTTACGAAAAACTTGAGCTCTGCCACTTTTTTTATTTTTTTCTTCAACTTTCTCGAAATTTTCGTCATACCGTAGAAAAAAATTATTTCCCCCATGGTCATACTCTACTTTCATTCGAAAAAATTTAGAAACAGAGACTGGATCAGTTTTCCTAAAACGGGGGATCTTGGTTTCCAGTGAGAATTAAATTAGCCGAACGCAAAAATGTTTTTTTCAAAAATTACGTCATTTCCGGAACGCAAAGAAATAGGTCTAAAGAGTATAATTTTTAAGAAAAAATATCAATTTTCTCGCCCTCCTCCACTGGGACTACAGGGGCCGTGCACAAATTACGTAATGGTCATAGGGGGGAGGGGGGTTACAAAACGTTACGTAGGGGGGAGGGTGGTTTTCGACAGCGTTTGCATTTGTGCGAAACTAAGAAAATTTGGAATGAAAATAAGTGAAAAGTTTTTTTTTTTTGGGGGGGGGGGTAGTGGTCTTGAAATCGTTACGTAATATTAGGGGAGTGGCGTGCCAAACCGTTACAAAACATTACATAGGGAGGGGGTCAAAAATTGGTAAAATCACCGTTACGTAATTTGTGCACGGCCCCACATCTGACTGTTCTTCCTTTTTGATTTCGAATCAAAGTGAAAAACTCGGGTTGGACGTTCGAAGGCGTCAACCTGTCCTATTTGCTTGATAAAGTTTCTACGGAAATATCTCAGTCGATTTCTCCGGCCGTGTATGAACGCTTTAGGTTAGGCATTTGCATGTATCTCAGTCCCCAGCCTGTAAACAGTGCGTAAGGACAATGGTTACAAAATGAAAAGCCGAAAAATATTTTTTTTTACGATATCTTTCATCAGTTTGGTATTAAAGTCGAGCAAAAACAATTTTTATTCCAGTCCTAAAGGTATAAAAATGGAAAACATTAGAAAACAACAACCTGGAATGGATTTACTACGTGTAAGATGTAGTAACAACATCGCCCCATGCCCATCCTTTTCTGCCTAAATGTGCTTTTCCGTTTGTCTGCGTCTTATACACGGCTGCTTGGCCCACTAAGGATTTGCTTAGGAACCCGTATATAGTTTCTTTTGAATGTACTACTCATATCTTTTGTGGTCTTTTAGCGTAGATATTTAATAGGTTTTATATATAAAATTAACAATAAGTCTTAAATAAAACACATTCTGTGAATAACGGAACACTCTGAAAAAAAGCAAAAAAAACATGGGTGTTCAGTTTCGATGTTCAACACCGATTTCTATTTCGATGTGCCCATCACTATTTTTATATTGAATTGAATAAAAGGGAAGAAACCCTGCAAAAATTCTCCAATCGGAATACGACAACGTCATTCAACCGCGAATGGCAGAAGCTGCCAGCGAACAGTATCATGATCGTCTGTTGGTTTGCTATTAGAATTCGATGAAATTATCGCATATTATTTATAAACCTTCCAGAATTTATTTCTTAATATTTATGTCAGTATAAGCATGATACAAATCAAATAAATGGTTAAGCGCCATCTACATTGAAAATTCCCATAGCATTCCATTGAGAGTTGGTGCCACGATCTGTCTCTTGAAATATCCGCACTGACTATCTTAATGGAATTTGCTATGAGAAAATAAGTGCAGCGCTGGACCCTTATGCCCGTGTGCACCAGTCGCTTGAATAACGGACCATGCGTGTGCACCACGGTCCTTCGAGACCGTGCGTGTGCACCACTTCCTCTTGCCTTCTCCACTTGTTCAATGCCCGTGTGCACGGTGACTTATAATAAGTACCATGCCTATTTGTGAGTGATTCAGAGTTGGAAGTTAGACCGTGCGATGGTGTTAAATGATGTCTGGATTGAGGGTGACTACTGAATCCACTGACGAGCCCACGCTGGTCACCCCGGGCGAAACATCGTTTAATTGTTTCTCCTTTCGCTTTGGTCTTTTGTGTGTTCCTTGTGGGACACTCATGCAATTTTTAATTTTCGTTCTTTCCTCCCAAGATCTTTTGATCTTCTCTTTTTTACATTCTTTTCGGTTGATGTTACTGATTTGGAAGTTTAACTTATGGATCGCTTTAGGGCTAATTTTACAACCAAAGGTAAAACTCCAGATTAAACCATAGTTTAAACTTTAGTTTAATCTTTGGATTAATCCATCGGTAAACACCTTGCTCAATTTTATAAGTCGGAGTTAAACCACGGCCATGAAGAAAGACTACATTTTCTTTACATATATAGGTTTGATTATTTTAACCAAAATGGCACCAACTAGAACCAAACTTGATAAAAAACAGTCAAGTAGTTTTTGAGATATCAGCGTTGGTTACAGACAGACATACAGCCAGACCACACAACAAAAATGTTCAGATTTATTAGAAAGATATACAGTATATATACGTGTGAGCTCGGTGTGAGAATAAAACTTGCTGGTCTGTGGGATGTTCCAACTCTTGTCGAATTTCCTTGTGAACAATTTCGCATATCTCTTTAGATAATTCAATCGTCTTTTTAAAATCTACATATCGTCGGACTCCTCGAAAGTTTTTGTTCTAGGACAAATAATATCTGGTCTTCGTGCTTCGACAATGTCAATAATTGTCTTCATCCAGTTGATCAAAAATAAATTCTAAGTCATTGATCACAGCGATTTCACTAAATACTTACAAAAACAAATTTTTAATAAATTTTTTGAGGTTAGAATCTTTTGGTAACTATTAAACTGAAGTTTAACAACCACCCAGACCGCCGGTAACGGTTAAACCGAAGTTTGTTGGTAAACTGCACCTATAAAACGTAAAAAGTCGACATCTGTGGTTTAAACTAAGGTTTGACGTTTAACTATGAGTTGTAAAATTGCGCATTATTGTGCGTTCTCAATCCGTTTCACAGTCGTCATCTTCACAAGAGTCTGGTCCATTAATTTAAAACAGTATTAGTAAGATAACAAGTGGTAAAACTATTTACTGGAAGTATTTCACCAAGAACGAAGTTAATGCCTCTACAACCAAAGCGAATGCAACTTGTAAGATTTGTAATGTGGTTGTTTCTTTGGGAGGAAAAGGGAACGTTTCTCCATTTTTTCTTGCCTACAATGAATTGTGTAGACGCCAAACTTGTGAACAGAAGGTAGGGAGTAGGTATGTGTTTAGAAAAAGCTATCAAACGGCCGTGGCTTAAAGTCTCGAAAGTGCCTTTCCTTTTAAAACAGACTGTTCGTACCTAGCAAAAAAATATACGACAGTCGGCTTTGCGCGTTCAAAGCTGCTCGGCAATGTCAAAATTAGGGAAATTTTGGAACTCTTAATATTTTGACAACTTTGACAGCCACTGTGGTAGTGTTTAACAACCACTACCACTACCACTCATCGATTTTACCAGAGTTTTTGGAACACATTAAGAACTGTCACTTGTACAAAAATTTAGAGATGAGAGAAAATAAAAAAAAATTGCTTAATTTTACAAAATAAGTGTTTTATATGTTGGAACCTGGTAATATTTTATTATTTTCAAAATTAATAGCGCCAAAATTCTTTAAAATTAACCAGAAAAATAACCACAATGAAATAGATTCGTAGCTTACGGCAGTGGTAGTGGTTAATTACCACAACGGAATGACATTTAGCTATTGCGCAGAAGCAGTAATTACCACAACCAACGCGAGTTTGTAAATTCAACATTTTTTTCACAGCGGTGGAACATCGGTGCCAACATTCGGTTGACAGATGGGTTTGACATTCATCTGAGATCTAGCAGTGATGAAATGTCGTTGTTCCATCGAATACAAAAAGAACACGTTGCGGTGTAAACAGCTGACTGCCAATAACCACACTGAAAATAATAAAATCATACCTCAACTTCCGCTCGAGAAAATCGGAAATGTGACTTATAAGTGCCGTATTCATAGTCGCTCCCAAGTCTCCCTTCTTCCTTAGGAAATGTAAATTTTTTATGGGGGAAGGAAGGAAGGAAGGAAGGAGCCTTGAGGAACGACTATGAATACCATCCTTAAAGGCACTTATGCTGTACTTCTGGACAGTTTTTTCAAAATAGTCTTCAATGCAAGTACGTTTTTGCCTCAAATTTAGTATGATGTTTAGCTCATCACCAGAGTCTTCACTTGAACTGTCTTGCATTAATATTATGGCTCACCACTCCATAAACAGCATTTGCACCAACATATTTACTTATTTAAGGGTCACCTAGAATAAGGTGGCCTAGGTTAGAGAAGAGTCTCGTTTGTATTTAGAAGTCCCCTAAACTACCTTAGGTGTTCCCTTAATCTAGGGGCCCGTTTTTGGTCCCCTAGCGCTCCCCTAACCTAGAACTAAACTAGATTTAGGTGCCACCTAATGCTAGGTTATCCCTAAATATGTTGGTGCAAATGGCTGTAAGCATCCTGTACTGTACCTTGTATTAACCAAAATGCATAAAAAAATATCTTGGTTTGAATAAGTCATAAAAAAACTGGAAAAAATAAATAACCATAAAGTAGGGTTATGTTTAATCAAACGATGATTTTCCACCGACTCCCGGAGTCGGTGGCGATCGGTGCCAACATTTGTTGGATTGGTGACATCAATCGAAAAATTTAGGAACGGTATTGTTGGACTGGTGAAATCCATCTAAAATTTATGAACTCTTTTGTTGGCACCAGTGGACTACCGGTGGATTTTCAAACTCGCCCCCACTACAAAGTGTCAAATAATCGTTCCAAAATATTGACATTTTGAGTGGAAGGGGTAAAACCGTTTTTGGTTTGGCTGCAGCCGCCGCTGAACGCGCCCCTGGTTTGGTGTAGGATGCTGGATCCATATATGTATGAGCTTAGCTGGATCTCTCTCAGACAAGTACATTTAGAAAGAGAAAGCAATAGTAACTATTTATCGCAAAAACGGACCTTTAGATATATGGGCGCCAACTAATTTAGTTGCTATGGGAACGTTGGAATTTTGCCGTTGGACTGAACTTTTCCGTTGTACGGTTTGAGTTGCGAAAAATTTACTTCTATGCAAAAACCAGTAAAAGGTTTGTTTTTTGTCAAAAAATGGGGGTGAAATATTTATGGACCGTTTTGGCTCCGTTTTGCGACCGAAAGCCGCTGTTCGAGCTACAGGGTAAAACCGTGGCTGTTGATTTGTCTTGCTGGATATGCGAGGCCCAGAATATCGCGGAGTACCAGGTGCAGCCCAGAATGTATTTGAGGTGAGAAAGCCCTACCCCCGACTTACAGACTTGACGTTGACTCATAGGTTTTCTCTCTTTAGCAAAACAGGAAGGGACAGAGGGATGTATAATCATCAAACAGGAACATGCAAAGGTAATTATGCAGTATACGGTTTTCTGCCATTTTTGATTTTTTTTGAAAAATTCTTTATGGGGGCACCTTCTAGGGTCCCTAGGACCCCAAATCCGTCTGCGCCGTTTGGTTTTTTTTTTTATTTTTTTTGTTTTTTTTTAAATTTTTTTTCACTAAAACAAACCAAACCAACACAGTCCAACCCAACCTAATCCAAACCAACCCAAAACAATTAAAAAAACACTTTACAACCCCCCCTAGGCACCCTTTTTTCTAGTTAAAAAAAAAAAAAAAAAAAATCGGGCGCAGGCGGATTTGGGGTCCTAGGGACCCTAGAAGGTGCCCCCATAAAGAATTTTTCAAAAAAAATCAAAAATGGCAGAAAACCGTATACTGCATAATTACCCATGCAAATTCAGAGTCTATAAGGTAAGCAGTATCCGGGGTTTTTCTGCCCTTTTTAATTTTTTATGAAAAATTCTTTATGGGGGCACCTACTAGGTCCCTAGTCCCTTTTCTATGGAGTATCCAGACTTCCTGGATGTATCCAGACTTTCCAGGGTGTATCAGACTTTTCCAGGGTCTTTCCAGACTTTTTCAGAGTGTATCCTGGCTTTTCCTGGGTGTTTCCTGACTTTTCCAAGGCATATCTGGACTTTCCGGGGTACGTCCAGACTTTTCAGGGTGTATCCAGACCTTTATGAGGTTTATCCAGACTTTTCCAGGGTGCATCCAAAATATCCTTCGATAGATAGATAGAATAGGGTGTCCCAACAAAAGCGAAAGAGGCGTTTTCATGTATTTATTGTACGTTTTTAGAAAAATGCTTGGACACATTGATTTTGTTTGCAAGGGGGTGACTTTCACCCCTATTTTTCAGATCGGGAAGATGGGTCGAGTGGCACTTTATTTTGAAGGGTTTTTGATTTTCTTTACAATGACATGTAAAAACCACTTACAAGTTCCAGATTTGCAAGTTTATATTTACCGTTACAAATCAACAATGACACTCTAACATAACTCTTTTTGTTGGAAATCAAATTCACAACTATAATACATGACAGGCCAATTTAATAACGTTACCTAGGAGTTGTTCAAATTACATATATGTATAATTCTATACTGAACTGATCTGAAAAATCATATCACAAAGACTTTTTAACCACCCTTAGTTTATTTTAATAGTCCCTGTATAAATAGCACAGAAATATTCCCAGAACATGCGTTGAATGTTCAGCTAGGATATTGGGAACATTCCCTGAAGGTTCCCTCAAATCCTCTAAGCATATGAGGGATGTTCAGGGAATGTTGAAAAAATATGTTCTCTCACAAAACACCCTAAAAAAATTACAAAAAAAGTTTTTAAATAGCGATGGGATTCGAACCCTCAACCTTCAACACTTTTCTAATGACTTAACCTTTTGCGCTATGGGGACTTATATGCAAAATTATATATTAGCGGGGTTTTTCTGTTAGAAGAGCACCATGAATTGTTTTTTTCTTACATAAAATCAGGATCACTCCTGAATGACTCAACAGATTTTCATAATTCTTTTTTTATGGGATAAAAATATTATGAATTATCTTAAATTCTGCTGCATAAACATGATCTTAGATAAAAAAATATTATATCTTTTCATGGCATGATTTGATGATATTTTTTTAGGCCAACAAAATGGTTTTTCTTGTAACTAAAAATAGAATATTTTTTTGCTTGCAGCAACAGATCAAAATATCCCAAAAAAAATCTTTACCGCAGCTGTTGAATAACAAAACGTTACAATATTGTGTGATATTTTTAGGACTTTGGTAAAACATTGGTAGATTATCCCGACTAGAACATTTGCTGAATGTATTATTCAGGATATTCCCAGAATATCTCCCAAATGTGCTATCAATGTGCAAATGTAAGGACATTTTTAGTACCTTACCAGAACATTCTTGGAATATCCTGCATAGAATATTCGGCAAATGTACTGTTCAGAATGTGTAAGAATGTTTTTTGAATGTGCTGTCCATATCCAAAAGGAAAGGACATTTTACGGAAATTAGCAGAACATTCATGGAATATCCTGAATAGAATATTCGCTGAATGTTCTATCCAGGATATCCAGTGAATGTATTTTTAATGTGCTGTCAATATCAAAAGGAAGGGCATTTTCCAGACTTAAGTAGAACATTCAGGGAATATTCTGCATGGAATATTTGCTGAATGTACTGTCCAGGAAGAATTTGTCCAAAAAAAAATGACATTTTTCGAACTTTCACAGAATATTCCTGTGTTCTCTGGATGTACTAGGTAGGATATTCTGAGAATGTTTTTTAAATATGCTATTCATGTGCTAACTTGAAAGTTATTCAAAGCACGTTTTTGGAACATCCTACGAATGTACTGTGAATGTGCCAGAACATTTAGACATTCACAGCACCTTACTGGGATATCCCTGGAATATCCTGTGCTATTAGAGTAGTTTAGCAAAAGGGCAAAAATATTATATTTTCCAGAAATCTGTATTTTCGCACCTGTTATCTACTTTTAATGGAAGTCACTCCTGTCTTTGTCCTGGAGGGGAAGGCCCCAGAGCTTAAATATGACACAATAGCTTCCAGAAATGCTATTCAATTTAAAGGAGCTAAACCCAAAAAGGATGGTGAGTATTCTATTTAATCTTGATATACAAAATAAGTTGCTTGGCATATCATACATAAAAGGGCAATTCCATGCACAATGAAGGTTTTTGGCATTTAAGGCAAGTAATTATTAAACCAAGCAAACTTAAGACAATTTATACAGGTCTCCCCTATAATTCTAAGTTTATAAACAGCACCGTTAACCTAAAGTAAGAATAAAACATTGGGAAGGTAAGGAAAGTACAGAAAACATTGTAGTTTATGATGTTCTATTAAGAGACTATTTACTACTATAAGAAGTGATTTTTTATTTTCATTTTGAACTTTTTTGTATTAAGATTACACGGTAGGCTAATGTAGATTTCTATGCCTTTAAAATAAATTGAGTCGACGCCAAAGTTGTTTCTGGGTCTTATAATTTCTAAATTATTGTTAAATTGAGTATTATAGGTATGCACATTTACTTGACTAGTAAGATTTTTATTTAAACAACTACAACCGCCAAAGAAGTGTCTGGGCTATCAATAAACGTGTACAATCATTATAATGTAATAATTTTTCTCCAAATCAAAAAATAATAGCCACTAGCTAAAATATAGGCAAACAAAATATTAGCGCTTTATAAGAAATGTCCCATCAGTTATCACAAAATTACATTTAACTTAAAATAAATCTTAAAATTATATCTAGGGAACAAAACTATGTTGGGAATTTGGAACCTTTGGTTGCACTAAAACAAAATTATGATTGTTTTCCACAAACCAAAACTACACTTTTTTGCACTCGACGCGCGTTTCGCTAACAACGTTAGCATCATCAGGAGACGATAAACAATGAACTAAATTAATCTACGCTCTATCTTATATACAATCCTTTAGTGGGCGGAGATAAGACTAATAATTTGTGATTGATCACGATTTTTAATCCTACCTCCCCTCAACCAAAGAATAAAGTGTACTAAACGGGATAGGTCCTCTATCTTTATTTAAACTATTTCTGGATTTAATGATTTCCATACTTTCATATGCATTCAAAAGTCTTTTGTTTGGTACACTTTTTAGAAGTTTTAGGTTATCTAATGTGAATCTATGATTGTTTTCAAAAGCATGCTCGGCCACACTTGACTTTTCTGTTCTTCTGTATTTTAAGTGTGCTAAGTGCTCTTTAAAACGTGTTTGAATAGAGCGTCTCGTTTGGCCAACATATTTTTTATCACAATCCATGCAACTAATTTCGTAAATTCCACTTTTTTCTAGAACTGTAGTTTTATCCTTGGGATTTCCTAGTAAGCTTCTTATTGTGTTACCGGATTGATATACTAATTTAAGACCGGTGTTATTAAATACTTTCTGTAATCCTTTCGTATAATTAGGATTATACGGAATTGATACAAATTTTGTTAACTTCTTTCAAATAAAGTTGAATTTGGCTCAAGTATTTTTTTCAATTTCTTAATACAGTGGGGTGCTGTCAAATTAAGACAAGTTTGTGCATTGGAGCCAGAACTATTGATCATTTTTACAGGATTCTGTATTATTGATCAACTATGTAATTTTGAAATAGAGTGGGGTGCTGTTGAATTAGACAAGTTTTGCTGGAATGGTGCTGAATTCGCGTACTGGAGTCAGTTTAGAGAATCCTGGTAGGTCTGGCGTTCAGTATTGGTCTACTAGTTGGTAGGGAATCAAATAAAATAAGGCGAAAAATATTTTCATGCTTGGATTTTGTTTATATTTTATTCAAAATTAAAAAAAAATATCTCCTTTTAACATTGAATTTTTACCTGTGATCAAAATATTTATTTACTAACAAGCGCGGAAAGTAATACCTTTCCGCACGTACCGTTTGCGTTTGCCCGAACGACGCGTCAGCGGAGTTCGAGCAAGCCGCAAGTTCGGAAAAGACCCTTGTCGCACGAGCGTAAGGGAAATGAAAAAAATCTTGTTTCAAATGATTTAAAAAAAAAATTGCCCACCAAAAACAATTTTGCTATGTGAAAATATATTTTTTTATACAAATCATCAAAAACATGATTTCAGTAACTATTTGCAGATAACTAAAGCATGGCTTTTTTGGTTACCGATGCAAATAAACTTTTTTTTTGGACAGGGGTGCTAAAAAAGATTTCTGTCCGTTTTTTACCCAAAATTAAAGAAAAATAGAGGGAAATGGTAATATTGAAAAAATCTAATTATTCTTGCCTAAAAATTAAGCCATTTCCGACAGTTTTCAAAAATTATTTACGAAAAAATCATTTAAAAACATCGCCAAAATATCAAACTGTCAAAGATGAAAATGTCGCAACAATGAACGTCACCGAGTAAAAAGGCACATCACTATGGAAACCAACCACCTTGATTTATAGTGTAAAGATGAGGTGTGTTGCGAGAAGTGCTCTTTGTTTGAGATTTTTAAAAGTATTTTCCTGTTTTTCCTGGATTTTTTGATAAAGAGTCAACAACTCGCGGCTAAACTGTGCTTTTTTTTTACTCGCGTTTTAAAATACCTCGCTACGCTCGTTATTTAAACAAACGCTTGTAAAAAAAGCACTATTTTAGCCACTAGTTGTGAAAACTACTATAACATGCATTAAAAATAGTTTTTTTTTATACCTTCATCAAAAAAATGATTTTAGTAACTCTGCAGATAACTAAACATGGCTTTTTTGATTACCGATGCAAAAAAACTTTTTTTTTATCACGGGTGCAAAAAAAGATTTCTGTCCGTTTTTTACCTAAAGTTAAAAAGAAATAGTAATATTGCAAAAATCTAATTATTCTTGCCTAAGAATTAAGCCATTTCCGCCAGTTTTCACTAAGTATTTACGAAAAAATCATTTAAAAAATCATAATAAAAAAAAATGAACGTCACCGAGTGAAAAGACAAATCGCTATGGAAACGATTGTTATTTTACTTAACAGCCGCCTTGATTTATGTTATAAAGATGGTGTGTTGCGAGAAGTTCTCTTTGTTCGAGATTTTTAAAAGTATTTTCCTGTTTTTCTTGGGTTCTTTGATAAAGGTATTAAAACAACTAGTGTTAACTCGCGGCTAAACTGAGCTTTTTTTACTCGCGTTTTTAAATACCTCGCTGCGCTTGGTGTTTAAACCAACGCTTGTAAAAAAGCACCATTTTAGCCACTATTTGTTAAAACTACTATTTTCGTACAGCATGGCGTGCAGGAAAAAAAATGGAGAAATCTTTTTAAAATGCTTCAGTTATCTGCAAACAGTTACTGAAATCATGTTTTTGATGAAGGTATAAAAAAATATACTTTCACATAGCAAAATTGTTTTTGGTGGCCACTTTTTTTTTTAAATCATGTGAAACAAGATTTTTTTCATTTCCTTTACGCTTGTGCGGCAAGGGTCTTTTCCGAACTTGCGGCTTGCTCGAACTCCGCTGACGCGTCGTTCAGGCAAACGCCAGTACGTGCGGAAAGGTATTACTTTCCGCGCTTGTTAGTAAATAAATATTTCGATCACAGGTAAAAATTCACAATGTGAAAAGGAGATACATTTTTTTTATTTTGAATAAAATATAAACAAAATCCAAGCATAAAAATATTTTTCGCCTTATTTTATTTGATTCCGTACCAACTAGTAGACCAATACTGAACGCCAGACCTACCAGGATTCTCTAAACTGACCGATAGTTCTGACTCCAGTACGCGAATTCAGCACCATGCCAGTAAAACTTGTCTAATTCAACAGCACCCCACTCTATTTCAAAATTACATAGTTGATCAATAATACAGAATCCTGTAAAAATGATCAATGTCTTAATTTGACAGCACCCCACTGTATGGAAACGATTGTTATTTTACGTAACAGCCGCCTTGATTTATGTTATAAAGATGGTGTGTTGCGAGAAGTTTTCTTTGTTCGAGATTTTTAAAAGTATTTTCCTGTTTTTCTTGGGTTCTTTGATAAAGGTATTAAAAAAACTAGTGTTAACAACTCGCGGCTAAACTGAGCTTTTTTTTACTCGCGTCTTTAAATACCTCGCTGCGCTCGGTACTTAAACCAACGCTTGTAAAAAAGCACCATTTTAGCCACTAGTTGTTAAAACTACTATTTTCGCACAGCATGGCGTGCAGGAAAAAAAATCTCCATTTTTTTAGGTGTCAAAACTGGGAAGGATAGATCGAGGTTTGATTTTGTTCTAAGACAGTGTCAAGAAATGTTGGGCTATATGGGACTAGCCTGTGTTAGAGGCAATGGAGAGGCGGAGAGTATGTGTGCTTACCTAAATGAGGATGGAGTAAGTAGATAGATGATAGATAAAGTAGTATTTACTTTATTGTTCAATCAAAATTAACAATTTCTTACCGATCTACAGAGCTTTAAAGGTTTTAAAGATTTTTTTGTTTTTTTTTTGCAGTTTTTAAGACAATTAGATCAAATTTGAGACAAAGCTAGGTTACAGTTTGGAGTTTACATCATCCCGAATGTCGAGTGATTGTGATGTTCCATAGTGTCTTTGATTTGTTTTTTGAGTTGCAGATTTGGTTATTGTTTAAACTTTTTTTATTTTTAGAAAGAAGTTAGTTTGAAAGACATTTTTTATAGTATTTTTTTTCATTTTTGTAGGTATAGTAATATGTTTGGCTTTTTGTTCGCTGATAATTGACATAAAGGTTAATCCATTGTTTAGGAAAAGAGATATCAAATAAAAAAAGATGTTGTGGAATTTGTTATATTGCTCACTTGGATCATCATAGCCCATGAGTCATCACGCAAAAAATGTTGAAATCTAATAATGTTCTCTTCTGAATATGTTCTACATTTTTTGAATGTGGGGTGTATTGCCTCGCTACCTTAAGACATACCGATTGACCATAGTGATCTCATATATTTGTGGGTATAATTTCTGAAGTCTCTACTTCCTCTTTTGGTAGATTTGAGTAAATAATATCCCGCCGTGATTTTGAACTCGGTCTGGTTGTTCCAGAGATGTGTGGCTGTGTGGCCATATGCTAATAAACAGTTGTCAAGTAAGTTTGAATTATGGTCATGATTTTCAAAGTGGCAATTAAAATCTCCCGCCAATACTATGAAAGTTTTAGTGGCGTATACTTTGTCAGGTAAGCGATATGTACAAACAAAAACAAAGACCTTTATATATCCAATATCCAAGGAAATTTATCATATGAGACCATCAGTTTTCACATACCTTCTCACCCATTCTGATCTCCTAATCATGTATTTTTCAAGAATTCGGAAATGACTGGATTCTCAAAATTTGAAGTAAACTTAGATAGCAAAATATTTAAAAAATAAATAAAAAAAACACTTATTTTTTACCGGAGAAAACCTAAATTATATGCTCTCTGTTTTTCCCTTAATTATTACAAGTAATAAAGGCTTGAAAAATATATACAATCAAAACTTTCTGCCAGCTGACTTAGCAACAAGTTCATTTAAAATTGTATTAAATATAAGTATGTACGCCAGTGATAAATCGATATACATTCAACGCGCGGGATTCAGCTAACAATAAAAATGCTGTGAATCGCGTTGACTTGCTGGTCGGTCTGGTACTACACTGCCTCATTTATTATTTGTTGTCGGAGTTGCCGCTTTAGTAGAATCGAGCTGGTAAATGTAAGGTGGATGGAGCATGTGTGACGTGGAGCATGCTTGCTTGGTATTGTCTAATGCGGCGTTGCCAGTGAAGCGGACAATGGTTTTCCCTAAATCTAATGACTGATCGCGTTTCAAAGCGATTTATGAATGACTTAATGGGTCTATTTTAGTTGAATGTCTTTGATTAAAACCAAATTAGACTAATTAAAATAGTTGGTATTTTTAGCTTGTCGACGGCTGCATAAGTCAAGATTCTGACTGCTTCGCCTACGGAGCACAAGTGGTATATCGTAATTTCTCGATATCGACTCAAGGCGCTCATGCTGCTAGTGGAGGTGCGGTGGACATTTATGATATACGGAAGGCGAAAGAGCGTTTAAGTAAGAAACAACAAACTAAACATTTTTAAAACTCTTGACAACCATGCGAATGTTCCTAAAAATGGAGGTATTTCCTCCGCCTCTGAAGTGATTTTTTTAACCTGACGGAACTGAAATAAACTATAGTCTGTTCCATTTTTACTTAGACAAAACCAAACCTCAATGACCCACTGAAAAAAACTTGGTTTGAACGTTGACAGAATTCCAAACGCCCTAGATGGAGTGATGTATAGACCAATGTATCTAAGTGAATTCGGTTTTAACCAAAATACGGGAAATTGTGACGTCATTGATCAGATGTGGAAAAATATCTGGGGCGAACAACTCCGGGATTCTAGGGTTGCGCCCCATTTATAGACTACACTGTGTTACCGTTGAACTTAAGAGGTTGGGTGGGTCCTTAGCCAAAAATTCCTGCCCCTGGCGCGATTACTAAAATTATCCAACCAGTCAGTTTGACCGTTGTATCTGTTGGGTTACAGTTATTGTGATCTACGTCATAGCCTAACCTCAAAATCAATGAACAAAAGAATAACCGCAGTCAAAACTGCTCCTCACAGGTCTTAAATTTGTATATCAATCGGGTAACACAAAAAAAAGCATACTAGGAAATCCCAAGGATAAAACTACAGTTCTAGAAAAAAGTGGAATTTGTGGAAACACGTTTTAAAGAACACTTAGCACACTTAAAATACGGAAGAACAGAAAAGTCAAGTGTGGCCGAGCATGCTTTTAAAAACAATCATAGATTCACATTAGATAACCTAAAACTTCTAAAAAGTGTACCAAACAAAAGACTTTTGAATGCATATGAAAGTATGGAAATCATTAAATCCAGAAATAGTTTAAATAAAGATAGAGGACCCATCCCGTTTAGTACACTTTATTCTTTAGTTGAGGGGAGATAGGATTAAAAATCGTGATCAATCACAAATTATCAGTCTTATCTCCGCCCACTAAATGATTGTATATAAGATAGAGCATAGATTAATTTACTTCATTGTTTATCGTCTCCTGATGATGCTAACGTTGTTAGCGAAACGCGCGTCGAGTGCAAAAAAGTGTAGTTTTGGTTTGTGGAAAACAATCATAACATTGACATAATTAGCACATAAAGAGCATGTAAATCTGAAAATGTTTTTTTTCGAATCGGTCAAATGGGGGGTGCAGCTCGACTGACTGAGGTCACTATTTCACATTTTAACCGTTTGTTAATTTTTTTTAGATTTTGGACGAAACAAAATAGTGGCGATGGCTCTGCTGATCGGCTGCGATTACTCAGACGGAGTCCCCGGTGTGGGGAAAGAATCGGTTTTAAAGTTTTTGGAAACCGTTACCGACGAGACAGTCTTGGACAAGTTAAGATCTTGGAGGAGCGATGCACCTACTTTTGCCGCCCACGAAAAGAAACTGAACGACAAGAATATTTGTAGCTCGTGCGGCCATTTTGGAAAGGTGCAGCGTCACACTAAAAACGGTAAGGTATAGTATTTACCAAGTAAACACATAAATATTCTAGGAATATTCCTTCTAGATGATATAAATGGAATATAAATAGATTACGGAAGGGGTTTTTCACGTAATATTAATATAAATAGAACATTCTTTTTTTGAAATATTCCTGGAACATGATAAGAACCTTCTTTGGATAAAATTTTATAAATTTTATCTACCAAATCTTTGACAAAAACACTCTTACATGTTACTATTATCAAGTAAAAAAATATTAATATCCTTATCATATAAGTAGAACAAGAAAAACCCTCTTTGTAATCGATTTATATTTCATTTTTA
The DNA here is from genome assembly GCA_963921995.1 of Oxystoma pomonae. Lineage (NCBI taxonomy): Eukaryota > Metazoa > Arthropoda > Insecta > Coleoptera > Brentidae > Oxystoma > Oxystoma pomonae. Next base: position 74,395,526 of record OY998171.1, read on the forward strand.
TCATCTAATATGAATATTCTTGGAATATTAATGTTCTTGAATGTTCTTTTTGTGTTTACTGGGTAGGGCTTACATCATCCAACATGCCGACTAACGTGTAGTATAGGAAAAATCTACAGGGAGTTTTTGTTAATTTTACCATTTTGGGATATGTTTCTTTAAATGGAATAGAAAAGAAAATGTTTTAATGTGGGTATTTTTTAGGTTGCACTTCATGCGATACACTAACCGGGTGTAATACGTTTAAATACAAAGAAGAGCGATTAAAATTAAGAAACGAAGTGAATATGCGAAGCAAGGCAATCCAAGATCCCAAATTTCCCGATGAAATCCTAATAGATGAGTTTTTGAAGAGGAAAGACAACGTTTCTCATTTGAATCTAGAGTGGAAGCAACCAAATCTAGTGCAATTTGTGGTAAGTTTTTCATGTTTTTCTTTTTAATAAGAAATGGGGGAAAATAAGCCTGATACTGAACATTGATTCTTTGCAAAAACTACCAAACCGATTTTGATGAGAGTCTCACTACTGCATGCCTTGGACTCCTGGATTTAGCTTTTTGCAAAATTTCTTTTGGATTAAACTTGTTTATCAAATGCTGAAAATGTCAAAATAAACAAAATTCGAAAGCTGTTAACACAAGTCATGACCAACTTGACTTAAAAGAGGATCTCTTTTGAATCTGTCCTTCAAACTTAAAGTTTCCGTTAAAAAAACTGTGCAAAATGTCAATTTGAGGGTCAGTTGAAAAAAGAAGACTGTGTCATACTAATTTTCAAAAAAGGTATATACTTTCCTTGTTTCAGAAATTCACATCGAAATTTCTTCAATGGGAGGAGTTGTACTCGGTGGAAAAACTTCTTCCGATTTTAACAAGATGGCAATGTAGGAATCCGAACGTTTTAGATGGAAAATATTTAAAAGGATCGCTGCAACCCAAAAGAATTAAGAAAGTTCGAAATCCTAAAGGTAAGTGGTAATTTTATTAAATATTTGAAAGGTGGCTCCCAACAGTTTTCCTAAAAACTCCCTAATTTTTGCTAAGTTCCTATTTTTACATAGATTGGTATTTATTGACAGAACTTTGACGTTTTGTTTGTATCTCCTGCAAAAACCTACTACCTAGTAAAAAGGCCACTTTTTGCTGGATCTTTTTCAGGGCCATTTGCACCAACGAGTTAAGGCGCCACTCAGTTAAGTCGGCGGTTAACTAAGTGGTGACTTAACTCGTTGGTGCTATTGCCAATTAGGATGCTAAGAGAAAAGAGGGAGAGAGGGAATGACTTTTTTTTACCTTTTGCGACTTTTTTACGTGCCTTTTAAGAATTTTTCTCCTTACATTTTTTTTAGTATTTTGCAGTATTTAAAAAAAAGTTAGTCTCTAATTTGGTTCCTTTTTTAAAAGAAAGTTGCTGAAATGTCCGTAATTTTTAGCATTTAGTTTCATGCCTGTTATTTTATTTTTCTGCTGTTGGGAGCCCTAGGTATTCTATGGGGTAGAGTTGAATCTTGTATATTTTTGTATATATTACTGGTGTGCCTTTGTAAATGTTTAATTAACACTTGACTTAAACTACATAATAAGGCGGTAAGTTGGCTTTTGTTCATTCCAAATTCTCCGGACCAATTTCAATATGGCGGCTGACGTGGTCCGGATGAATCTAGATGCGCTGCATAATCTTCCTCTTACAGGGTCGATAAGATTTACAGAAAAGTATTTTTCAAATTCTTAGTCATTGATTTTGTATTTGGTGTTGCTCTTATATGTGTTAACAAATGGGTTTACAAGATATTTGAGTCCTCAATTTTTTCTTCCTTAATTTAATAGGAAAGTAGGACCACATGGTATTCTTCTTACTTCCCTCAAAGAGTCAAACCCTGAGATTTACTAAAACTAAATCCATCCTAACCCAGTCTAATTTAAACCCATATCTGTCATAAAAAAACAGGTTTAGGTTTCTTAATTTCTTCAGCTCTTCTTGGATAGTCAAACATCATTGGCAATAATAACACTAGTTTCTAGGAATGGTTGCTTTTTACAAGAAGTTTGGTGTTTTAGTAAAATTTATTGCATGTAGCATTTAGCTTAGCGTCGTTTTTTTAAATATCTGTTCATTGTGTGCATGGTTTTTGGGGAAACTAACTCGTTACTGGTTTTAATGGAAAATCTTGCCATCGTTGTTGTTTTTCTGTCAGGTGTTCCTTCCTACGAGATCATCTGGACAGACCCTGATGGTTGTTTTACCGGTCTTATCCCAGAAGATCAATTGGACGGTGTGGACTTGGAAAAATTATGGTCGACAATTGAACCTCAAAATTTAGTTGAAAAAGCATACCCTGGTTTGGTTGAGGAGTTTTTGCAATCGAAAATAAAACCCAAAAAGCCCAGTAAAAGAAAGAAAAAGGATACATTATCCGAGAATTTGAAAAACTTGTCGGTTTCTGAACCCGTTATTAAAAAAACTCGAAAACCTCGCGTTTCCAAAAAGAAACTAGTCGAAAATTATGTTGGCGAAGTTGAAAACGAAAATACCGAAGAAGATTTAGTTAATTTAGAGTCTAGTTTTAAATGTATGTCAATTGAAAGACCGAAAGCCAAACCTCGTGATAATTATTTCAAGAAAGCGGTGTTGCATGCACAAAACCAAGATTGCTCGACTAGTTGGCAACAAGGCAAGAATATGTCGACACCTGCCAAATGTTCAGCAAACGATTCATTCTCGTATGACTTGGATAAATCAGGATTTGGAGACGAAGATGATCTTGACGTCTCTGATATCGTGAATGAAATTGTTTCAAGAAAAGCGTTGAAGTTTGATGATATTGGCAGGCAACTTGGGAACTTGGAACACTGTGTCCTGCAAAAGAAGAATGACTTCCAGGAAACAGCAAAGGTTAACAGAACAGAAGTCTGTGATAGAGTTCCCACTGGCGATAAATTATGCTTTGTTGATGATGATCTCGTTTGTAACAGAGATTTTAATGAAACTAACATATTTAATTCGTCAAGTTTTTTTATGTCCAATCCTATTGAAGAAAACGATTTATTCGAGAAGACTTTTAATGAAATGTGTGATAGGGAAAGTAGTGGGAGTGACACTGAGGAGTATGATTTTGATAAAGAAGAGTTGGTTCAGATTTGTGCTGACAGAAAAGTTGATAAAGACGGAGGATGTCAAAATAACGCTAAAGAAGACGAAGATAGTTTTAGTGTGGAGTATGTACCGTTGTCTGAACGTTTAAAACTTAAAATTTAGTGAAAGTGAAGTGCAAAAAATTAGAACTAAAAAATGTGGTAGTCTTGAATCTGGTACTTTTAATTAGAAGGATAAGTATGATTTTAATATAATTATTATTGATTAGGAGGTGTCCGTTGGACAATAGGATGTTTTGTGGTTACTTTATTTTTCTACGACCACTCTCAATAATTAATAATTTTTAGTTCTTTTAAGTCAAAAATCTTTCAAAGTCTCTGCAGAGAAAGGTTGAGCTCCGGAAAATTTAAAACAAGAGCAATAAACCCTTATATCTTCAAACTAAATTTTAAAAGAAGATGGTCCTTTAAAATTTCCTTGTTGTTTGTTCCTTTTTCGCTACAGAGTGATTTTTTTGCTATAAATGCTCTGGGAGCATCTACTTTCTCCCTAAAAAGTTTTAGACCGGAAGTTCATAAATTGTGTTACTTTAATAAGTAAGTTAAGGAGCAAGAGTTTAGAGTATAAATTGTGATGGATAGGCTCACCTGTTTTAATACAAAATTTCGCAAAAAACGAGAGTTTTTTGCACTGAAGTACAAAAAGCTCCTGTTTTTTCATATGTGTATTAAGTCAGGCGCCTATGATGCGATAAGTTGCTGTTGGTCGCGTATCTCCATACTGTTCTATTTTATTTGTGCAACTAGTGTGGAGATACGCGACCAAGGTGGGCAAAACCCCCCAATCCCCTCAAATTTGCACCACCCTGTAAATCTCAGCAAAAAATGCTAAGGGTTACCTACTCCCATCACACTTTGTACCTCGAGCTCTTGTGCTATAGCTATTATTAACGTTGTTATTTGTTTTAAACTATTTATTTCCCATTTTTTTCATTCATAAAATAATCACGCCAAATACCACCTGAGCTTCAAAACTATCCAGGTAACGTTTGCTCCTAATTGTTATAGAAAACGCAGAAAATTCCTTACTTTTGCAGTTCTTGTGGCGTTAGACTCAATTATTTTTATTTCGTGTAAACTTTCAAAGAATGTTTCAAAAGCTGAGTAGTATTATAAAATAAAACACATTTTTTAATACAGAGAAAAACTTTAATTTAGAAATTTTTAATGTTGATATGGTATAATTATGTACAAGCAAAATAATAATAAAAACAAGTTCTTAAATACCTAAAAATGCTTTTTTACTCTTTACACATCTTATGTAAAGAAACCATATATTTTATAACGAATTTCATTTTTTTAAATATTGAAAATTAAAACAACTTTACGTATCAAACAAAATTTTTAAATTTGTTATAAAACTTGATCACATAAAGAACGGAAAATATCCTTATCGAAAATGTAATTATTTTTCTCCTACTGGAAAGAAAAATCTATTCTTCTATTATATTCTACATGCATTTTATTTAAAAATGTGCATCAATATACATTTTTGCTAATAAATATGCTTCAAGTTATGACAGCAATTACGTATTTTTACAATGTTTTAAATACATTGAGTATACTAATTTAATTTTTTGGAAGAAACACTTTTTTTGTATATGTTGCGAAAAAATATACAATTTATTTTAAATAATATTGCACTGGCAAAAAAACAATTTTTTTTTAGAGTGTTAACACAAAGTTTAAAAATTATGGCAAAACATTTTTTTTTGTTTTTGGTAGATTTGTGATTTATTTAATATTATTTCCAGTTACTTATAAATAACGATATGTTGCAAGTTATACTAATTATTTGGAAACAAATTAAAGCTATACGAATAAAGAACAAAAACTTGAGATCTAATAAACCGATTCGAATTTTACCGGGGTTTTGTTGTTAATTTTCTCGTTGCAGTCGTTACGAAAACATACTGGCCACAAAAACCATAAAATTAAAAAGGATATTTGATGCCCTCATTGGATGTGTAGACTAGACTATTTTAACTGTACGTGAGGAAGCTGATATTTTAAAAATAAGTCGAACTAAAGTTCAAAAACTTAGTAATATCTAAATTGTGCAGTTTGGAAATAAATAAGGTTACTTTGAGTACTATTTTTTGGCCGTAGTTTGAAAAAACTTGTAAGTAAAAAAAAAATAAAAAGTAAACCATAATTTTAGCTTAATATATCACAAAATGTTTAAAACATTTTTTTATTTATTTTTAGCCTTTTTCAATTATAGACTAAATTTGTAACGGGGTAACAGTCTTTATTTTAACTACTAGTACGAAATTTGAATTATAATGGACATCATACAATCTGAAATGGTTTTAAAATTTGTAAGAAATTGTTAAATTTGTTTTTTCTTTGTTTGATGTAGGTTATATGTCATATTGTATGCTGTCCAAATTAAAAAAAGAAAAATTTGTTACAGAGTTGCCAACTTACAAGTAACGTTCATTAATTATAATAATAAAAAATAAGAATAAAAAAAATTGGCAAGACATATGATTCTCGTTCTGCATATCTACACGGAGATATACAATTAAAAATTAACAAATAATTTTCAATAATAGTACTTATAGAACATCACAATGTATTAATAAATATTTATTTCTTTATACCTAATCATACTGAAAAAAAAACTCTTAAGGAATCGAGTTTCATATTTTTTGTGATTGCACTTTAGTTTTAAAATATAAATTATATTTAAAAATGTATCTTACAACAGATGCATCCATTTTAAATTTCATTTATACAATTTACAGTCAGGAGCAATTACAGCCGCATCACGCATTTTTGTCTTTGACAATTACAATGTTTTTTTTTCATGCGTGATCGTCTCAGGATTTATAACCTAGTCATCTTTCGACGTATGTAAGCCGGTGCCCCTAACTACTACTTCTCACACGCATCATAAGAGAGAAGTAAAGCAAATAATCAAATGTATTCCACTCGTTATGTGATACGTTGGATTATTTTCTTTACGTCCCTAATAATTGTCCCTTATCGCTTAACGTGTAAATTAGGTCGTCTCTTAAGCCGGCAATAACTTTCTTTAACACTATATTAACAGTAAAACTCAACAAAACTCAACTGAACAAACTTAATAGTCCCACCTTTCCTCTTCATTTTCTTGTTTAAGGTTTTTTCCCTCACTCTCTTCAGTTTTTTCGTCTTCTTCTTCCTCTTCAATGCGTTCCTCATCTTCATGAGCATCTTCTGTTTTTTGTTGATCAACTTCTTTATCAGTCGGTTCGTTGTGATCGACCGAAGACGTTTCACTTTGATCATCGTCAAACCTGTCTAAAACCGCCTGAGGTTCGACTCGAACGGTTTCTTCAGTTGTTCTTCTATTTCCGTAGTTATCTTCGGTTTGCATGACGCAAACTCCGTTTATGATAACTTCATCTGGGTTTTTGGTGGTTTCTTTCGGTTTTTCCTCCCAGTTGGGGTTAACCCACATGGGCGCTGCGGGTTTTCGCCGGGAAGATCTCCCTTGGTTTTGTCGAGTTTGGGAAGTTTCTTTGGTTTCGTTTTTGACCTCGCCGTGGTCACTTTCGTTGTCGACGTTCGAATCTTCGGATCCGATATTGCTTTCGACGTCATCAGCATCGTCATCATCATAATCCTCCCTTTTTATCGAGGGCATGCTCAGATCCAAACCGCTCATCTGCTCTTTAACTGCCTGGTTTAACGCGGAAAGGTCTGAGATATCTCCTGTTGGCAACAACCCTCGAGAAATCAATGCCGCTAAACTGGTGTTGGCAGCCAAGTACGGAGGATAGGGCAACGGGACCCCGCTTAGCCCTATTCGTTCCTTATTGAGCTCCATGAGTCTTTGGTTGAGCAACAATCTAAATTGTACAGGGTCGAAAGGTTGTTGGTTATTGCTTTGGTCTCGTGGAGGTATGTCGGGGCTCAAACCGTGGGGAACTTGCTGTTTGAGCCTCATTCGATGGTTGTGGAACCAATTGGTGATTGTTCGACTGCTCAAGCTCAGTTCTTGGGCAAGGAACTCGATGGTAGCGACGTTGGGGTAGGGATCCAGTTGGAATGCGAGTCTCAGAGCTTCCTTTTGCTCCTCGCTGAATAAGACTCGTTGTTTCTTCGCGCTGGCGGGGCCTTGAGGACCGGGGCTATTCGAGTGATAAAATTCAGACGTGTCGTTGCTAGAGGTATCACTGGAGTTATCGTGACCCGGTCCCGAGCTTCTTCGTCTCTTGTTCGCCTCTCGGCGTTCGTTTTTCAACGCTTGCAGTCGGTCGATGTTGTGCGCGTCTTGCAGCCACAGTTGCATCCGAATGAAGGGTTCTCGCCCTTTAATTGATAGCATGTGCCACGGTTTCGGTTTGGACAAGAGTTCGGATACGGAGCCTTGCGAGAGTCCGAGCACTGCTTCGCCGAATATCTGTAACAAAAGACAAAGGTATGTTAAGCCAGTGCAAAAGTGTAGGCAAGAAAATTTGTTTTATTTTGGGTGGGATTTAATCACGAAAGTAAATTTATTCCAGTCGCTCATGAGAGTTATAAAATTCTATCTTTATATTGAAAGCTTTTGTATTTTTTATTTTAAACATCTTCCTGTTCGAGTGGGATAATCAAACTATTTAACCGGAAACTTTTTCTTCAGCACTACAAATATATAAAAAAAAACTGTATTTTGCTTTACATGTTTTAAAACCAACTTTACATTTTGACATTTACATTGACTAAATACTCTCAGATCAAGAAAGACCGATACCACCGAGAGAACTGAAGGTCGGGAATCGAGTTGAAGGGAGAGGGGAAGTGGGAAGAGGTCTAAAAATCTTGACAATGGTAGTACATGATCCGCGCATGACGTCCCCTGGTGAGATTTTTGTGGCGCGAACAGGGAACTACCTACGCACAGCTGATACCAGTTCACCTACAAACATGAAAATTTAAAAGATTTTTTATTATTTGGCCCCTGAAGAGGTAAAAATAGGGGTGGATATTTTAAAAGTATTTTCTGTATTTTAAAAACGAAAAGCAACATAAGTTTCAAAATTGGTATGTAGACTCTATTAATAAAGTAAGTAAACACGTGCTTCGAAATTTTATAAAATTCAGACAGGGGGTTGAGAAATAGGGGTGAGTCTATTTTGAAGGGGGTATAAATAATTCACTCTTACTTAGAGTTTTAGTTCTAGAGAAAAAAATTTGCATTTAGGTTCTTCTTGAAAAGTTAACGAATAGGCGTTATTGGATTTTTGGAAAATCTGTTTCCGATAAATATTCTAATCTGTCAAAGTATGGGTTGTGAGGTATCAAACTAAAGGAAACAGTGAGGAATCTAAAACAATGTTTTTTTTTAAGTAACAATTTACGGTGAGGGAGGGGGTTTCCGGTAGGAATGGTTTTTCGTCAAAAGTACTACAAGGTTTTAATTAAATGAATTACAGGGTGGGGACTTTAAATGAAATATTGACCCTAGCGGGTTAGAAATTATTTTTTTATAAAAATCCAAAAACAAGTCTACAAAGATTTTTAGCAGCTAAAATTTTGAGCAAATTCGAGCATTATTCACGTTGAAGTTATCATCCCGTCCACAAAAATGCGTCAATATAACTTCCATTTTCATGTCTTTTGGAAATCTGAAAAACTTAATGTCACGCGAAAAACCTTTTCTGATTGTCGACAACACATCCATGTACCCAGCACCTCATTTTGTTAATTTTTTGCCACTGAAAAATTATTAAAAGTAATTGTAAACAAACGACCACCTCGTAATAAAAATGGCGACTGAATGCTGTCTCTCACGTCTCTCACCAGGTGACATCACTTATCCACGCCTACTCTGTTTTACTTGTATCATGATGGTAGTAGACTTTTCAGAAAGGCAGTAAATAAGGTGCAAATGGCCTGATTATAACCACCGTTCGAAGAGATAGTTTATGTTTATTTTTAAAAATATTTTGTTAATAAAATTATGTTAAAAATGGTCAACCTACCTTTTGTCCAATATTGTTTGCAAGCAGTGCCTCCTTTATCTTGGTCGTAATCACCTGAGTGTCCAGATCTTGAGTGAGCGCGGCCATTTCGTAAACGCTAGGACTGACGTGCTGATGCATAGGTCTCATACTGTGCTGAGGCGCCATCGGTGAATGAGGAATCCCGTGAGGACTTGGATTCGATTTCTTCAAAATATCCGGATTCTGAAGGCTGATGGCGTGATGTGGAGGTAAACCCGGAGGTGTGAGCAGCATCGGAGGTGGTGGAGGTTGAGGATTGACGCTCGGAGGTGGCCCCAACTGAAGGGAGGAGGGGAGGAGGTTCTGGCTCTCTTGTTGCATCTTGTTGAGGAGGCCGGCCGCTTCGCTCAGCATTTTCGTGCTCGGGGGCATGGGTTTGCTGATGGCTGTTGCGCAGGCTGTAAGGAAGAGGTTTCTAGTTAAATTTGTGCAAAATTACAATTTGGGCGATGTAAAGGGTGTAAAAGGTGTAAGTGTAAACATTTTGATGGGTAATAGCTTAGGAGATTGAACTACTAGAAGGAGTCTGGTCTGTCTGGTTACACTGGTTGTTTGAGTGCAACATCTACAGTGGGGAAAGGGGAGAAAGAAATCTGTGTTGCCAATTTTAATAACAAAATTATGCAACAAAAAACTTATTAAATTTGGATTAAGTTTTGATGCTTATTTATTAATTAATTAATGAGGTTTAAGATATATGTTGAAAAAGCTAATATACACAATATATAACACTCACAACCTATTTAAAACTTTCGACGTTTTTTGAAAATTTAACATGTGTTTTCCTTAAACATCTTCTTTTGTAGTCAACGTGGCAACATTGATTGTTTGTTGCGGTTTCTCGATTTTTCTTGGAATGTCATTATTGTTTTGAAAGTGAAAGTTTCAGCACTTTTCAATAGTGTTTTTTTTGATATTTTTGTAAAAAGGTTGTGGCGAAAAATGGTTCCGAAGTGTATTTTAATATATGCAAGTTGAAACAGAAGCCGGGGGACCGCAGTATTTCGTTTCACAGGTACGTAAAATTAAAATATTAACTAAATATTAGGTTAGAATTCGTTATATTTGGCCATTCTTGGTAAACAAAGGCAGGAAATCTGTGTTGCCGGCGTGTCATTAATTTCAGTGTGAATAGGGATTTCCATAGCACCTTTTTCTTATTTTTATAGTTGTACATACGTACGTAGAAACATATATTTTTATTAGTAATATATCTCGACCATTTAATTAAACGGAACTAAAAATTATTGAAGGTTTTTTAAATAATATTAAAAACAGGGGAAAACGATTTAGGTTAACATGACAACAATGGGATGAAGATGTGGAACTCAAACACCCTGCCCTAGGTCTGAAAAAAAGCTCCTAGGAGTTTAATGTTCTAAGGGTAATAGGGGAGGCCAAATAAAGGGAATTTTAAGCTGATTTCTAAATTATTCTATAGAAATCTCATTCTAAAAGAAAAATGCCAACTTTGTGTGATATCCCAGGAGATAAACTGACGGATAAAATCCAGTTTGACATTCGAATTCTGCTTTAAAAAATCTACAAAAAAGGCATTTACCCCAAACAGAAATTTTGCAAATAAAAAAGTTATAGACCCATCCAAAAATGCAGACTTCAAAAAGCCTGTCACCTTCAAAATTATCTTAAAAATGAAGCCTCGTAGGTCCGAAACTCCCCAAACCGCCCTGTACAGAGTGATCGGTTATAAGTGTTCCCTGAGATAACTTTTTTTTAATAGCTGCAGAAGAACCAAAGAAAAACTGAGTGAAAGGGTATTTTTTGGGGACCTCAAAATCATTAATAAAAATTATTCAGTTCAAATAGTATACAGGGCCAAAAAGTTATTTATCTCCAGAAAATTAGCTTTTTAAAAACACAATATAATATAGGTCTGCATGCAACCGTTTTCGAGATATTTCAATTTGAATTAGATATTAATTAATTTGTATTATTGTATTATAATAAAACCTAAGTAATTTATGACGCCCTGCTGTCAAAACGCTGCTATTTTTATTTTTCAAAGCCAACTATTTATTTCGAAAGTTAATCAAGTTCTAGTCTGACAGCTTTTTGATTGGAATTTTCTGGAGAATTCTAAAATGTCAAAATATAATGGGCGTTCCATAAGAAGAAACAAACTTTTTGAGACACCCAGTATACTTATAACCGACCATCCTGTACAGTGTCCGAAGAGTATGGGAAATAAATAAAATTTGTGATAAAATATAAATATAAATCCGAAAGTTGCTTGTTTTTAATTGAAATTTTGTAAAAAACGGCTGAACCGATTTGGATGAAATTTTGTAACAAGATGTCTATGATCAGTGCCGTATGTGAGTTATAACGTAGAAATTGTGCGAAAACGGACAAAATTTTATAAAATTAAAGGAGAACTGCTAGTTTCGATCATTTTACGATTCGATAATTTTTTCCTCATTATATTGTAGGTACTTTTGTTCTCCGAATTATCTCAATTGGATGAAGTTTTCTTTTTGTAGTTGTTCTTTATTTTATAATGATGTACATTTATTTTCTCAATTAATTGTTTTTCGATCATTTTACGATTCGATATCTTTTTACTCTTTCAGGAAATTATTTTCGATGTTTTTATTTTTGATCCTTTTACGATTCGATCGATCTTTTCACGGTTTCACAAAATTATATTTTTGATTAGGTTATCAAATTGCGGTTCGATCCACTTACGACAAAATTACGTTTCGACTTTTATACTTTCGGTAATTTTGTGGTCCCCCATGTGAAGACGGCAAATTGATTTAAAATGTAGTTGAACATCGAGAGGAAATTTTGTAGGGCTTTTTCATTTTTCCATTAGGCGTTGCATAAGTCGGCGGTGGAATCTAGCATGCCATGCTTTTGACAATAAAAACAAAAGCTAGTTTTTGAAACCAATTTCTGCTTGCCTTGCCAGAGTTTACCGCGAACCGTGCTACAAACTTTATTTATCGTTATTTTTACGCGATTGTGCAAATATTTTTCTTTTTGAAGAGACATTTTTTTCAAAATTAGAAAAAGTGGGGTATTCTGATATCTCTTTCTGTAAGTTTTTGCTTATAACTTTTATTTTCTTCAGCAGAATAATCTGAATTGCTTAGCGTCACACAAAATATTTATGTTCTATAAACAGCTCTCTATTTTTCTAGATGACCGAAACTGAGGGCCGGTTCTTCAATAACGAGTTAAGATAATTTCCGGGTTAAAATTGCACTTTGAAGTACAAGCAGATTGGATATGTTTCGTTCTTTAAACTAAACTGAGCGCACTATGAAACGCATATTTCATGTTTAGAGGCGTATTTGAATAATTTTTAACTTTTTTGTCTTTTAATATTTTTTACTAGGGATTTTGGACCTTGTTGAACTTCCCTTGGGGGGATCAGTGCTATATCCAATCAGTAAAACAAGACGTTTTCTGATAACGGGGTTTTAAATTTATTTAGATGCGGAAAATCCAAAAAATCGCCTTTTCCATAAATTGCACACAATTCGGCACTGAAAGTTCGTCCCTTCTCAGAAGAATATGTATTTATATATCACTGGATGGGTAAAGATTCAGTTTATTTTTACTTTTTTAATTGGCTGGCTGAGGTTGGATTCGGTTGGGCTGCATAGAGTGGAGTGAGATTGGATTGGGTTTATTTTTTTTGTTTCATTTATTTCTTTCATTCTAATCTTTATAATTTTTTCGAAAACCTGGCAGCATTGCATTGTTTTGACAGGTTAAAATAAGAAACGTGAGGTTAAAACGCTCAATTTTTTTAGTCTTTTTTATTTATTTTCTCGAAAAATACTGGATTATCCGCAATTTCTTTTTCAAAAATCCACTATTTTCAGGCCAAAACATTTATTTTTCTAAAAATCGAGTGTCCAGATAGTGCACCGGCCCCTAGCTTGGGATTTCGATTTTAATCTAGACATATTTACAGGAATCTAGCAAAAAAAAACCGGGGAAAAAAAACTTTAACTAACCGAAACTCAACCCAACCCAAAATAATTTTTTTCTATTTTAACTTATTTTTTATGAGATAAAAAATATCAATTATTTAAGGTTCCTGCATTGTAAAAAATAACTCGGAATTTTCTCAAATACTTTGATCCATACAGGGTGGACAAAATCGAACTTTAGTTACAGGTCGTTTTTAAGAACTAAAATCACCGGAAAATAAAAAACGAATTCTAATTTGCGGAAGTATTTGACAAAAGATAAAATTTTTATTGTCAGTCAAAATGGCGGAATTTAATATTTACAGGGTGAAAAAACCGTAGCCAAGTTTCAATGACATAAAAACTAAAAGACCAGGCCTTCACAATTTTGGAAAGTACATTCCAAAAGGTGAATTTAATTTAAGTTCCATTTAGTTCACTTTATTAGCTAGCAATTTCCTTAGGCGCTCAGGGTGATCGGTTATAAGTGTTCCCTGAGATTACTAAACCAAACAAAAATTGGCTGAAATGGTATTTTATAGGGACCTCAAAATCATTAATACAAATTATTCAGGTCAAATAGTATACAGGGTATGCCAAAAAGTTATCGCTCAGGGTGATCGGTTATAAGTGTTCCCTGAGATTACTAAACCAAACAAAAATTGGCTGAAAGGGTATTTTATAGGGACCTCAAAATCATAAATACAAATTATTCAGTTCAAATAGTATACAGGGTATGCCAAAAAGTTATTTTTTTTTTATGGAACACCGTTTATATTTTGACATTGTTGAATTCTCTAGATAATTAGCTTTTTAAAAATACAATATATTACAGGTCTGCATGCAACCGTTTTCGAGATATTTAAATTTAAATTAGATATTAATTAACTCGTGTTATTGTATTATAATAAAATCTTATTTATGACGCTCTGCTGTCAAAACGCCGCTAATTTTGTTTTCCACAGCCAACTATCTATTTGGAAAGTTAAGTAAGTTTTAGTTTCACAGCTTTTTGATTGTTATGGTTATGCATATTATGGCCTGCTTTTGTTTAATTATAATGCAATAATACGAATTAATGAATATCTAAGTCAAATTGAAATATATATATAGGGTGTTCTTTAGGAAAAAAAAACTTTTTGGCACAACCTGTACACTATTTTAACTGATTAATTTTTATTAATGATTTTTGAGGTCCCTATAAAATACCCTTTCACCCAGTTTTTGTTCGGTTCTTCTGCGGCTGGTAGAAAAAAAAGTTATACCAGGGAACACTTATAACCGATCATCCTGTACACCTTATATGGTATGTATTTTAGCGTCGTTTAAGTTGTATGCAATTTTGTATGGGTTCATCATTGTTTTTAAATGCGTTAAAATTTGACAGTGACGGTGTTATACAGGGTGATCAAGAACGTAGAAAAAAAGTTTGAATGGTGATCAAATTATAGATCTGGATAAGCTTAAAACGTCAACTGAAATTTTGACTGGAACTGAGGACTTCTCGAAAATCTTGATCAACCTGAATTTTCAAAGTAGTCTTTCTTTGTTGGGTAATTCCATTGCAACAGTTTGCACACTTTGCAGGTACACACATTTTTGACCGAGCGAACCGCTCCGACAAAACGCCACTGAAAACATGTGAACTACCCCCACCCTTACAGATATATAAAAAAAACCAAGCGCAACGGGCGTTACACAGAAAGTCACGCACGTTACGCAAACTGTCACGTACGTGACAAAAATTGTCACATGCGTAACACAAACTATCACGCCAGTTACAATGGAATAACCCTTTTGTAACAGTGTATTAATGTATTATTTAAAATTTAAACAAACCTAAGTATGGAGGGTAAGCCAGACACTCACCGTTCCCATAACCACCGGTTCTCATGAGTTTTTCTGGCGCGATTTTATACTGTGACGCGACTAATTTGTGTACGGCGTTGTCGTCCTCCAAGAACATCTTCATCCTAATAAAGGGTTCTCGCCCTTTTTGGGTGAGCATGTGCCACGGTTTCGGCCTGGCCAATAGGTCACTCACCGAGCCCTGACTCAATCCTGAAAACAACAAGGGTCCTTCCAATTATGTAATTTTTGTCACTTTTTAGTCCACCATACCAATATGGTATGGAGGACTATTAAAATCTTGAAATTTTGACTTTTCTTAATTTTATCAAAAATGAGTTACTAACGTTCCAAAACACCTGGATCGACGAAAAAGAAAAGTTGTTTGTTGTCTGTATACACGATAACTCAAGAACGCCTTAATCGATTTTAACGAAAATCCTCTGTCGGCTGACCATAAACTGATTAACTTTTGGGGTGGTGGGGTGTTGAAGGGGGGGAAAGTGGATAAAATATTTTTAAAAAATTGTAACTTTGGAACAAAAGCAAGTAGCGATATACGGTTTTCAGATTTAAGTTTCCATGAATATGAATTACAAATTTTGTTATAAAGTCCGAGTTATTTGAAAAAAAGTTAAAATATATTTAAAAAATCATAACTTTAGAAGTAAAGCAGCTATTGATATGCGGTTTTCAGATTTTGGTTTTCGTAAATATTACCCAAAATTTTGTTATAAGGTTCAAATCTTTGAAAGCTACAGTTTTCAAGATATGATCATTTCCTTTCAAAATAAAATAATTGACGCTTTCTAGCTCCAATTTTTTAGCTTGACTTTGTTTTTTTATAATTTTCAATGAAAATTTGTTTATTTTTTCTAGAAGATTTTTTTCGTATTTTTATGTGTTTTTTTTTATTTGTGTGTCGGTGAGTATGTGATAACTATTTAGGATAAATAATTCTGATCTCAAAAGGTAGCTGCAGCCAACACAAGCAGGGTTCAAATTGGTCAGGGTAAACCTGGAAAAGTCAGGGAATTTGTATGCTATTAGGGAAGTAAAAACCTAGAAAAGAAATGACCTAAAAGTCAGGGAATAAGTTACCCATAGTGAACTGTTTATGATTTTTTTAGAAATAAACTTGGTGCAACCAAAATACTTAGTTTGTTTGACATTCTTTCGCAACCGTGCGGCATAGTGCAGAAAAAAAGAAATAGATTCACTACATTTGTCTGAGCTATATTCGTATTTTTATCCGCACCAATGAGGATGTAAAAAACGTGCCAGTTTATTTGTTGTTTATTTCCGCCCTTATTGCACCGGATCTTACCCACATTTTCACCGACTTATGCTTATGTGTCCATTAACTAAAACGTCAATTAACAAATGAGAGAGAAAGGGATGGGCAGAGTTCCGTGTAAAAATTTTCCTGTTTTCCTGCAGAAAACTATTTTTGTTCTCTAATTTGTGTGGTTTTTTTTGTCTGCTAGCGGAAGAATTTAAAAAATGTCAAATAGAAAAACTAATTTTAGTATGGATTGGATTGATCCTGATGCGAAAGCTCCACCTGATTATGTAAAGTGGCTTAAGCCAGTAAAAAATCAGTTTTCGTTTGTCCTGTGTGATAAAAATAAGTAAGAGAATTTAAAAATTGCAAATCACTTTGAACCCTCATATGTAAATCCATTCTTTACTGCCCCTACACTATATGTACTTTTGACATAACTTACTTTTTTTTTTTTAAATGTAATCTTATGCTTCCAGCAGATATTCCTCTTTTCAAAAATATATTTTATGCCTATGCTCTCTTGCAAATACACTAAAGATTTTTTTTTTCAAATTATTGACGACAAATAGATCAGTTGAGGCTTATGGTAGAGCCATGATGAACCTTAAAATAATTTTGTTAAATACACATTAGTAAGACACGTTTTTTGATAAATTTAAAGACTGTCAAGAACTTTGATTGAAAGAAATTGATAACACCTTATTTTTTACACACTTTACACTTTGAAAAATTACAATTTTTGCTGTTTTTTGGATAAAAATGGCAAAATAAAAATCATATACAGGACACCACCCAAGATGACAGACCGATGACATAACAGAAATTTTTAGTAAACACTTGCCTTAAATTATTTTCATCTTTCTCTAAAATACTTTTTTATATCCTGCCGTCTCTGCCGTCTATTTTTCATTTTAACATAGAAAAAATGTCTTTTGGCAGTACTTTTTTGAACGCCTAAAAAACAGTAGAAACTTGAAAAATTTAAGTGTTTTATTCTAGAAATCGAAAGTTTGGAAAGAAAGCTTTACCAGCATGGCTTATCAGCTATGTCCAGACGGTTAAAGGAAGTTATCTTTTGACATCGACATCAGAATCATTATTCTATCCTAAATAGTTATCGAGATATAAGGTCTAAACACTTTCGAAATATAAACGACTACCCTACTGTTTAAAACAAAACTTTGACAACTTAAATATTCTTGATAAAAGTTATGAAACATGTCACTGTCAGTAGGCTTTGCTTGGTGCTTAATTAATTACTTTTAAATTAAACGTAAATCTGAAAAAAAAACGAAAATTTTATCCTAAATTTTTGTGAAAAAAAATATGAAATTAAAAAAATATTCAGTAAACTTTTGTTAGACTGATATCTAACCACTGTAAAAAATTTTCTCGGAAATTTTGAGTCGTCCTGTATTGCAAATCATTTCAGTTGTTTGTGTTGTAACTACTTACCTAATACATTTTCTCCAAAGAGTCTTTGAGAGATGGAATACTGGCTAAGTTGTTCTTTGACTTTTTTGACAATGTCTTCGGTGTTGAGGTTGTTGTAGAGATCGAATTGTTGTTGAGTGATTGGTGGGAGGACGGCCTTGAGCGGGCGCTGATTGGTCGAGTGATGCGGTTGCGTGGGCGGCTGGGAGATGAGCGAGTTGGTGATGCTGGCCATTCGTTGGAGAGGGCTCGCTGTGGCTGAGCCTGGAAAAAAAGTTGTGTTATAAGTTGTAGCTGTGTTCGATACAATATAATGTAACTTCTGAACTGTTCATCCAATTAAGATGAAATTGGCTTAGAAGCTTAAAATTTGTTTCTGATTATAGGAGTTCTAAACGAGTCATAGATCCACTTTTAAAATTTAAATTGAGGCATTGTAAACCACCTCACCTGTAAAATCTTCACTGGTAGGAGTCATAGGTGGAAGAATGCTGTTGCCTAACGGGCTGGAAGCGGTAGAATTGGCACCCGGCGTGGTTCCGGGTTCGATCTTGGGCCTTACCAGACTAAACGCGCTTCCAGAATGTCTGGACATCGCGTCGTCATCCTTATCCTTATCATCTTGCATCCCGTTCATCATCTTGATCTTGTCTTTGGGCAGGGATAAGTCTTGGACGCCTGGGAAAGATAACATTTGTTCTACATTAAAATTATTTTTATGTTTATACAGGGTGTTTTAAATTTCATTATCAAAATTTTCAGGTCGTATTTTGCTTCGTTACCGTTATCCAGAGGTTTAAAGTTAATCTTTATACTGAATTTTGAATTTCTTTGTGTATGTCACTAACCAAGTTAGAAGTTTTTATTTGAACTCACCTCCGTTTGATATATTCTGATGATGTTGCTCTTGTTGGTGCTGATGTTGAGCCAAGGCTTGTTGCTGCAGGGCTAACAGCCCCAGGGGCATTTGGTTTGGGGTTTGGTTTTGATTCAGTTTGGCCAGTTCTCGGTGGTAAGCTTCGAAAGCTAGCCGAATGTCGTCGGGCCTGTCTATGGGGGCGTTGCTAAACAGTTGCGGAAGAAACATACTATATATTAGTTTAGCACTGCTCTATGATTGAGTTTGTCGAGTTCGACTACATAGGAAACTATTTTTGCTACAAAGCTGTCGAAATTTTGGTGTTGTTTGGTTCTGAAAGTTGGCCCACCTGCAGTTATTTTCGCGATCATTTTTTGAACGAAAAATAGTGCGACAAGAAGACTTGAGCTAGCATATCAGTGAATATTAAATATAGGTTGGGTCCTAATTTTGAATTTTTCTTTCTCTAAAATCGACTTAACAAAAGGCCTATTAGCTCATATGGTTTCAGTGTCCCTTTTATAATCAGCAGGCATCCCCCAAGGATCGGTATTAAGACCCCTACTCTGGAATATATACTATGACCTCATACTTAGACTAAAACTCCCTAGGGGCGTGGGTATAGTAGGATACGAGGATGATCTTATGGTAATAGTCAGGGCTGACACAGCGATACATCTTATGCAAAGAGCAAACCAGGCAACAAGACTTATTAACGAATGAATGACAAATAACCACCTAGAATTAGCACCCGAAAAAAGCGAAGCCGTTATACTAAGCGGAAAAAGAGAGCGGCAAAACATTGAGTTCTGATTAAATAGAGTCCTCATAAAACCGCAAAAGAGCGTACGATATCTTGGAATCCACTTCAATGAAAACCAGAAATTCGAAAAGCGTATAGAAGAAAAGCGTATAAAAAAGGTAACTAAAAGACTTATGTCAAACATAAACGGGCCTAGTACTAGCAAGAGGAAGTTATTATACAGTGTATCCACATATGGTGCAGTGATATGGAGTCCAGTACTGCGCACAAAGAAGTACAAAAACATGCTGATAAGAATGCAACGGAAGGCTTTACTACGAGTAGCCTGCGGCTACCGAACGATATCAATGGAAGCTATTCAGGTTATAACTGTCGAAGATGTCGTATATGAAGATAAAAATGGTCACAGTGAAGAGAATAAAGAAACTGCAAAAGAGAAAACGCTGCAATCCTGGGGCAAGCAAGATGGGATCAAAATACCGAAAAAGGACAATGGACGAAAATGATTATTCCCGATATTAAAACATGGGTAGACTGCAACCACAAAAAAATGGATTACTAGGTATTTCTTCTATCTTTTACGAGCGACTTATGTCGGTACTGTTAAAGAATAGATGACGCAGCACATACGTTAATTTACTGTCCAAGATTTGAGAACTACAGCGAAACAACACGATCTACAGATAGAGAATATCACTATAGAGAACCTCAGGGACATGATATGATAAGAACGATTCTAAAAATCAAACATGACAGCAAAATAGTGAACGGCGAAATAGTGACGTTATATTCCTGAGAATGCTTCTGCTATTTTGAGCAAATCTGCATCTGGCTTTAGTCAGTAGGCGTCCTCAAGAGAGGATGAATCGGGCACATTTGGCATACCAGCAGAGGCCGGTGTCTATTAAAATTTTCCGTGCATATAAACAAAGTGTCCTTTTATCGCCGTTCGCCGGCATTTTGACAGCGGACTTGGCAGAAAACGTCGATAAAAGGTCACTGAAACACTGGGAGATGATCGGCCTTAAGTAAAGCAATACCCATATAGTTATAAACTTAATATACACGGCCTGGAAGTGGGAATTTTGTTAGCAACATGTCATGGTCAAGTAGGCTATGGAAATAATGATATACGGTCGTTTTGCGCAAGTACGTTGGATTGATGTTATTCCTGACATCATTTTTGTTTGTTTTGATTTTTGATTCGGTTTTTAATTTTACTTACACACACTATAGTCTACTGTGATTTTACTTTTATCTTTTATGTTTATGGCAGGCCGATACCCCCGACATGGGCAGGCATTTATATAGAATAAAGTTATTTATACAGAGAAAAACAAATACCTGTAAAATTTTTGGTATCATCTAGAGAAAACATCTAGCTGCCTTGGCATTTTCACATCTTATTAATTTTTCGATCATTAAAATGCGATTAAAAACGCCATAAAATTACATTTTTATTTTGGGCGGCACATATTTTTACGTAAAAAACCGAAAACTGCTTGGTTTTTGAAAAGTAAACACTGTCAATGTGAAATGTGACATTCATATGTCAAAAATTTTCATAGCCTCCTGGACTTAGATGATTAATATCTTGCTTACAAAAATTGCAATGCAATGCAGTATATGTTAAGTTTATAAGTATATGGCAACACAGTCTCAACTAATAAGCCAGTTAATTTCTTCCGTCTCAGTGCCCTTTAGCCTTCTGCGGCTGCCATTTCTATAACCAAATTGACAGATAAAACATTAATTTTCCAATATATAGGCCAAACGATTCCAAAATGAAAATGAGTTAACTGGCTTTTTAATTGAGAACGGTGTTGAGTATAGAGTCGGTTTCAATTTGAAACTTGTTGACAGTTTGTTTACTTACCCGGGAGGAAATCCTTCCCTGGGACTTCTCATATCGTCCAACCGCCGCCCCATGAGTTTGGTCAACTCTTCTTGGTAGATTCGGGTGACCTTATCTTGCGATATGTCGTCGTGTTCGTATTTTTTCAGCCTTTTGAGCGACGACGAATCCTTCGAGGAGGGGCTAGTGCAGCCTCCGTGTGGCGATTTCGAATCGTCGTTCGACCGGCTGTCTTCGGTTTTGATGTGCGGGAAATGGTTCGACTCGCTTAGGATGTGCGCGATGCGTTCCTCGGTGAGGTCGCCTTCAGGCCGGCCGTAGGGAACGCTTCCCTCTTTCCCTGAAGACGAAAAATTATCTGTAAGGTAAATGTTTAGATGGTAGTGTTTTGGTAATATAGCTTTGATTATGCATGTAATATATTGCTTGTGTTGGGTTACACTGGTTGTTTGAGTGCAACATCTACAGTGGGGAAAGGGGAGAAAGAAATCTGTGTTGCCAATTTTAGTAACAGAATTATGCAACAAAAAACTTATTAAATTTGGATTAAGTTTTGACGCTTATTTATTAATTAATTAATGCGGTTTAAGATATATGTTGAAAAAACTAATATACACAATATATAATACTCATAACCTATTTAAAACTTTCGACGTTTTTTGAAAATTTAACATGTGTTTTCCTTAAACATCTTCTTTTGTAGTCAACATGGCAAAATTGATTGTTTATTACAGTTTCTCGATTTTTCCTGCAATGTCATTATTGTTTTGAAAGTGAAAGTTTCAGCACTTGTCAATAGTGTTTTTTTGATATTTTTGTGAAAAGTTTGTGGCGAAAAATGGTTCCGAAGTGTATTATTATGTATGCAAGTTGAAACAGAAGCCGGGGGACCGCAGTATTTCGTTTCACAGGTACGATAAATTAAAATATTAACTAAATATTGAGTTAGAATTCGTCATATTTGGCCATTCTTGGTAAACAAAGGCAGGAAATCTGTGTTGCCGGCTTGTCATTAATTTCAGTGTAAATAGGGATTTCCATAGCACCTTTTTCTTATTTTTATAGTGGCACATCCTACTTGAATACATTTTTAGATTTTTTTTACAGAAACATAGATTTTTATTACTATATCTAGACCATTTATTTGAACGGAACTAAAAATTATTGAAGGTATTTTAAATAATATTAAAAACGGGGGAGCGTTGCTGCATATCAACAGAAATATTGAAATTGACATTGAGCGAGTCATTGACCGGTTTGCTCAATGTCAATTTCAATATGTCTAATGTAATGTTTCAACCTAAAAGACTTTTTAGATCTAAAAAAAAACTATTTAGCTATTAGGTTTTGTTTGTGGTTTGTTCGTTATCTATGTTTTTTTTTACTGAAAAAATTATACGTAGTTACTCAAGCACGAATTTCACGAGGGTAGGAGGGTAATTAACCCCCCCTCCCAACCCTACATTTAAATTTTTTACGAAAATATTTAGAAAATTAGAAGTAGGGCATAAATTGCGGCGCTAGAACACCTTTGATATTTACGGTATTAGTTTAATTTTGTGTTAACAATGGCATTTGTAGTGTTACTTTCTTGAAAAATTTCGCCTGCTGCTCTTTGAAACCGTTGATATATTTACAATTTTGGTTTAATTTTAAATAAAAAATGCATTTTTCAGTGCTATTTTCTTAAAATTTTTCGCCTGCGTCGTTGATATTTACGATTTTAGTTTAATTTGACTCAAAAATTGCATTTTGAATGTAATTTTCTGAAATTTTCGCCCCCGCCCCTAGATTTGAGTCCAAATCCGCGCTTTCAGTTACTAAGTTTTGTTTGCATATATTGATATGTTCCTCATAAAACCTATGCTTATATTCTAGGTTTTTTTCGTACCGAAATCACCCCCCCCCCTTTTGGGACCGCTACTGATTTGCGTTGTTTATGCCTTTCAAAAAGTCTCTATTTTTATTGAAAAATAATGAAAAACCGATTCACTTTTGTTTCGCGTCGCGTGTCAAGCGTCGTTGCATGCGTAAAAACCCATGTAATGTCTCGTTGAAAAGTTTTCTTATAACTTTTCACAGATACGATCTGCAATTCCACGTCAAATATTTATGTATGTGATTTAAATTATTTGACAATTTGTAGAGAATGTCTGGCTATGCCAAAAATTTCAGACGTCGCGTAGTAGACTGGTTGCGTCACAGAAACGTAGGTGCGAATAAAAAAGCTTGCAAATTTTTTTTAAGAAGTAGACTAGTAAAGTTACGAACAAAATTGCAGCAAAAGCTTGCACTATAGATGATAATTTAAAATTTCAAAGTCACATTAATCAGCTGAATAAAAAGCTGTCATCGGAGTGCTGTACAGTGAGGGTTACCTCAATGGAACTGGGAAATATATATATACTTTGCTGTTGTAGAATCATATCTGCGATATGGCCTGCCTTTTTGGGGGAGCTGCAGTGACTACATGTTTCAGTCTGCGTTTGTCCTACAGAAAAGGGCCATTAGTTTCTTTTTCAAGTACCCCCTAGAACAGCCTGCGGACCACTGTTTTTGCAAAATTATATTCTTAATTTACCCTGCTTATATATTCTTGAGACAACGTGCCTTATATGTACATTAAAACCGTTCTTACTTTTCGCAACATCAAACCCATTAGCAGACACGCCAAATGAATCAAATACCACCACGGAAAATTATTAAGAGTTTTTTGTTGACTCGGGCATATTACTCAGTAGATGAATTTTCTCAGGATACTTTTACAATATAGATGGCTGCTTTATGGACCTTTCAACTAGTTTTTTTTTTTCATTTTTAAATGTTCTATGTTTGTTAAATATTTCCTGTTTTATAAAAAGTTTATATATGCCAAAAATATAACCTAAAATCACAAAGTCAAAAAGTCAGTGTTGCACGTAGGAAAATATAAAAAATCTGTCTGAGGGTGACTCTCTTCGTAGTTTTGAACTGCATTCTCTATTATTTTATAATTGTAGATTGACAGTACTCAGCAGTATTAAGTAGCCAGAATTTAATTTTATTATTTAATAATAATTTTTAATAGCCAAATGCACCAACCAGTTATTTTGCGGCTAAGTTAAGCGGTTAGAATATGACTTGCCTCAACTCGCCCAAATTCGGCAAGTCACATTCTAACCGTTCGTCTTAACTTAGTCGCGACTTAACTGGTTGGTGCAATTGGTCATAAAGCCAAAATAACCTTTGCTCCAAATATTTTTTTTTTAAATCTGAAACTTATAAATTGGAAAATGACGTAAACTCGAAAAAAAAATGTTATTTGATATTATTGTAGCTCTAGACACAAAAGAGCAACGCAAAAATCAAAATGGAGCGTAATCGCCCATGAAAATTGACGTGCCGCCAAACGAACCAAAATATCATAAATATTGTATTAAACAAATAAGGAGAAAAAAGGATAAAACTAAAGGGTCGTAAAAAAGCCGTAACTAATCAACCAATAAAATTCAATTTTACGGCGCAAAACTGGGTTTAAACAAAAGCCTAATCAAATGTGACCAACAACAGTCGCGTTGGGGCCATGATGAGATATAAATTACCAAAGTCGACCGCCGCACACAGGGGCTGAATACAAAAAAGCTGGTCAAAATTTCACGAATAAAAAATTATAGACCCCATCCCAAAATGCAGACTTCAAAAAATCCAAGTAGCTCGAAAATTGCTTGAAATATCAAGATGGTTTTCACTTTTTTTTTTATAAAATCCTTTATTCATATTTACACACATTTATATACAAACTAAGTAAAATAAGTATAAGATTAAAAACTAACACTAAAAAGCGAAAATATGTTTTGAAAAAACATTGTAACATATTCAACATTTTCATAACGTTTTTTTCTGATAATATCTTTGTAATCATTAAGTTCTTTTCACATTTTTCGATATTATACATGATTAACGAAGAAATAAAAAACAGGTATGTGTTTTGTTCTTTTTTGTTTTGATATTTAACCTGCAACATTTCTACACAATTGTTAAACATATTAATATCTTTTTATAATTTTGTTATTAGTATAACATTTCTAACCCACTCCCATATTTCTAAAGAGCTTTGACATTATTTAATTCCGTAAACTTCTCTTAAAATTATCCTCTGGAAATATCCCAAACCTCCCAATGGACACCCTGTACAGATGGTTACAAAAAAAAATAGGACAACATTCATATTTGTGCTGTCAAATACCAAAGTCAAATCTTGGCACTTTGTCCTATTTTTTTGGAACCATGGAGTTCAAACTTCCATTGTCTTTATTTTTTACTTTTTCAAAGTTTCGAATGCTTATGTATCTGCAATCGTCATCAGGTGAACATTATTCATCACTATTAAATTCACCATTGTCTACAGCAAAGCGTCTGTACATAATATATCCGAAGCTCGGACTTGATAAAAAAAGGATTTTCTGAGGGTACATAAAAATAAAAACAATGTTCAAGGAGCATTACCTCAGGGCGGTTAAAAAAAACTGATACTGTGATGAAAATATAAAAAAGTTTTATAATGGCGTGTTTTTCAAACTTTTCATATTGATAATTTATAACCTTAATTTATAGTGGATAAGCACAATTTTAGTGTTAATACATAATTTATCATCACTTGTTTATCCAAGGGTTCATAAGCATAGTGCATTAGAGGTATTCTTTCTTTTTCCTAAATTTATCACTCCTATTTTGACATCAACCAATCAATGGAAATGGAAATTTAAAATAAAAAGAGGTGATAATTAAATCAAAACCAAACCTATTCTTAAATCAAATAACTTCTAGAGGTAAATCGATAATAGCATACTATTGTTTCAGAAAACAGGAACTTTACTTGGACTAAAACTAGACATTTTTCTTTGAAAGCGAAAAGATATTTAAACCAGGTATTGACAAGGAAATGACAAATCTTAACCTAAAAATCTGTGATCATCTAAAAATATGTTATTCTTCTTTAAATTACAAATGGTGTTGAGTGAAACAAAGTCGGTCTCAGTAAAGCGTAAGAACTATTTAAGGTAAGTATAGTTTTTCTTTAAATATACTTTTTTATGTTTCCATGAAGTTTAAAATAATGTTTAATCTAAGTATAGTTATTTTTGCTTTAAAAACATGTTAAGTTATTCTCCTAAAGCTGGGTTTGAGACAAGCAAAGAAAACATTTAAATTGAGTATATGGTCTGCTTAAATTAAGAAAACACCTTTTCTTAACGAAAGTATAGATCTATAGTTGGCTTAACATATCAATTAAACTTCCCTGATGAAACTATTCTTGGACCAATATCAATAATCTTGTTCCTAGAAGAGCTTTTTTTCGTTTGGGACACAACGGATGCTTATCACGTACGCATGCAGATCCAGGCTTACAGTTTTGGCCAGTTTTTTTTATGTCCTGCCCTTCTGTGCTCCGGTCGTTTTTGCGTTATAAAATTGATTATAGGTAATACGCGGTGATGATTTTTAAAGCCAATTATAAGCTCGTTAAGGGCCCAATTCCCGATGTTTACGAGAGTTTAATTGCGCCGCTACTAATATACCTCCGTGTGTGTGTGATTCGGTAAAAATTAGATGCTACCTTCGCAGAACAAAGGAGATTTTTATGATTTATTTTATAAGTATGAGAATCACCACCAAATCTTTGATCATCTCTAGTCATTTGTGTATCATGGTACTCATCAAAAAATTAAGTTAAATGATTATGATACCGTTCCAGACTTATGAGTAAAGTTAATAACAATAAAATAATTTAGTTTTTTCCTTTTCATATCATAAAATGGCGTCCCATCAGTGCTTTTCTTGTTTTAGCTTTTTTCTGTCTTCTGGGATTTTTTGAAAAGGTGTGTCCTCTTCGAACGTTGGCAATCGTCAGCGTCATTTCTACTGTGTCTACTAATTTTTAAAAAATTGTCATCTCTTAAAATATTTTTAGATGTGCAGATGGACACGTTTTTTGGTAATTTTAAAGACTAAAGAACTTTGATTAAAAAAGATAACTACTACCTTTTGTCTTACACACTTCACGCTTGAATCAATTACAATTTTGGCTTTTTTCTTGATAAAAAATTTCATCCTAAATTAAACTACTAATTAATTGGCCCTTAAACCTCAAAATGTCTCACAAAGTCCAAGGTGCGGAATGCCTACAAGAGCACTTGTAGGCCCAACTTTTATGATACTCATAGATTGACCTAACCTAAGCTTCAAAGAACCTGGTTTTTGTGTTCTAATCTTGTTTTGTCCATGTTTAAATCTAGAGGAATCCAATTTTCTATTGATACGAAATTACGGGAAACACTATAAGCATTTTTTACGGTAGTGTTCACTCTATTAATAAATTTTACAAAAGCAAACAAAAATATTAAACATAACCTAAATTTTCGCTGTCAGATGGTAGTCAGTTGCTTTCACTGCTGACGCAATCGACCCGCTAACTTGATTGGAAGAGTTATTAACGGTACGCATTTTTCTCGGGAAAAGCAAGGGCATATACAGGGTTCCTAAGATTGTCCTTAGGGATAGGATTTCAATAAATCAAACAGAAATGGCATAGAAAGTTCTGCGCGCACAAAAGGAACAGGTATATTGAGCAATGGTGCCAGTTTGTTATTATCTCCGGACTGCTTTCATGAGAAAAAATTGTCGCCACTCTTTCATTGTGAGCATAAATCATAGTTGCAATAATAACCGTTGACAAGATGTCTGCAAATTCCGCTAGATGGCGGCCACACCATCTAATCTAATTAAAAATTAGATGTTTTCAGGTCCAAACCACAGCTTTTTCTTGCTTAAAGGAGGCGGCAGGGTCCATTATTTACGATACTGAGCGATAAACTCGTGGGGTTGTTAACATTAGAAAGAAATATCTTCGCTTTTAATTAAATTTCTTTCCATTATGTTCTACTAGTGACATCTATCCGGAAACGGCCAAACCATGCAGCTAGCACTAGCAGCCAAAGAAATCAATAAACGGCGCTGTTTTTCCTGCAGAGCTCTTTGCTTGCGATATTATTGATTTTAAATAAAGCTGGCCCTACACTACATTTGATATTTTCGAGGTGTTTTATGACATGATCTCGAAACCAATTCTTCAAAACTAGCGGAAGGGTAAAAGCGAAAAATAAGGGGCTGCCAATATTTGTAACACCCAAAAAGGGGTGAAAAGATTTATTTTGCTCTTTACAAAAAACGTTTTTTTTACGAAAAACTTGAGCTCTGCCACTTTTTTTATTTTTTTCTTCAACTTTCTCGAAATTTTCGTCATACCGTAGAAAAAAATTATTTCCCCCATGGTCATACTCTACTTTTATTCGAAAAAATTTAGAAACAGAGACGGGATCAGTTTTCCTAAAACGGGGGATCTTGGTTTCGAGTGAGAAGATAAAGGGCGCCGCAGGCAAAAATTTTTCAATTAAATTAGCCGAACGCAAAAATGTTAGAAAAACAAAGCACGAAATAAAA
This sequence comes from Oxystoma pomonae, assembly GCA_963921995.1. Classification (NCBI taxonomy): domain Eukaryota; kingdom Metazoa; phylum Arthropoda; class Insecta; order Coleoptera; family Brentidae; genus Oxystoma; species Oxystoma pomonae. Next base: position 74,424,124 of record OY998171.1, read on the forward strand.
ATGGCGTCGCTTACAATTTTTTTCAAAAATTACGTAATTTCGGGAACGCAAAGAAATGGGTATAAAGAGTATAATTTTTAAGAAAAAAATATCAATTTTCTCGCACTCCTCCACTGGGACTACAGGGGCCGTGCACAAATTACGTAATGGTCATAGGGGGGTGGGGGGTTACAAAACATTACGTAGGGGGAGGGGGGTTTTCGACAGCGTTTGCATTTGTGTGAAACTAAGAAAATTTGGAATGAAAATAAGTGAAAAGTTTTTTTTTTTGGGGGGGGGGTAGTGGTCTTGAAATCGTTACGTAATATTAGGGGAGTGGCGTGCCAAACCGTTACAAAACATTACATAGTGTGTGTGTGTACGGCCCCACATCTGACTGTTCCTCCTTTTTGATTTCGAATCAAAGTGCAAAACCCGGGTTGGACGTTCGAAGGCGTCAACCCGTCCTATTTGCTTGATAAAGTTTCTACGGAAATATCTCAGTCGATTTCTCCGGCCGTGTATGAACGCTTTAGGTTAGGCATTTGCATGTATCTTAGTCCCCAGCCTGTAAACAGTGCGTAAGGACAATGGTAACAAAATGAAAAGCCGAAAAATATTTATTTTTTCGATATCTTTCATCAGTTTGGTATTAAAGTCGAGCAAAAACAATTTTTATTCCAGTCCTAAAGTTATGAAAATGGAAAACATTAGAAAACAACAACCTGGAATGGATTTACTACGTGTAAGATGTAGTGACAACATCACCCCATGCCCATCCTTTTCTGCCTAATGTGCTTGTCCGTTTGTCTGCGTCTTATACACGGCTGCTTGGCCCCCTAAGGATTTGCTTAGGAACCCTGTATATATTATAATCAATGTTAGATCAATGTGGATATCGAGTATTTTCTAAAATAGCAAACTACAACGACAAATCTGCTGAGTGTCTCCGTTTTAATACACAATGAATCAACCCGTTGAACTGTTGCCAAGTTATTCTGTTCATTAAAATACTTTCGATGATTGTTTTTGTTGCGCGTATGTATCTTTTTCAATTTGCCTCGTTAATTATTAATTAATTAATAATTATTACTTTCCTCGCTTCTTAAGATTGATTATAAGCACCCGAGTTTCTGGCAGGAGAGGAGGCGAGCGGGATTTGTTTTTTGTCAATATTCATGTCAGATAAATGCGCTTCTTTAGCATTTTTTTAGCTTTATAGGGCGTGTTTCGACCTTACCAGGAATTTTTTGGCACTATCCGGAATTTGTATTATTTTGGCAATATTCAGATTTCTATCGCATCATTTGGGATTTTTTTGGCACTATCCGGAGATATTGGTGTCATTCTTGTAGGAAATTGTTAATTTTTTTAAAAAATTAAATGGTGTTGGTCGCATTTTTGGCATTATAAGAATTTTTTTTATCATAATTCACCATTTTTTTAGCATTATGTGGATTTTTGGGCATCATTTGGAACATTATTAAAAAATTTTTGGCATGAAATGGAGTTTTTGTGGCACTATTCCGATTTTTGGGAATATGTCTTGTCATTTTTAACCCAGAGTTAAAATTGCTAAACCTGTCATTACATGAAATTGAGTACCCTCACTTTAACCTACATGCTTTTTGGTCTCTTTCGTTCGATTTTTATTAAAGGATAGTCAAATTCAAGATTGGTAAATAATTTTTTATGCTTTAAAATAATTAATTAAAAAATATCAGTCAATTCGGAAATCGCTTGAAGGCCTCTATTATTTCTTACCGAAAAAACTTACAGATAAATTCGTTAACAACTCCTTAGCACGATATCTTTTAAAATAACTCTTCGTGTCCAAGTTTTTTTTACTAACGATTTAAAAGTGTACCATTAGAAAACCGTATTCTTAACTACTTTTATGAAAATATAGTACTGTTTTCACATAAATTTCACATACATCTCGGAAATCCTTTTACCTAGATGACATTATAATTTTGTCGTATATGGATCGCGACTCCCTTACAATAACAAACATTTTGCTGAAACCTCGTTATTATTTTTTCATGGGAAAACGAACAAAAGATCGTCACCGGATCTAAATATGTTGCTGCCTGATTATATACGTGAATCTGGGCATCGTAATAAGCGATTATTTTACTGTGTCTATTTACAGTTGTGATATTAGAAGAAATATGGGATATTACCAAGTTTTAGTAAAGCAAAATAAAGTTTGTTTATATTTATTTTTCATTTAATTCTAAAGAGAAACTTTTGAGGAAAGAAGTTTTTAAATAAAAATACACATTTTTTTCTGCTCCGTTATCATTCTGCTCCGCTATTATTTTGCTCTGTTATCAATTTTAATAGTGATAAAGTTAACGAAAAAATTTATGACGAATTTCGTGAATAAATTTGATCTCAAGCTTATTCAAGGTTTCTCTTTTCAGTTTTTTTTGCCCTTTGTCTATAATAGGCTAAGCTACATAGGAAAAACTGCATGCAATTTTATCTAGTATAATAAGACTCAGTGAAAAGCGGGGCTTTTTTTTCTATGTCAGTAACAGTGGCGTATCAAAGAGTTTTGGTACATTTTGAAATCTTAGAGTTAAGAAAATAGGACTACGCCGCTGTAAAAAATAATTTTCTGATATAATTTAGGTCATTGCTTTTAGATCAACCCTGCTAAGTTTGGTACTCGTAGATTAAGAAATCTTAAGGAATATGCAAGAAATTGTTTTCTTGGTTTTTTTCAATTTTTCTGGTAGGAGTGGTTTAATCTACACTATCACTATTTACTTATTGATAGATAATTAAATTGGCAACATTTAGGAGGACACAGTGAGTTATCCAAGAAAAACGCTTTTTGCTTTGGATGACAGTTCCCGAGGGGGTAGGAATGGGGATTTTTAAGCTGGGTTTATAGAGAAAAATGAGATAAGATAAGACATAAACTAACATAACATAAGGTCAATGTCTGTTTATACAGGAAATAACATGAAATAAGATAGCTGAGCCCCAATTTACTGCAAAATTAATGAACAGCCTACCCTACCTATGTAAATGTCAATATCCGGCGTTTTGCTTAACTTTTTTGCGTAAAACTCGTTTTTTTTTTTAAAAAAATAACATCCACGCTATTAAAAAAAGTAGGGTTATGGTGGAAACTCATAAAAAATGGCGTCGTGCTCATGCGCGACATGTGATTTCACATGACATAACATAACTTAACATGAAATTAACTCTGTGTTTCGGACTTCCATTGTCTATATTTTATTTATACACGACGTTTCGATCAGTACAATCTCTGATCGTCTTCAGGTGCTAACTACAATCAATTCCTAAGGCTACGTACTTATATACTGTGAGAAATCACTCAACCTTGAAGTTTAAGAAGTTGGCTCCGCCCAAGGAGGGGCTTCCAAATATTTGGGATTTCAACACTTGGTTTACTGAAAATACCCTGATTCTGCCCAATAAAGGCAGCTTCAAGGAATTTTCGTTTCTTCCAGTGTGACTCCTTGTGCAAAACCTTTGCTTCTGCCCACTTCATTCGGTGTTGTTTTGACCATGCATGTTCGGCAATTCCTGATTTCGTGGTTTCACCTTTTTGGGTATTCGTCTGATGTTCCTTAAGCCTAACAGATAGTGGTCTTTTAGTTTCGCCTATGTATGATTCACCACACTCACAAGGAACTTGGTAAATGCATTCCTTATTTTGTTTGTTCTCCGGTTTTGTTTTACTAAGAAGGCTTCGAATTGTATTACTAGATTTAAAAGCTGTTTTAATATTAAAGTTTTTCGCTACTCTTCGAATTTTCTCTGATACTCCTTTAACGTATGGGATTGTAAGGAATGCATTTGCCTGGTTTTGGTCATTTAATCTCTGTCCTGTTTGTTGAAATTTAGAAATAGTATCTGTTATAAGTTTCAGGCTGTAACCATTCTGCTGCAGATCCTTCTTAATGTTTCTTATTTCGATTTCCAAGTCATGAGAATTGTTACAAATTTGAACGGCTCTGTTATACAAAGTTTTGATTATGCCTCGTTTGGTTGTAGCAGAATGATTTGAACCTTGATTTAAATATTGTCCTGTGTGAGTGGCTTTACGATAGACTGTTGTTCTGATGTCGCTTTCTACTCGTGTGACAAGTACATCAAGAAAAGGAATTTGACAATTTTGCTCCAACTCCATTGTGAATTTAATGGTGGGTCTTATGTTATTTAGGTGGTGAAGAAATTCTGAAAGTTGTTGGTCATTCCCGGTCCAGACAATAAAAGTATCATCAACATATCTCAGCCAGAGCTTAGGTTTATATGTTGCGGTATCAACCGCGTGTGATTCGAACCACTCCATGTAAATATTGGCCACCACTGGCGAAAGCGATGAACCCATTGGCAGACCGTCTTCCTGAGCATAAAACATAACTTAACATAAAAAGATAAAAGTTGGCCATCTTTAACACCAACACCAACAGGGTTTGTCATAAGCTCAACTTTTATTTTATTTTATGTCTGTCTTATTTTTCTGTATAAACTGAGCATTAGATGGACCTTCCTAAGCTTGCTAACGAAAAAAAAATGTTGGGTTCTAATTTTGTTCCTCTATTCAGGAAATTTATATCTAAATTTCCTATAAATAGTAGCATAGTTTCAGAGCTGGGAACATATTAGGCAAAAAAAAAATATTTGAGTGACCTTGATTTTCGTCGCTGAATTTTTTTTGTGAATTTGTTCTCCATGTAAAACTGCTAAAATCAGGTAAGTAACAGTAAGCCTGACAAACAGGTGTGTTTGCATTTAATATACTGTTTTAAATAATATACATTCTAATATTAGAGTTACTTCAACAAAATTTTTAGTAATGGTAAAATAGTCGCTTTATGTTATGCTTTTCAACAGTCCACTAAATCGCGACGTTAATGTATCCAAAATATTGTGAAATCCACTCTGTAGCGTTTGCGAAATGGGTTCTAAATTGTCATTTTTAAAATACGGCTTCCTCTTTATTCAGTGTTGTAGTATTTTTAGGCTGCGCTGATGATTCAATATATTTTATTATAATTTCTACGATCCGCCAGGTTTCGTTTCCTGCGAAATCTGTAAATTATAGTTAAATACGCGCGTTATCTGTCATTAATCGCCGCACTATTGATACAAATCGTTGACAAGCGAACGCATCACGTTACTGGTTATAAACACGATTCTTGACGGTATATTTTTATAGTTGAGGTTAAATTAAAAAGTAGAAAAACCAAAAAAAAATCATCATCGACTGTTATGCAGGGTGCTAATTCATTTGTGTCAAATTTTGTTACTTTCCGTCGCCGCCTTCGCCATTTTGTAAGAAAGTGTCGTTGGCAGTACTGGGCAGTAGTAATCGCAGTAGGGGCACGGCCCGAGGGCCTGGCAATTAGGCCGCTTCTTTGGTTTTTACACCCCTATTTTACGACTTTTCTTCTTTCTTCTGAATTAGCTCTGTCCCTCTCTGGAATAATCTGTCAGCACGCTTCTGGGAGAAATCAAGGTAGTCTGGCTCTTGGCGACTTGATTTTCTTGTCTCTTGTTTTATTCTTAGGTCTCTTTGTTTTTTATTTTCTTTCTCTGTCATTTAACTTGGGATTTCATTTATTCTTTCCATTCATACACAGATAGACATGGACAACACGTTAAAACATTTAAATTTATCTTTAAAAATTAAATCGATTAGTTTGGACTGTCTGTGCCCTGACTCGTTCCTCCAGTGTACCTATTCTTGAAATAATTACACGGGACGAGAGGTCGGGTAGTGGAACGTGGTCAAAATTATTTTTTTAAAAATTAAATTTCTCAAAAAATACTTTTGCTTCCAATTGATACCCATTATCTGACTGTATAAGCTGAGTAAAACAATTGCAGGGGCCAAGAACCAATATGTCGAATGCTGAGCTTTGAGGAGGAAAAATTATGATTTGTCCATTTATGGAAACGTTGCAAAAAAGATTTGAGTTGAGTTTTTTGGCCTTTGATTGAAATTTCTCCTACAAAAATGCATTTTAGGAACAGTAAAACAGGGCAAGTAATTTTCTTTTATTAACAGACCGAAGAAATAGTCTGCCTTTTTCCCAAATCTACAAAAAAAGGGTTTTACTTTAGATCAAGGCAAGACATGCATTTTCCCAATCTCTGTAGAACCAGCCATTTGACATATACTATTCTTTTAACTTTTAACAAACAAAAAACAACAATAAATAATAAATATAATACAGTTTTAAGAGCCCATACATTTCGACAAATAATAAAAGAACGAATTAGAAGTTTAACAGACCTTAAAACAAATAGCCCAATAAAAAGAATTGACAAAGGGCGTCCCCCTTTAGAAACTGAGCTTATTTGCCTATTAGTTTTCCACTCTAGCGACTACGCATCGGCCGATATTGACATTTTTAATAAAGATCCCTCGTTTTAATTTCGCAATAACTGAATCGAAAGAATGCATTTTTGTGTAACGCTATAGGCATTCTCTCGTAAAAAACAATGTCCGCAATGTCACTGTAATCGGGCAGAGATTTGATGCAAATGACAGGACATAAAAATGCGCAACGGCTTTTTGAAAATCGAGTGGCAGTTCAATTAATTTCGGTTATTTTGGTTCGAAAGGTCTCGTTTAACTCGCTTTCCAAATATTTAAAAATATTGGGGAATTATTGAACGCGCTTTATTTGTAAAAAGGCAAAGAAAGACTTCCCCATCTCTGCAGTCTTGCGTGAGCTGGTTTTTTTTTTATCAAGATCACGTTAATTTATCTTCGGATGCAGATTTAGTTAACGTATCCCTCCAATCCGAAAAATTCCACGTCTACGCAGAAAATCACAATACAATAAACAAAATGGCGTAAATTTTAAGGTTAGAAAGAGCGCTAGATTTAGGACATCTGCCATTTTAAGCATAGGGCAGTCTAACAAAAATAATATGGCCGATCCAATATGGCCGCTGTAGTGTAAACAAACCGTTTTTCGATAAGACGTAATGCTAACTTAAATCATTTTTTTATAAAGTAATCCTTTTTGAATCAGGGAAAAACAAGCATTTTGCCGAAATTTTGACAATAAACTCAAAATTCGCAATTAAATGTGGAAATGTCCCTCTACCTATCTCTGTCGCACCCGTGTACTTACAGATAACGTCATCTCTCTTAAATCAGCGCATCTGTCTCTTTTCAAGCCGATCTGGCCCGATTTTCAGGCCTAACGAGAGACAATGAGTATCCACACTGTGCAAGTGCGAGAGAAATAAAAGTACATGACATTGCCTCTTTAAACTGCGAATTTTGAGTTTATTTCTTTCGAACATTTCGGCAAAATGCTCGTTTCTCCCCGATTCAGAAAGGATTACTCTATAAAATAGTCACTTTGTTTAATCTGAATCTTTTTTCACTTTCCCAAAATTTTCATTTTTATTAGCATTACGTCTTATGGAAAATAAAGGGCCATCACGTGGTTAATGGCTGACTTTGAAAATTTGTTAGACAGCCCTATTGCCTTCCAATAGTTCAATTTTATGAGGTCAAATATAAGATTTAGCCTTAAAGGGGTCCTTCATCAAAAATACAAGTGGGGTATATTTTGTAGTCGAATCGATGCCAAGTCTAGGAGTGAAGTCGTTTTTTTATATCACTTCTAGTAATCGAGATATTCAGCTTTATCAAACCTCTTGGGTAATACACTATATGACATGCTACGATACTGACATAAGTTAACAAATACAATATGTGAAATACCTCCAATGTGACACATGCGAAAAATCGGGTTTATGCGTAGGTGGAAACTGTAAACATGGTTTTATCGTTTAGTCCTTCATTCAAGGCCTAGATAGCACCACTAACTCTGCAACAATCGTGTATTATAATACCTCCCGTGTTGCAGAAATTTTACAATACCACCAATGATACATGAATGAATGAAAAACTTTCTCGAACATAGAACTATATCTGTTTTACTTGTTTACTTTAATAATTTGGCAACACAAATGCATTTGTATTGCGTTTTTTGCTTTTTCTGTAAAATTATGCTTTTACTACAGGCATTGCACGGCCGGCGACGATGTCATTGTCATGTCTATATGTGACACCATTCAAAGACATGGTGTGTGATAGTTTCAAAAAGCAGGAACAGTGGTTATGTCTAAGGGTATAATGACGAAATTGTGACAGGATTTAACTTTCAAAATTTAATATCTCGATTACTAGAAGTGATATCAAAAACGAAGTTCACTTCTAGACTTGGCATCGAATTTACTACAAAATAAACCCCACTTGTATTTTTGATGGAGAGCCCCTTTAATACAATAAGAAATTCCCTTAAGGCACGACCGTCTTCAATAAGTCCCTGATGATCTAAAATTGGGGGAGGGGGGCAATTGCCCACCCCTGAGTATCTGCAAAAAAATATCAAAATTTGGCTTTTACAAATAAAAAATACATTTTAAAAACACCTTTTAACTTAACTACACCTAATACGGTTTACCGCATCGCCGTTACTCACTAAACCATTAATTTAATGTTTAGGTCTAAGCTTTTTTGTTTTTCTGTATGTATGTTTTACAAAAAGATTTGTTTTATTTTTTATGCTTATTTGAGTTATTTTGACGTCACTAAAGTGTTTTTTCATATTCGTTCATATTTTTTTTAAATTAGGTATGCCCTCCCTCAAAAATGAAATGACGCCGCTAGGTGAATTCCGTTTGAAAGTTTGAGACAATGATGTGTTTGAAATTAACTGTTTCGGACTTCCATTGTCTATATTTTATTTATACACGACGTTTCGATCAGTACAATCTCTGATCGTCTTCAGGTGCAAACTACGAGACGATCAGAGATTGTACTGATCGAAAGGTCGTGTATAAATAAAATATAGACAATGGAAGTCCGAAACACAGAGTTAATTTTAGGTGAATTCCGTTACATAGTGGGGAAAATCTTATTCCGCCATTTCGTGATGGCTGTTTGCTGAAACTCTTAATTCTTAAAGACAACCAATTTGTACATAGCAGTAGTAGTAGACAAAACAATAATCTAAAATGTATATTTACGGAATACGACATTGGTTGATTTGCCTCACCCAAGAGGTTTTTAAAAGGCCAACAAGAAAAATCCATTAAAATGGAATGTTATCCTTTATTTAGTTCATTTGTCACTTTTTCTTAACTAATTTGTCTTTTGTTTGGACTCAAGGCCGATTTGATGAAATTAAAATATTTTTAAATTTCTTAATCTGTAACCAAATGACTATAGCACTTATGTAAAGCAAATTACTGATATCTAAATATAATATGATGATCTTAAATGTTGGACAATTCTTGATGTCAAAAGTCGTATTTTAAACATTGTTTAAACATTTCTCACAATTGTTTCATCGAATGAAAAAATTGGTCTAATTTTTTTGTTGAAATTTATTCTTTGCTCCAGTGTCATTTGACTTGCGTGTATTATTTAAAAAAAAGAACAATGGGTATTAAAATGTATTTTATTAACATAAAAACCATTAACTGCCACTAAATTAATTAAAAATGCCTAATGAATTTTTATCACTTTTATCATCGGGAGTTATTAGCTGGTTGTAGCTTTCAAAAATGGTGTCCTTTTAATTTGATGAAAAATTCAACGCAATTTTTATCATTGATTTGCAATAGATGTTTATGTTAGATGATCAGTTCACTTAGAAATGTTTTAAAGGCAAATTAATGCGGAAAAATCGCAACAATCATAATGATTGAATAAAATAAAAACACCGTAAAATCCTGACACTATTGCTTGTTGATTAGGAGGTTAATCTCTATAGTTATAAATCGGATGTGCTCTAAAAAACCTGCAAGAAGTGTTACCAACCGTTCTAGTCCATACGGCAAAGTACAATACGCAATTAAACATAAGAATTATCAGAATAATCGAAATATTTTATAAAAGATTTAATAACATTAAATTTGTTATTAAGTACTGTTAAAACGTGAACGTATGAATGTGGTTTTATTCAGTCATCTTGACAGCTATACCTTTTTAAAGAAATTCAAGGTTAAGCTTAGTTAGGTTGAGTTTTAGTTTTTAAGTGGTCTGGAAGATTGTTTTTCAACATTGTAAGCTTCGCCTCTTAAAGAGGTTTGTTTGCAGCTTGTTTTGACGAAGCATCATACAGGTCCAAAGCGTCGATCTGTGTTTTGTCGAATAGAATCTGACGCTGACGTGCGGTCATCGGACATTCGCACACTATATGTTATTTTGCTTTTTTTTTGACTAAACAAATAATTATAATGTTTTTAATGTTTTTTTTTGTGTGCTATTTTTGCACACCATTCAAAAAAATAGCTTGTAGATATGTGTGTTCTACTTTTACCTAATAATAACATTTTTATGGCTCTCGGCCGTTTGGTTTAATTGTTGCTTTGCACGAAAGTCGATAAAAGGTTTGTCAATTATTACAGACAAAAAAGAAAGGTAATCTAAAGAACTTTCGAGCCCATAAATATTTTATGTTCTTTATATTAAATTTGATTGCGACCTGTGTTTTGATTGTTAGACGTTGCTCAAGAAATGTCTTTCCAGGAGTTCTTAGTTTTTAATTTGATTATGTGACCTTATCTTTTTGATTTAATTCTATTTTCGTACTATGTTGGAAATTTGGAACCTTTGGTTGCACTAAAACAAAATTATGATTGTTTTCCACAAACCAAAACTACACTTTTTTGCACTCGACGCGCGTTTCGCTAACAATGTTAGCATCATCAGGAGACGATAAACAATGAACTAAATTAATCTACGCTCTATCTTATATACAATCCTTTAGTGGGCGGAGATAAGACTAATAACTTGTGATTGGTCACGATTTTTAATCCTATCTCCCCTCAACCAAAGAATAAAGTGTACTAAACGGGATGGGTCCTCTATCTTTATTTAAACTATTTTTGGATTTAATGATTTCCATACTTTCATATGCATTCAAAAGTCTTTTGTTTGGTACACTTTTTAGAAGTTTTAGGCTATCTAATGTGAATCTATGATTGTTTTCAAAAGCATGCTCGGCCACACTTGACTTTTCTGTTCTTCCGTATTTTAAGTGTGCGAAGTGTTCTTTAAAACGTGTTTGAATAGAGCGTCTCGTTTGGCCAACATATTTTTTGTCACAATCCATGCAACTAATTTCGTAAATTCCACTTTTTTCTAGAACTGTAGTTTTATCCTTGGGATTTCCTAGTAAGCTTCTTATTGTGTTACCGGATTGATATACTAATTTAAGACCGGTGTTATTAAATACTTTGTGTAACCCTTTCGTATAATTAGGATTATAAGGAATTGATACAAATTTTGAGTCGCAGGTATCTTTTTGTCTGAAAAAGGTAGAATTCCGAAAGGTCTTTTGAAAAGAATGTCTATTTATCAGCTTATTTATTAAGCCTTCGTCGTAACCGTTTTCGCCAGCTATATTCCTAATCCTATTCTTTTCTGCTTCAAATCTTTCTTTGTTTAAGGGGAAATTTACTAATCTATATGTTAAAAAGTGCAAACTTGCAAGCTTATGTTGTAAGCAATGAAAAGAGTCATTTGGAATATACCTGTTGGTGGCCGTGCCTTTTCTGTATAGGTCAAAGTCCAATTTATTTTTATTTCTTATAACTAAAGTGTCTAGAAATGGCAGTGTACCGTTGTTCTCTGTTTCATAAGTAAATTTAATAGTGGGAAATTTGTTATTTATTTTTTCCATAAAATTTTCAACACTAGTTACTTTAGTGTTGAATACTGCAAACACATCGTCTACATACCTGAACCATACTCTGGGGAAATACTCAAATTCTTTACTTATATCTGATTCAAATTTGCTCATAAATAGGTTTGCGATAAAAGGTGATAAACTATTACCCATTGTGGTTCCTTCTAACTACTACCAGCAATTAGAAGGAACCACAATGGGTAATAGTTTATCACCTTTTATCGCAAACCTATTTATGAGCAAATTTGAATCAGATATAAGTAAAGAATTTGAGTATTTCCCCAGAGTATGGTTCAGGTATGTAGACGATGTGTTTGCAGTATTCAACACTAAAGTAACTAGTGTTGAAAATTTTATGGAAAAAATAAATAACAAATTTCCCACTATTAAATTTACTTATGAAACAGAGAACAACGGTACACTGCCATTTCTAGACACTTTAGTTATAAGAAATAAAAATAAATTGGACTTTGACCTATACAGAAAAGGCACGGCCACCAACAGGTATATTCCAAATGACTCTTTTCATTGCTTACAACATAAGCTTGCAAGTTTGCACTTTTTAACATATAGATTAGTAAATTTCCCCTTAAACAAAGAAAGATTTGAAGCAGAAAAGAATAGGATTAGGAATATAGCTGGCGAAAACGGTTACGACGAAGGCTTAATAAATAAGCTGATAAATAGACATTCTTTTCAAAAGACCTTTCGGAATTCTACCTTTTTCAGACAAAAAGATACCTGCGACTCAAAATTTGTATCAATTCCTTATAATCCTAATTATACGAAAGGGTTACACAAAGTATTTAATAACACCGGTCTTAAATTAGTATATCAATCCGGTAACACAATAAGAAGCTTACTAGGAAATCCCAAGGATAAAACTACAGTTCTAGAAAAAAGTGGAATTTACGAAATTAGTTGCATGGATTGTGACAAAAAATATGTTGGCCAAACGAGACGCTCTATTCAAACACGTTTTAAAGAACACTTCGCACACTTAAAATACGGAAGAACAGAAAAGTCAAGTGTGGCCGAGCATGCTTTTGAAAACAATCATAGATTCACATTAGATAGCCTAAAACTTCTAAAAAGTGTACCAAACAAAAGACTTGAATGCATATGAAAGTATGGAAATCATTAAATCCAAAAATAGTTTAAATAAAGATAGAGGACCCATCCCGTTTAGTACACTTTATTCTTTGGTTGAGGGGAGATAGGATTAAAAATCGTGACCAATCACAAGTTATTAGTCTTATCTCCGCCCACTAAAGGATTGTATATAAGATAGAGCGTAGATTAATTTAGTTCATTGTTTATCGTCTCCTGATGATGCTAACATTGTTAGCGAAACGCGCGTCGAGTGCAAAAAAGTGTAGTTTTGGTTTGTGGAAAACAATCATAATTTTGTTCTATTTTCGTACCTAATAGTTAGAAACACATCAAACATTATTGATTGTGTTTATATTGTAAAAATAAAATGCCGCAAAATTGCGGTACGGGATAATTACCGGTAGTGAATCATCCAAAATACTATTTTACATCAAACTAATTATACCAACTGCTACTAGTTAATTTATTTTATAAATTATTAAAAACGAAATTATTAAAAGAAAAAATCCCAGTTAGGGTTATACTAAATTTTTAATTTTATTTTTTAGGTTATTTACGATATTTTTATATTTCGATATTTATAAATCGCCATAAATTTCAAAAGTTCATGTTGTTGCAACTGATTGATTTTTAAATTCTACATTTACGATATTTGAGATATTGATGATATCCTGGAAGTAAACATCTCATTTGGCAACAGATTTAGGTTTTAGTAATGGCGGTCATTAATTTTAGTGTCAGACTCGTATCAATTACGACTTTAACATGCATATTTCTAATATATTTTGTTTGGTATTGAGTGAGTCAACGAATTTTGACACCTCAAGTGTCAGGAGGGCGATTCAAGTGGACCGACGTTCAAAGCGACCCTGTACCGATTTTTCGACTGAGTTACACTTGAGGTTGTAAAGCAAATCTAGCTAATTTTTTCAGATTTTCCTCTACTGGTATCTTCAAATAAAAGTATGTTATCAAAATATAAAAAAGTGTCTCTATCAGTGGCGCACCCAGGAATTGACTTCGGGAGGGGGGGTTAAGGATAAATAATAAAAATGTGACTATAACCAGGTTTTGCGGGGGGGGGGGGTGGTTAATGCCAAAACCCTTCCTTCGGTGCGCCACAGTTTGTATCGTTTCTTTTAGCAGCAATAAACATATTAAGTTCTCCTAAAGTAGTCACACAAATGAGTTTGATGGCTTTTGACAAAAAATTTGACCTGTGTAGTGTTGCCAGTGTGCTGACTGAATTTTTAGAGAGAAATATTTTGAATTAGGGAATTGTGCGAGAGAAATTTTGGGACTGAGGCATAATATATCATTACAATACCTAACGTTTTGATTTATAATAAAAAATGGTAGAGGTAACTATCTTAAGAAGATAGTTAGATTAGACGAATGCATTTAAAAAAAGAGAACAATATTAACTATGCTAAGCTCTCAGAAACGGACCTTATATGTTTTGATTTATGGTATTATATTTACCAAAAAAGGAAGAAAAGTTTATGCAACCAACTATACCTTGGTGTGTAATGCTGGTTTTTGAGTTTGGCTTTTAGGGGTCGTTGCATTCATAAAACGTCAATATTTTTAACAGGTGATTGGTTTTTTATTGAGGTAAAATTACAGGAAAAAAACTCTGTAAAGAAACAGACTTATGTTGTGTGAAGTGAAAAGGTAAGTTTTGCCCTCCAGAGCTGGTGTTATGTAGTTTTATAGTTTCTAGATTGAATTAAACTTTTTAACTAATCCAAAAGCATTCTAGATTCTTACCTTTCTTTGGTATTAGCGACTTCAACATCATGATAGCATTTTCGTCCACACCCCAAGCGTGCATTTTTCTGTAGCTGTCTCGTCCCTTTTCCGTCAGTTTATCCCAAGGTTTGGGTTTCGACAATAGTTCCGAAACAGTCCCCTGAGACAGGCCCAAAACGTATTTCGCAAATAGTCTTTGGCCGATGTTGTGAATTGAAAGCAGTTCTCTTATTCGCCTCGCTATGTGGAGTGTGTCTGGAAGTAGGAAAAAAATTAGTAATAATTCAGAACAAGATGATAATAAAGATTCAGTTTGGAAGGGCAAAGTTTTCACTTAAATTTGATCGATTTATTTCTTACCTAAATTTTGAGAGGCGTATTTGTCCATATTATACCTCAACATTTCTTGTAACCGCGCTTCCATTGGATCGCCTTTTGGTATCAGGCTCTCCCCAAGCCTACCAATCATAGATCCGGGAGCCATACCCAAGTCTTCGGCGAATTTGAAGTGGGGTCTATGCTCGTCAAATCTAAAATGGATGGCAATTTTAGATTATATTTTGTCCATATTATTTTTATACAGTCGAATATTGTACTACTTGGACTAAACAAAAAAGGTTGTAAGGGTTTGAATTTCCTCTGATACTTTCCCGTTAGTATTTAGATAAAAGGGCACAGGTAGATTATGGATATATTAAAAAGTAATAAAAAGAAAGTTGGTTACCTAAAGGGACTTTTTAGCGCGTCTTCGGACCTTAGAAAATTGTTGACTGCACACATAGTGGCTGCCAGAGGAATGTTATTGTTGCTGACATGATGATTGTTGTTGTCCTCGTGCGGACTCTTTGGATTACCGTTTACTATGACGTTTTCGTTGGGACTGTGGTGCCCTGAAGTGTCTAAGGGTTGAGGTGTGGACGCTGTACTGATGCTCTTTTCTGCATTCAGTTCTGTGAGTGGTGTGCTGCTTTTTGCTAGTCCTTCTGCAAAATGAACGATATGTTATTTAAGACGGAAGGCGAGCGCTTGTAAAACTAGTTCAGTAATCGAGCCCAAACGGATTGTGCACACTTATTCAAAATTGAATAAATAATGGCGGAATTTTATCAATTTTGCCAAGTGTCAAATTTGGCATTTTTATTTCGAAAATACTGGATTTATAATCCAGCCATTATCCTGCAAATTTTTGTGACAATTTCAAAATTTTCTGTAGCATTTTCCGTTAGGGCCTTATCAATGAACTCGTTTTTCGACCATTTAACACAAGCATACAACATGAATCTCCTAACTGGCATTTGCAATGTCTTGTCAACCTTTCCCACCTGTGTTAGTAGAGTAATCGTTGAGACTGCTAGATTGTGCTCATCTATCAACCACTGACCTTCCCGCTTAAGGCTTAACTCTTTTGCAGAATATGTTAAAAGAGTCGAATGGGGTAAGTTAATGTAAAGTAAGGGTGGGAGTTCTCAGGGTTAGATTATGATAAAAATGGATGCCATTAGACAGAGATCTAATTTTAGCAGATTGTTTAAATAATTCGATTAAAATTTGATTATCTGCTCTTTGGCCCATGTTTAACAGGTTGTCCTAACATTACTAACCCTGTGAAGGTGATTTTTGATGGGTCTCAATATTTTTCCTCCACGTGGAGACGATTTCCTCACCTAACAGACTGCCGAAGGCGTCAACATTTTGAAAGGGATGCGGGAGGGTGGTCGGTGGTGTGACGGACAGGTTAGGGGTCTGGATTTGTTGTTGACGTACCGCCACCGCTAGAAGAGAAGGAAGAAAAGTAGTTAAAAGATGATGCTAAGGTTTTGTTAGTTGAAAATTTAGGACAATTGTTAAGAGGCAAAGATATGTTAATATGTGCAAATTTGTTTGTATTACTAAAAATAATTAAAATACGTGCAACAATAATTTTAGATGGAGACCCTAATATAGTTGTGTATTTTGTTGACGTTTGTCCTACTGAATTTTTAAAGCTGTTTGATTGATCTAATCATTTTGAGGAGTTTAAAAAAATAAGTAACGTTAAGAAAGAAAAATATTCAACAACAATTCTTTAAAACTATGGATAACGAAAAATAGAATATTAAAGATCAGTAACCATGATCAGTACTATCTATCTCCGACGATCTCTTCACATGCTTTTTGACTAATAGTTTCCGCTTTTCACGCTCCACCGCCCTTAATTTATAGTTTTTATATCTCTAATTAGGACCGAAATAAACTAAAAAATATTTAATTGTGTTTCGGTGCGCTCATGAATACGCGGATAAGTGGGATTTATTTTATTTTGGGAATTGATAAAAACAACAACGTATTGTTAGCGCTGAACCGAATTATTACTTATAAATTTCTCAAGCAATTAACATTCTGGGTGAATAAATTTTCATTATTTTAAAATAATAAACATTATTCTCTATTAGACACTTAAAGTTGCACAAATAGAGAGTGCTTAATCGTAATCGTATCTCATTGCGCATGCTCACAACGGATACGTCGTACAACAGCGACTACGTCTTGTCAATTTCTAACGACCATCCTTGTAGTATTCGTACGCAACTAGCGTATCCTAACCATTTTGTTTTCTGTGGGTTTTCATAAATGCTTGATCGACAGTTTCACTCCTTGTATTTTCTATTCTATTGCCCTCTCACTTTTGTCGACAAGGAAGATAGATAGATAGATAAAGTACTGTATTGCATAAAATTTGGGTCGCATCCCTTTTTACCTTCATTCTGTGAAGCGCCACTAAACAGGCAGGAACCAAGATATATATATATATAAAACATATATTTATACATACAAAGTAAAAAACTCTTGAAAAGGCACAGTGGTTTAAAAAATATAAAAAATCCTATTATTAAAGTCGTGTCACATAATACTTTTTAAGACCCGGCACAAAAATACAAAAATCCTAACACATGGAATTTTAACATATAAGGGTAACATTCTTTTTTTAAAGAAACACGTTATACAAGAAATACAGAAAAAAACTTACAAGTGAAAAACAAACACAAAAATAAATTTGTTTAAAAACAATTTATCGTTAGTTATAAATAAGGTAATATAAGTGTTAAAAGTGTAATAGAATATTTACTTATTATTGTTCAGTGAACTCGTCAATTGAGTAAAATGCTTTTTTAAGTAAAAAGTCCTTTAAAAGTCTACGAAAAGACCTTAAATTTTGCAGGAAATAGAAGCGAGCGGCATGAATTAAAACTGTGTATCAAGCACTGAAAAAGAATTGGTTTTGTTACGTCGTAAGTTGTAAGCACAACTTTAACTTTTTTTTTAAGGACGCTTAACGCATTAAAGATACGCTAACAACAAGGAATTTAAAATAGCTTGCCAACTTTAAGTTTCTATTATTGAAGAAGCGGTATTGCTTAACGCATTAGATATGAACTAATTAATCTAAGAACAAGCTGCAATATTTTCTAATAAAGCAAAACACCTAAAACTGCCCACGCCAATTAATAATAATTCGCACATTATGCTAGAGGATTTGTACGCGTGTTTATGTGACTAACGCTTTAATGGCGACCAATTTTTAAATTTAAGAGTAAACTAGAGTTTGGAAATTCGATTGTCTTTATTTTTTTATCATTATTACTAAGACTTCCACAGTTGAAATCTGTTACCTCCATAAAGTATCCAAATATCCATGATGGTGACGATTTGTTGAGAAAATACATTCTGGTTCCTATGTATGAATTATGTTTCTTTGAACTTCCGCTTGAATAGATTTTCCTCCCTGGCGACGATCTTTGCCTCTTTCCAGTCCATATGATGTAAGGCGAATTTCCATGGGTCGGCTGGTTTCTGCGATGTAGATATCCCCACACTCGCAGTTCTTGGAGTTGTGGCGATATGGTTTTATTTTTTATTGTTTGGTTGGTCGTTTTGAAGACAGTCCGAAGATGGTATTGGTTGCCTATTCTTCTTATCTTTTCTGAGATTGTCGTCTGTCGTCCTTTGTGTTGGTGTGGTCTGCAGAGTTTTATTGATCATGTAGTTTTTGATTTGATTTGATATGTCTCAACAGCAAGTTTAGGTCTTAAAATCCCTGACACTGCAGCTTCTTAGCTTATTGTATCTCTTGCTGTGTGCCTTCCTAATCTAAGAGGTTTGACGACCTCGCGAGGAGCAGCCAGCAGTTTTGTGTTCTGCAGAAGGTTCGTCATCCTCATCACATAGTCTGCAGGTGGGTTCGTCTCTATAGATTCCCATCCTGTGCAGGTGTTATCTCAGTGCGCAGTGACCGGTTAATAGCCCCGTCACTTGTCTGACTTCTTTCCTATTCAGTTTAAGGATTTCACAGGTGAGTGGTGCTGAAGGGGATGCCACCATTCTTTTGAGGTTTTTGGAATTCCAAATACAGGTTCAGGTCCTATAAATGGTATTTCTGATCTTTTTCTTGCTAAAGAATCCGCGTGTTCATTGCCTGCTACCCCTGTGTGCCCCGGCACCCACAAGGGTGACTATTGTGTTTCGCTAGGGTTGGGAGGGTTTGAAGGCAGTTCCACACTAATTTTGAGTGAATTTTTTGGCATGCCAGAGCTTTAATAGCTGCTTGGCTGTCTGAGAAGATTGTTATATCTTTGTTGAGATATCTTCTTCTCAGGTTTTCCCGCAGACAAGTCTCTATGGCATGTATTTCAGGTTGGAATACTGTGGTATGTTTCCCCAGAGATGCAAACCAATTTGATCTTGGGGCTAGGCCATATACTCCCGCTCCTGATCCACTGTCCATCTTGAATCCGTCGGTATACCATACCAATTTTCCTGACTTAAACGGCTTGTTCGTGTTGATTTTCGGAGTCATGATGTCACTCCTCATCTCTATCAGCGAGTTGGTGACAATGCTCGCAATCTTGGTATGTCCCAAATGGTTATCATACCAGTTGTTTTAGAGATGTCTTCGCAGATCGGATCGAATTTTTCCCTTTTCTTTATTCAAAGCTGCTTCTGTATTGCTGATGTAGGTGGGTTGATCTATAAGAGATTTTGCAATTCCCAGTTTGGTTGATGTGGAGTGGTTTGATTTGAAGTTAAGATATTGTCCAGTATGAGTTGGTTTGCGATATACAGAAGCGTCACTATCAAGGATATTTGGAAACCCGTACTTTTCGGAGAACAAATTTCAACTATAAAAGGGTGGAACCAACCAAGTGTAAAGTGCACGGTTCACTGAACACATGTTAGTTTTATGGTTCACTAAACACATGCTAGTATATAAGATTAGGTAGTCTTAGTTTTTTGTTAGTATTCACCTGATGACTATTGCAGATACATAAGCATTCGAAACGTTGAAATAAAGACAATGGAAGTTCGAAACTTTTTCACAAAAGCTAAACGAACTTGAAAATGCGATCGCGTTTAAATCTACAGGCTAATAAAAAATTAAATTTCTGTCTGTGTAGTAATATCACAACGGAATGATAGAAGGCAGAAGAGTCCCAGGTAGCAGTGGCTTAAGGTCGTAGTTACAATGTGGGGAATTGTTTTTAGCAACAATGTACGGGAAATCAATTTAACTATATCGACCTGATTTTTGTGCAAAATTTTACGTCATTGAATTTGTTTTCCATGGCAACGCGAAGACTTTATTTATGTTTATCCACAGTGGGACACCAGAGATTTTTTAGCACCGGGTCAAAAATTTGGGGTTAGGTTACTTATTTTGACTTTTCGCGTTGTGCGCCGCTAAAAAACTAAGTAAAATACTAAAATAAAAGAAAACAATTTATTGCAGAATTACCTGCTAAAAAAACGCTACCCAACTACGTATTAAAGTAACTGGCTGTAATGTTTAAGGTTGCATTTACAGGTGCATTTATAATTGAATTGGAAATACTCCCGCTAGCTGATACCGACAACAGGTTAAATTAAAAGCATGCAGATTTAAAAATCGGCTACTGGTGCTCGACCAAATAATCGTAGTCTATTTTAAACTGGAGCGTCAACGACTAGCAAGAGTCTTTCCAACCTCTAAATGGAGCTTTACTGATCTGTTTCGTTAGTACTCAATTATCCGTGTGTTTTTGAAACTCAGGTTCTAAAATCTATTCTTTGCACTCCAAGATTTCACTAGTACAATTGCACATAACTATGACGCAATAATTTAAATTTAAAAAAAAATGGTTGAATCAAAAAAAAAAAAAAATATATGTCGGGTTATGGGCGCCAAATGTTTCTATGCGAATTCCTAGTAATCCCAGCGAGCCAGTAAAGTTCTCTTGGTTCTTTGATAGACTCGGGGTAATGCCCGCGTACCGCTAGGCCTTTTTCGGCGGGCGACCGCACACGCGGAGTGGTTTCATATTTGTTTTAGAACAATGTTTTTGAAAACACATTTTTGAAAGATAAACATAACCTCGAATGGTTTTCTGTCAGAAAACGTAAAAATAATCTTCTGTCCCACTGCGGCCCGATTTAAAGTTTATTGACAAAACACCTGCAGTTACCATGGAATCGTATAAATTATGCGGTCTATCGGCCAACACTTGAACTGCGTGTGTCTCCCAAATTCAATGAAGTGTGATTGATTGATCGGTTTCCTTTTCCGAAACCTATTTTTTTTCGCTAAAGCAAGGAAATATAAAAAGGAAAAATGTAATCCAGAGGAAATTGTGAGTATTTCTCTATTTGTTTTGTAAATCGGGTTTGTTCTAAACCGCAATTATTTTGAGGCTTTTGGGATAGATGACAGCACCAGAGCTTTTATTTTGAAGAAAAAATAATTGAGAATTTTGAAAAATCCTTCAGATATTTTTGTTAAACATTTAAAAATGATCACCCCTGCAAAATTTCAGCTAATTCTGATGTTTAGTTTTCCCTGTGCACTCTGGCAAAAGATTAAAAAATTAAAGAACAAGGCGTTGCCAGTTGTACTTTTTTTTACTTAAAATCTGGGGAGAAACTATAGCCTTAAAAATCAAAGATTGAAAGATGAGGCAATTAGATTATTAAAAATTTAAAACAATACTTGGTGTAAAATAGTGTAAATGTAGTAGACGCCATTATAAAATAAACGGCACCAAATCAAAATAATTAAAACGTTTAATTGTCTTGGTTTCGTGTCATTAAAACTAGTCGAGAACGTGAAAGATTACAATTATTGGCTTGAACGAATTTGTACATTGAGACGGACATTAATATCAAAGTAAACAATTAGATTTGAGACTAAAATGGGAACGAATATCATTAAAAAAAATTACGTCCACACACATACTAGTTCTCACGAGTGACGAAACCGTCGCGAGAACAATAATTCTTTTAAACTGGAAACAAACTGAAGCAATAAAAATAATAAAATTGTTGGCCAACCGCTTTTAAAATATGCCACAATTAAGCTTTGCCATGAAAGAACAATAAATTTGTCTAATAATGGGGCCGCGTAGAAATCGGATTAACCTCTTACCTATTTGACCCGATTTTAATGAAATAACCTGAAGCTACAAATTTCGAATGTTATAAACAATTATAATAGATTTGTTACCACCATATAAATATGAGTTTCGTAGAGTAGCGAACAACTTTAATATAAAAACAGCTTTTAAATCTAATAGTATAATTCGAAGCCTTCTTAGTAAAACAAAACCGGAGAGAAAACAAAATAAGGAATGCATTTATCAAGTTCCCTGTGAGTGTGGTGAATCATACATAGGTGAAACAAAAATACCACTATCTGTTGGCTTAAGGAACAAGACAAGAATACCCAGAGAGGTGAAACAATGAAATCAGGAATCGCCGAACACGCATGGTCAAAACAACACCGAATGAAGTGGAAAGAAGCAAAGGTTTTGCACAAGGAGTCACACTGGAAGAAGCGAAAATGCCTTTATTGAGCAGAATCAGGGTATTTTCAATCAAGTGTTCCAAATATTTGGGACATCCTCCTTGGGCAGAGGCAACTTCTTAAACTTAATCCATTGCAGCAGTTACACACCTTTAAAAAACTTAAAAGTATGAATATGCATCATTTACCTTGTATATACGAACGGCCGATATAAAAAATACGCATTGTGACACTGTATACGTTAAAATTAAAAACGCTTTCGGCTCAGCTGTCTTTAGTGCTGCAAACCAAAAACTGGTACCCGGTTATGCCCCACCCACAAATGGATTCATACATTTTCAATTAAAATCCATAATAAAAAATATTTTAACAGAAATGCACTACAAAAAGGGTTTCACACTTATAGGTAAAAACTGACGCCATAATAGTAGTTTTTACAACTAGTGGCTAAAATAGTGCTTTTTTTACAACGCGAGTAAAAAAAAGCACAGTTTAGCTGCGAGTTGTTAACACTATTTTTTTAATACCTTCATCAAAAATCCAACTTTTAAGAATCTCGAACGAAGAGCTCTTCTCACAACACACCATTTTTACACTATAAATCAAGGCGGCTGGTAAATGAACAATGGTTTCCATAGCCATGTGCCTTTTTACTCGGTGACGTTCATTGT
This sequence comes from Oxystoma pomonae, assembly GCA_963921995.1. Taxonomy (NCBI): domain Eukaryota; kingdom Metazoa; phylum Arthropoda; class Insecta; order Coleoptera; family Brentidae; genus Oxystoma; species Oxystoma pomonae. The sequence continues at coordinate 74,447,163 of OY998171.1, forward strand.
TGTGACATTTTAATCTTTGACAGTTTAATATTTTGACGATGTTTTTAAATGATTTTTTCGAAAATACTTGGTGGAAATGGCTTAATTTTTAGGCAAGAATAATTAGATTTTTTCAATATTACGATTTTCCGCTATTTCCCTTTAATTTTGGGTAAACACCCGTGATCAAAACAAAGTTTTTTTTTGCATCGGTAACCAAAAAAGTCATGCTTTAGTTATCTGCAGACAGTTACTGAAATCATGTTTTTGATGAAGGTATAAACAAATAGTTTCCACAACTAGTGTCTAAAATAGTGCTTTTTTTACAAGCGTTGGTTTAAATAACGAGCGCAGCGAGGTATTTAAAAACGCGAATAAAAAAAGCACAGTTTAGCCGTGAGTTGTTAGCACTATTTTTTTTTAAATACCTTTATTAAAAAATTTTCATAGCACTTTTCGCAACACACCATCTACACTATAAATCAAGGCGGCTGGTAAATGAAATAACAATGGTTTACATGGCGATATGCCTTTTTACTCGGTGACGTTCATTGTTGCGACATTTTAATCTTTGACAGTTTGATATTTTAACGATGATTTTAAATGATTTTTTCGTATATACTTCATGAAAAATGGCGGAAATGGCTGAATTTTTAGGCAAGAATAATTAGATTTTTTCAATATTACTATTTTCTGATATTTCTCTTTAATTTTGGGTAAAAAACGGACAGAAATCTGTTTTTACACCCCTGATAAAAAAAATAGTATATTATAAACCCAGGGACTAAAGTGCCACATTTCATTCCGCGGCGAAAGGTTTGTAGCCCGACCGTAGGGAGGGTTACAATTCGCTAAGGGATTAAACGACACTTTAGTCCCGAGGTTTATATACTATTTTATGCACTTTAGGAAAGATTAAATTAACTTCTAATCCCTAAGCTGAGGGATTAAATTTATTTTAATCCCTTAGGGATTAAACGTGTCACTTTAGTCCCTAAAAAGAGGGATTGAAAGTACTTATTTAATACCTGAAGTGCATTTTTTTTACTCGGTAACCAAAAAAGCCATGCTTTAGTTATCTGCAGACAGTTACTAAAATCATGTTTTTGATGAAGGTATAAAAATATATTTGGTGAACTGGCAAGAGTGTGACGAGTAATTCGTTGGTAAGGAGATAAATGTCCTATCCGGTTTCGCCTCATTACCCGGTTTTGCTCCACGTTGTCCTCTCTTACCACCTTTGATTTCAAAAAATTTGAATGTGTGTCAAGATCATAGCTTAAGGTTTTCGTAAGACTGTTTAAAAGTGGTATAAAAACTCCTGAAAAGGTGTTCTGCTTACCTTCGCTTTCTCTCGTCGGGCTCTGATCCCTGTCATGTGTTTTTGATTTTTCTAACAACAACTCGATCTTTTTCGCATCGGGATTGTTCGTCAAGTCGGATTTTAGTATGCCGACGTGTCTTTTGAGCTCTTCGTAATCTTTTTGTTGCTCTAATTTGTTTTCTAATCTCACTATGTGTTGTCTTTTATGTTCTAGTTGTTCGGACAGCCTGGATATTTGAGCGGCCGAGGATTCTTGGATTTTGGTCATGCAACCTTGAAGTCTTTGGATTTCTTCTAGTAGCTGGTTTATCTGGAACAAACGACAAGTAAGTAATAAGTATATTCCGAGGAAAATGATTTATTAATTGAATACTATTTTGACAGAATTTACGTGATTTTAATGTGTTTTTACTGTACCAAATTTGAGGTTATATACTTTTTTGTTAAACTTGGATCAGTTATGTTTTTTAAGCCATTCGTATTAACGTAAGTTTTCTTAACTAAATTCAGAAATCGATGCTTAGTTCCTTCAAATTTTGCTTGCGTCATCGAATAGATATCTGAATAATCATATGATTTTAATCAACCCTTTAAACCAGCCCGATATCAATTAATATTTTGTGAAGTTGGCGAATACGTGTGCCAATCCAAAGCACCTTCCACACACGTAGTTGCCTTGAAAGTTGGCCTGCGCAGGTTTATCCTCGAGCAGGTTCGAAGACTCAAGGCTCATTTAGAATAGCGCACAGCAGCTTAAGCTGACAGGTGTCAAATTTTGTATTTGTTAATTTATGCTGAATTTATAGGTAAAAAGTGCAATTTTTGGTAGGACAGGCTCTGATTTTGAAGGTAGGTACACTTAAAATATCCAAATAAAGAATTTGACACCTGTCAGCTTAAGCGGACAGGTGTCAAGTTTTGTGCTATTCTAAAACATTGTCAGTTGTTTATTTGATCTCGGTTCGGGTTCAGTGGTTTGCTTTGATTTGCATCCAAGTTCGCTGATTTTACTTCGATATCGTGTAAAAGACAAAGATGAATACCGCCGTATCGGGTAGAGACAAAATCAATCTATTACGTTATTGAAAATAAAGACATTAGTAATCTTCCAACCCCATTCCCTATTTTAAGGAGTGCATTGATTAATTTGGAAGGGTTGGATATCAAAATCCTCCCCTCCTGGCCCCTGTTTTTCCGCTCGGGGGGTCGGGGGAAAAAGCTTAGATCACTGAGAAATCATAGAGTAACATGCGGGTGGGATAATAATATTTAGAAATCGCTAAAATAGGGAATGAATATAATTTTATGCTTTGTTTTAAAGACTTTTTGTCAATATGAATATTTTTTTTGACATTTAGGGTGTGCGTGACTAGCTCCCTGTAAACAAAATACGTACGCTACTGGAAAACCTGGAAAATACCTGAGAAATGAAAAAGACAATAAAAAACCTGGCAGACAGCTGGAAAATGGCGAGAAAAGTAAAAAAATCAAATAATTTGAATAAATATGTCGCCCACAACCTAATTTGAAACACTGAAATTTTTTTGGTTTAAATACCGAAAATTTTTGCCTGCGGCGCTTTAATTGGCACAATTTTAGTTTAATTTTAAGTAATTTTTTTCCAACCGTGTAATATTGTGGCCTTTTTAATATAATTTTTTCTAAATTTTCGCCTGCGGCGCAACTATGATAGAATTTTGACAAAAGCCTACAAATTCCTCCAAAAGTCAACCCTCTTTGGTAGCTAACCCAATCCACTTGTTTGAATATTTTACAAAAAACGTGAAACAGATCGCTTATAAAAATGCAAAAAAATGTTAACTACATTTAAAGCATGTGAAAGATGTGTTTTTTGAAGGTGGTGGACATCTTGAACTTGAGAGTAAACTAAAGTTTTGAATTTCCATTGTCTTTATTTTTACTTTTTCACAACGTTTCGAATGCTTTTGTATCTGCAATCGTCATCAGGTGAATACTGACTCTTGTTTATTCTCATGTAAAAGATGGCATACTTTTCCCAACATTTTCACCTGCGGCGGATTTAAGGAATGCTTTTGGCACCAATTCTAAAATTGAGACTAGATCAGTCCAAGTATAAATAACATATTACATACATATTTTTTCTGAACACACTTATTCAACCAAGCACTTGATCGCCCCTATATAAGGTATTTTTTTATGTAGTCCCTTGTGTCATTAAAAAAAGTCGAGTTTAGCCAGTATTGTTTCGCATTTTTGTGGTGCCTATCATTTTTTACCAGATATTAAAATTTATTACTTCTTAAATATTTCTCTGGTTTCGTTGTTTCATTCTTGTTAATTTTTTTAACTTGGAAATTTAGTAAAAAATAACCTGGAAATTAAAGATCGGTTTTCGCGAATGAACCCTGAAAATAAATGTCTCATTATGCATATGCAATGCATTTCGGGAAGCTTAGTGCAGTGTTTGAAGACTTGAAATATTTTTACACTCCGTATCGACTAATGGCACTAAATAAGAAAATATCCGAAAAGGAAAGCTGCAAAATCAAAGCCTAACCGTAAAATATCTGCAATCATATTTCAATATCAACCTCAGAGATACGAAAGCGGGGGAAATTTCTCCTTTCAAATTTCGACTCGGCATTTTAAGTGTCGAATTGGGCTTAACAAAGAGTTTGATTTATTAGTGGCAAAATTAAAGTTATTTTTAATTTATTTATAAAACGACAGAACCATTTTACAGGTTTGCAGATATTTGTACCACTGGATAAACCTAAAAAATGCAATTCTAGATGCAAATTTAGTTTTATTCTTTAAGTAGGTAACCATAAATATTTTACGATGATGAAATGAAATAATGCGCGTTTTTGAAAGATCTAGAACAATGATCTAAAAAGTTAAAGCTTTTAATTCTATTATTTTTACTGAATTTATTACAATATCTTACTTATTTGAATAATATTTACGTACATTTGGAAATATCTGATCATGTGATGTCATTTTATTGTCTTGCTCAAGAAAAATCAAGGCTATAAAATTATTTTGTGTGATTTTGAAATGACAACAAAGCTATTTTTTGGATTTATGGGTTTCATGTTTTACATTTTAAAACTGTAGAACAATTTAACCTTAATATTTAAAACCCCAAAATCTTTGATATGTGTAGTTTTTGATAAATGAATGGTGTAAGTTCTGTTTATCAGCGTATTTTACCTAACAAAATGAGTTTCAAACAAAAAAATAGTCTATCATTGTTATTCATTTTTTGACAATTGCTTTCTGTGCGTTTTGATGTTCATGCAGTTGTTATAAGCAGATCTTAATTAACTAATTGAATTTTAAGAAATCAAATTGTTACTCACTTGGATTCTTCTATCCATAATTTTTTGAAATATATAAAATAACGTTGAGTGTTGAACGATATTGAGATAACTGAGCTGATAATAATAATAAATTAATATTAATACGAATATGCTCAGGTAAGTGACATTATAACTAAATTAACAAGGCTTAATTTATTTATTAAAAGGCAAACAAATTTATGATAAGTCTTTTGTTTGTCTATCTTCGTTTAATATATATTCCCTTAAAAATAATAAAAGAATGTAAGACTATGGTAAATATACGTTTGGTAAATCATTTGAGAAATTGAGGAATTAGATGCTGATAAGCCTGATAACATTTTGTTAGCATAAGATAATGTTTGTAATGAAATATGGCGCCTCAAGTATGAACAACGGTATGTGAAATAAATAAATCAGTAATTATGCATTCTATTGCTAGTCAAGTATCGCCCAGATCAAAATAAAGAATTACAATGGATAGTGCAATACGAACACCAGTTTTTTAAAACAATTAATGATCATTACTTGGGTTACCATCAAGTAACAATTTTTTACTAACGCAGGAACTTCATCCAGGTCTTTATTCTACTGACACTTTAGTAAGGTTTGTTAAAATTGGTCCGGAGAATTTACTGATTAATTTATTTTTTAGTTTGGCACTTTCCACTGTGACCACCACAATTTTTTAGATTGTCAAAGACGTTTGCAACTTGTTTTGGTAAAGCATCATTCACACCCACTGTCTCAATCTGTGGCTTGCCGAATACAAGCTGATGTACAATAATTGCCGGAAATATCTGGCTGTCTCGTCGTCCTCCATAAAGAGTCTGAAATTGGTGTCCTCGAGTCTACCCATCCTGTGCATCAGTACTTGCTTGACTAACTACAGAAACTTCATGTTGTAAAAGTGAATAAAATGATCTTGTGCCTGAGTTCACTAAATAATGATACTGGCGCTATGAAGTGGAATCCTGCCTGAATGATATGATATCAGGGCTTAACATTTTACTGTATTTTACTGTAATCAGCCATGAACAAATAAGATTGGTGATAAACGGTTAGGTTTCCACACCTCTGGTTGTCTCCCACAAAATGTCGGACAAACAAACCAATAACGTTCAAGTTGATCGAGATAAAATCAAGTAAGAAATGAAAGGATATTGTTAAAGATCAACAACAAGAATCGAGGCAAGAATATATCGAGTATACTTTTGTCAATTAGATATCAAAAGTTTAATCAGTCTTTGTAAACTGAAATATTTTGAAAACTGACAAATATCAATTCTTAAAATTACTAATAGAAGAAAAAATTCAGATAGGTGTAGATCGCTCTGATAATAGGCAGCGTCCGAAGAGAGTATAGTACCTATACATTGTTAAAAAATCAAATAAATGATATTCTATTCTATTCTAAAGAATCATTCCTACTTTTAATTTCATATTTTAATATGGCAGATTAACATTTAAACGCCAAATATCATTGTCATCTTCTAAATCGAGCCGCTAAAAATTCTTGTCTCGAAGGTATTTCAATTAGTAATGTTAATGGTAATTATGCAGTATACGGTTTTCTGCCATTTTTGATTTTTTTTGAAAAATTCTTTATGGGGCACCTTCTAGGGTCCCTAGGACCCCAAATCCGCCTGCGCCCGATTTTTTTTTTTTAACGAGAAAAAAGGGTGCCCAGGGGGGGTTGTAAAGTGTTTTTTTAATTGTTTTGGGTTGGTTTGGATTAGTTTGGGTTGGACTGTGTTGGTTTGGTTTGTTTTAGTGAAAAAAAAATTAAAAAAAAAACAAAAAAAAATAAATAAAAAAAAACCCAAACGGCGCAGACGGATTTGGGGTCCTAGGGACCCTAAAAGGTGCCCCCATAAAGAATTTTTCAAAAAAAATCAAAAATGGCAGAAAACCGTATACTGCATAATTACCATGTTAATAATTTAGAAATAAAACAAAACAAAATCAAAACTTTGAGTTGATAAAATAATACCTCTCGCCTTCAATAAAATGTAAATATTTCTCTTCTGAAACGTTTTACACCTCTCGATAAAGAGTTTGATGTTAATTTTAATGGGTCGTCATTATAAGAAATACTTCGTAGCGTTCCTAATAAAACTTTTACGATGTCCAGTAAATTTCCAGGTTTTATTTTTATAACTTTTAAAACTGCGGAATATGCATGCCCTCGTGAATTTGAACTTAGGTATATACACGCAACTTGTATTGCAAAAAATCTTAATTTTTATCCCCATTTGATGTTGTTTACAGGGGTTCTCTATCAAAAATACAAGGGTTTTATTTTGTAGTAGTATCAATGCCAAGTCTGGAAGTTAACTTCGTTTTCTGATATGACTTCTAGTAATCGAGGTATTCAATTTTGAAAGTTAAATCTTGTGTTTTTCCGGATTTTTCAGCGACTTTCAATACGTGAAAATGCATTTATATTATAGTTTGTTCTTTTTGAAAAACGGATAAAGGCAGTTTGTTAGTGGATTTTTGCAGGAAGAGCCAAAAAACCGAGGCAAAAGTCACAGTGTTTGTTTTTTACATTGGTTTTTCCCTTGATTTCGTTAATAATAAGGTTAGTAAAAATACTTATGTCTTTATTCCCACATTTTAAAGTTCCACAGCTTTGGATAAAGCCTGCTTCAAAAAATTTAAGTGCTTTAAGGCTTTTGTATGCCTTCATTGGCTGTTTTGTGTAAAAACTTGTTAACACCAAATATGCTACAATGTCCATATTGTGTATTGATGGTAAATTCACAGGTTTTGAACTAAATTTAGAATCTTCCACGGTAAATATGTTATTAATAAGGGAACATTTTTCTATGTATCTCTGAGCCTCATCAGGATGCTCACTTTTTAGCTCGTTTAAATAGTCTTTTTAGTTGAGAACGGTGGACTGACCTATACTACATGTCATTGTCATGTGTATGTGTGACACTTAACCCTCAAAGACAAGGTGTATGATAGATTCAAAAAGGAAAAAGGGTATAATGATGAAATTGTATTTTTGATGGAGAACCCCTTTAAAGGTGGTAGAAATCTGTTTGATAATTACACTTGTTGACACCCCGTGCGCCCCGAGGATCACTTTTCCGTTCGTTTTGACGCTCGGGCTGAACCATTTTCTGTCCGAGATAACAAAGAGCTCGTGCTCGGAGCGTGCGCTATGAAAAATTCCTTAACCCAATAAAAAAAATTGTTTTTTTTTAAAGCAACTAAAATTTTGTTAATTTTGTAGTTTATGCAAAGTGCGTGTTCGGATCTGGTAAAAGTGCGAATAAAATCGATAGGCTGGGTTTGTCACTTGTGAAATATAAGATTTTTGCTGTTTTATAAAGTTTCTAATCCCGGATTTATAAACTCGACGGTTAACTGTTCGACGGTGATGCATCTCTGTCCTTTCCTCTTTTACTAAGGGAAAAAGGGACGGATATGTACCAACGTCGAACAGGCTCATTTTCTTCGTCTTCCTCACTGCTGCCGAAAAACATATACTCCAGCAAAATGCAAAGCAAGTTAGCTAACATCCATTTCCGCTTCAATGCTTCTGCAGTTCCAAGTTTTTATAAAATAATAAAACAGAAAACTATTGTAGGTTATGATTCTCGAATCTATAGAGAATCGAGATGATCAGCAAATCTATGTGCGCCCTGCTCGTGACGTCATTAGTCCCCGCTTGTTCTACCTAGAGGCCCTCTATACATTTGTCAGTTTTGTTGTTTTACCAGAGGTGGGCAACTCATATTGCCCTCTCTTTCTAGTTTTTTTTTTCATATTTTTCTTTTTATAATTGCCCCAGACAGTTTTTGAAAGATTGATTTATTTTGGTTAGTAAAATATGTCAAGCTTTGACAAAAAAAACAAAAACAAACAGTGAATACACACGATAGATATTAAAAATGTAAATAATTGGTAAAATATAAAGATTGCTGTGATCTATATTTTTGTTACTCTTTTTCTTACAATAAAACATGGAAACATTAATGTGTTGTAGCTCACTTACCTCGCAAATTCCAGCTTGGTAAATGCATGTTTTCTTTTCACTTTTCCTGAGTTTCTTTCTCCGTTGGACAACGGAACAATACAAATTCGTCGAGGCACGTATTTTTACAGTTCAAAAATCTGACAGTGACAAAGTTATTTATTGAGGGGTTACCAACTATCATTGCCATCACACAATTTGAAACGGTTCCCTAGCAACTGTCAAATCCAGTTGCTCACCTCTGGTAAAACAATAACTGTCAAAAATCGTATACAGGGCCTAGCTCCGCCGAGCGTCATCGGGAACTCACCCTGTATGAACGCTGATTCTTTAAACTTTCATATGGTGTTCATTTTCTCAGCAATGTTGTAGTATTTTTTATCTAGTGGTATTTTTTTGTTGAGTATTGCGTCTGTGTTTTTTAAGGCGAATTTAAAGAACTGACCACATCTTGACACCGTCTGGATATTTATTAATGTATCTAGTTCACCGTATATGACCAAAGTTAAAAAAAATACTTAACCGCATAATTTATACAGGTTGTTCTTCCCCCTCGAAGTGATTAACAATGTTTTTTGACGCTCCGTTGCACTTGAATGATCCACTGAGTGTTTTATTTTTCCTTTTTATTACCCATTGTTCCCAATGTGCTTGGCGAGCATACACGAGGATTTGGTTAGGTCTTGACGAAAATTATATTAGAGAGATTTAAAACTGATTCATAAAGGGGCATTTACACAGACGAGCTTTCCTTTGATGTTCGAAATGCAGTGCGCGACCTATGTGGCAAAATTCGAGTTTGAGCAAAAGCTCGTGAAAAAGCTCTTCGAAAGAGCAAGGTGCCAGATTCATGCAGCAACGATTCAATTAATGTTAGATCCTGATGCAGTGAACTACATCATGTTTTAAATAAATAAACGAATTAAAAGAATATCTCGACATATATTTTTTGAAACATAACTCATAATTTCGATGGGATCTTGGCCGTTAATAATACTATAAAAATGCAATTTGAATTTGAAAGTTTAGCCGACATGAAACAAGCAAAAGGACCGAGGGTAGAGGAAAATAATTAAATTACATTTTAAATGTGCCTTTCTATATAGGAGATTTTTTAATCAGAATATCGGCAAGAGAATAGCGTTTAAGAATAACGACACATTAGGGAGACATTGCAATTAGTAAAATGGGCTCATGCCTCTAATGTAAAACTCAATCATTTGCAAGAGGGTCTTTTTTTCGAGGGGGCGTGCGAAGGTTTTGTTTTAGCAAACGGCAAATTTTGCCCAATATATACAAAAAATAAAGAAAAGAAAAATAAATGCTAGCTTCACGCACATATCTTTATTTTTATGAGCAGAAACAATTAGAAGTCAATTTGTCTCACTTTAGATTTTTTTAAACCAGCGTAAAAGCCTCTTTTTCTGCCAACTTTTTCTTGTAATAACAATAAAGTTGTCAGATTGCTTTTAGGAAGGTTTTCCAGATTTTTAAAGTGTACCCTGATTTAAGTATAGTTGAGCTGACTTATGAGGTACATGATTTATTGTTGTTTGTTTTGAATAATTATTGAGAAATAATGGCTAAAAATTGTGTTTAAAAAATTTAGATGAATTTTAGAAAAAGTTTCTTTTGACGTCTTAAGTAATTGAGGTTGAAGAAAAGAGGTTTTTGACTAAGCACATAATACTAGTTTTTACAACTAGTGGCAAAAATAGTGCTTTTTTTTACAAGCGTTGGTTTAAACAACGAGCGCAGAGAGGTATTTAAAAACGCGAGTAAAAAAAGCACAGTTTAGCCGCGAGTTGTTAACACTATTTTTCTAATACCTTTATCAAAAAATCCAAGAAAAACAGGAAAATAATTTTAAAAATCTCGAACGAAGAGCACTTCTCACACACCATCTTTACACTATAAGTCAAGGCGGCTGGTAAATGAAATAACAATGGTTGCCTGATGACGATGTGCCTTTTCACTCGGTGACGTTCATTGTTCATTTTAATCTTTGACAGTTTCATATTTGGACGATGTTTTTAAACGATTTTTTCGTAAATACTTGGTGAAAACTGTCGGCAATGGCTTAATTTTTAGGCAAGAATAATTATATTTTTTCAATATTACTATTTTTTGCTGTTTCTATTTAATTTTGGGTAAAAAACGGACAGAAATCTTTTTTTGCACCCGTGATAAATCTACCAGCGGTGGCACATCAATAAGGTAAAAAACAACATAATTAAAAAGTTTAAAATCCAAAATTTTTTTAAAAACATTAGGCGGTACGATTTAACAACACAAGACTTATTTAAACACATTTTATTTACAATACAATAAAGTTACAACAATATCACAGTTTACTTTAATTTTTTTATTTTATTAACGATATTTCTTTTGTTGAATTGCAATAATTTTTAGTGTGTTGTTAGGCAAGACAAGCTTAACATATTCCATATTTACAAGTAACCAAATTATTGTACAGAGTGACCTAACTGGATCTAATACAATGTCTAGATATTCCTTTGTATTAATTAAATGACTACTTTTAAAAGCTCCTTCTAAGGCATTTTTCCCTTTACATTTAAAAGGTTTAATTATTGATTATCGAGCCGGAGATATGTATGGGGATGGGGGGATCGAGAAAGGACGCAGCGGGGTCGCAAAGAGGGGGGGGCGGTTTGATTAAGCTATATGGAAATCTCACCCCTTTCTCTCGTTCTGCACCGAGCTGCCTGACTGATTGGGACTAAAATATACGGGCAGATCTAATATTTAAATTAGACATCGGGAAAACGCTTCTTTCCCTTAGCAACCCTTATTTGGCGATGCAGGACCGACGTGTGTGTGTGAGCGCGATTTCATTTTTTACCTTCCCTTTTAAGCCCCCCTTAATTAGTCAAAACTCACGATTTCCCGTCGTTTTTGTTTAGTAGAGTTCCTGAGACCATTGGTCAGTATGATTCTCGGGAAAACGAGTATTTTTATGTAATCTAGGTCTAAACACCAACGGTGGGATTTACTAAAAAGGTTTAGTCTATTTTAGAACGGTCCTAGGTTTAAGTAAAATTTTAGGTTTTAAGCATTTTAAACCAAATCTCCTTGAGTTTTGGACATGGTTTGATTTATAAAAAGAATTTTAATAAATTTGTTTATTGAATAATCATCTTAACACAATCTTTTGTTGGATTGAAGAAGGAAGGTTCAATTTAGAAGAAAAGAAAATTAAAAAATTTAAACCCACTCGGGGTTTAAATAGTAAACACTCTGTAGAACAAATTAAAATTGGAGTTATATGTCACTTTAATTAAAACTTACCCTTGATAATTAATTTTTCCAATTAATACTTGATCTCACACAACGATTTAGATGGATAATAATAAAATAAGGAGTAGATTAATTTTGTATTTCAGTTTGTAAATAAATTAATATAGTTTTTTTGGTTTTTTTTTTGTTTGGTATATTTTTCGTGCATTATCAGTGACCTTCACTTATGTTTATTTTGCCTCGTAGTGCCCTAATAAATATATTTTTTGTGTTGAAAACGGGTTTAAAATATGGCCTTTTTCTGGACAAAATAGGAGGTGTTTTATTGCGTAATGAACAACTTGGGATATTAAATAAGGAAAATTAATCAATTGTAAAAATGGTTTCTGGGGGCTATAAATTTAAACCACCCCCCTGAGGTGGTCTAAAAAATCATCAACTTTATAACCTCAAACACAAATAATGAAGCTATTATATGCCAAATTTCTGGCGTATTCACCATTTACCATTTTGACACCTGTCAAAAAAAATAGTTTTACGACATTTTCTTCTAAAATATGGTGTATTTTGAGAAAAAAAGCAGTTTTTCAGTGGTATTTTGCAATAACAATACAAAATAATCAATAACTTTGTGTCTTTTCTGTATGGGTAAGTGTTTTTTGAAAATTGGTTTTAAAATTTAGTACCCCCACAGGTGTAAATATTTAGACCTGTGGGGTTCTATTTTAGATCTTAGTAAATCTCACTGTAAAATATCTATTATTTTAATTTTTTTTTGCTATAGGTTGAAGGAAACATTGCTGTTTAAGGAATCAAACCAAAAATAAATTCAAAAAACAGCCATTGCTACACGTTTAGTAAAGGTATACTTTTGAAAAATCTGTTTCTTAAGTGTAGTTATTTAAAATAGGATCAATATGGTGTTTTGTTTTCGGCTTTAACACGTGAAAAATCCCAAAATCACAGGATAAAAAATTGAGGTTATATTTAAACATACGTGAAATAAATGAAAAATTGTTATAAATTTATCACTCCGTGTCTCTTTTAGCATTATTATTGAATATTTTAAACCCTTTTTAGTGCCAATAGTTTTTTACTCCGGTGGAGATGTATAATAGTTTAATTTTCTATACATACACATTTAAATGCTTTTAATAAAAGGCATTTCTATATAGAAATAAATTCGTATACGATTTCTTTGGAACTCTTGCTTTTTTACAATAAAAGAAAATTAAGAATATTTCTAAAAATACTAAATACTACGTTTTCACGCGGAACTCAATACGATTTCAATTCGATTGACTTTTGGGTTTTCATGAAGCGAATCGAATGGATTTCGAACGCGATTTCAGCTTTTGATATTTGCATGATGTATTTTGAGGTTAGTTTTTGCCAGTTTTACTTCTTTGTTTGCAATAAGTTTACAGCACAATAATATAATTAAAATAACCTACCTTTTGCAGGAATATTGGAAGTGCTAACAGCTTATTAGTGTTGCCATCAGTCAGTTCGATACGATCCCGATAGGATCCCAAAAAAAACGGTATTGAACTTGGACGGGGCCAACGAAAAAATAGTTCGATTCGCCGCGTTTTCATGAAAAATTTGAAAGTGAATCGTATTGAAAACGTCTTTAGTTCCACGTGAAAACGTAGTATTAGATGTCAAAAAAAAAACGTTAAAAAATTTGTACAACGAAACAGTAATGTTTCTGCGAAATTTTCTTGCACAAGATTTTCTTTCTAAGATTGTGAAACTTAAATTCTGCCACAAGTCAAATTTCGGGAAAATCTGAGTTCTCAACTGTCAGCGGTCCGACTGACTCCACTCTTATCCCTTATAGACTGATTGATTGTGTGTCCGTACGATGACGTGAGGCTGTGGTTAAAGGGGTGTTTTTTTTTCAATCGTACCTTTGAATATTTCATATTTTTCTCCTGAGCGTCAAAGTCATTTCCATTTTTACCGTTTTTATCAGTTTTAAATTAATTGTTAGGGGAAGGTGTCATATCGCGTTTGTTAATTGGCGTTTATTTTGTTTTGACCGTTTTTTACATTAGTTGAGTTTTATTCCGCAACGTTGCGGTAGAAATTTTGACGTTATTCCACCAAACCATATATCTATTAGCTTAAATATACGCCCTTCCAATGCTTTAGCATGCACGAAGTTGTAAGCAAGATGTCCAACCACTTTCTCTCTTATTTATCTCCCTTTCTCTCTCTGTTATCTTGCTTATCTTAGTAACGCTGTTGTGCTCATGCCATGTATGGTGTTGAGGGTTATCTAACGTGCATATGTGAAGTCCATCCATAAGAAAGACAAAAATAAATTTTTTACAACTTTGACAGCCGCTGTGGTAGTGTTTAATAACCACTACCAATACCACTCATCGATTTTACCAGAGATTTTTGGACACATTAAAAACTGTCACTTGTGAAAAAATTTAGAGATGAAAAAAAAAAACAATTTGGCTTAATTTTACAAAATAAGTGTTTTATATGTTGGAACCTGGTAATATTTTATTATTTTTAAAATTAATTAAGCCAAAATTCTTTAAAATTAATCAGAAAAATAACCACAACCACAACGATTCGGATTAATTACCACAACGGAATGACGTTTAGCTATGGCGCAGACGCAGTAATTACCAATACGAAGTGTCAAATGAGCGTTCCAAAATATCCCTAATTACAGGCCAATTTCTTTATTATCGAATGTCAGCAAAATATTTGAAAAAGCAATTAGTGAAAGACTGGTAAATTTCTTTGAAAAGAAAAACAACATGTTGAGCGACACTCAGAATGGTTTTCGAAAAGGAAAGTTCACGATACGAGCGGTTTATCAAGCATTAAACGAAATTGTACATGGGCTTATTTCAAACAAAAAAACGGTTTCATTGTGACTAGATTTGTCCAAAGCTTTTGACGCTGTAGACCATAAAATATTGTGTCAGAAGCTTAATGGGTATGGTGTTGGGGGAGTAGAGTTCATGTTGTTCGAGTCTTATTTAAGTGATAGAAGTCAATGGACTATAGAAAGACATAATCCTTAAGTCGTTGCCAATGTCTGTACAAAAAGGTGCCCCTCAGGGGTTCATTCTAGGTCCGTTATTGTATATAAACTACCGTTTGTATGAATCGGGAATATATATATATATATCCTTATATTTTGTTCTTTTAATTTTGTTAATTAAAAAAAAATCAAAATGATATTAACCTGCTTAGTTACTTTAACTAACGCACAGCTTGTTTTCGACTCGCGAAAGGCACTGGAAAAATGATATCATATTTTTATATTTAAAATGGCACTATTTTTACGTTTTAATGGCACTATTTTTACGTTATAATGACTCACGTACAGCACTAATCATATAGTGACTTATGTCGTTTCGCGTATTTTTTTCCTTATCTTTACGAACGCCACTGATTTTGTTAACTTTACTTTAATTTTTGAAAAATTCTGGCAGTTTTCGTTTAATTTTTATAAAAATTTGCCGTTTTGGCACCATTTTTCCGTTATAATGCCTCACGTACGGCACTGATCTTACAGTGACATGTTTTATATTGCGTATTTTTCTTTACCTTTACGTACGCCACTGATTTTGTTACCTTTTCTTTTATTTTTGAAAAATTATTGCAGTTTTCTTTAAATTTTTATAAAATTTTGCCGTTTTGGCACTATTTTTCCTTTATAATGACTCACGTACGACACTGATTATATAGTGACAGGTGTCATTTTGCATATTTTTTCCTCATCTTTACCTACGCCACTGATTTTGTTAACATTACTTTTATTTTAAAACAATTATTGCAGTTTTCTTTTAATTTTTGTAAAATTTTGCCGTTGTGGCACCATTTTTACGTTATATTGACTCACGTACGGCACTGATCATATAGTAATACATACATGTTATTGTATATTATTTATACAAATGATATTACCAAAAAACGAAAGAGTTAAGAATGTACTAACAAAATGTTGCATGACAGACGGAACACTATTTCCACTCAAAATAGATACAATATTTAAATTACAAGAAAAGGGATTTACGCAAAATGAATAAATCTTGGTAATACTAGCATGCCTACTCTATTTATTTTTTATAGAATTATTTCAGGTATAGTGTGCAAAAATATTTAAGAGTAAAAAGTTTAAGCTGATCTTTTAATTTAAAAAACACCCAAATCTACATAAAACTTAATGAATTCTGATAAATTTGACAATATTTGCCCGTTTTAACACACGAAAACGATTAAAATAAGTAAAAGGAATAGTTATATCAGTCTTACAAATGATTCTAAGAACAAACTAGAAAACTGTTTAAAAATACGTTTTTTAGTCGCCTGTGAACACATCTTAATTCCACCAAACCAAAAAACCATTTGCAACTATATTTTTTAAAAAAAGAATAGGTTTTGGGATGTCTCATTATATTTTTAACCCCCTGTTAACTCGTTTATTAAAAGACATCGTAAAAAACTTTGAATTTAAAAAGTTCTACAATTTTTTCAATGCTTTTAGATTTAACTAAATGTTAAATTTAGACATCAGGTTTGTATTTTTAAACGAAACACGCTATTTATTATTGCATTTTAATAAATAAATAAATAATTCTTTTATTTCCTTCTGCCTTTCCTTCCTGATTTCAAAAATACCAAACACGTTATTTCTATATCTATACTTAGTGGTTTATGAGAAAATTTCCAAAATCCTTATCATAATTATAATGGTGTTGGAGAGAAATTAAATAAGCTAAAATTTTATGGTAAGGCTTTTGACATTTTTTTCACATCGTAAATTAGCTATTTTCATATTTAGATATATGATTAGTATCACCGGCGATCCCTTTTGTATTTCTAATTTCTTCAAACAACAAATAAAAAAAATCCCAAAGTGTCAGGTAACTTGGGAATCGCTTTTAATATTAGCTATGAAAATGGCCTTTATCCCCCCCCAATCAAATGCCTTCGGATCGCCGGTTATTAGTGTTAGTTACAGTGTTGCGAATTTTAACATCAAAATAACGTATACTATCACCGAACAACCTATTCGCTGATACCATCACACAAATCTACCCAGATCATTGAATGCGTCGAGGATATTTTTAAAATATCTCAAATACACATCACACATACTTTCACAAATTTAAAAGTTTAATAAAATTATTGTTAATAATATTTTGTGAAAGGCATAATAAACACAATTTTGGCTCATACCCACCAGATCGTTACTATTTAACTCGATATAGGATGTAATATAACCATTAAAGATTATATGGTTGTGCAACCCAGGTAGTTTGTTATAGATTGATTCGAAAACTTTTATTCCAAAAGGTAATTATTTAGTTCCTAGCTTCTGCAATATTAGATTAAATCAAAACAATAATTATTTCTGGTTCGAAAAAAAAATTAAATTGTTTTATTTCGACATTTCCTAAATCGCGGTAATTCTAATTAAGGACTCGAGTTTTGAATGGTTTGGTTTATCAGATTTGAAAATTTTCTCCGACAAGCGCGAAAAAAAGGGCAAGAGTGTTGCAAATGCTGGTATTTCCGGGCAGCAATGCTTCCTCTAAAATAAACATCATCTTTTGTTTGAAAGTTTGTGTGTTTCCATTGTCTATATTTTATTTATACACGACGTTTCGATCAGTACAATCTCTGCACCTTGCCCCTGGACTAGGTGTATGAAAGTGTAGGAAAATTCCTACGATACACGGCAATCGGGTGAGCTTCGGTCGTGGTCGGATACGTTTCGGATAACTCGTGATCGCTTCAAAGCTTATTATTGGTCGATATCAGGGAGAGGACCGTTCCCGTGTGATCTTTCCTACGAAATTCAAGAATCAGCCCCTTTGAGTTTTGGACATAGTTTGATTTATAAGAAGAATTTTAATAAATTTGTTTATTGAATAATCATCTTAACACAATCTTTTGTTGGATTTAAGAGGAAATTTTCAATTTAGAAGAAAAGAAAATTTAAAACCACGCGGGGTTTAAATAGTAAACCTTCTGTAGAATAACTTAACATTGGGGCTATATGTCACTCTAATTAAAACTTACGCTTGTTAATTAATTTTTTCCAATTAATACTTGATGTCACACAATGGTTTAGATGGGTAATAATAAAATAAGGAGTAGATTAATTTTGTATTTATTTAAAAGGTGTTTTTACTTATGAAATTTATTAAAAAACTCAAATGCAAGTTTTTTTTTACGTTTATGTCACTGTCGAAATGTCAGTATATATTAGCGCTGCGTTCAATCACAAACAGCGAGTTCCGATCTTTTACCTCTGCTTGCACCTTGGCTTGCACCAACCTCTACTGATGAAAGCTACAGCTTTAAAATGAGTGTGCTTTAAGTAAGGAAAGTTTTCTTGACTGAGATTTTAGATAACCTCAATGTTTTAGTTTCAGTTTGTAAATAAATTAATATAGTTGTTTTGGGTTTTTTTGTTTGGTATATTTCTCGTGCATAATTGAGTGACCTTCACTTATGTTTGTTTTGCCTCGTAGTGCCTTCAAAAATATGTTTTTTGTGCTGAAAACGGGTTCAAAATATGGCGTTTTTCTGGACAAAATAGGTGATTTATTGGGTAATGAACAACTTGGGACATTAAATAAGGTAAATTAATCCTTGTACAAACGGTTACTTAGGGAAATTATAAACGAACTTATTACCAAATACCACAAAACAATCCTTTCTGGGGGTTATAATTTTAAACCACCCCCTCTGAGGTGGTCTAAAAAATCACCAACTTTATAACCTCAAACACAAATAATGAAGCTATTAAGTGCCAAATTTTTGGCGTATTCACCATTTACCATTTTGAAGCCTGTCAAAAAAAATTAGTTTTAGGGCATTTTCTCCTAAAATATGGTGTATTTTGAGAAAAAAGCAGTCTTTCAGTGGTATTTTGCAATAATAATACAAAATAATCAACTTTGTGTCTTTTCTGTATGGGTAAGTGTTTTTTGAAAATTTGTTTTAAAATTTAGTACCCCTCCATATGTGTGGGGGTTACTATTTTAGATCTTAGTAAATCTCACTGTAACAGATCAAAATTTTTAACGAATTTTTTGTTTTTTTTTTGTAAAAATTTTCGCTTGCGGCGCTATATCAATATTAAGATTGTTACAATTTTGTTATATTTTAAGCAATTTTTTTGGCAACAACCTTTGAAACGCGTACAAAAAAGCATTTTAGTCTAATTTTTTTAAAATTTTTGCCTGCGGCGCATTTAACTCATTAACTCAACCCCTATTAAACCGTCCCTCTGCTCTCACCTACCTAATTTTTAAAAATTTGCGATAGGTAGGTAGTTGATTTTTATTAAACGATGAACCCCCCCCCCCCCCGAGACGATTTCTGGCTACGCCACTGGATTACTTTCTAGAATATGGGACACTCATCTTGGGACACCCGGTTCTAAAGAGATATCAGCCTTCCCAACAGTTTTGCCCTTTTTACTTTCGCGGGCTCTTGGACTATACCGATGAGCAATCGGTTTGAAGTTTTTAGATATTAATTAATATCATAAACTTTGCCGGAGACACTTCAATCAATTAAATTATTCATTTATATTCGTCTAGTTTTAATATATCAAACTCAGATTGACAATTAAAATTTATTCCCCAAAGAAAATTTACCTATAACTTCCAAATCATTTTAATGCTGTCTCTCTAAATATGGGAGAATAATATAGTCTATAATCTGTTTTATTCACATCGAGAACTGTCAAAACTCGATTCGTATATAAAATATTATTTGGCGTCCAAATATTTTAAATTAATTAAAATTTTACGGGATTATTTTCGAAAAAGACAGAAATTTGATACGTTTAGTTTGGCGCCTTAATGGCATGTCTTTCATATGGTGTCTGCATAATTTTAAAATCTGACAAAAAAGTTATTGGGTGTTAGTTATTAGGGACACTGATTTTATAGCAAAACAAGAAAATGGGCAATATTATATTTTAGGCCCCCCCTCCGAGCCATTGAAGATTTCTCAAAAATATAAATTAATCGTTACACTGGATTATATGGCAGTGGTCGAAATAGTAGAAAGTAGGGAGAGGGGCTTATGGTCTCAACCTCTCCCTCCTCTCCTCTCCTCTGCAGAGCTCCTCCCAAAGATTTTATTTTCGTCAAAAATCAAGGATGAAAGCTCACTCCCCCCCAGGAAAAATGTCTGCGTACGCCATTCGAGACGGAATCAAACATTGAGAGAGCTGCACACAATTTTTAGCTTTATCTTAATGAAATTTTCGTATACACGTACACACACGCAAAAGCGTTGCCAGAGTGACTCATTTCCATAATTGATTATAAATATGTGGCAGGCTGCTTTTAAAACCCTTTTCGTGCAATATGAGAGTGAATATTATGCTCGATCGTCTCAGCTGGGGCGATCGGTTTAATCAGTGGCGTATTTATTTTTAAAAAATTAAGAAGGTTGCTTTTTGGTGGGCTAGGGTGGTTAATATTTTGCTTTATAAATTAACACAAAAGGCTTAAAACTCTGCAGGCACTTTTTAAGATCTACCCAATGACAGGTCCGTTTCTCGAGGTTTAACATTTCAGTGTGACGGGAGCACTGTCAAGTTCATTTTTTCTTATGGACACGTGCCATTTGGTTCATGAAGGATGAGAGATAATATTTTGCAATCTTATTTTGACAAGTCACCTGACGTTTTGTGTTAATTGTCCATCATCAGCCCAAATTCAGTTTTTCATTTGAACTTACTGAAGAAATTTTGGAAACCTGCTTGCAGTAACTCTTTGACATTATTGCGCTAGGGGCCGGAAAAGTAACGTGAAGATTTTTTGCAGAAGCCGGGAGGAGGGAGGGCAATTGCCCACTCCCCTTCCCACATTGCAACCCACAATTGCAACTTCTTGGTGGCGTTTATAAATTAAGTAACGGCGAGGGGGAGTAGGTAAAAGTGTTACGAGGGGATAGGGGAGAGTTCGCAACTGTATTTCGTTACCATTTGTAACCGAAAATGATAAATAAAATAATAAGAGGGGGGGGGGGGGAAGAAAAGATAGGTATAGAAAATGTTATAAAAGTGGACGGAATGAAAATTGGGTTTTTACGCGTTTATAGATGTAGAAGGCCTTTTTTTATTTCAGAAGGTATGGTGCTTGTCCAAAATGAGCAAAACGTGTTGTGTTAGGGTATTTCTTTTCATATGGACCTCTGCAAATTTAGGTATAAAAAGCGATAAAAAATATGAGGTATACAGAGATAAACCCACCGTCAATTTCCTTTTTTTCTAGTTTTTTTTTCAAGAAATTTTTGGAAAACTTGGGTTTTTCTCTTGCGAAATCACTTATATGATTATAGTAAGTCTAAAATTTCAACAAGGTGCACCCCATAGTCCTAAACCTTAACACATCTTTGTCGTCGTCCTCAACACCCACATTGGCAAGTGTTACGCCACTGGCCCAAGCAAAGAACACTATAGCCGAGAGATACATTATTATCGCTCCTGTGTGTCCCTGATGCCTGCCCCCCTCTTTTAAAAGGGACCCAAGGACGCGATATTTAGAATAGGTGGAAATAAATGATCTTGGCCACCTAAGGCCTGTTTTACACTGACAATAATAGACGTTAAATAAATTGGCGAATTCCTTCATGGAGTTGTTCACGCAACATGCTCTAATTTTGACCAAGTTTGAGGTCAACTTTTCACAGAATACAAAAACCACTGCCGATAGAGTGTCTAACCTTTTCAGTGTTTGTTTTGCGAGGTTAAATCTGAGGGTTAGGTCGTTAGTTTTTTTTTGTTTAAACAAACCTGTATTACACTACAGATTCATGAAAATGGTCTTGAATAAATTCATAAATTAATTCGTGAAGAAGTCCACAGATTAATTGTCCTTGTGTAAAACAGGCATATTAAAAGGATGAAACGGAAAGAGTGTCAATCACTCTCCATTGGAAAGAGATAGAAAATGATCAATCGATACGTGGTTTGAGACGTGGTATAGAACACTAATTGTCAGATCAGGGGGAAATATTTCGGCGAGTGAACGCGGTGGGGGTGGGGGGCAAAAGGGGAGAACAGATGAATATTGAGACGATTCGAGTTATGTAAAGCTTTTATAACATTGAGCGCTCGTAGCATTTAAAACGTTCTCTATTGTGAGGTTCGTTTTGACAGACCAACGCAGCGCCCTTTTATTTGCAACTTCTCCAATATTATTGGCTTTTCAGACAGAATATTTGACTTTTGATTGAGGTCTCTGGAATCCTTGTTTAAAAATAAAGAAAAATCCCGACTTCGGATTTATTGCTGATACATTTTGACACCGATTAGTTCGGTTAAATGAAAAATAAACACTTGAAAACAAAAAACCGGATTTACAATTTCGATTTAACCTTGGCTTTAATTTTGGTATTAAAATGATAATCGACGACAATATTTTTTACATTTGTTTGTTTAGCCACCGGTTTTTTTGACAATAAAGACAAGCTTTAGGGCCGTTTTATCATTTTTAACCTTGGATCAAGTTAACTCTGGTTTAAAATATGTGAAAAGCCTAATTAATTAACCACTTGAAATCTTTAAAAATCAAAAGAATGCTATTAACCCACACTTTCTGCTGGGGTCAATTTAAACGACCCTAATCCAAAAAAGTTCCTATTTCTTGAGTTACCATAAAAAGTACTCAGGGTTAAAATTGTCAAACCGGACCTAGATGTTGCTATAATTTTTTTCTTTACGAATCCTCCCGACGTTCGCCATTTTGAACTTCAATTTATCGAGATGGCACCCGTGGGACCCCATCAACCACCATCTTAATTCGTTTCTCTTTTGTCTTTCCCGCCCGCGCGCCGGGCTATGTGTCATAATTAATTCCGATAGATCGAGGGGTGCCTTGTGAAACAAAATAAAATAAAAATAATAATAAAACAAACGACGCCTAATCCGATTAGATGGCGCAAAACAAAGTGGCTGGATATTATAATTCGGCGCGAAAATTTATGGTTATTGGTCGGAATAAGAATGATTTGATTTGCATTGCGATGGCTTATGATAAATTCAATTTCAGACATCACTCTCGACCAGTAAAATTAAAAAATTTAAACCTCCTCCGCCCCTGAAATGATTTGGTTAACCTGATAAAACTGAAATAAATTACACTAAAAATTTCATTATAATCGGATAGAGTTACATCTCTCAAATTCCTTGATATCTAGCATAGCTAAGAACGCTTCCTGAAGGATGGGATCCAAACAGAAGAAAACCGCATCGAAATCGGTTCTCTGATTCGAGACCTACATCAAATCACTTTTCAATGCATTATATTATATAAAATATAAACACAGTTTTATTATAGTTATTGCGCCATGCGTAATTTTTAAGCTAAGCTGCATTTATTATAAAATTTTTTGAGTTTCTTCAAACTTCTGCCCTTAAAGGTATTTCTTTTGGACCATAAATAAAAAGTTTTGTTTGCTGTACCTACTTATCTTCTATACCTCAGTTCCCTTTTCATACTTTTTAAGAAACAAAATATATATTTTTTGGGTCACATATTTTTGAAATCTAGATGTTGATAGCTCTTAATCTAGCAAACAAATAAAATCTAGATGTGGAGCTTTTTGAGTTTGGCGCATTTTTCCGATTTTCGAGCATAAGCCCCAATGTTAAATTTAATTTTGCCCAAAAATTACGTTCGTTTGTTTGATTCCATATGTTTCCAAGTTCTCGACCCACTGGTCGAAAGTTGACAAAAGTGGAACCCTCTATTTCCTTTAGATTTTTGAGTTGTTAAATCTAGCATAATCTGCTAAAAGTAATTGTTGCCACCCTGTAGCTCAAAAAGTAGGCCGAACTAAGAGTTAGCTCTATATGATAACTTTTTACCAGTGGGTCAAGAACTTTATTGTGGGAAAATACGGAATCAAGCCAACTTAATTTTTAGGCAACATTAAATTTAACATTGGGTTTCTGGGAGAAAAAGCAAAAAAAAAATATGTTTTTTTCTTAAATGGCATTATGAAAAGTGAATTGCGATAGCCGATAACGGAGCACAGTTTGTTTTAGAAAACTTTACATCTTCACATTTACAGATCAGAAAACATGAAAATGACTTATCAGTGTAAAAATATTTATAAACTTCAGTTGTGTCTTAATACCTGTAATATAATTTTGACTTCTAAACCACCTTCGCGTTTTTGCAACAAAATATTTTACGAAGATAGAAGATATGGGTATACGTTATATAAAAAAACAAAAATCTAGAAATTAAAATAGTTTTGTGGACATGAAAACTAAACCTTTTTATTGATTTAATTTTTAATTTTTTTAAATTGTCGCACTGAATTACACGTTTTATTAAAAGAAGAAATACCTTCTATAGTTACAATTTTATGAAACAAAAAAAATGTCATTTTTTAAAAATCTTTGGTGTTTCTCCAGACAACGAAAAAAACCTACATACCTTTAAGTTTCGTCTGACTGGCGAAATTATTGTTCCGCTTAGTAAGCTCACAACAATGATTTTTTAAACACGAAATCATATGAACAACTCAAACGTATAGAACATACGATCCATTGGACAGAAATTTCGACAATTTGAACAATTTTTTGCTTGTTATTCGAATAATGAAGGCGTAACTATAGAGTATTTTTTTGAAAAATACAAGAAATTCTGCGTTTAAAAAATAAATATTACACGTTCATCTTGAGTTATAAACCCTCAGGAGGCCTACACACACGCAGTTTGTCTCTAAGGTGATTTTTTTCTTCTTTAGGTCCTGATCTCTTCTTTGACTTTTTTTTCATAATGCTTAAAACAGTCATCAGACACAAGTCCTTATGAGATCCCGTCAACATGCCAAAATGGTTATAAATAAACACAAACTTGACACTGAACTCGAACCAAGATCTGAACTGAGCTGTGTAAATTCTGACAAGGCGTGGTCTTTTCGAAGCTGCACAGGCCAACCTTCAAGCCAAACTGCGTGTATGTAGGCCGCTTAACTGCAAAGCAGGGGTTTTTGTATTGACAACTGCTCTGGATTTTTTGTGATTTTATATCTAATAAAAAAATTGGTAGGAGCTTACCATTATATATCTGTCACAAGTAATTTAAAACTAACATTGATCGATATAATTAATTCCAATATTTTTT
The DNA here is from genome assembly GCA_963921995.1 of Oxystoma pomonae. NCBI lineage: Eukaryota > Metazoa > Arthropoda > Insecta > Coleoptera > Brentidae > Oxystoma > Oxystoma pomonae. The sequence continues at coordinate 74,472,189 of OY998171.1, forward strand.
TTTCTTGTGTATTAGAAAATAAAAATTCGAGCAAATGTTTGATAACCTCTTGAGTTTGTCCTTATTGCCAATTTTTGGATAAGTGATAAAAGATTGATTTTATTACCAATAATAATAAATTGAGTAATAATATGTAATATCGATGAAAATAAAAACAGCTTATGACATCATATGTCGTGAAAATATTGTAGATAAAAGAATGTTTATAATGAATTGCTATTAGTTAATTTGTTTGCCAAATTTTATCATTAGAAAAATATGGTATGATGTGGGAACCAAGTTTTGTGACACATCAAGTGACATTTGTGGAGTTACTGAACTTAAGTTGATAAAAGTTCAGATCTTTTGATATATCTATATATTCATAAGGATATAAGTCCTCTAAATTATTAACTAGGCGCACTGATGAGTCCAAATAAGGGCAAAACACGTGCCTGCGTCAAGTCTCCAAGTAAGACCCGGTATGTATCCTTGTGGTACTTCTGTGTAAAGTTTGTTTTTTTTTGCGATCTATGCCGGTAGCTCCGTAATCAGTAAGTGCTCTAATTGATGGAGTAGGTCAAAAATCCAAAAGTTTTCTTTTTTGCTAAAATTTTCTCTTGCAAATTCTATTTGTTTGGTCTACTCTAAATTATTGTTGATTGTTGGGTTCTTCGGGAACCCGCCATAATAGACTTAACCTGACTATGTTAGTTTTTCCCTTTTGACGAAACAGATTAAGTATCGGGTGATTTTTTCCCTTCAATTTTCCGATTTCTGCGTAAAGTATCCGACGTAATGCTCTAAAATCCTGCCAAATACTTCTTAAACGGATTGGCCCTTGTGTAATCGGTTTATCGAGAGAACAACAAGAGTATATTTTGACAGAAACTTTTCAGTTTATCTCCCATTATTCGTGGCCAATTTTGTCCCAGAGGAAGAAAATGATCGTGATATTGGTTAAAATCCTACTTAAGTTTCATCAAAGGAAAAAATAACAAAAGACGAGGGTTGTCGTCTAGACCACAAACTTGAGATTATTAATTTGTTATAGAAATTGGCAGTCTTTTGTTTCCGAATTTTCCTAAATAAGTTTATCAACATTTTATTTTCTTTTAACACCTTCCCGCAATCGCAGCTGTTCATTTTCTCATCCATCAATTAAACTATGAACAGAAAGTTTTGCCATCACTCTTTTGCCTATCCTTTTTAGAGTTTTCATTGATAAAAAGTAGGCAGGTATTACGAATATTTTACATCATTGGTTTACGCTACCGATTGTATTTTTAAGCCTGTGTATTTTTACACTACATTGATAACCACATCATGCTGTAGAACTTTCCCACACATTCGATACTAACATACAATGTGTTCATTTTTATCAACTGTTTTAGCAATTATATATACAATCAATCGCCCAAACAAGGCATTAAACCTAGATTACGTATGAGTTTATCAAACATATTTTTGTTGAATTTTTAAAGGAAACGGAAATTAATGGCACTTATTTATCGAATATAGAAACTTTTTATCGCCCGATTTTTTTCGTTTTAGGCGATATACAGGGTGTGACTATTTACTATTTAAATGGGGGAAAGTGGGTCAACTAACATCTTCACAACATCACCTAAGCCTCATGGGCTAATTGTAGAACATCTCCCGGTGTTTTCTACTGCAGTTTTGACCTCGAGAGGAGCGAGTTGAAGAGTAAACAGTTGGTTTTTTCTCAACTTTGACCACATTGTAAAGTTTATAATTTTATTTAGTTATTGCACGGTTGAAGTATTTCAAGTGTTCGCTTTGTGCCCCGATCTGGTTGATTTTTATATGCATTACCGGCGATTTTTCCAACCAAAACGATATTACCTGACCTGGCATATACACATCATAAAATATTCATGAGCGTTAATGAGTTAGAAACAGGCCATCATCATCGCAAATGTAAATCGCCAATATATGCTGCTGAGTAAAGCAAAAAAAAAACTAGAGGACGCCATTATTTCCTGTTGTTGAGCGTATTTGTTATTGTCGATTGTGTTACGCATGTGTGATCTTTAAATTATCAAGAAGAGTTTTATTTTTATGTTACAACGTAAAGGCATGGATACTAACTGATATCATGAGCAAAAATTGAAGGCTTTTGAGATATTCGATAAAAATAAGTAAACCTGAATATTTGTACATACTTTAAGAAATGAGAAATAAGAACTCTAAAATTAATAATACAAGGAAAATTGAAAGGTGACTTAAATAAACGGCCAAATTGTCAAGAAGTATTACCTAACAATTTTTTTTATTGGGCCGCTCTTGAGTCTAAAAGTCTTGTTAAGCAGTAAAAACTTCGACAGTGAAAACGAATTTTGTGTCACTGTTTATAAAAACAACATCAATACAGACATCGTCTCTATTTCTGATTTCTGAATATGAAGAGGGGAACAAATTTTAAAAATATAAATTCCTGGGGCGTACCACAAAAATATTTTGATAGATAAAAATAACATTCCTATTAAAAATATGAGACGTTACTTTAATCCAGAGATTAGCCTAATTTGAGCACTCAATTATTATGGTGACAAGATATGAAATAATAAGATAAATATGAGAATTTAAAATTGAGTGAATTAAGTAACCTAAGGCTAAATGAAAAAGAAAATAATTAAACACATTTTTGAACGACAATAGATGAGGATATGTCTTCCTTATTAGTTGATTAGCCTAATTTCAGCACTCAATTATTATGGTGACAAGATATGATTTAATAGGCTAAATATGGGAATGTTAAGAGGAGGATTTAATTAAACCAAATGGCTCAGCCTGGGGGTTTTGAATGAAAACTACAATATGTGGTACACCATTAAAACATAGTTAAAAGATTGAAAGATCCTGTCCTGGAGGGAGGTTTTCTGAAAACACTAAAAAAGATATTGTTACAATTTAAGTAGAAAAAGTATAGAACAAGGGATACAATAAGCAAACTAGCTGCAGGTTTAGGAAAACTCTTAACTTTGCCTTGTTGTTGAAAACAAATGAATCAATCAAGATTCTAAAGCAAGCCTTCCCAATGTGGGAACTATAGTTTGCCACGCCACTGACTTAGCGGCTTTGCGAGGGCACCCGAGATTTAAGAACATAGTAAGCAATTAAAGTTACGGAAATCTTTTAGAAAAAAGCGTCGTAGCGAGTGAAAAATTGGAAAAGAAAAACACGGAGCAACCTGTGCGGCGTATGTTGTAGAATTTTATGAGGAGGCCAAAATAGATCGCCGGGATATATGTAAAAACCATAAAACCAACTTTGTATCTCATTTATTTCAATTTAAAAAGTGTCGTTTCGAAAAAGATAAAAGTCTAATTTATCGACGGTTCTAATCGTAAATACATCAGTGTTTTCTAATAAACTCTTTTGAGGATTTCTCAGACTCTATTAATAGGCCGGTTATTTTCGAAATACATAATTGACTAGCCATTAACTGGTACAATAACAATAACTTTTTATGAAGTAATAATTTCTGGTGGACCTTTTATATTTTTCTAAATTTCGAAAAGAAATCAGTAAACATCAGTCGTAGTGAGGGGTTTTATCAGTTAATTTTTATTGGTCACTCTGCAAAATCTTCGAGTCCACTAGAATAAAGTATGCTCAATAAACAAGCTCATAATTTGGTGGATTGACGTCATTATCGATGGGTGTCAAATTATCTATCGAAAAAATTAGGACCATAACCTTAGCAGAGTAAACTAGAGTTTTGAACTTCCATTGTCTTTATTTTTACTTTTTTCACAATCGTCATCAGGTGAATACTAACAAAAACCTAAGACTACCTAAGCTTATATAGTAGCATGTGTTCAGTGAACCATAAAACTACTGGTTGGCTCCGCCCTTTCACAGTTGAAATCTGTTACCTCCGAAAAGTGTGGGTTTAAAAATATCCTTGATGGTGACGCTTGTTTGAGAAAATATATTCTGGTTCCTCGGATAAATGCTGTTTCTTTGAATTTTCGCTTGAATAGGTTTTCCTCCTTGGCGACGATCTTTGCATCTTTCCATTCCATATGATGTTGATTTTCCCAGCAAGTTCGACTTACCGAACACAAACGCAAAACTCGACGAGGGGACACAACTGAATCGAAAATAGCTCAACATTGCTGGGAAAATCAACATCATATGGAATGGAAAAAGCAAAAATCGTCGCCAAAGAGGAAAACCTATTCAAGCGAAAATTCAAAGAAACAGCATTCATCCTGAGGAACCAGAATGTATTTTCTCAAACAAGCGTCAAGGATACTTGGAAACCCACACTTTTCGGAGGTAACAGATTTCTGTGAAAGGGCGGAGTCAACCAGTAGTTTTATATAAGCTTAGGTAGTCTTAGGTTTTTGTTAGTATTCATCTGATGACGATTGCAGACACATAAGCATTCGAAACGTTGTGAAAAAGTAAAAATAAAGACAATGGAAGTTCGAAACTAGTTTACTCTCAAGTTCAACATTGCCTACCACCTTCAAACCACAATAACCTTAGCACTCAGAAGTAAAATCTTTGACTTTAATTAAAATCACTAATTTTAGATTTTCCAACGATTGTCCGAGAGAAATAATTGCTCACTGTTCACTGGAGACTGCTTTATTTTATTTTAAAACGAGATCATGTAATTCTTTGTCTGATTTGTTTTCATTATTATAATTATCATGTAGCTGGCTGAAATCAGTTTTAGGGTTACTTGGAGAGGTTTTTTATCTCGATGACAGTGGCGCGTCCACCAATCTTGAAAATGAAATCAGCGCCTTCGCCAAATATGTCACGTCACGAAATTTGAGGGTTATATTTAATACATTTATAGTAATAGGTATAAATTGCTTACAATATTGATCAAATTGCGCAGATATATTTTCCTTCGCAAGGTCGATAAAATAATTTGGCACGAAAGCCGTTTTTTTTTGTTACATTGAATAACAAGTTTTATTGAATATTGTTGTCAAAAGGCATTAAACGGAGCCTCGGAACGTATCGAAAAACAAAAGAAACGCAATAAAGGGGGGCAGGCAGACACGCGAATCAAAGATAATAAAATCGGAAATTTACCATGTATATCACGTGATTTGGGAAAATATAAAAAACACGCTTTTTTATTGGTAATTGATTGTATCTGGTACCCGGTTGGGTCTTTTTTTACGAGCACGAGGGGTCAAAGAAACATTCGCTAATCACGGCATTTTTCCAATCTGCATTTATAAAACGCCAATCGATAATCACAAGGTCTAAGAACGTTGTTTATTTTTGCTACGTCGCGTCTACTTGGCCTTACGCTTTTGTATTTACGGGATAAAGTATCAATTGTACAGAACTTTTGACTCTACAGGTATAGTAGAATAATAGTTAAATGTTCTTCTTGAATTTTCCTCCGCAGGAAATATAACGTTACCGCATTAAGTTCTTTTAAAGATTCTTTTATAGAATTGTGTCCGCTTGATAAATCGCGAGCGTGTTGCAGACGAAGAATATGGATCGAATAGCAGCCTTGAAATCTCGCCTATAAAAGGGGAATTCGAAGCCCTGCAAATGGCTGTTAGAAACCGCGACTATTAACCCAACACAAGTCATGCAAATATCCGCAATACCTGCTCCTCTATTGCCACTAACAAATCTGAGCAATAAAACCAGAGACTATGCAATATACGAGACTGCTCAATAGACCGGGAGGCGCAGGCTACAAGTTTCAGTGGCGCACAGCGACGCTGAAATCGTTGACAACTGATTTGCCTTTGTTTCTATGGATATTTTTTCGAATAGAATTACTTTACAGTAGTTTATTTATTAAATCGGGTGACATGGCGGAAGAAAATTAAAAAAGCAAGACGCAAAGACTTCCTTTTACCGATGAAGAGAATATTTGTTTGCTACAAGAAGTAGTCCAACAAAATCCCTTCAGAACCCCGAATGCATGGGTTAAAATCCAAAAAAATCTGCAGATTTTAAGCAGGTCTCTCCAGGTCCTCATCTCCACCAAATTTTCATTTTTATTAGCATTACGTCTTATGTAAAATCGCTTTGTTTAACCTACATCCACCATTTTTAAACGGCAATCGCGTGAATTATGGCTGACTTTGACAAGTTGTTAGACAGCCCTATGGCGATCGAAGGAGAGTTTCAGGGGAAGCTATCATAAAAATGGCCGCACTCATGGTTTTTGCTAAAATTTCAATGGGCACTACTCAAAAAGCGTTCTAATCCCCTTCGATTTCTATGATTGCCACTAACAAATCGGAGCGGTAAAACTTATCTGCGGCATTCGTATAAATAAGCGTCGGTATACGCGTTACCCGTCGCTCTGGTACTTGTGCGCCCTTTTACTTTATAATTTATAACAATCTGAAAGAATTCCGCTTATCCGTTACGAATATTTCCCCCCTTATCTGACCGATCTCGAGCCGGTAAATTATTCGAAATCTAGCGGAGGTTTATTATATCGCATGCTATGAGTCAAATAAAAGCGAACAAAATAAATAAACCGGCTATAAGTATGTTTGGAATCGCTACGTGTGTGTGTGTATATGGTTTACATACTCTTTTCATTACTTTCTCGCATTTTAGATTGCCGTAATTCAACATACACGGCGATTTAACTGCCAATAGTTTATATTCATTTGTCAAGATGCCCTGCGCGGATTACCTCAAAGCTCTGTTGGCAGGCCGATAGTATTTTATATGGATTACACCTTCAAACAAATCTCTGGTCGATTACAGCATTCGCCATACGTTTTGCTGATCTAGCATCAATAAATTAAAGTACCAACATTACATTGGACCCATAACCGAAGTTTAAGACCTGACAAGTTAAAGGCCTGATAAGGGAAATAACTTTGCAGGCACTTACCAAATTTCTGAATTCGATCACAGCGTCCCTAAATTTGTAGGTGAAGATTTTGTGGTGGATTTATTTATATGTTTATCTAATTTCAAAAACCAACAAGTATTACCTTCAGAAAAGAAAGAAGTGAAAAAACCTCCAAATCATTTATTTTAACCGATAAGAGTCTAAAAACAAAAGAGTACCCAAGTATTACCTTAATCAAAGTCGTCATTAGCATTAGGTATTGCTGATCTAGATACACTCGATTATACAAATCCCAACATTTCACTGGATCCAAGCCCGAATTTTAAGGTCTGAGAATGGAACTAACTTCACAGACGCTAGTACGAAAAGAGATTCGGTTTAACAAATGCCTGAATATGATAAGGAAGCCACAAGGGGTTTGAATCCCATAAGGAACCCATCTTTTGAACACTTAAGGTTACTTTTTAATGTCTCCTTTCAGAGTCCTCCAATAAGGAACCCATCTTTTGAACACTTAAGGTTACTTCTTTATGTCTCCTTTCAGAGTCCTCCAATATAATAGTTTATATTCATTTGTCAAGATGCTCTGCGCGGATTATCTCAAAGCTTTGTTTGCAGTCCGATGGTATTTTATATGGATTACACCTTCAAACAAATCTTTGGTCGATTACGCAATTTCTGAATTCGATCACAGCGTCCCTAAATTTGTAGGTGAAGATTTTTTGGTTGATTTACATAATGTTTATCTAATTTCAAAAATCAACCAGTATTTCTGATCTAGCAACACTCGATTATAAAAATCCCAATATTTCACTGGATCCAAACCAGAATTTTAAGGTCTGACAATGGAACTAACTTCACAGGCGCTAGTACGAAAAGAGATTCGCTTCAACAAATGCCTGAATATGATAGGAAGCTACTAGGGGCCTGAATAGTATAAGGAACCCATCTTTTGAACATTTAAGGGGTTACCTTTTAATGTCTCCTTTCAGAGTCCTCCAATATAATAGTTTATATTCATGTGTCAAGATGCCCTGCGCGTATTGCCTTAAAGCTTTGTTTGTAGTCCGATGGTATTTTATGTATGGATTACACCTTCAAAGAAATCTGTGGTCGATTACAGCGTTCGTAGCATTACGTTTTGCTGATAAGTTAAAGGCGTGATAAGGGAACTAACTTCGCAGGCGCTTATACAAAAAAGGAATTCGCTTACCAAATTTCTGAATTCGATCACCTCGTCCCGAAATTTGTAAGTGAAGATTGTTTCATGGTTTTACATAATGCTTATCTAATTTTAAAAAGCAACAAGTAGTACCTTAATCAATATCGTTGTTGGCATTAAGTATTGCTGATCTAGCAACACTCGTTTATAAAAATCCCAACATTTCACTGGATCCAAACCCGAATTTTAAGATTTGACAATGGACCTAACTAGGCGCTAGTTCGAAAAGAGATTCGCTTCAACAAATGCCTGAATCTATCTCAATTGAGTGCCTTTGAGAATATTTCTGGTAATAATCGAAATTCAAGCAAGTGAAAATAAAATAATTTTTTTCCAGAGAAATCCCACTTCTGAAGTGGTCGTAAAATTTCACTCGATAATATACACGATATTGAAAATGAACTCTCAATGACGTGAGGGGTCGCCCAAAAAGTGAAACAAAAGGGCAGCAGTACATAAACCCTTCTCTCTTCTAAAACATTAAAGGGTTTTAGAAAATTCGTAAAGAGGGTGAATGTGCGGGGGCCTTTTACGTAGATATTCGAAAATATTAAATAAATTGGCACCGAAGGGTTTCCGAAATTTGATACTAATATGGGTTAGGTGGGCTTTTAGAGACGTCTAAAATCTATATACGCTCGGGTCATTATCTTGATTATGTCATTAGGGAGTGAGATAAAAAGCAGGGAGCTTTTAATGAACTTGGGAGTGCTTGGAATTTTATAAATGTATTTTTTATAACGATTAATTTTTAATATGTCATATTCGAGTGTAGAAAAATGGTTCATATCAGAAGTGCCACTTCAGGTTATTAAAAAGCGCATTTGTCAGCATTGTTTAGATGTAATTGCCTAGACGACTAGATGAAAAATAAATTGAAGCAAGAGACTTTTGAACGGTATTTTGTAGGATAGAGTGATATCAAAAATTGGCCAAAGTTTGACACTGGAAATGTCAAACACGGAAGAAAAACGTCAAAATTAGGTTGGATTTTGGCGAGCCAATTACACATATCTGAGAAACGATTAGACTTACAAAATAAACATTTTGCTGATTTATGTTCGTTTCCTGATGCTTTAAAATATTTTCCAAGTTAATTATTGAATTTAGTCATAGTAATGAGCTACAGTCCAAAAAATAAAAACTTAAAGTTAGTTTTCAAGAGATTTGTAACTATATATCTCAAAAACCGTTTGACTAACATTACATATAAAGTGAATGTGGGATGCTGGGGCCACATATTTGTCAAAAATATTTGTACCGGCAGCCATGTCAAAATTTTCAATAGTCCTGGAGAAAAGGCAGAAAATAAAAATTCAAGGTTGAGGTTTTTTCAAATACATATCTTGAAAACTATCTGTATAATATTTGGCTTGTGATTGTGTAACTTTTTCCCTCAGTAACCCGGCTTAAATTTATAATAGGTCAGCAGTTAAACGCAAAAAATGTGTAACTCGTAAATTTTTTTGTATTTGATTAACTGAGCTGTTATCGTGTGTCAAGTACCAAAACTTGCTTATTTTTATTACACAGGCCAATAATGTTATTAGCAGTCGTCTACGAACGCTCCTGATTAAAACATATTTTAAAATGATATCCGAAGTGGAATTAAATGAAAGCGAATCTCTCCATGTTCTTCCATAAAAGTGGAAGCTAATTAAAGAATTTAGTATAGCGCGTTGCAGACTGCCAAAAATAAAACAAGAAAAATCAAGCAAAAGCGCATAATATATGCATTCGATTCCATCTCGAAAACGGGCGTACAGAAACTTCTTTTCATTGGACGAAAAACGCATACGTACGAAAAATAAGGCAAAGGAAAATCGTTGATAATTCGGCATCGGAGTTGCACGCATAGACGTAGGAGAAGGGATTAGATAACGCTCCAAACGCCATAGATTGTTACGACAAAGGAATCTCAGAAACGATAAGAAGAATAGACAACCAATACCATCTTCGGACTGTCTTCAGAACGACCACAACAATAAGAAGTCAATTCGCAGAAACTAAACCACAACGCCACGACACCAAGAACTGCATCTACCAGGTACACTTGATTTAAAAAAAACTCATACATGCATTTTTTCCTATGCCACAAAATTTAGCTTTCCATTAGTGTATACTATTATAAGGCACCACCAGCTTAGTATGCCTGACAGCTTAAAATTCAGTGTGACATCCTTAAAAATGCCACAGATATCAACATTTACAAAAGTTCAAATATCACCCGAGTTATAGAAGACGGCTGGTCTATAAGAAGAGCGGCCACCCATTTTGGAGTTGATAAAATGACGATGATGCGGTGGAAAAAGCGCTGGATTGAAAATAATTCTACGGATGGGAAAGATGGATCAGGACGACCAAAAGTAAGTTCTAAAGTGCAAGATGAGAGACTTATTGACCATCTCAGACAAAATCCTTTTTCAACGTCGGTTGAAGCAGCTAATGTAACATTATTTCCGGGTGCTTTAGCAACAGTAAATAGAAGAGTAACGAAATCAGAAGTCTCTTGTCGAGTTGCTGCAAAGAAGCCTTTTCTAACAGAAGAACAAAAACAGGCCAGTGATTTTTGCACTGAACAACGTTCTTCGTAATAATGACTTCTGGGAGAGTGTGGTTTTCACTGACGAAAAAATGTTTCAATCATCTTCAAGCAGCAGGAGAATTTTAGTTTATCGTCCACCAAATTCTAGATTTAAACCCGAATATACAAACCAAATTAAAAAAGCTGGACATTTTTCTGTAAACATGTGGGGCTGGTTTAGGGCTAGAGGTTTGAGTTTTTTTTTTGGAGAATCGAAGGAAGATTCAATAGTGAACGATATATTGAAATCCTGGAAAACGTTATGCTTCCATCTGTACAGGCTTTACATGAAAATAATGACTTCGTTTATCAGCAGGACAACTGTCCAGTACACACGGCTAATGTTGTTCGCCAATGGTTTCAGAATAATAATATAGAAACACTTCCTTGGCCAGCCAACAGCTCTGACCTTAACCCAATGGAAAAATATATGGGATCGAATCGTTAAAATAATATACTAAAGGAATTGGAGACCACGAAATTCTGAAGAGTTAAGCGATGCTATTTATCGCGCATTGGATCAGCTCTCAGAAAACCATCAGTATTTTCAAAATTTAACCTTTTCAATGCCCAGAAGTTTGCAGCTTGTAATAGAGAAAAATGGTAATCCTATTAAATACTAAATTATTTATTTTAGTTCTTTTTTTAAGTTAAAATAGTTAGTATTAAGTTTATCATCGTTTTTGTCCTAATCCAAGTTTCCTATTCGTCGAATTGTTTTCAATCCAGCGCCGTTTCCATCGTATTATTGTTATTTTATCAACTCCAAAATGGTTTACCGCTTTATAGAACAGCCTTTGTCCGTTACGCGAGTGATAATTTGATATTGTTCAATAAAGACTTTACTAAAACATTACTTTTGCTGATTTTTTAGTATTATGCAAAATTTAATATAAAAATAAGGTTGCGTTTATTTTAAGTAAAAAAATATTTTCAGTTTTAGAGACCTTTTTTAAACAATATGACAAATTGTCGTACTGTTGAATTTTTTAGGCATTTTAGCTGGTAGTCCGTATATATTATACACTTTTAGAAACGTCAATTTTGTGACTGCATGTATGCGGTTTTTTTTAAATCAAGTGTACCTTGCGTGTGTGGGGATATCTACCCCCCCCCCAGAAGTACCCGAAAAGTGACGTCGATTTCGCACTTTTTAGCAATTTTTGAATTATTGTACTGACCGTATTTGCAAAGCAACCAAAATATTATTATTTATTATTTATTTTTTAAAATTACTGCCTTTTTAAAAATAACATTTTAAACGTCAAAATTGCACTGCCATCTTGGATCCGCCATATTAAACTTTTTAATTTGTTATCTGATTTAAACAAAACTTTCTCTAAATTATAAAACGTTTCCAAGACACCTAACTATGACAGAAAACTGACAGATGGTAGTCTCCATCTTGCGTCGGCCATATTGAACTTCGTTATTTTTTGTCCGATTTATATTATATATTTTTTCTGGGACGTACCCCAACGGAGGGGGGGGGGCTAATTTTATGAAAAAAAAGTCGACCTACTAACATGGCCAAAGTTCAGCCAATTCTAGTGTGTATTTGACTCCAAAAAGTATAAACTAAGGTCACTGCCAGAGAAAAAGAACCTCTACACTTAATGGCGATCAAACCATCAAAATGGCGTCCCTCATGTTGTTTACTAAAATATGGATACGTTCTACTCCCGCCTGATTTCTTTGGTTGCGAGTTTTCTTTTTTGCCGAAAAAGGAGAAAAAACACTCCAAGGGAAAAAAGAAAACCCGTGTGTATTGAAAGAGCGCCCATCAGCGTTGGAGGCTTCAATAACCTTTTGTTTTAATATGTAAGATAATATGTGTGAGCGGAAGCATCTAAAAAGTCATTAGACTGAAGAATTTTTTCAAGGTAAAAAAGGCGCTACTTCACTAATCACTTTTCTTTATATGGAAGGGCTCTGCGAACGATTTTCAAAAGATAGAAAAAGAATGCCATTTATGCTGATAGCAATCATTGAAATAGGTAGCGTCTCTGTGTTTGCTTTTTACTCCCTTTGATATCAGATTCTGCGATTTTTCTCGATTGTGAAAACTGAGAAATTGAAGTAATCAAAAAAGTGAATGCAGATTTTGAATAAGGATGGTTGGTGTTTTCCTAAATCCTAGAATTTTGCGAATAGTTTTACATACATAATTTGATTTGGATAAAATTTTATATGTTACAATGACAACATTTTATCAAAATATCCAACTTTTTTATTTGGTGGCTCACCCTCTATAAATAATAGATGTAAAAAAATATAATTGGCTAACATGGAAAATGTTAAACTAGACTTAGCTAATAACATATTAAAAATTTCACCCAAATACTTTCAAATGTCATCTAAATATCTTAAAAACTGCAGGAGCTATAAAGAAAAAAACTAAAAAAATCTTAAAATTTTCACGCTGTGTAGGTCTATAATGAAACGTTTGTGGAAAAAAATTTATTTTGACCCCAAATCTCGATACTGAATTTTTAAACACGCTGTATAAAAAAGAGAATTTTACTATAAAAAAAAATGTGAGCCAGTCGATCAACCAGTAGGACTTTTCATGATGACAAATCCATTGTCCTCGGTCCTGAATACCGCCGTAGATAGTAAGAAACAAACTTTATCGGAGTACCATAACCCGGAGGGCGGTAAACGCAGGCACCATCACATCTTGTGTGGTTGCTAGGATGAGTTGTTTTGTTGCTAGGGTCACTGCACCAGACAATATTTGCTAACTTCGGTCGTTTTTGTTTATAATTTTTTTCCCTTCCGTCAATTTTTCTATTTTGTCAAAAATGCGGTTTTTGATTTCAATACGCCAAGAAAAGACCGTCCGTCAATTTTTACCATCCAAATGCAGAAGCATCATCTTTTTCATTTCGATTCCCTTTCACAGACTTTCTTCCATCAAATGTATGTTGAATAGTGCCTTTTAAAAATGACAAACCAAAGTAGGTAGAATATTTGAACCATCGAAACTTACTTTTCACACAACACAACTCTCTTTCTTTACCGAGTTCTTTACCTGTAATTTTACCTTAGATTTGCAAAAATACACAAAAATAATAATCGCGAGAATATTTGACAACAAACAATCACGTTTCACGTTTTAAAAATATTGACGATTTCTGAATGCAGCGACCCTATTAAAAGCCAAACTTAAAACGAGATGCTAAATGTCTTCTTGCTATTGGTGCTTTAAACCACGTCACCTAATTTTTAATCTATTTTTGGGGACTCATCAATTATGAAGTTAAATAGTTGTAAAATACTCACTTCTTTATCTTTGGTAGCGATTTCCGATTCAAATCCGTGCCTGTCCATGTTAAGTGTGTCTTTGTTCTCACAATTGCTCGTTGCATTGTTTGAAAGTTGTTCTTTGAGTGTTGTTACTTCTTTTTCTGCCAAAGTTGCCCTCTGAAAATAAAAGAAAAAAATCTTGTTAATAAATATTTAAAAGGGTTTCAGAATATAATTGTCATTAAAATTTTGAAAATTGCCAAAGACATTGGAAAATATGTTTCACCGATTTTGTCTTAAAGCCTTTAGTTCACGAGATATAACACAAAGTTACATTTTTTAAAATGGAATACCCCAAATTTTTTTTTAAGTTGGTTTTGTAATAAAATTTCCTGTTAAACGATGTGTTATACACCTATTTTTATTAAGTAGTTAAACAGATATCTGCAATTTTTAATAATTACCATAGTAGCTATGATCAAATAAAAACAATTGCCATGATAAACGAGCCCAAGTGTCAAAAGAGGCGTCTTCGTCAAGATATAAAAATGTTTGAAAACTTTGAAAAGTACGACATGATAAAATGTTATATTAAAAGTAACGAAAATCGACACACGGCGTTAAATCTATATGTCCAGAGATATCCGGAAAGAACGCAACCTAGCTCAAAAATATTTTTGAAGTTAAAACGTCATCTACAAGAATACGGATCCTTTACAAAACCGCGGCCTAGGACGTATATAGGCCTAGCCAGAGATAGAGAGTTGGAAGAACTAACGGTTCTAGGAGAAATAGAAATTAACCCGAATACTTCCACCAGGGCTATGGAGAGAAACACTGGAATTCCACGCAGCAATGCCGTTCGGATGCTTAAAAACACAAGTTTAGGCACTATCGACCCCGACGGGTGCACCAATTACGGCAACGAGATTTTGCTCCATGCATTTTGCAGGTGGTACCTAAATAAAAGCCAAGAAGACCCCGATTTTGCCAGAACAGTTATTTGGACGTATGAGGCAACGATTTCTAGTGATGGAATATTCACCAGATATAATTGCTATTGCTGGAAACAGCAAGATCCCCATATTATGGTGGAACAAGCGAATCAGGGAAGGTTCAGTTTTAAGGTATGGGTAGGCATCTACAGAGACAAATTATTGCCATATATTTTTGATGGAAATTTAAATGCCGAAAGATACCAACAAATTTTAGAAAATGGGTAGGCATCTACAGAGGACAAATTATTGGGTCATATATTTTTGATGGAAATTTAAATGCCGAAAGATACCAACAAATTTTAGAAGATTCCGTTTATCGACAATTTGCCACTCCAGCAAAATAATGAGCTATACTTTCAACATGACGGTGCACCTCCTCACATTACTAATTTGCTAAATATTGTGTTTGCCGAAAACTGGATAGGAAATAAAGGTCCTATATATTGGCCCCCCAGGTCTCTAGACCTGACCCCTTGCGACTTCTTTTTGTGGGGGAAAGTCAAAGACCTTGTATTTCGAAATCGCCCAACTACTAGAAGGGAATTGGAAGAGGCACTTCGTACTGCATTCAGGCAGCTTCGTGCGGTAGAACTTCTTAGGGTTTATGGCACATCGTTCGACAGGAAAGTTTATTAGAAAACTGATTTTTTAGAAAAATTGGGGGTATCCCATTTAAAGAAATATAACTTTGTGTGATATCTCGGGAACTAAACGCTTTAAGAGAAATGCGGTGAAACAGGTAGATTTGTCTTTAAACAATCTTCAAAAAATGTTTTTAATGAAAATCTCTATCTTTACAAATAAAAAAGTTGTAGAAGGCCTTTAAAATCACACATTTTTGAGAATCACTCTGTAGCTAAGAAACGCTTTGACATATCGCAATGCGGTTTTTAGTTTTCGACTTCTCTTGAAAATCGAGCCACATGTATATTAGTTTTGGGCTAACTATGCTGCAAAAGCCCAAAGCTATAGAGGCCCCTCGAATTTGGACCACCCTGTACATGTGGCATATTGTGTTTGACTTTAAACCTTGATTTAGAACCATTTTCCTACTACAAAATTTCTGGGTTAAACTTGTTGCCATTTGCTCGGTTATGGACTATGTCGAGTAATAATATTTTCCACTGAGGCAATTTTAAGTCATAAATATCTAACTTTTCAATATCGTACAGATCTTGGTTACCCCGCGTAGTTTTTTTTTAATAATATTTATATAGCGCCCTCGCGCGCTCTTCTCATATCAAGAAATGATTTATACGATCTCTATTATCGCGAGTTATTAAATATTCCATATATGCAAACCCAGAAGTAACTCAATATCCATCCGCCCCGCGAAAACTACCCTCAAGCCATTTGAAATATCAACCAGGATTTATGCCCCGTCTGAACAAACTACATAAATCACTATCAAATATTCAAATATAGCCGGCATTGTCTTATAAGGGTGAGTTTTTTGACGCTTTATATTGCGCCCTTTCTACTAAAGCGCCCTACACACACGCAGTTGGCGAATTGTTGACCTGCGCGGGTTTGCCCTCGAGCAGGTTTTACATGACTACACATTTAAAAAAAGTAGATTTCTTGCCGTGAAAAATAAATAAAAAGGAAGGTTTTATTTAGAAGAAATCTACTTTTTAAATTTTACTTGCCTTTGACGAAACTTGTTTAAATTCGCTGAGTGTGGTAGCTTATGTATGCTTCATACGCCAGGTACAGTCCTATGTTACCCTGAGGATTCCTAACAAGGATGAAACAGGCCTGTAGGTTTCTGGACTATCCATTAGATCTTGGAAGCCTGGTCGTAATGAATTGAAAAGCAAAATGTTTGTCCGATATGCTACGAACTTTTCTTTTTATTGTCAAGATTTGTTCAATTTCAGTTCAGTTCATGCGGTCTTGTGTCATTAAAGTTTCTAAAATTGTGTCTCATGACAGCTTTAAGCGTTATTTCTGTGAAAAATATAAAAGTAGGGATCAAGTTCTAAAGAAAGAGACATTTCTCTCTCCGTTTTTCTAGTTTGGTGTCTTGTTTTTCCCGTTCTATCGTACGTTTCTTTTCTACAATTAAGTAGTAGTAGTACTCGATCAACAAATCACAAAAATAAAAAAAAACGAGATAGGAAGCAGGATTACTTTCTGAGATATTGAGCTTTAAAGTTGACGTGTTTTTAAGCTATATTTTTGGACATGGTACAAGTGTTTTTTCACAACTTTGTTAATTACCGCCGAAATAAAATGATTCGAAGTTCTATTTGTCTGGAATGAAACACCCCTTCCACCCATATAAAAATGGTTTTGTATGGTTTCTTTGGTACCATCAGAAAAGTTACTGATTTGTAAGTTTTAAAAAAGAAAGAAAACGACCATTTTTTAAAAAATGACAATTCTCATTTTCTTTAAAACAAACGGACAGATTTTAAAAATTTTCACATATGTTATTGCCACTAAAAATAATGCCGCTTGGCTAAAGAAAAAATTTTTAGCTTGAGTGGTACCATCAATGTTAAAAATGGTAGGCGCCTTTTTTAATATTTTTGATATTGGAGAAATACGAAAAGTGATTTTAAATATATTATAGGTAGGTTATAAAAACTTTTTATGGACAAATCTAATCCAAAAGCTTAATACCAATATGTTGGTACCAATTAGTACCCATTGGTACCTGTATGTGACCAATCAAATTGCTCGTGTGGTATATGCTTTTAGGCTAACTTGGGGTCGCCGGTAACGAATTTGAAAACATTTTTCCGGTTACTATTACCGTTAACGAGAAAAAAAAGTAGGTAGTGTTTTTCCTAGTGGTTTTTACGCATGCATTGGCGTGCAAAAAGTTAAAACTCTTAAAAGATGTTTAATATGGCGGCGTGCGGCGTCTTTGTATTTAAAAAAATCAAGGTAGGCTTGACAACGTCAAACTTTTGCTTAAGAAACGACTTCATTTGCTATTAGATAATTCTACGCATTCTATTGAGAACACAGTGTAAACAACCGGAAAAATGTTATTACATTCGTTACCGGTAACCCCAAGTTACCCTAAAAGCATATAACACACGAACAATTTGATTGGTCAAATACCGGTACCAACATATTCGTATGAAGCTTTTAAATAAAATTTGTCCAGAAAAAGTTTGTATAACCTTCCCATAAGTTATTTTAAATCACTTTTCGTATTTCACCAATATTTCAAAAATATTAAAAAGCATGAAAGGTAACTACCATTTTCCCAATTAATGGTACCACTCAAGGAAAAATATTTTTTTTTAAGCTTACTAGCATTATTTTTATTAACATATGTAAAAACTATTAAAATCTGGCCGTTTGTTTTAAAGAAAATTAAAAAAATTTAATTTTTTTAAATACGCTCATTTTCTTTCGTTTTTGAAATGTACAAATCAGTGACTTTTCTGGTGGTACCAAAGAACCCTTATAGAAACATTTTTACATGGATGGAAAGGACAAATAGAGAAACGAATCGTTTTATTTTGGCGCTAATCAACAAAGTTGTGGGAAAGGACCATGTCCAAAAATATAACTTTAAACACACCAACTTTAAAGCTCCATATCTCAGAAAGCAATCCTGCTCCCTATCTCGTTTTTTTTTTATTTTTGTGCTTTGTTGATCGAGTACTGCAACATATAAAAAAATTATGACATTTCGTCGAAAGCCATTCCCAATGTAATTTGTGCAGGGTTCTTTGCTTCAGTTTTGCACGAATTATAAAAATTTTTCGATATCCGATGAGCCGCGCCAAAGACTGAACGCTCCTTCACACAAATTCAGCCAAACTGCGTGTGTGAAGGGCGCTTAACACTCATGTAGGCAATGTCTCTATAATGGATCTATAAAACGGAGATTCGTGATTGTATCGCGGTGCGATATTTGCATATTGACCATATAAGTAAGAATAGAGCGGGGTGAAATAGCTTTTGCTTTACCAAGGTTTTTTTTCCATATATACCATCCTGATTGTGAGTCACATAACTGGTTTTATTGGTTATACCCTTGGGTTGTTTTTGAACGTTGGAAAGAAGGGATGTGATATCGTTCTATACGATCCGTTTTACAATAGACAAAATACGTTATTAAAGGACGCAACTGCTTTGACTTTGAAATAAATGGTTAGATAACTTGGTCAGTAAGATACTATAAGTGACATTATTTTCAAGATGGCCGCCAACGCCCAAGTGCACTCAATTCCAAATTTCTGCGCACCAGTTTTTTTTCAAAATTTAGTTTTAAAGTTTACTCTACTTTCTTTCTTTTTCGCATTGAGTTTCTAAAAAAACTTGTATTGGAAAAAAAAGAAATGGTCAAGTTACACTCATTAATAATTTTAATCTTAATCTCACATACATACTTATGACTGATGTGTTTACTTAAAAAATTTCAAAATCTTACAATATAAAATAGTGGTATAGCTAGTATTGGTGTAAGTAAAAAATACAATAAAATATTTCTAAATTTTAATTGAAAGAAGTAACTAAAAATTTATAAAATATAATTTAACCATAGGGTAATTTTGTATCAATATTATTGCTTATTATCCATTTTGCCAGTTTGTACTTTATTTTGTTGTAATTCTTCTGTTTAAATGTTTTCAGTAGTTTGTTGTATATGACTGGTCCAGTGTACATAAGATGACGTTGTGTCGTAGTAAAATCCGTTTGTGGACATTTTAAGTTATTTGCTTTGTTTGATCTAGTGTTTATGTTGTGTATTTTTTTAATGTAGAGTTGGTCAATGCTTATCAGGCCACTATCACTAAAAACATAGTCCGTAGGATATCGTCTTGTTTTTAGCTTCTGTGTTTAATTGTCAGCCGCCATATTGAAATTGGTCTGGAGAATTTGGAATGAGGTGTAAATATTGTTGGAACTTTAAGACACCTCAAATGATCTACTATATATATAATAGGTTTTTTTAATCCGTTTTGTAGAGATTTAATGCTTTTCGTGCTAGTTTGATTGTGCTGTATACGACCAATAATGAAATTATAATGTGTCGTTTTACGTTGAAGGTAATTCGTTCAACAAAAAAATAATGAAAGAGTCAAAGCAAGAAGTATCATTCGTAACAAACGCTTATCAGATACGAGTCTGTGGAATGTCTGATATTGAAATATTTTGTCGGAACTCTTCGTTAATTGCAACTTCAAATGCCTGCTAGTTTATTATTAGATTCTCCTGAGTTTTCTCCCTCTCCGTTCGGCCCACCGCCCCACCTCTTGTCTCGCTTCGTACAGGTTAATTTAATAAAATTAGCGATAATTCCGATTTCGCAATCGGATGTGAATTCTCTTCTTCCGATACTACCTTGGAAAATTCGCAGGGTAATTCGTTTATTACCAACTCTCGGATTTCGGAGTTTTGCAATTAAATATTCTTCGCATACTTTGGATTTGTCTATTATAAGAGGTTCATCAAAAAAATATATCGTTTTTTTTCCATATATCATTAAAGTCCAGGTAACTTATTTAACGAACCAAAAAGAAGTTAGAAAACCACCAAATCAGTTACTTCAACCAAAAAGAATCCAAAAGCCAAAAGATCAAAAGATCTTGGGTGGAAAAAAAAACGAAAATTCAAACTTGGATGAGCATCAGGTGACTTAGATAAGTTCCAGTGCGGAACGATGTCTATTTGTGAGTAAATCAAAGTTGGAAATCAAAGTATATGATGGTGTTTAATGAAATAACTGATGAGCCCACGCTGGTTGCCCAGGGCGAAACATCGTTTAATCATTTCCTTTTTTCGCTTTGGTCCTTTTTGTGATCCTTGTGGGATGCTAATCCAAGTTTAAATTTTCGTTTTTTTTTTGGTGATTTTTTAAGTTCTTTTTTGTTTTAATTGCTGTAGGAGCATGATCCTGTTGAAAATATTAACACGCCAGGACGAACCCGTAATTTTCGTCTTTTTTCACCCAAGATCTTTTGATCTTTTGGTTTTTTATTTAACGAAGTTGTAAAATAAGGTGCAAATGTTAGACAAAAGGTGTATTTAATAACGTTTTTAAGGGGCTTCTATGAGTAAGTAGGTAATTAACCAGAACAAAGACAATCGAGTTTGTTCAACTCATTGCAAAACCTTTAAAAATGAAAACACACATAGCACCTGTTTTAAAAAAAAGAGCATCATCTCGGTCGGAATGTTTACATTTTCAGAGAATACACACACAAGAGTAACAACATTAAAAATGTTTATCTTTGTTCTTGTTCACAGAATTCTAAGCAGAAATAGCGCACTTTTCTTGCATTGTTTTAACTTTTTAAATTGTTACAGCAATAACAAGAATTGTATCTGTTTAAGTGCGTTTAACTACAGTTTCGAAACTGCGCAAATGCTTGCGATGATTTATCACTTCTTCATCAGACATTTTGTAATTTTTTTTACTGTTTTAACAAAAACTATCGCACAACAACAACTTCTATTAACAAAGCTCTTGTATAAATATAATTTGTTTTGTTTCAAACTTAAAAGCAAATAATGGGTTCTTGCATATTTTTGTTTGTTGTTTTGATTTTATTTTCATTCTTTTTTCTTGTTCATTCCATTTCGTCTTCTTTTTCTTTAAGCTCTATGCTCTCAACTTCTATTGCTTCGTCTGTCTCCAATTTTTTCTTTTATTAGTAATGTTAAGAGTTTTTGTTCGATATTTTCCAAAATATGGCCAAAATATTCCAGCAGTAAGAAGAAAAAGTTGTTAAAGATAAAATGTTATTATTGCCAGTTGTCATGGTTCATAATATGCTCAGGGCCCTTAGTTACAGTGTTGCAAGTTTTAACGTCATAATAGTGCTAATTTAGATTATGGCAATTCGATTAATTAAGCGCGTGGTATAATTTTCTATTGTTAAGTTCTTGATATACTAGATAAAAACCAGATATAACAGAGAAAGGGTGCTTTAACACCCAAAAATACAAGTTATTCTCCGCAAGCTGAACGATTTATGACACAGCATCCTACACGCGACTGCGAGCCCGAAAAGTGCATCTGAAAAGAACCTTTTAACAAAACATAACCCATTGTAGTCTGAAAGCGCGGTAGAGTCCAAGAAAATGCACTCGCGTTAATATTTTTGAATAGCTAACTTCTGTGCGATGGAAAAAGATAGAGAGAAAAATTCGTAGGTGTCTGCCTGAATGAAATTATGTTATGATTCAGAGAGATCAGCTAGGCGTGGCGCTTTAAACGAGAGACACCTTTTGTTGTGACTTATTCTTAATTTCTGAATAATCTGAATATTATGAAAATCAATTAAGTCTGGCTCGGTGTTTTGTTTTGGTTAGGGTCATTGTTACGATTCGAACTGGTGGGCTTTCGGTAACGAATATTCCAATTTTGGTGGCCCACTACACATCAACAAAAATCAGTATACAATATGTTAACAATAAACGCAGGCAATAATGGCCATTTGCACCAACTGGTAATGGTATCACCTATTTCTAGGTAGACCCTAAGGTGCCCTCTAATTCGAAATGGTTTGTTGGAGAACTTTCCCGACATTTCCCTTCCTAGTTATGATTTACATATGGCATCGTCGCATTTTTGTGGTCAACGGGTGGTAAATCCTGGCAAATCCAACTAATCTTTCTTTTTGTTTATGGCGGAACGTCAAAACGTTGTCAAAAGTTTTTGTTTTTAAATTTTTCGTGATAAAAATTTTTAAATAAATGAAGTTGTTATGTTTTCCTCACTTTGCTTCTGTTTAAATGACTTCCTGGGCAAAACAAGCCACGGCTGACCGTGTGTCTACTCCTGCAGTCTCAAAAACATTGGCTTAATGCATCCAGTAAAGGGTTTATGGTGGATTTAGAGTTCGGTGCGTAAGGTATGCAAAACAATATTAGGGACTTATCCGTACATAAGGTGGGCATAGTCTGACTCGGCCCTATTTCTGACAGTTTCGCACGAAGGTTGAAAGGTTTCTGACATTTTTGTCGTATAAACATGTCATCTAAACATGCTCATATTGTGCCATTCTTAAAGTTGACAAATTAAAGTTAATGCCGTTCTTTATTAAAGGCAGCCACAAACATTATGAAAGTCGACATTATTTTGATGTCAGAATTTTTTTAAACTTCGTGCTGAATTGTCAAAAATAGTGCCGTCTTTATTAAAGTCAGGCTATGCCGACTTTATGTACCGATAACTCCCTATTATTTTTTTAAATGTCCATTGCACATTGAAACAGCTGACATGAAAAAGATTTTAAAAAAATCATCTCGAACAGCAAGCGCAGACGACAAACTTGAAAAATAAATCAACCTTTATTCCTGCTTACAGTATAGATTTGTCTGGGAAAACGGTCACCTACAATCTCCTAATAACCAGACGGCATCATCAAATCCCTCCACATCATTAAAAATGTTGATTATTATGCAAAACAATACAAAACCGCCCTCAAAATTAATTTTTTCAGGTTAGGTTTAGTGTAGGTAGATGTTAGGTAAGACTTTCTAGATTTAGGTGTCACCTAGAGTGTTTAGAGTCACCTAAAGACTCAAGCAAACAAAAACCGACTCCTACTTAAACTTAGGGGCTACCTAGTGCTAGGACTACCCTAAATTGTATGGTGCAAATGGCCATACATTAATCAATTGTCATGGGCAACGTATAAGATTAAGGATCAAATTATATTGTTGTTTTTTGTGAAATTAATTGGAAGGTTGGTTTTGTTTATTCGGGCCATATTCTGTCAAAAGTAACGGATAACTCTTAACAAAAAGTTAAATAATTTTCTATTTTTATTTTAAAAAATAAGTCAAGTTTTGACAATTGCCCGGTAAAGTAAAAAGGTTTCCTATTGAATTGGTTCTGTAAAGTATAACTTTCCGTACAAACAAAATGTATTGGTCGGTTGAAAAAAGAAGAATAACAGAGAAGAGGACAACTTTGAAAAGTAAATTGGGATATTAAACAAGTTAAGCTCTCGCGGCCTTCGTCTGATAGTATGTTATCTTTCAGGCTGTTGGGCCGTCGTTCTGTAGAGGTTTGTCTTCTCGAATCGGCGAAACGTCGAGAAGACAAACCTCAGGCCTGGCAAGCCACACCCCTCCCCTCCGAAAGATATTCGAGTTTTGATATGCTTATAATTTCGGGGCGACGGATGAAAGATCGAAAAACAAAAGGTCGAAAAAGAAAAAGGACGAAAACATAAGATCGAAAATGAAAATGTCGAAACCACGAAAGTTCGAAACTACAAAAGGTCGAAACTACAAAAGGTCGAATACTAAAAGATCGAAATTACAAAAGGTCGAAATTACAGAAGGTCGAAACTATGAAAGGTCAAAATTACAAAAAATCGAATATCAAAAGGTCGAACTTACAAAAGGTCGAAATTATAAAAGATCGAGGTCGAAATTACACAAGATCAAATATAATAACTCTAATATAACCTTAACCCAACCCTATTGCCAACCCTAACCCAACCCTAATCCAATCTCTCTTCTTTATCAAACCGAAATGTAATTCATGCGCCCTTTTTTATTTGCGACTTTTCGAGATTCGACCTTTTGTTATTTCGATCTTTTGTTATTGCGACCTTTTATAGTTTCCACCTCCTGTAATGTCGACCTTTTTGCATTCGACCTTTTGTAATTTCGATCTTTTGTATTTTCGAACTTTTGATATTCGATCTTTTGCAATTTCGACATTTTGTAGTTTCGACCTTCTGTAATATCGACCTTTTTGCTCGATCTTTTGTATTTTCGACTTTATGTAATTTCGACCTTTGGTAATTTCTACCTTTCGACCTTTTTGTCTTTCGACCTTTTGTTTGTCGATCTTTCGTCCGCCGCCCATAATTTCGAACGAATTTCGAACTAATTTTGAACCACTTTTAAAAATTTTCAACCACGAAAAATTCACTAATGATTTGGATCCGGATACGCAATAAAAATCTCTCTGCTCATATAATCCGCATCAGCTAAAGGCGCATTTACACAGACAAACTTTCCTTTGATGTTGAAATGCCAACAAACATTTACACGAGCCTCTTGAGCAAAATGTTCAAAAAAAAGTTTGAGCAAAATCTCGTACAAAAAGACTCACGGAAATTTTGGAGAGAATGTTAAGCAAAATTTGTTTGAAGAAATGTTGGTATAGAAATTTCTTACAAATTTAAATTTTATAGTTTTATGGGAATTCATTGAACTTAACTGAAAATAGAAAGACTAAGTTTTAAAAGGTATTTTTAATTAAGTGCTTTCTGACGGAAAAACAATTTGATGTCGAAATTGACATTTTACCTCATAAGCAACTTTGATTGACCTGATTTTTATAGGGGATATGCCAGTATACTTCTAACTTTTTTGGGGTTGTAAAAAAACGATAATAAAAAAATATTAATTGGCACTTATTTATTGCTGTTGCCTGTAAAATGTAATGATAAAAATTTACGTTTAAAAGAATATCTCTTTATTTTACTTTCTAGTTTAAAACACAATACAATAATAATTAAGTCAAATTAAAAAACCTATATACATTTTATTAAATCTCAAATATATGAACAAAAGCACGTTCGGTCTAAATAATACCCGTTTATTACCCACTTTTACAACCCTACGATCCCAGACCCTTGTCTAAAAAAATATAATTTAGTAGTAATAGACTAGATTTCTGAATCGGATTATTACATTAAATTGACAGTAAATATCTCTAAAAACTCTAATTTTTTTTGGAAAAGAAAAATTTTCCTGGGTTATTTTTTGAATTCAGGAAAAAAATCCTTGGACATAAAAAAAAACTCGCAAGAAAATCCCAAAAAAACCCCCGGGCAAAAAAATCCGGGAAAAACCCCAAGAAAAAAATATTATAAGTAACCCTAATCCATGTGACAAAACTGATAGCCAAGAATAATATTTCGCTTGCTGTCGGCTTTTTTTCACAAAAATTTAAAATAAAACTTGGTGTTCCATTTTTTTAAAGAATTGAGATCACTGATCACTGATGTGAAATTTTATTTATTCTCATCTTTAAAAATATGTTTCCAAAACAGATAGCTAAAATTTGCTCAAAAATTTACCCGAACAAAATGTTCAAAGAAAAGCTCACAAAAATGTTCGCGCAAAAAATTTTAAATCTTTTGCACGAGCTTTTATTTGAGCATGTTCGTCTGTGTAATTGCGCCTTAAGAAGCACCATTGGAAAAATCAGGTGCTTTACATGTGCACATGTTAGGTACCAAAAGTCTAACAAAGATGGAAATATAATTTGTATGTATATTTCTATGCCTTTCAAATAAATATAAAAAATCACAGAAATTAAGGTGGTCAAAATTTTTTTAAAGTTGTACAAAATTAGTTCAAAATTATAATCATATCAAAGTTCGAAAGTTTTTTGAGGGCGGGTTACCAGTGGATTTTTCGAAATTCTTTTTGATGATATTAGGAGTTTGAAATTAGTTTTTAATTTTTTCAAAAATATTACTGGTTTTACGTGAAGGAGTATTTGATAACTTATTTAAGAGCTATTAACTGTCTTAAGTAAAATTAAGATCCATCTAAGAACGTATGGGTCTCCTCAGAATCTTTTTAAAAACATGTGTTTCTTTTTTGAATTTGTTATTTTTGGAAACCAACGGCAAAATCAAACGTAAAAATAGGCGAAGCATTTGAAACCTAATGATCTCAGGTGACAAATAGATAGGAAGAGTGATTAACAATTTTGTTTCTAGTTTTTTTTTTAAGTTTATAACCTACATAAGTCTCTGTCGCGGGTATTTTTGGTCGAGAAAATTTATCGGGATCAGAAAAAATATGCAGAGAAAAAATAAAATAAATAACTCCGACGTCTTACTTAAACAATCCTCAACTATTTTAATTAGTTTCCCGAATTTATGGAAATCGAAGAAAGAATAGAACGTCTCTGCATCTGAGAGTGTTTTACCAGCGTCAGATTACGACACCGTATTGTTTGTTTTGGTGGGAAAAAAATCGAAATCTAGGTGAAATCGTGAAATCGAATACTTTTTATCAAATTAAGAAGTACCCACTCCGTACCGAGTAATTAAATTACTTGATAACATTCCGATTACCAATGCATAAAATCGCATTTACTTAGAATCGGTTCATAATCACGCGTTTGAATACTTTGTAAGCGGTTTCATGAGAATAATTTTTTAAACAAATACCCTATTTAAGCATAAATTGAAATGACTCGTATAGATCATGCAATTAAATTGCAATATAGGCGTATTTATAAAAGTATTTTTACTACTTGTTGTACTGCTGCGTTTGTGTATTCATCGATTATTTTGGGTCATGTGACCTGAGGAAAAACCAACTTTTTTCCTCTACTTCCATCTTTGAAAAACTGCAAAAAAATTTTACATTTTCAAAAAATAAAAAAAATTAAAATTACCGTTGCTCTGGCGAGATGAAACACTCTTCTCCTGGCGGACTTGAGATCGAAAAAAACCAATTATATCGAAGATAAAAGTTTTTTCCTTATCAAGAAACCGACCACCGCTGCATAAAATCCTCACATTTTTTCAGAAAATTAAACAGGGTTGCCACAAAAACCGGTAATTCGGTGGGGTCGGGAAATATCCGGGAAAAAGTCGGGAAATTTGCTGAACCTTGAATTTTTTGACCTGGTTAAGATTCCCTTCTATAAAATTGACATGTAACTTTTTTTGCCTGCGGGCATTTATGACATTTCACCCACACATATAGAACTGAGACTAGATCCCACCCCAACTCAGCGTCTCTCTAGCCAAATTTTTAAAAATAATTACGACAAACTTGTAAGATCTTATAGGTAGGTACTGCAAAAATTTTTGTCTGCAGCAAGATTTTGGCAAAAAATCTAGAACTGAGACCAGATCCCACACCAAACCAGCATTTTCGGCTTAAACTGCGAAATATTGCTGCAGGGAAAAACTGGGAAACAATCGGGAATCTTGTGGCAACCCTGTTAAATTAAAAACACCTTTATTCACTTCTTTTGCAAGTAAAGGTTTGTATGTCCTCTAGTTGTCACGTGACGCAGGTGTGACATCAACCGAAAATGAGCAATCGCATTTTGCATCAACAATCAATGTTTTGGTTTTTGTTTATCCATTGGGATCTTCCTTCTAATTTGCAATTTTACCGAGCGCGAAATAGCAATGTTCAATTTCTCTCTCATCTTTTTCGAGAAAAATGGCGTTATCGGCGTGAATTATACCCCAGTCCAACCACCTTTCTATACCGCACAGGGCAATATCTCAATGTTATTATAAAAACAATGGCTTTGGCGCCCCGTTCTTTTATATCCCTGAACTTTTAAGGGTAGGTGAAAATCAGTGGTGGCGATTATTATTTTGCCGGTCAGAAGAAAAATAAACTTTTGACAGATTTCATGTTTCTTGTTCTTCTGTGCCATGCTCTCTTCGAAGGTTGTTATCATCAATTTGCACCCTATCTACTACTTCTTCCGAACACCATAATAGCGTCTTAAGATTTTTAAGCCGTTATATTCGTCTAGGATCCGGACCTCTTTTGCATTTACTTTTACCTTTTATTATTAGTTATACCTTTTATTATTCATTTTATAGGTTCATATTTGTCATTTCCTAAATTATGACCGATATATTCAAATTTCTGTCTTTTGATGGTGAATAAAACATTAACAGTGGCATGTACTAAAAGCCTATTTTAGAACGGTCCTAAGTTTAAGTGAGATTTTTGTGTTTTAAGTATTTTAGACCAACTTTTCTTGAGTTTTCCGACATAATTAAGGATAATAAAGAATTTTAATTAATTTGTTTAGTGAATCATCTTAACACAATCTTTTGTTGGATTCAAGAAAGAAGTTTCAATTTAGAAGAAAGAAAAATAAAAAATTTAAACCTAAGGGGAGTCTAAATGGTAAAAACTCTGTAGAACATATTAAAATTGGGGTATTTGTCACTCTTTTCAAAACTTAACCTTGTTAATTGATTTTTCCCGAATAATACTATATGGAAAAGGTGTTTTTATTTATGAAAATATTAAAAAACTTAAATGAAAATTTTGGGTACATTTTTGTTTCTGTTGAAATGTCAGTTTCAAAATATTAGGTCCATAGGATCACAAAGTTGTCGAAAACCACGAGTTCGGATCTCTTTATTCTGGCTTGCAGAGGAAAGCTGCAGCTTTGAAATGGGTGGACTTAAGTAAGGATTTTTTTTTATTCATCTTTTAGATTAACTTTATGTCTCAATTTCAGTTTGTAAATAAACTAATATAGTTGTTTTGGATTTTTTTCGTTTGGTATAGTTTTCGTGCATAATCAGTGAACTTCATTTATGTTTGTTCTGCCTCTTAGTACCCACATAAACATATATTTTGTTTTGAAAACACGTTCAAAATATAACGATTTTCTCGATACAATTGGAGTCGCCTCTGTTTGGTACTCCCTGCTTAAAGTTGCACAAATAGAGAGTGCTCAGAATGGATACGTCGTAAAACAGCGACTACGTCTCACCTATCTCTACGACCACCCTTGCAGCATTCATAGGCAGCTAGCGTATCCTAACCATTTGTTAACTGTGGGTTTTCATAAATGCCTGATCCACAGTTTCACTCCTATTTTCTATTTTTTTGCCCTCTTACTTTGTTCGACAATGAAGGAAATAGAAGTGAGCGGCATGAAGTAAAACTGTGCATCAAGCACTGAACAAGAATTGGTGGGTTACGTCGTACGTTGTAAGCACAACTTTAACTCTTTTTCTTTAAGGACGCTTTCACAAACGCTTTAAAGATACGCTAACAACAAGGAAGCAAAAATAGCTTGCCAACTTTAAGTGTCTATTCTTTTATTTTTACTGATTCCCCAATCTTTAGTGTCAGAAGCTACGCTTCTGATTTACAGGCAGTACATAACCTATTATTAATAAACCTGGAGAACAACGGTATGGGAGCAATATTTTTTGATTTTTAATTCAAGCCTGAGACCCTGCTCGCTGATACTCAGCCAATAATAATGATCTTGTATTTTTGCGCGGGCAAATGTAAGGGCAAAAACCCTCGCCCGCGTAACTCACGAGCTAATCAGTTATTTAAATTTTACGACACCATTCTTTGCGTTTATGAGTTGTGGGTCTGCAATACACACGTACGTACGAAGGGTGTGTATTTTTTCGATCTCGTGTGGGAGAAAGTTATTATTTATACCGAGTTTCGTCTCACCACCGCCACCTAGGCTCTTAAAACTATAAAAATACATCCAATGATAAATAGTCAGTCGAAGAATCCCAAACACATGTTTCAACGTTTTTTACTTATTAACAAACCATCAATATTTATTTTTTGCCCGCAACATCTGGCTCCTTACTGGGGACACCATAAGTATAAGCGCACAGGAAATCTAAATCATTTTTAAGAATATCTTTTTTTCTGATCTCTCAATGAGTTCGACAGTCTCGCTGGTGTAGTGTCACCCAACATATTTTTAGACCCTGGTATTAATAAATGTCTTTTAATTTTTAATACGGACGATGTTTGCATGCTTCGGTTTAAAATGTAAAGTTGCCCGAATCAATTTCAGCATTGCCTGGTACTCGAAGCAAAGCCCAGGACGTTAAACGGAAATCCTTTATATTTTTCAAATCTTTATAAGCTCTTTTTCGATTATTTTTGCTCGTTTTATTCTAAAATTAATTTAGTCCATCACAAAGATCCCGATGTAAATGAGAACGAACAACACGCACGTATTTAAAAAGTATTAAATGACAAGCCGTTGGTAAAAATGCAAATGATTGACGAAAATAAAAACAAAAGACGTCTGAATGAAATCGGAAAACAAAAGAAAGGTCCTAACTTCAATATGTATATTATGCGTATACTCCCACGCGCGACAGAAACTCCTTTGTGGTCGATACCAACGGAAAAGACCCTTAGCTTTGCTCTAATGGATAATTTTTTAATTCAAAAGTTCATTGAAAGACAAAAAGTCTATTTAAAAATCTCGAATACGAAGGACCAATTTCGTAAATGGAAACGTCAATCTAAAGTGTTAATATGGGCGCGAAATTTTTGACTGGCTGTTTTGTTTTTACGTTTCCTGTGTCGGAAAAGGGGTTTACTATTAGACATATTAGAATAAAAAAAAACTTCAGAGTTTCTTAGCACCGTATAGATGAAAATAACAGTAACTTATGAAAAGTTGGTCAAGATATTTTAACTGTAGTTTGAAGGCGGTAGACAATTTTGAACTTTATACTAAACTAGACTAAGATCCATAGTCTTTATTTTTTTAAACCTTTTTACAACGTTTCGAATGCTTATGTTTGTGCAATTGTCATCAGGTGAATAGTAACAAAAACTCGGACTACCTAATACTATTATATATACAGGGTGGATTCTTTAAACGGGACGGTGCTTCTAGCGGGTTAGAATTTGGTTGAATAAAAAAATTCAAAAACAAATCAACTGAGATTTTTCATTTCCTTTAATCGTGCTATCTTCTATTTTGTCTATGTCATTTCGTTTACGAGGTATGGCAATTTTTTTTTTAATAGGACACTTTGTATATTTTGCAATTTTTGAATACGATCATCAAGATATTTTTATCTAATTCTGTATGGAAAACTTCGATATTCATTCAAATATCCCCCGTAAAACAGGGCAAAGAGCATAAGAGATAGAATATTAGTGTGTGGTATTGTCAAAAAGATAGTTTTTCAAGTTCAATTTTTCAATTAAAAAATGTCAAACTATACAGGGTGTCCTATTTTAAAAAATATATTTTTTTGCCATACCTCGTAAACAAAACGACCTAAAAAAATCCGAGATAGCTGATTAAAGAAAATTAAAAATCTCAGTTGACGTGTTTTTGTATTTTTTTATAAAACCAAATTCTAACCTGCTAGAAGCACCGTTCCGTTAAAGAATCCACCCTGTATATATCTTTTCTGAGATTCCTTTGATGCATATGCCTAATTCCATATATGAAAGGAATCTCAGAAAAGATAAGAAGAATAGGCAACCAATGCCGTCTTCGGATTGTCTTCACAACGACCACAACAATAAGTAGTCAATTAACAAAAACTAAACCATATCGCCACAACACGAAGAACTGCATCTACCAGGTACTCACAGAACACAAACGCAAAACTTGACAAGGGGACACAACTGGATCAAAAATAGCTTAACATTGCTGAGAAAATCAACATCATATGAAATGGAAAGAGGTAAAGACCGTCGCCAAGGAGGAAAATCTATTCAAGCGGAAGTTCAAAGAAACAGCATCATACAGAGGTACCAGAATGTATTTTCTCAACAAAGCAACATATTTGCAAACCCATAATTTCGGGAGTAACAGATAACTTCATGATTCACTGAACACTGAAACTGGTTAGTTTTATAGTTCACTGAACACATGCTGGTATATAAGATTATGTAGTCCTAGTTTTTGTTAGTATTCGCCTGATGACGATTGCAGATACATAAGCATTCGAAACGTTGTGAAAAAGTAAAAAATATAAAGACAATGGAAGTTCGAAACCAGTTTACTATCAAGATATTTTAAGTTCAATGATTTGATTGTGTTCTGCGTCTGCAAACGATACTAATGTTTGCTCATTTATATTTAGTTTCGCGATGTTGATTAAAAAAATTAAGAGACAATTTTGTAAACATGTACTTAATTCAAGAAAAAAAATTACCATTCTGATAAGACGAACAATGAAACAACAAATTGGCCTTCAGTTAAACCAGGTGGCCCACCTTTTGTTAAATAATTGAAGAGAACTGAAATAATAAGGAAGTTACCATTGCGTTCTTTCTTTGATTATAGTTTGTATTTGACATAAGGAAAATAGAGAATATATGCATAACTAAAATAAATATGACGTTAATGTACGATTTTACAGTGAAAGAATAAACTATGTGATTAAAGGTTAACACAAAATCTCACTCATAATTAAGGAGGATACAATCTAATCTTATCTACAACGTTTAATAAATTGAGGTTTAGCGCGAGAGGAACCGATCTGTAGACTGTGTGATGACGACGACGAATCTCTCTCTTATATCTTATATATTATTCTGAAGGAAGAAACTATCCAGGAGGATAAAGATGTTAAACCTATTTAGGTCGAAAGTGATACAATAAGCAAAGTAGCTGCAGTCTCAGGGAAACCCGAACTTTTCTTGCTGTAGAAAACACACAAACTAATCGGGGTAAGTTATGTTGTTGGGTTCTACTTTAAAATAGGTGATTAGGCATATTCTCTCTAATATTCAATATGCATATGAATAACATTGCTTACGTATGATTGCCCGCCAGCGATTGTTTAATTCCGATAAACTCGCGATATCGGACCGGGGTGTTGCGACACAAACAGGTGCTTTATCGTGGAAACAATTGAAGACCGCCAGCTGTCACGTCAAAAATGCTACAGCGGGCGCGAGTCGAAACCAAAAGCCTAATTGGGCGAAAAGTGTGTGAGCGGCTATTCCGTTTTGATTCGATTTTTGCCGTTGAATTATCATGTGTCAATAGCCAGCATTTTCCAACAGAGATCTCGCACTTATTTGCGTGCAGAAAGTCGGCTAATTTTCAAAAATATTAACACCTACATAATTGAACATAATCTAAATAAATAAGCTTATCTCGATTCTATATCCAAAAACTCCGCAAATATAGAAAAGTAATATCTTAAAAAATGTACAGAAAAGGTTTGTGGTGTAGAGGGCAAAGGATGAGGGAATAAATCGGAAAAAAGTTTTTCCTCGAACAGGATTTGAACCCGGAACCTTTAGAATATCAGTCTAATGCTCTACCGAGGAACCGGGGTTTTGACTGGCTATTCAGAAATCCTTTCGTCCGATTCATTTGTTAGTAGTGTTGAGATCTATCTTTGAAGCCTACTGCTTCTTAAAACCTAGGGATGTTATGAAGACAAGGTGGTACACATTCACGATTATTAGTTGTACGCAATTTCTATTTATTTGTCGACCAACCATACACGACATACAGCGTTTAAAAAAAGGCGACTTATAAGAAGTACCATGCGGAACGATGCCTGAGTGTTTCAGAGTTGGAGGTCAGAGTGTGCGATGGTGTTAAATGATATCTCGATTGAGGGTGACTAGTGAATCAACTGACGAGCCCACGCTGGTCACCCCGGGCGAAACATCGTTTAATTGTTTCTCTTTTCGCTTTGGTCCTTTGTGTGCTCCTCCTCCACTAATAATTTCAGCCAAACATATTTATATTTACAAAATGAAGGAAAAATTCAAATCCTGGTCGAGGAAAAAATTTTTCCGATTTATTCCCTCAGCCTTTGCCCTCTACGCCACAAATCTTTTCTGTAAATTTCTTAGGGCACTAAATTGGTGACAGTGACATTGAACATAATCAACAATTAAACAAGCACATTTGTCAAAATGGTAAACATTGTTTTTAATTTTTCCACGATTATTAATAAATAATCTAAATAATGCTATAAGCATAGACATATATTTTCATTCTTTTTAATAAACTTAACTTTGATAGGGTTGTCGAGTCTCAAAGAAAAAATTACAGATACAGGTTTAAATTAGACTCAGGACCAGTTTAGGTTTCGCAAATCCATTGGTATGGGTTTAGATGCTATACCTTGTCTGCTAAATACAGATAATGTTTTATTTCTTGGCTAACCACGTATACAAATTGAATTTAGAATGTATTTTGTCAGTGAAGTGCATAGATACAAAATGCACAAAAAACATTACCTAATTTTAAAAAGTCGACACAGTTAAAATTTGGGATCAAAACCGAGAAAGAGAAGGACAAAATGTCACCATTTTACCCTTACACTTAACTTAATTAAGTCTTAATTAGTGACGAACTTATTGGTTCTTTTAAAAGGGATTGACTTTCCGAAACTTTTTGGTAATTAAACTGGAGAAGGAAAAGGATACTTTTGCCTACGTAGCCAGGGATATCGACAGATTTACTTTGACGATCTCGAGCTTTATAATTTCTCATCAAATTAATTTCAAGTGGTTCGGATTGCTTTTAAGAAAAAAACCGCCAATCGCTGGAAAACACATTTTTGTAATTAGAAAATTAAGTTTTAAAATTTAGATTGGTTTCTTGCTTTTAAGATAATTCGTTTTTCTATTATTCACAGGCTCTTTTTTCTGATACAGTGTGTCTTTTTGTTTAAAAATCTATATAGCACTTGATTAGGAATTAGGCACTTACGGGCGATAAAAAAATCTTTAAGTGGATTTATTATATTTTTTGTTCGCATTAATAACAACAACCTTTCTGTTAAGCTACTGTGTACCAGCCGTAATTTATGCTTATTCACGCTGTCTGAAAAGAAACCTCTTGAATCGTACTTAATTGGATAATGTTCGATAATTATTGGTTTGGACTATTTGACGTTTCTTTTGACATTAAAGTGTGATTCAAAAGTTTTAGGAAGAACATTATAAACATATTACAGAACTATTAAAAATACATCTTAATTAAAACTGTATATCAAGATATTTATGGACCACAAATTTAAATAACTAACTAGAGGATCTTTGTTCTAAATATAGCGTCTTATTGGTGTCACTCTTCAACAAAAAGCCGTCTGATGCTGCTCATTTTGTGCTTCTTAGCCATTCTGGTAAATTCTACTAACCAGTCCAACCCAAAATGTTTCAATTAGTCTGACTTGGGGAACATCTGGGGGGTCGTCCTGTGGTACCTATATTGTGATCCTCTAACCATTTGTACGTGGTTTTGGCATAATGAGCAGAGGCCAAGTCTCGTCAAACATTATGTTGTAGGGGCCCTAACACATCAGCTTCTGATATGTACCATTTGTTCATTAACAGGACAATCCCACAAATGTTCCCCAAGCCAGATCAATCGAAACATTTTGGGCTAGACTGGCTACACATTTGGTCTAGAAAGGGTTTTTTTTTACTATTTACGTAAAAAGAAAAATCCCCTATGTAGCTGAGAACCTTAAATAGCTCCTATTTTGACTTCATATTTGAATTCTCGCTGAAATTCTCTTTCCCATGGTACTCCATAACATAAGGTTTACTGTACTAATTTTCGAGGTACTGTCTTTCAAAATGTCAAAAATTTAATTTTCAAAGGCCCATATCTTAGAAACAAAAAGAAAATATCGCTATTGTGTTTATTATCGGTTTTGAGGGTTTTTTTAAAGCAAATAAAAAATGACAACAGGTTGACGGTTGCACATTCCTATTTACAGTTTATTGATTTTCAGTGATTTTGACGATATTATTTCAAAAATATGAAGTAGAAGGTCAGATTGTCAAACTGTTGTCATTTTTTATTTCCTAGTAAAAAACCCCCTAAAATCGATATTGAACACAATAGAGATATTTTGTTTAGTTTCTAAGATATGGTTCTTTAAAAATTGAATTTTTGACATTTTAAAAGTCAATATCTCGAAAACTAGTAAAGTAACCTTATGATATAGGGTACCATTGGAAAGAGAATTTCAGCGAGAATCCAAATAAAATACGGAGTATTGAAGATTTTCAGCATATTTTCCAAAAATAGCCCCCCAGAAAAGGGAGGGGATTTTACTTGTTACGGTAAATGGTAGTTGACGATGTATCGAAAACAAAAATTTATATTTTAAAGATTATCTATTTTTATTCTTAAAACCTCTCTCTAGAACTACTGTGGCTAGTAAAGTTTATCAGAGTGGCTGGGAAGCAGAAAATGAGCAGCAGTTATGGAGTAGATTGTTCCAAAAACTTAAAGAGTTTGTTTTTAAAGATTGCCAAACTCTAATTAAACGCGTCGACCAAAACCGCGCCACATTGAGGAAAATGGGCTTCTAGTGATGATTTGGTTATTTATATTTATTGTCCATGAATGATATAAACAGTGTATCTCAAAAGTATGAAATAATGGATTTTTTGGGAAAACTATGGTTTAAAAAAAAACTTATAGAGGATCATTTTAGAAAAAAAATAACTGGTTCGGCAAATGTATACCCTTTTCTATATGGTGTCCCAAAAATAAAATATGACACAATCTTTTTTTAAATTGGACATCCTATATAGTAATATAATGTCATTTTCTGAATACTTAACAAAGGGCTTTTCAAAAATACACATTGGGTCTATCTTCTCCAAGATATTCAAGTTTAAATTTGCAAGTGCAATTTTATTTATTACAATTTAAGCCAGCAAAAAGAGGGGTACCCTTTCCCTTATATTTCACTCTGGCTGAGAAAAGGAGAGGACAGATAAACGAAATCTTTCTTTGAATAAATACTCTCAAGGGTTTTAGAATATTTACAATATTTTTGTTCCTCAAGTCTAATCTCTGGATAGTAATGAACAACTTTTTACCAATTATCAGTAACCTATGTTGAGAAGAGCTTTAGCGATTTATCTCTAATAAATTATTAATTCAAAGCTGGGTTGTATATGTCGGCTTATCATTAGCAAAAGTTTTAATTCGATTTTGCTTCGATACGTCAAGTAGACATCCGGCTCAGCTGAGCTTCAAAAACTTCTCGTCACGGCACGGCAGCATTTTCAAAAGAGATAATAATTATTGGCATTTTCCTAATTACTAATCAATATTGAAGGAAAGTTTAGTTTTTGCAAAGTCCACAAAATATCCTTTAAAGTATTATGAGGGCATTCTGTGACAGCCCAAGTTTGGGACAAGTGAAGGATGTTAAGTACAAATTAAATCTATGGACAACTTTTCATTATACTCTTTTTGGGTCGTCCAAGATTTTTCCCTTATTTTACCGGGTTCTTAAATTTTAAAAAATTTAATATTTTTTTTAGATAAATATGGCCCTCTTATCTTAACTCGAAAATTTTTGTGTCGTTTATAGTTAGATCCTCTCCGCAGTTGTGAAGGGGGGCATTCTCTATTATTTTATTGATTGATTTAATATATACAGCAGGGTAAGGTTTAGGGTTTCCTTACACTACAGCTGATTGCTGTATACTTTCACCTAAAACAGGTTCTAAGCCTTCGCTAGGTTCAGCACCCTGTTTACAAGCCTCCCTCTAGGGGGTTATTCTTAAATCGAGAGAAAATTTGCTCCCAGGGAGTCCAATTCTCTCGCTACTATGCATCTCATTGTTCGAAATCTTCGATTCAAATCGGTTTCTCTCACTTTTGCCCGATATTGATCGAAATCTAACTAAAAGAATTACAAATGGGCTCTTCCTTGAAAGTTCCCATTGTGTGCAGGTGCTTCTTCACTGCGCAGTGACCGGTTAAGAGTTCTGTCACTATTAGAGCTTAAGTATCTCCTCGGCCAATGATGCCGATGGATATTTCACCATTTTGTATTCGTTTCTGGTCCATTGCTTGAGAAGGCCACGCGCTGAGGTTTTTGGTATACCGAACACAGGTTTAGGTCCTATAAACTGTTTTACAGATCCTCTCCTAGCTAGGATACCTGAATTTTCATTGCCAGCCACCCCCCGTGTGGCCCGGCACCCACGCAAGTGTTACCTTGTTGTGGTTGGCTAGGGTTATTAGGAGTTTGGACTATTATTTTATTAGTGTAGATATTAAAGAACAGCAGATACAATATGCCACCTTGGTGAGCAGCTCTCCCAAATTCGGACCTCTTTGGTCAGTTGGGTTAGGTTAGTTTAGGTTTGTTATGAGTGGTGCAATTACAAGTCACTCAGCCCAACTTTCCTGATAAAGGAAATCAGTCCGTTTGGTGAGACATCCTCCAGGCATTTTCAACCCAAAGCCAATCTTTGGTCAGTTGGTTGCCGACTTTTATTTGAGCCGGTTTCAATATGGGTTGACAATTATCTTTATCAAACAAACTAATCCAGGGTAAAAAAAAGACGTCGAGCAGTAAATAAAGGGTCAATGAAAAACTGCACGGGTAAAATTAAAGGCTTAACGCAATCACTTTCGAAATGAACGTTGACGTTTGCATTTTTGTTTTTTTGACCGGGTTGGGATTTTAAAAAGAAATCATACGAAAACAAATATCAGTTTCCGCATGAAAAGCCGCGGAGCTTTTTCCATTTGCATTATTTTAGGGCCCAGGCCACAGATAGAGATTAATAACGACAGCGCGCCAGGGAGAATATCTCCACTCTCTCTCCGAATTCAACCCCATCACGACGGCAGCTCGTCGAAAATTTTGTCACTCTTTGATAACTAATTAGTCTTCTAGGGGTTACCGTCCTTTATTTTACGATTTTCAACCCTTTAAAGCTGCCCTTCGCGTTCCTCATCGTCAAACTTTGTCGTGCCCCTATTTGACGAATATCAACTTCTGCATATCGAAGTTAGATCAGCGGGTGTATTTTAGCAACGACTCTATGGTTGGAAAAATCGATAAAAAATGCTTAAAGGGGTTCTCCATCAAAAGCACAAGTTTATTTTGAATTTTGAACTTCGTTTTTTGATATCACCTCTAGTAATCGAGATATTCTATTGTGAAAGTTAAATCATGCCACTATTTCGGCATTAAGGACTTATCGGTACAAGTTCTGACTTTAATAAATTCAGCACTATTTTTGACAGGTCTGCACGAAGTTAAAACACTACTATTGTCATCTTGTTGTCGTTTAGACATGCTCATATTGTGCCAGCTATAAAATTGACATAACTAAAGTTAATTTAAAAACTAGGAGATAAAATGATGATGAAAAAACTGACACAGGATTCATGTAAAAGAAAACCATCTGTCAAATTGCAGAATCGGCAGATGTACCTTCAATTGTTCAGTTGGGGTATAGAAAATACTGTTCACTATAAAAGAAATTGACCACAAAGACAATCCTGGGGACCGCGAGTGAAAAATATTACGAACAATCCTTTAATTCCTTTAAATAGCAGGTAGATATCAAACTTGGATTATTTAAAAACTTCGTTAAATATCAATAGAGATCTTCCTGCCTTTAATCACATAAAACAAAAATTTCCCAGAGTAAGTGAACCCAAGATTAATGAAGGAATTTTTATGGGACCCTAAATACGAAAGCTTCTTGTGGATCTGGGATTTGACTATGTACTCGAGGAAAAGGAGGTATGGGAGGCCTTTAGAATGGTGGTGACCAAATTCTTAGGAAATAAAAGAGCAGGAAATTATTCAGAGATTGTAAACAAACGTATACAATCATATGAAAATATGCGATGTAACATGTCCTTAAAAATACACTTTCTACACTCTCACTTGGACTACTTTCTTGGAAACTGTGAAGATCTAAGTGATGAACATGGAGAACCATCAAGAAATTGCAAATATGGGAAAAAGATATCAAGGGAAGTGGAATGTTTCAATCGCTTTGTCGAGAGGAACCAAAGGCTGTGTATAAGAGAAACTTAAAAAGACGCGAGAAAAGTTATTAGTTTAATTTGTCATTATTTTACTAACTAATCATTAAGCATATTGGTTCTTATAATATGTGAAGAGGATAGTTGATGAAAACTCGAATTATTAGTTGAAAACAATGGCACTAAAATAGTGTGCTTACGACACAGCAAAACAATCGAAAAAATCTATTTTTACCCACGACCTTTAAAAAAAAAAATGCGAGAGTGACCGATACTGTATTATATTTGGGGAACATTGTTTGTCGGCGACACGAGCGCAGCCGGTGGCTACAGGAAGAAACTACTTGTACAGCCAGACTCATAATAAAATACAATTATTCTTATGGTTAATTTTTTACAGACACTTACTTATTTAATAACAAAAAGATATGAAAAAACTTAACAGGCGCAGTTTTTCCATACTTTTTAGTGTTAAAAAAAGTAATGCATTCGCGAAAGGTTTTAGCTCTATACAAACCTTAACCAACGTTGTACTATTCCATGCAGCTATAAAACTTTCTTTAGCTTACAAAAAGTTTTTTGGACCCTATAAAAATCTAAAATAGGAGGTGGGGTTATAACTATGTTGAGGAATATTATCAAATATTAAAGGTAACAACATTTTATTATGTTATATTCTGGGAAAAGATCCCAGTATAAAAGTCTTACAGATTTTATAAATTTTTTAACCCATATCTCTTTTTTTTGCTTGCTTAACTCTGTATAAATCATCACAATATTTTCTTCAGGGATTTGGTTCGCAAAAATCTGAACCCCAATTCTCGGCACTCTTCAAATAGTCCCATGCTCTCTAGCTTTGATGGTAGCGATCCAGTGGTTAATCCACTATATGGCTAATCCTATAAACTCGCGCGATTTCCAACCAAAACTGATTAAAATAAGTCACTTTTGAAAGTCTAAAAAATCCGCTTGCCAGGCTTGACAGACTTTGACAAGCGGTGGCAAGAACCGGCAGGTACTAAATTAGAATTGTGTGAAATGTATTTCGACATTGAAAAATGTTCTGTCTTTCTTTCATGATCATATAGAAAGAGATGGACGGGGTAAGGTAGGTGTTTACTTAATACAAGCATTACTTTCACTCCCTACAGCTACAGGAAAGTAGTTCATGCGCGGCCCTATCTTTCTGTTAGTCTCCGTAAGTTATTAAGTTGTCTCTGTGGCCATCTGTTCAAAGAGGTCCCAACCCTAGATATGCTGACCACACTGTCATAATTGCAGACATACTGGAAGGTCAGGTGTTGAATCAAATCGTAGTCAAAAGTTCGCAATTTAGGCGTAACCTGAATGTTGGAAGAACCAAATGGATGGTTATAACCAAGACAGAAATATAACGGGCATGTTAGAAGTAAATGGTGCGTCGATTTGTACAAATACTTTGGTTTTACAGCTAAATTAGAACTGGGACAACATGAAAGAAGAAAAGCCCTATGGACATGGATATTTTGGATTAAGCATATAATATTTTTTTTAATCTCTTTCAACCAGATAGAGATGTACAGAGCCTTCAGTCTCTTAAAATAAACGAAATGCATTAAGGTAGATTTAGAGTAGGTTTTATGTCGCTGCTACAAAAATTAAAACAAGAATAAGAAAACACACACGTCGATTCTAATAACTTATTGGCAATAAACCCGCTTTGATCTCCGATTAAGCACCATTTAACTAACAGTTTACGACGTGTATTTGAGTCTAATAAAAGCTAAAACATTCACATCCGTTTCAATAAAATCCATAGGGTTTGCGCATGAGATGATGATGTCGTCGGAAAGATAATTTAGTTTTAATTAGGAAAATTAAAAAATATCAAAGATAAAAACTACTTTTTTGAGGAATGTTCTTTCAAAAACTACTACTAAATACTAGGTTCGTTGAGAACTTTGTAGTAACATGGCAGATTCTTTGTATTCGGGATAAACTGATTTCTATATCTTTTTTTGATATATATTTTCGTACCCCTTTCAAAAACTCTTAATCCCCACAGCTCCAACTTAAGCGGATTACAGTCCTGGATGTGTCCATTAAGACAATTGAATTTCCAGATAATAAAGTTAAACAGTTAATAGTTAAAACCCTATTGAAAATTGGACTATGCACGTCTTTCTCTCGAAATTGTTACATTTTCTCTGTCGGCAGGGTTATGTATGCAAAACTACGGACTTTTACTAAGTTCTTAAACAGGGGCGTACGTAAGAATTTTTTTAAATTTATTTTGCCATTCCTTAAAGTAACAGATATTTGCGTGAATTGTCGCATGTCTGAAATTCAGGTCTTCAGATGTTGCATTAAATCTATTTTTTAATTTTTGAGCTTCTGTTGCTATTTCGCTGTTAGTGCTAAAAGATATTTATTTTAGGGTTACATGAAGTCAAGGGGCATACGAGCTGTAACCTAGTAGTTTCCTTTCAGAAG
The DNA here is from genome assembly GCA_963921995.1 of Oxystoma pomonae. Classification (NCBI taxonomy): domain Eukaryota; kingdom Metazoa; phylum Arthropoda; class Insecta; order Coleoptera; family Brentidae; genus Oxystoma; species Oxystoma pomonae. The sequence continues at coordinate 74,514,744 of OY998171.1, forward strand.
TTTTCCTTCCTGTCTTGACACTTATTGCTTTCTAAAGATCAAGGGCGTTGATATGATTTTGAATTGGGGGGGGGGGTCAGGTACCACAGAACAGACAGAAATAATGCAAAATAGGTATTTTTCGTATTTTTCATGCGTGAGAGTAATGGGTACGGATATCGGTTTGGGGGGACATTATACCCCCTTGTCCCCTCCCTTATCTACGCCCTTGCTAAAGATGCAAAGATTTGCACAAGCTTAACGGTATGCATGGCGTAGTAAGGCACAACAAAATATGATTCAAAACAGCGTCTACGCCCATGACTGGATCGTTTTGTTATTCCTTTCGAGCCTTAACAGAATTAGAAATACCGAAAAGGAGAGCAAAAGAGACAAACCGGCAATGGGAAGAACCGCTGCGACAACAGCGGCAAGGCGCATCTCCTTAGCTGTAGTATTTCTATATCTGTTAATTTTGTTAATCCTTTACAATATTCTGTTGTTGATTTTAGTGAAGCTTGAAATATGTACAATGTAGAAGCTCTATCGATCGATGAGAAAGGCAGAATTGGTATTTTCAGAACGCAAAACACAATTCAAGCAGGACCTAATAATTTTTAAATCTGTTCTGGAAATACCCTTTAAATCTACGCAGTGAATAATTGCTTCTAAGACATTAATATCGGAAAGGCAAAATCTATAAAGCATTTAATATCTACATATTCCAGAACGATACAATCGCTGTTTGAAGTCATTTTCATAGAAAAGGGAAATAATTCATAGTCTCTGAGCACGAATCGCGAGTCGCATTACGAAATTGAGGGATTCATTTGCAGTCTTTCGAATTAATTTTAAACGATATAATCGATAGGAAAACGTTTGCCTTGTGTACCCGATTAAAGGTTTAGAAATTAAATAAGATTCAGGTTTGAACAAAATTGGTTGGCTATAAAAGAAAAAAAATAATCCAAAATTATTATTTCAAAAAATAAGGTTAAGACAATGCAAACTGTTGGTGAATGGCCTGCTTTTTAGTAGCCGAAGATCTCATGGCCAGCCTACGTTGTGTAGAAGGAGAGAGGCTGGATTGACAGCTGACGAGGGGTTAACCCACAGTAGAAGAGAAAGAACTTGAAAAACCGTAGAAAGGACCTTGAAGAGGGTGTAACAAGGGTGCTGATGTGAGTCAGGGAGTACGCAGAAAGGTCTTGGATGTTATTTCATAGACCCGTTCTACATGTCATCATCCCTTTGCTGCTATTACTAGTAAGAAAAATGTCACTAATGAAAAACCAAATGTGGAAAAACAATTTTTGTATTTGTTCAGCTGTCCCAACTGCCCCGTGACTACTAGATAGAAAATCAGCAAATTAAATTTTTCTATACATGTAATAGTACTACGCGTATACATCGAAGAAGGCTGCGCGACAGAGGTATCTTTAAATAGTTTATCTAAGGAAGAGTGTGTGGAGGCACATATGCCTGATTTATCCGCCTGCTGGCTCCTCGACTAGATAGAATGCAGCAAAGCAAAACAACGAAGCCGATATTTTCCGAACCAAATTAAATTTTTCTATACATGTAGTATAGTAATACACCTATACATCGAAGGAGGCTGCGCCGCGACAGAAAAATCTCTCGATCGGCCAGACAGAAGTGGGGGCTTTGGGGGGCCGAGCCACGACGGCGGACTCCCCGCCCAGTAATCGTAACTCTTTTTTATTCTCCTTCGATGCTGCTGTCCCCCCTCCTCCCGCGTCTTTCTCCGTTCGCCGGGTCGCGATTTTCAATTTTATTGCAGCGTCACGCCGATAGAGAGAGCCAACTGTTCCGATTCGGGCGATTTTCTTGCATCGAGCGCGCATAGTTGCTGTAGTATAAATACGCTGTCGAATGGGATCTTTGTAGTTTCGTATTTTTACAGTGTAAAATAGGGGGAGTTTTTAAATCCACCAGTGGATCCACCGGTGCCAACAAAAGAGTTCATAAATTTTAGATGGATTTCACCAGTCCAACAATGGAGTTCCTAAATTTTTCGATGGATTTCACCAATCCAACAAATGTTGGCACCGATCGTCACCGACTTCGGGAGTCGGTGGAAAATCGTTGTTGGATTAAACATAACCCTACTTTATGGTTATTTTATTTAAACCAAGATATTTTTTTGATGCATTTTGGTTAATACAAATACAAGGTACAGTACAGGATGCTTAATGGAGTGGAGAGCCATAATATTAATGCAAGACAGTTTCAAGTGAAGACTCTGATGATGAACTAGACATCATACTAAATTTGAGGCAAAAACGTACTTGCCTTGAAGACTATGTTGAAAAAACTGTCTAGAAGTACAGCATGAGTGCCTTTTAAGTCGTTCCCCAAGGCTCCTTCCTCTCTTCCTTCGCCCATAAGAATTTACATTTCCCAACGAAGAAGGGAGCCTCGAGAATGACTATTAATACGGCCCTTATAAGTCACATTTCCGATTTTCTCGAGCCGAAGTTGAGGTATGAATTTATTATTTTAAGTGTTGTTATTGGCACTCAGCTGTTTACACCGCAACGCGTTCTTCATCACTGCTATATGTCAGATGGATGTCAAATCCATCTGTCAACCGAATGTTGGCACCGATATTCCACCGCTGTCAAAAAAATGTTGAATTTACAAACTCGCCCATATAAAGTCTGGCATTTTTTAATTGAATGCCCAAAATGTTTGCAGTTAATGAATTAGACACTCAACGAATTTTGTTTCTGTTGAAATATTCTTTTGAAAGGAATTTTGTAGAAATGTCCCAAACTATTTAAAAATTATTTTTAGTCTGCTTTTCAGGAGTTTGGGCTCTAGATTGGCTAACGAGTTGTGATTGTTGTGAAAATAATCATTCTGCTCATTTGACAACCCACAAAATACTGACTGTGACTCTGTTTATTTGATTTAAAAAACATGTTTTATACCACCCCACTTTTGATTTCCTGATTTTTAAATAGTAGAAAATTTATAAAGCTTTCCGATACCTAATATAATTTAAAAAAGGATTTAGTAAGAGTAAACGAAAACAATGATGTGATGTAGCTCAAGAGTTGATAAAATAAGAAAATAGTCTTTATAATATATTCTCGTTTTACGATCCCTTTTTTAGATGTTTTTATCATCTTTTTTTCTCCTATTTCCATTAAGTAGTACGGTACTAAAAATACCACCAGTCTATCTATCTATTAATTGACAAATACCTAATGTACTGATATCTGTAGTGGGTTTCTAGAGAAGCTTTACCCTGTATAGAATTGAAAAAAATGGAATGCTTATAAATAAAGGTATAAAGTTCAATTTAGTCCAACCATAGGCCATATCGCGTGCCACGTGGCAACGCTGCACACACAATTGTCCAGCATGAAGCATTACAGGGACCGTCTTTTGTTTTTTTGTTCTTGGATTACGCTAGAAGGAGCGTGGCAGGTTGGCCTTGCATGCGCGCGGTCGAGTAGGCTTTGAAGATGATGTGTCTGAAGTTTAATGACGGGTCTGTTACTGGCGATATGGTCGTTTTGCTTTTGTTTCGTCGTGTTGTGTTTGTTTTAAATAATCAGAGATACAGTGGTTTTACAGCATTGAAAATAATAAAAAAAATGTAGCTTATGTAGAAAAAAAATATTCGTAATCCTTCGGGAATTGAAACTCGATTAAAATATTTGGACGTGAAATGAACTGGCCTTAAGAACAGCTACATCTCTTTTGAGCTTTATTGTTAGCTTTCATCCAACCCACCAAAAAAAAACTCAACTCAAGCTAGATCCAACCAACCAATCCACATTAATATTTTTTTATTTTTACGTAATTTTTAATATGTAACAATAATTTTTTCTGTTTTTTTTTTGGTTTTTTCAGTCAAAATCATGGCGAAATATGATTTAATGGATTTTAGGTCCTACTTTAGAATCTCTGGAGTAGAAGTTAAGGTGTGTACAAAAGTAATTATATCGGTGATGACGTCACATTCATCTGTCCATCAGTCGATGCCACCGAACTCGAAAAAGCTTAAAAACGCGTTCATTTATCTGAATCGCTGAATTCGGTATAGCCTAACTCTTAGCTGATTTTCTCTGGCGCTATCTATAGACTTCAAAGAGTTATATGTTAATATTGATATGTATATAAGTAGATAAAATTAAAAAATAATAATTCGTACATACGAAGAAGCGTCTGTAATGGCCTTGCGAGCGGTCAAGCATGCGGTTTTATGGACGTTGAAGATAATGTCTGTCTATAATGACGGCCCAGTAACTAGTAAAGAGCGTTGCGTTTGAAATTTAATATTTTAAACGAGGATAGCACACCTTGCTGATAACATTACTGAAAGTACTATTGCACAGAATGGGTCTAAGCGAGGACACCGAATGTAGAGACGACCAGATATGTACTCTGCGAATATCCGGCCATTGCACGTCAGCGTGAGCTTAGAGCCCGCCACAGGTAGACGCAGTGAATCTAAAATATTCTTCATCAAAGCAAGTTGCTAGGCACTTTGAGGGGCCAAACATACTCTAGGAAAGAACACTCAAAATTGAGCCACAATCTTGTGATCGCAGTAGAAAGTGCCAACTCTGGCTCATTTTAAACGCACAAACCTTTGGCTGCTTATTTTGTTATAATAGGGGAAGTGGTGCTTTCCCACGGCTCACCACTTCTTGGCAAGTTTGTTCCATTTTTTACCAATACTCAAAAACGGTTCTTATTCAAAAGAGTAAACACTATGTAAGACTTCTAAACATAAGCAAAGACAGAAATACTTTGTCTTGTGGAACTGTGTTTCAACACTGGATTTTAAAGTATTGGTCCGCCATCTACCGGATAATCATTAATTTCAACCCAGTCAATAGTTTACAGGTGTTTGCAAAGGTCGGTTCTCCTGCAACACTTTCTTAACATGGACTGTTGGCTCATGATAAGCATCTGTCTTTTTTTACCACGTATAATTGTCTTTACTTAGATTTTTCTGTTTTCCTACCCTCCCCAATCAGCCACATGTTTTGGCCTTTTTAATTGGGTTTAGTTTTAATTCTAATTTTCATTCCTGACTTAGATTTTATTATTATTGCTTTAAATAATATGTCCATATTTTTGAAACACCCAAAATAATTTACCTTTGCCACATTTGACGTTTCACTTTCTTCTAGAATTTTTCTCGAAAGTTAACCTTTTCTTAACATAGTCAGAAGGAAATCGCCTTAACATAGTTACGTAGTTTTAAAAAAAGTGTTTTTTTCGACCATGGGTTCCTTACTTTTTTTCTGTAAGTATGTTTAATATATAACCTTCATTTATTATTATTGGAGTTTTTCGCTGATTTCCACTTTTTTTATTTCAGTTCTCCATTGCTGATAGTGCTAGTGGTCCGTTAATTCGGCCCATTTTAATTTTCATTGGTTTTTATTCGACCAAAACCGCAATGCTGTAGCTCAGACAAGGGTAAGCAATTTTGCTAATTGTAATGGTTGAAATAAGAAGTAACTTAGTCTTAGTAGTAATTTTCAATACAGAAAAAGTTAATTTATAACAAAATGAATCAATCCTTTGTATAAAAAAAAGCACATAAATAAAAGAATAAGTAACTTCACTGTTGACTATAATTTTGCATAATCAATCCTTCAAGTCTGTTTTCTTCTTTGGGTTTTTTAAATCTTCCTTATGATAGTAGTCGAAATTACCGAAACATGTAGGGTTTTTCACAAGAAAGAAATTAATTTGAGTGGAAAAAGATCAATAGTATTGTCAAGATCTTTATGAATGTCTTAAGTAGGATCGCCCATTGATATTTCTAAATATTTGTTGACAGTATTTATCAAAATCTCTCGAAAATTGTATCCAAACCTAAATTGTGAATTTAATATCGAGGTGACATGGATATCGTTTTTTTAATAGACATATCGCATAACCATCAACTCATCAGACGCTACAGTTTCCATTGCAAACATAAATAAATTTCATACTAATCGTAAAGAGACAATTGACATTGTAAACCGACCACAATAAGTGTTAAAACAATTTTATGCGTTTATTTTAATGAGTATAACGATACCGAAGTATCGATGACTTAATAGTTTAATTGGGTGTGAGTCATCGATTAAAAACCGTGCTTAAAATTACTTAAATTGCGAGAAGATTAAACATTTGAAATCTTGACACCATTAACACGACGCTGCAGAAACAAGAGAGTACACTGCGTGAGCTGTGGCCAGACAATAGGAGCAGGTGCTGTTGCCTGTTCAATAATTTGGGGAATAGCAAAAATTTTTACTTGACTAAAGTAGCAAAATCTTATTTATTTTAATATACTTATTAACAATCTGTCTTGTAATAATCTCGGTTAGCTCCGTTTTTATAGATCCATGATAATTACCTATGTGCCCTTAATGTATGGAAAAATTCCACCATAACATGACTTGGAAATCTAAATAAGAAGTCTCATGACTTGGAAATCAAAATAAGAAACATTAAGAAGGATCTGCAGCAGAATGGTTACAGCAAATTTCAACAAACAGGACGGATATTACAAGACCAAAACCAGGCAAATGCATTCCTTACAATTCCATACGTTAAAGGAGTATCAGAGAAAATTCGAAGAGTAGCGAACAACTTTAATATTAAAACAGCTTTTAAATCTAGTAATACAATTCCAAGCCTTCTTAGTAACACAAAACCGAAGAACAAACAAAATAAGGAAAATTTACCAAGTTCCTTGTGAGTGTGGTGAATCATACATAGGCGAAACAAAAAGACCACTATCTGTTAGCCTTAAGGAACATCAGACGAATACCCAAAGAGGTGAAACAACGTAATCAGGAATTGCCGAACATACATGGTCCAAACAACACCGAATGAAGTGGACAGAAGCAAAGGTTTTGCACAAGGAGTCACACTGGAAGAAACGAAAATTCCTTGAAGCTGCCTTTATTGGAAACAAGTTTTAGTTATTTAACAGAAAATTTCCCCAGAATCAATAACACTATTAATGATCTAATCCCTCGTAAGTTGAAGAATCTCAAAGGCTAGTGTTGCCAAAGGAAATTTTACCATAGCTGTTCATTACATTCTTACTGGTAAGAAAACAAAATCATCCATTGACAGAATAGATCATTTAGTAGATTTAGCCACTGACACGGAAGACGTTAACTTTGATGAACTTCATCATGAGTCAGATCAAACTGACAAACAAAATCATTCATTGACAGGAAAGACGATATAATCGCTGCCTCAGCCAATTACAAGCCTGCTCCTAAAAGCTGGCAGGCTCCTGATCTTTTAAAAATTCTTTATTTGAAATAGTAGTACCCTTAAAGTAGAAAACATAAAAGCTATATTAAACTTACGCTCTTTAGCTTCTGTGATCAAAGAAACTCACAAGAACAAATAAAATCAATTGTGTGTACAAACTTACCTTATTTTTTTTACTAGGTATTAAAAAAAAGCAGGAGAAAATAATGAAGGAAAAGTAAGTCTGAATAATTAAAAGTTTTATTTATATACTAAATATAAACATAAGGCATATAAAAAATTATCGTTGATATTTTTTAATTTTTGTTAAAAATTAACTAGGAAAATTTAGAGAAGCACTGACACTTTGTAACAGGAACTTTACTATAATAGCTGCTTTTACAATTTGGGGCTGAGTATTTTCAAGGCATTTTTTGTTAAAACACATTAGTTAAAATACTGATAATTTTTAAGATGACAATCAAAACAAATCTAAAAAGTGAGACCGAGGAACTGATATCAGACTGACGGCAAAGTGACAGGACTGTAGGGCTAGCATATTCAAATGACACAGACATCAGCCTTCGACAATGTTGTAATTCACACTAGGAGCGGGCTTGTGATTGAAGGGGGCAGATGATTTAATAGATGAAGACACTGACAGGGAAGGGAGTATGTTAATCAGTCCTGTCAAACTGAAAAAGAAAATCATCCATTGACAGACAGTTTTTAATAAAGTGGATGCAGTGGATTTGTATTGCACAGACAGTTTTTGGTTGTTAGAAAAATATAAAATTGCTAAGAATCCAATTACAAATAGGTCTGGTCAATTAAATAAATACCGGAAATTCTACGGTAAAGGCATCATCGCACCGTTCGAATTGCAGCTAATCGTTGTAAAAAAGAGTAACGTAAGCGTAAATAAGACTTAATTTTCTCGATTGAAAGATTCTTCAATTATTGCCGATAGTTTCTAAGAACAATCTCGTTTTCTCTTTGAAAATGAATCCACCTGCCACGAGCTTAAATGTGCGTTGATGACTTCAAGATTCCTTAGGTTTAAAGTAAAATAAAATACCACAGAAAGGCTATGCCAGAACACGTGTCAAATTATTGATGGTTTTTACCATTCTTCAGAAAGAAAAATCAGTGCATTTAAAATCTCGGTTTTTGTATTGCAGTGGCAATAAAATGTTATTGGCAAGGTTGCGGCAAATAATAGCTAATGGCACGAAAGTAATTATAGGAGTAAATGTATTTAAAAAAAGAAAACATGATAGCAATGCTGTTTTAAAGATTTTGATCATGTTCAGAATTACACAACTGGGTAAAATTGTTAACGTGTCAAAGTCAGTCAGTTGTATAACAACAGACAGATAATTTTAGAAAATCGAAAAAAGTTTGGAAATAATAATTTCTTTGTCGAAACTACTTTTTTTGGGTTTTTCGCCACTAAGTTAAAAAATATGTTAAAACCCACTGCGTAAATTCCTAAAGAAAAAAATTTGTTCGTTTGTCAGTGGTTTTTAAATAAGATAAAAAATTTGCCTACAGACACGCAAATCCTAAATAGAATCTAAGTACTTATCTGACGTTTCGGCAGAAATTCTACTGCCGTTATCAAAGAATTTTATCATTTTCAAAAACTTTTCGATTCTTTTTTAAAATATCTGTCTGTTGTCATACAACTGACTGACTTTGACTGATATATATTTTTCAAATATTAACTTGACAGTTTGGTGCGTCGATAGTAGCCAACAAGGTATTGGGTGAATTTAGTAAAATTTAAAATCAAAATTATATTGGTTTGAGTGTTTTCGATTTTAGATTACATTATAAAAATACAACATTTGTATTTTAAAAATTATCTTTTGACTAACTTTAAGAAAAAATAAAAAATACATTAGAAACCCAAAGAACATCAATGCTATTTTTTTAATTTATTTAAAAAAAAACCTTTTTGAAAATCTTGTTTTAAAATTGGAAGCCAAACTGTATTTATATCAACTAGTATGCTAGCTATGCATTCATCTTCATTAAGATAGATGCAAGCTGCTTCTTTGATTTTTCGTTTAATTTTGTCAGGTTCTTTTTGTAATATTGTTGGCTACTATCGACGCACCAAACTGTCAAGTTAATATTTGAAAAATATATATCAGTCAAAGTCAGTCAGGTGTATGACAACAGACAGATATTTTAAAAAAGAATCGAAAAAAGTTTTTGAAAAGGATAAAATTCTTTGATAACGGGAGTAGAATTTCTGACGAAACGTCAGATAAGTACTTAGATTCTAGTTAGGATTTGTGTGTGTGTAGGCAAATTTTTTATCTTATTTAAAAACCACTGACAAACGAAAACATTTTTTTCTTTAGGAATTTACGCAGTGGGTTTTAACATATTTTTGAAAAAAATTTCCTTAACTTAGTGGCGAAAAAACCAAAAAAAGTAGCTTCGACATAATGAATCCGCCACAAACATATAGATTTTATTCAATAATTTTTTTGAAAACGGCAGTAGAGTTCCTGCCGAAACTTCAGATAAGTACTTTGATTCTAATTAGGATTTGCAAGTGTGTAAGGCATTATTTATTTTTTAAGAAATTTCCTTAAGTTAGTGGCGAAAAACCCAAAAAGGTAGTTTCAGCTGTATAATGTAAAAGTACCCTTGTGACCAAAAATCAACTGATCTGTGTGATCTTATTTCATCATAATTTTTATCATTTAGGACAATAATTATTCTCAATAATAAACTGTTAATATTTTTACGTTGTGTCGAGTCCTTTGTACAAAAAATGATCTAGCAGCAAATACACACATTATATGGAACCACTACAATTAAATATGTTTACTATTGAATTTATTACGAAAATCAGAAAGTATTAGTAAGTAACGTAAAAAATTCGGCGATGCCAAAAAGCCACTTTTATAAACGATTTCGTCCCGTCGTCAGTGAGAAAACTATGCAATAAAATCATAAAATTTTAACGATTCCTTCATAAAACTTGAAGCATCTGCACCAGAGTATTTGGTTTCCGATGTCTTGTTTGCCTCTTTTTTTAATTGGCGGCATCTGTTTCGAGCTGGAAAGGGAGAGAGCGCTCTTCATAAAGTCTCTTTGTTTATTTGGAAAAGCTGCGTATTAATGGCTAATTCTTGTGTGATCGAGAAAATTGTTTTGTAGATTAAAACCGGTCTGTAAAATCAATTTTAAATTACTGACGTGGTTATAAATAACCAGACCATTTTATTAATTAGACAGCACCGTGGATTGACAGACAGAATTAAGCGGCATTGTCTAGCAATTAAATTTTTTTAAAAGTTTTCGACGTTGATTTGTTTGGAATGGTTCATATGGGCTAATTTCACACGACCCCTATCTATAAGCCAATACAATTTGCTACCCCAGTTATATGATTTAATATGATTTAGGTCTAGTAAGTTTACCTTTAAAGCAAAGAGAAGGTGATGGGACAGGGTTACCTAATTTACTAAGACAAATTAAAGTTGGAAAAACAAAATGGTTGGTTATAGCCAAGAGACAGTATATTAGAGGCACATTAGAGGTACCTGGGTTGCCAGCTCAATGAGAACTGAGACAACATGCAAGAAGTGAACAGGCCTAATCATCTTTGGATCATCAAGGAATTCGTGTGTTTAGCATTTTACATTAGATTATTATTATTATTACTCGACGTATTTGAGATGTGATGGTATCAAATGTAACCTTAATATATTTAAAATTAACAATTATAATAGAAGAAAAAATTGAAGGCAGAAGAGGTCCAGGTCACAGACGTATATCATGGCCTTATGGCGATCGTTTTCAGAAGAGCAAATAAGGTGCATATCGAAAAGGGATGCTACTTAAAGAAGAAAAAGAATAAAAATTATCTCATATTGATTAAATGGTAATAATAAGTAAATATAAAAGCACGTCAAAGCCAATTAAAGGTACAAGAGAAAAAAGTCCGTGGGAGCCGAAATACAGAAGACGTCCAGAACAACAAAGTAACTCACGCACACAAACGATTCGAGCTGATAACCGGACGTGACGTCACCAACAATAATTTACTAATCTCATCAATCATAAATTTATGCGGTATAAGTGAATAATTTCGATCCCGTTTTATTGGACCAATTGATTGTTGTTTCGCTGGCTATTGTGTTTTTGTATCTCTTTCTATTAAACCCAATTGTCAAAGTACACAGGAAACAACTGCTGCCTCTCTCTCTCCATCCATAGGGTACTCGATATTATTGCTCATATCCTTTTCAAGCACCGCGTGTATTAATTTTTTTATTATACTCTCAATAGTCACGGATTGAAATAAAAAAAGGTACTTAATGTGACACAAATTATTTTGTTTTCATGTTTTTACGTAGCATCAACCTTAACAAGATAATGTACTACATCTACTTACAGGACAATTAAATTTAATTTGAAAATTGGAAAACGGATTGGAAAGCTAATTTTTTGAATATTAGTAGATTCCGACAAAATTTCTTACTGTTTATCACGCGATTCTAATAAGTGCACCGAAAATTCAAAAACAACATTTTCCATAACGTTCAACCCCATTTCGAATCTTGCAACAGCAGCGGCTCTGATGCCGCTTTAAACCCAATTACACGCGGGGTTGTGACAAAATCTGTTTCCAACATTTTCTCGCAGCGCTAATTTCATTTACTCCCCGCTAAATGTAAGAATTCCACATGAATTATTTTCATTTGTCATCTCTTGAACATGCTATAATGTTAACGTTTTACCCCTTTTCGAGTCTTACTTATGCATCGATGACTTCAACAATACACTTTTCCCCGTCGCTCGTTCGCGTTTTGCATTCGAAGCATGGTATTGCAGAAACTTAAGAATTACGAAAAGTATTCGCCAAAAAAATATCTTATAATGTTTGATAACTTCAAACAACACATCTGTCATCTGGCTAGTAGCAAGTTTTCTAGCTTTTAAATAATAAACTTTAATATTCGCTCTAATCAAATATTTGCCTGACTTCTTGAAACTTTTTATTATGATAGTTTACAAACTTTTCTTACCAAACTAAGGCAGGATTTAATAAGGAATAACAACAATAACAAATAAAACAAAAAATTTGCCGACAGCTAGTGTAATGCGCATTTCTTACCCAGCTCTAGATTTAGACGTACGGTCTGACCATCGATTTAGATTCATTATTATTCATGGTCTTAAACAAGGCTGCTGCATTTCTCCAACCCTCTTCAAAATATATCTCGAACAAGTTCTAAAACTATGGAAAATAAAATGCCAAAACATGGGTATCCCTTTGGAAGAAATCACTTTGTACACCCTGTGTTTTGCCGATGACCAAATAGTAGTGGCTCAAGACTACGACGATTTAGAATACATGACACGAAAACTGATAGAAGAATATACGAAATGGGGGCTTGAAGTCAATATTAAAAAAACGGAGTATATGTGTATTGGAGGAGAAAGTCAAGACCTAGTTTTGAATACAGGACAGCGAATGCAATCATGTGATGAATACAAATACCTAGGCTTAAAGATAACTTCTGACGGCATAATGGATAAAGCAATAAAAGAGAGAAACATACTTGGCAGAAAGGCGATATCCCTTTTAAATGGAATATTGTGGGACCAAAATATAACAAATAATAACAAAAAACTTATATACAACACTATAGTTAAAAGTGTAATAACGTATGGATCAGAAGTTTGGCCAATGAAAGACAGAACCGAAAAAATGTTATGTGCGACTGAAATGGATTTCTAGAGAAGATCAGCGGGAAAATCAAGAACAGAAAGAGTCACAAACCAGAGAGTACGAGAAATAATGAAAACGGGAGAACGTACAATAGTAGACGACATCAGAACGAAACAACTAGTATGGTACGGACATGTACAACGAATGGAAAATGAGAGATTACCAAAACAAATCTTACGGTGGAATCCAATTGGAAGAAGAAAGCGTGGGAGACCCAGAAAAAGCTGGAGAGAGGGCATAGATAATGAAATATCAAACAGAGGCCTAGACGATGGTCTATGGGCCAATAGAGACGAGTGGAGATTGGGTATCGAAAGACGTAGAACGTTGTAAAACCGATTTATATATATATTATTCATGGCCAATAAGCATTTATTGCGACTTAGCGGGTGTTCGAATGGAAGCAGGGACGCACTTAGTGTTGTAATAGATCAGTGAATTTCTACCACGGATCACCTTAAAGGTAAAGAAGATAATGTTTTATTGACGGTTCGGTCTAACAATTTTTTTTAAATGAAAAAATTATTTTAATCTAATAGACAAATCCTACACCTACAAAATATATTTGTTCATAGAATAAAAAACACAAACATAAGTTAAATTTATAAAATTGAGTTTAACATGTACATACATATACAGTACAAAAAAATACGGGATAGTAAAAAAAATAACAAATTTTAAGTTAAGTCCGTTTCACTGTCACTGTCGTCATTAAAGTCTATTATAATTTTTTCTTTGGGTAGCAGATCTATATTTACCTATGATTTTTCTATTTTGTGGACATGAGCTACGCAATTTTCCCAGCTTTTACTTAAAATATTCTGTTTCGCCGACCTAATTAAAGCTACCACAGAAGAATTTAAAGTTCGCGAAACATTATTTCTTTTAACCGCTGCTTTTAGCTCATGACGTGTGTTAAATTGGATTAAACATGCAATGGTAAGGAGGAAGTCTCAACACTGTATGTCCCATTTCTTCCGTCAAAGTATCACAATAGTATGGTTTTTGTACTGAAATGCTTTAATTATTTCAAGCAATTGTTTTTTGGTGTAGCTATCCTCAAAATACATATTATTTTCTAACATGTAGTCCTGAATGGCAAGTTTTGTGTCATTTGAACACGGAACGTTATTTAGCGTTCTACTGTGGTAGCTCGCATTATCCATCACAAGTACACTATTTGGAGGTATACTGGGTAACAGTTTATTCTTGAACAAGTTTTCAAATAATTCCGCAGTATGGCAATCCTTTATATTTTTGGCTGATAAGGCCAACGCATTTGGTATAAATCCATTTTTTGTTCCAGCATGAATTATTGTGATACGCTTTCCTTTATTTGATGGAGCTTTAGTTGTGCTGTGACCAGACGAATCTACCCAATTACTTTCTCTATACTCGTGTATTGCAATTAAATATTCCATCCTCCATTTCTTTAAACGGGCCGATTCCATAATCACTTGCCCTTTATTATTTTTGCTTAATTTTAAAACCGTTTTTTAAAATACGTTTTCTTAGTGTCTCACGGCAACACTGTATTCCGGTATCATCTTTTTTAATCTTTGAATGAATGTTTGTAAAGTAGGAATCATTTGTTCCCTATACATTTGATATATTTTTCTACGAATGACATCGGTTTATTTACTACACGCCACATTGTTTTTACCGATCTTCGTGTTAAAGCTGCCGCTTCTTTTACTGCACCAAATTTTGATAACCTACGTTTAAGAAGGTTGGTATAAACGTCAAATATCACTTTTTTTGTATCAAGTGAGACAATATCGCGTTTAAATGGTTTTTGATCACTTATTTCTCTTGTAACGCCATTATTTCCTGTATCTTCACGTGACGTACTCGGGTGTTCCTCCCACGGACGAAACATTTTTCATACAACTAGAATTACTTCTTTTGTAACCAACTGCTAACTGATTTTTATTAAGAAATAATTACACATTTTTAAATCCGCACCTGTAATCCTCAGAAATGGTAGCATGTTTACAGCTTTTTTTTTATTTACGTTCGCACCCCGAACAATAGATGATTATAGGGTAAGGGATTAGCATTTATAATGAGTCTCTTAGATCTATGGTCGTACTATAGGCGAATCGCCCGACATGTTTTTCGGCAAATCTCAACTCAAGTAAACTTTCGCAGGCTTACGCTGGGCCGCCACCCCTGGAAAATGTTACCCAAGAGATGGAGAAAAACTATTGTTTTATAAAAATTAAATCAAACAAACGAAATATGCTCTGCAATAAAATGATTTTCAAAAAAACAAAGTCGTTTGAATAAAGTCTGTGTCTTCCAGAGTAAACGTATAAACAACCAAGAAACAAAGCAAGCAGATGGCAGTTTTGGCGAGCGTTGGAGAGAATTAGTGACTACTGAGACAGAACTAAAGTATGGCAGATTTTAAACTGGAGATTATAATAAATAATGCTTGTTCTCTGTTTCTTGATTCGCATTTTGGATGCGAAGACGACTTTCTTACGATTGAATACTTCAATTCCTAGGTTTAGGCACAAAATACGATTAAGCTAATGCGGCGTGAACCCATTAAAAGATTTTCTCGATTGTTTACGAGTTTATTTACTCCCTTTTCTATAGAGATCGACAAAATAGAACTACTCTCTTAAGCAACATACACAAGCGGTTTGGCTTGAATGTTGACTTGCGCAGATTTCCCCTCGAGCAGGTATGACTATCACATTCGGGTTCAGTGTCATTAAAGTTTATGTTTGTAACAATTTTGGCATGGGGGCGGGAATTAATAACAATTCGTGTCTATTGGCTGCTTTAAGCGTTATTTGAATTAAAAAAATCACAGAGGAGATCAAGTCGTAAAGAATACAACATTACACCGAGACTGACCTTCAATTTTGATATCTGACGGACCGCGCCAGCGACTTAACACTCCTTCAGTTTTGTTTTGTTGTGTGTAGCACGCTTAACATTTGTCAGTTATTAGTTACCTATGAACTATTATTTTCAGTATTCACCTGATTACGATTGCAGATACCTAAGCTTTGTGATAAAGTTAAAAAAAAGACAGTGGAAGTTCGAAACTCTGGTGGCTCTTAAGCTATATTTTATTTAAAACAAAGAAAATCTTTATTTTCTTGAGTTCATTTTTCTCGTTTTCTCGGCTCTATTATTTAAAGTTGATCAATTATCGAAGAAAATGGATTTACCCGAGCATTAACAGTCAAACAAAAGCCCTCCGAAATCAAACATTTTTGGATGGGTTTCTCTTTGTTTAAGACGCGTGTTCTTTGCTAATTTCCTTCATTCGCTCGGAACTGTACAAACTTTGGGAGTTTTATCGGATAATTTCGCGTTAATTCTTTGAAGAATTTCGTTTATTTTTGCCGCTACCGGAAAGTTTTTATATTCGTTGGCGTTCAGTATCTTTCAAAAAAATGTTTAGGGAAAGAAGTAAAACTTACATCGTCTTCACAAAATGATTTATGTAAATAAATCTTACTTACGAGTAAATGTTTCGAGTTCAGTGGAACCCATCATCAGCTCTCAATAATAAAATAATAATACGGTTTCCCTCCACAATTAAGTGTACATACACACACAGACTGTGTTTTACTTGTGTGTGGTCCCACAATAAACTTCTCGATTCACTGGACAAAAGTTGTCAAGAATGGAACCCTCTATTTCCTCTAGATGTTGAGTTACAGACTGTTAAATCCAGTGAACTCGGCTAAAAAGTAATTTTTGCCAACCTGTATCTCTAAAAGTAGGCCGAACTAACAGTGCCTCTATATGATAATTTTTGTCCCGTTGGCCAAGAACTTTATTGTGGGAAAATAAGGAATCAAACGAACGAACTTAATTTTTGAGAAAAAATTCAAAACATGTCCAAAACTCAAAAAGCCTCACATAAAAGATTTTATTTGTTTGCTAGATGAAGACCTATAAATATGTAGAGTGGGATTTATTAAGATCTAAATAGTACTAAATTTTTTAACCAATTTTCAAAAATCACTTACCCATACAGAAAACACAAAAGGTTATTCTGCTGTTAAACTGCTTTTTCTCAAAATATACCATATGTTGGGAGAAAATGCCCTAAAACTAATTTTTTTTGAAGGGTTTCAAAATGGCAAATGGTGAATACGCGAAAAATTTGGCAGAGAATAGCTTCATTATCTGTGTTTGAGGTTATAAAGTTGGTGATTTTTTAGACCACCTCTGGGGGGTGGTTTAAACTTATAGCCCCTAGAAAGAATTTTTTTATGGCAATTGTTAATAAGTTCATTCATAATTTCCGTAACCGTTTTTACAAGGATTAATTTACCTTATTTCATATCCCAAGCTGTTCATTAAACAATAAAACACGTCCAATTTTGTCCAGAAAAAACGCCATGTTTTGAACCCGTTTTCAGCACAAAAAATATATTTATTAGGGCACTACGAGGCAAAACAAACATAAGTGAAGGTCACTGATTACGCCCGAAAAATATACCAAACAAAAAAACCAAAAAAAAAATGTATTAATTTATTTACAAACTGAAATTAAAACATTGACGTTATCTAAAAGCTCAGTCAAGAAAACTTTCCTTACTTAAACCCCACTCATTTCAAAGCTGTAGCTTTCATCAGTAGAGGGTAGAGGTTGGTGTAAGCCAAGGTATAAGCAGAGGTAAGAGATTCGAACTAGCTGTTTGTGATTTGAACGCAGCTAATATTTTGAAACTGACATTTCGACAGTGATAGAAATGTAAACAAAACTTGCATTTAAGTTTTTTAATACATTTGATAAATAAAAACACCTTTTAAATAAATACAAAATTAATCTACTCGTTATTTTATTATTACCTATCTAAATTGTTGTGTGTTTTAATTAGAGTGACATATAACCTCAATTTTAATTTGTTCTACAGAGTGTTTACTATTGAAACCCCCCGTGGGTTTCAATTTTTTAATTTTCTTTTCTTCTAAATTGAAACTTTCTTCTTAAATCCAACAAAAGATTGTGTTTAGATGATTATTCAATAAACAAATTTATTAAACAAAACTCAAGGAGGGTTGGTTTAAAATGCTTAAAACCAAAAATTTCACTTAAACTCAAGACCGTTCTAAAATACACGAAACCCTTTTAGTAAATCGCACTGTTAGATTTCAAAAATATGTGACCCAAAAAATATACTTTTTTTTCTTAAAAGGTATGGAACGTGAACTGTACAGGATATAATTAGCGATTTAGTGCCGTTTTACAATATTTTGGAAACGAGACAGTCTGCACACAAAAATAAACAGAGCAGCCCCCGCAACGTAAATTCGAGATAACGATGTTAAAATAAAAAACAGATCCCTCTTATATTTTTGTCTGAAGTATTCGATCATCGTTTTGTTCCCATGCGTATTTCTAGCACATATATGAGTAAATATATTTTTAAGTGGATCGTATAGGGAGAGAGCCTTCAAGAGACATGTGTTTTCGATATTTCAAATCCAATACCACCCCAGACATCGAAGCACATGTTTTTCGAGTTTATTAAAGCGATTTTTCAAGCTTTACGTGCACCACGTTGATTCACCGAGTTTTTTCGAGAACTGTGAGCGGTTTAATACGACGTTCATTAAGTTTTTGAGAAGCGTTAATTATTCGTATATGGGTATCTTTATTGGGAATCTTTTCGTTGCTGTCTGTCATTTTGGTTGCACTGTATATGTGTGGCTTCTTTGTGTCTCCAGACGGAGTTAAAAATAGATTGATTGGCAATGGTAATAATGGGGTATCGAGTTCAAGTTCCAACTTACACTCTCCTTTTTTTTAACTATTTGCAGACGATCTTGGCATGAGCATTTGCTTTTTAATTAAGATGATATATTTAAAGTTCTGCTTTGTGCACACAAAAGCGCTTCAAATGTTTGTCGATATTAATTAAAATTCATGATATTTGATTACCTTTTGCTCGTCTGTGCGTCGCGCTTAGTCACACATTAGCATTTAAAAATATTGTTTAATAATTAAGTGCCGATGAGAATATTACATTTTCAATTTAATTTAATCTAACTCCGATAAATCATAATAAACAGTCCCTATCAAAGTCTATTAGCAATCAATCGATTTAGGCAATAAATGAGTCGAGTGTCGAATCACTCCCGGACAAAACAATTACTCATCGACGTCGAAGAAACAAAAGAACCTCGGGCTGCAGATCGTCAAAACAAAACACCATCGGATCCTGGTTTTTCCCACGCCTGCTGCGCGTAAAAAGTGGGTTAAATTCCTGGTGCAATTTTGCAGGACGGAAAAAGTTTTGTTTCGGGTCGCAGGAATGCAAAGATCGTTTGGCGGGACGATTAGACTGAGTAAAAATGTGAGAAGGAAAGAGTTAAGTGAAGCCAATTGGCAATTGGGCGTTGGCGTTCCTTTCGAAGAGTTTTGACAAAACTTTGATTGCATATTTAGTACTAAATGGCAAAATATAACGTACAGAAAATATTCGTAATTGGTGCTTTATGGAGATAGTGTAGGGTAAATTGGGCAAATAGGCCCCGGCGCGGCGGGGAATAGGCTCCAGTCACGTCGCGGTAAATCGCATCACTTGATGGCATTTACTTTGCAAAAGGGTGAGTGTGTGCTGTTGTTCTAATTTCTACAAAATTATTGCTGTTTACATTAAAAAATCTAGAAAAATGGTCGGTAAATTCATACACGGTCAGAATAATTTACCGTATATCTCTTGGCGGTTATTGTATAAATTTTGGAAAAAACTATGTTATTAAGCTTATTTTTGTGTGTAAACAAACTTTTAACATACAACCATAGATAGCCATGGAATATGTACCTGTCACTTTTCAGAAAAGTCACGGAAATTCTGTCATTC
This sequence comes from Oxystoma pomonae, assembly GCA_963921995.1. Lineage (NCBI taxonomy): Eukaryota > Metazoa > Arthropoda > Insecta > Coleoptera > Brentidae > Oxystoma > Oxystoma pomonae. The sequence goes on from OY998171.1 coordinate 74,534,580, forward strand.
CTTTTTCCTACGAGCGTGCGGAAAAACGCTTTTCTCGCACTCATTTCCGTGCGGAAAGTGCCACTTTTACGCACAGCGTGCGTAAATAAAAATTTCCGCACGCCGTGCGCGAAAAACATTTTTTCGAAATTTCTTTAAGTTACTTTGTTCTACAAAGAATTAGTACTCATATTTTAGAAGTTTTATGTTTACTTAAGTTTCTGTTGTACTACGAAATAAAAACTAGTATGTAGTTTTTAAACGGTTATAACTTTTCAAAATGTGGGGCCTATTTGACTAATTTACCCTATTTTCTTTCTTCTACTTAGTTAAGTAGCATAATACTTCAGTTTTTATTGAGCTGAACCTTTGACTGCAATTTGATTCAACAAGTCTTGCAGACCTTCCAGCGTGTCTGCAATTATGACAGTGTCTTTAACATATTTTAGGTGAGTTGTCTAGTTCCAGTCTAGGTTGGCAATTATTTTTAGATCTCCATCATCCACATCAACTTCTTTAAGATATCTCCTGAGGTTTTCGCTTTTTGCTGTGTGAGCAGTCCACCTTGCACGTTATAGAGAATCAGCTAATATTTTTAGTTAAAGTAAAGATAAAAGAGATAAATATATCTAGACTTCACAGCCCAATAATGTCAACTTACTCATAAAATATTCACAACAAACAAATCCGCAAGATGAATAATTCTGCTCGACCCGAAATACAAGATTACCTGACACCTTGTTTATGCCATTAGCCGCCATATATTTGTTTTCGGTCATTATCCACCCATGTGGTACGCTATAGGGAATCCATGCAACCGGAGATTATTAATTTTTTTATGACATGCAACACTGCACACACCATTCTTAGGAAGATCCAGATAAAATACTTTAAAAAATCCAACTCATTGCAGATATTGTCGTTGATACTTTTTTGTTGCTAATGTGTTTATTAGCAGTTTTGAAAAAATTTATGGTTTCTAGGATAATGTTTTCTTTTGGATTAAATAACATTAAGATGGCGCCTAGAATAATCTAAATTATTAAATTTAAACTTAAGGTAAATTTAATTGAAGTCTCAAGGTGTGACAGTATGACGTGATTTTATCGTGGATTCACAAAATCAATATAATAAATAGTTGCATTATAATCCAAAACAATGGTAAGCTATTAAAAATGATTTTTTGAAATTTTAGCATTGCCATAAAAATTAATTACCGATTTCCGATATGAAATTATTAGTGAGACTATAACGAAATTTGTATCTTTATTTAAATGACATGAAGTGTTTTTGAATGTCGAATATTACCTGTGAGCTAGTTTTTTGATCCTTGGCCAAGCCCGAACCTGTTAGAATATGGCCCAATATATCACGAAAATTTAATCACTCATATTTTAAATTAGATTTGAAAATTAATTAGTCATTAGACATTTTGAAACGCTTATTTGAAGTTAGTGTAATGATTATTACCGAGGCTGCGCAGTAGCAACTAATCATTCCCTTATCCTTATTGAACATAAGGAAGTCTGTCAATTAAGGAGGCATTTGTTTATTGTTACTGCTATTCTGAACAGTTAACCAATAAGTTTTTCTAAGATGTAATCATCTCTGGTTTTAGAGTAAGTTTATGGGTTATTTTTGTTTTTTTCACAGACATTTTTTTAAACTGGTTGCTCCAAAAAAGGTTACCATTTAATTTATGTAAATGTGTAAATAGGTAGGTCAAATTATTCAAATTCTTACACGAATGCCTAATTTTTACACACCACTGACAAGTAACAATTTCAGGAAACTTCAAAAACAACTAAAAAAAATAACGATAACGGCTGTCAAAGTCGTCAAAATTGGAAGCTTTCCAAATATTCCTAATATTTCACAAAAATATGAGCAAACTTTTAACCATTTCCTGTAAATGAGGGAAATCCATAAAAACGCAGACAGAGGCGATAAATAAAAAAATGAGTCACATAAACCACCCAAAAAAAAAAACCCGGAAGACACTTTTTTCCAGAAATCCTCAAAAAACATCCCTCTGACCTACCTTAACCTGCAGACGCTTCACGAAAGCTTTGGGAAAAAAAATCCCTAAAAAGCTCACGTCTGTTAAATTTCCTGCCTATCGTACGCCAAAGTATGCAACTTCCCGATAAATTGGGGTATAGAGAAAGGCAGAAAAAAAACGACCGATTGAGTTGTCGAAAAGAGGGCTTTTTAAGAGGAAATGATCGGATCCCTCCTTTATGTTAAAAAAAGCGAAGACGGGAAAATTGCTTGTTGCTTGTGTAGACACAGTGAAATAAATGAAGGCGATAATAATATAATATGATATTGTTTGTATGTCAGTCCTTTTTAAATGCTACCGAACAATATAACGAAGGAAGGGGTTCTTGCACATTTTTTAATATCAGCATATTTTTAACCTGCTTAAAAATGTTTAATTTGTAATCACAGTCACATAAAATCAGGTACATGGAAATACAATACTTCTTCTTCTCTTTTGTAGCTCTACAACCCTTCTCTATCTTGCATCAATTCAGGATTAATATTCTATTCCCATCGTTCTCAGATCTGCAACGATGTTATCTCTCCATCTCATACGTGGTGTCCCCAGAGATCTTCGCCCTTCCGGATTCTGTTCTTAGACCATTTTGATCACTCGAGAGCCTTAATTACTTTGATAATGTCTCATAGAGCCCAGTCAGTTCGTTGTTTCTTCTTGGTCGGAACTGCTCTGTTCTTGGGTCTTTGCATGGTTCAAATATTTTACGCAGAACTTTTCGTTCAAAACACTTCAGCTTGCGCTCGTTTTCCTTGGTAAGTGTCCAAGTCTCACTCCCGTACACGACAACTGGTCGTATGACTATTTTATATGCTTAAATTTTGGACCTTCGGGATAGATTTTTGCTGGTAATAACTTCTTTTAGAGCGTACATGCATCTACAGCCGCATTGGATTCTTATTTTGACTTTGTCGGATATACCGTTTTGCTCGTTGATTGTGGCCTCCAGGTACAATACAGCCGTTTTTAATTACTAGACCTGAGATTTGATCTTAGTTTTACTAGGTTTTTGTCTAATGAATTAATTTAATTACCATAAGAACTGCTCAGATTATCCAAGGTAAAAAGTTCAATCTACCTGTGAGGTCTTGCCTTTGGTGAAAGTTAGTTTCATTTATTTATATCTTAAATGAATTACTTAAAGATAGCCGATGCTTACGGACACTTTGGTTGTATTATTATCTGAGAAATCTTGGGACCTAATTTTCGAATCCGCCAGAGGGATCGATCACTCAACAGCCAAAGCACATCAAATGCATGCTCACAAGAAAGAAATCAAACGTGCTTAGTTCCTAAAAGGCTCAGGTGACACGTTCAATAAGTCAACTGAGTTGTACTATTTATTAGGAGTTTTTTTTTCCATTGATTTATATAATGGTATCATATTTACCTGTTTCTATATATTCTTTTTTTCTTCCTTACTACTACTGTACTCCACCACTTGTTGCGTCAGATGCATTTGGATTTGGTGAATTATTTTACTAATATTGCAGTCTATAAATAAAATGCGGTTCCCATACAATTCACATTTTCCTTTCTTCTATCATTCCTTTTTTCCTTCTTTACTACTCAACTGCACGCCACCAGTTTGAATTGCATTCTTTTCTCAATGTTACATCAAATGCAATTTGGTGACTGATTTATTATACTTTTACTAATATTGCGGTCTATGATTAAAATGTGTTTAGTTCAAAGACATTCAACTAAATAGACCCATCAGGTCATTCATAAATCGCTTTGAAATGCGACAAATCGTTAGTTTTATGGAAAACCATTGTCCTCTCCACTGGCAACTCTGCATCAGGCAATACCAAGCATGCTACCTTACACAACATGCTCCATCCACCTTACGTTTACCAGCTCGATTCTACTGAAGCGGCAACTTCGACGACAAATATGAATTAGGCAGCGTAGTACAAGGTTCTATAGGTGACCAGCTACAAGTGCGAGGTTGTCACATTGTGTAGGTTTTATTCCCAATATTTATTGGAAAATTAAAATCATTATTTTTATTTATCTGATATTTCCACCGAAAAATATACGGGATATACAGGGCGATTCAAAATTCCCTGGAAAGATTTGAACAGTGGTTAGATATCAATAATCTAAGAAAAGTTACGTGATTATTTTGTTTAAAATCGCCTTTAAAATAATTTACCAAGCAAGTCTACGTATACTGACAATGACATGTTTTAGGGTTTCAGTCAAGCATTTTGAAGTTGTCAAAGTTTTGTTTTCAAACATTGATGTTTTGAAATCACCCTGTATATGTACCATAACATGTACACTACACTACTCAAATGTCAATTTTTTTTATGAACATATGTGTACCTGCACATTACCAATTATTTATTGAATTAAAATTGTGAAGATTTGTGAATATGTGAATAAAAATCAAGGCGCCTAAACTCACAGGTGAGCCCAACATTTACAATATGGCGTTGTGAAATCACGTGGGAACGGATTGAAATTTTATCGTATGATACTGTATCCAGCTTTTTTTATAGTTTGGTGTTTTTTCCTTGCTTTTAATACTTTTTGCAAAAATAGATTTTTTTTTTATTTTTCACAATATAGTAATAAGTATTTATTCCCAACCAACTTAAATAGTTACAGGGAATAAAAAAAAACTTTGGTACAATATACATTAAGTAAATATTTATAGATATTATTAAATTTAAATTATATTAATTGTAAAAATAAATTGTCATTTAAAAAAAATTATATAATAATAATACTATTGAAAACCGAGAATACAATAATTACATCATTTTAAAAGAGTCATTTTTATATTTAATTGTTATGTTCTTATTTTTTATTTCTTCTGGTATTCTATTGTATATATTAATTCCATCACAAATAATTGATTTTTTACCAAAATTACTTATTGATGCGTTGCAAATAAGTTTTCTGTTATTTCTTGCTTCATATGAGTGGTTAACATTACTTGTAATTAACTTAATGTTAGATTTATTACTTTCACAGTAAATTGAATGGATTAAAATGCCTAAATTTAAAATATGTAGATTGTTAATTAATTAATTAAATTAATTTAGGTAGCCCTTTGGTTTATAAATGTTTTCTGTGTGTTCTAAGAATGGAAATTTATGAATGCATTTGGTTGCTCTACTTTGTAGTTTTTTAACGGTTTTATGGTAATTTGGAGTAAATTGAAGCATAATCAATGTTTTTTTTGTTTTAACGGTATGTAATGTCTTATTTTGTAAAGAACACCGATTAAAGGAGAAATAGAGGTTCTTAATGTTCAATATGTTTATCCCAGCTTAATCTTTTTAATTTTATAATATTTGTTTGTTTAATTTCATTGTTATTAATTTTGATTGGTTTAATTTTTTGATTAATTTTCTTTTTATTAATAAAGATGTAAGATGATTTATTACAGCTAATTGTTAGTTTCTAAGAGTGGGGCCATTTTTGAATAATATTTAGATCAAACTGAATATCACTATAAATTTGGGAATAATTATAGCAAAATAAACTATTGTTGTGTCATCAGCAAATAATTTTATTTCACCTTTTAGACTTTGTGATTGAATTGATATATATTAAAAACAGAATTGGACCTAGGGATGAACTTTGTGAAACTCCGCAAATTATTTTTCCTTTAGAACTTTTATGATTGCCAATTTCAACATATTGGAGTCGATTTAATAAATAATTTTGAAACCATAAAACAGCTTTGTCTCGAATCCCGATGTTGTTCAGACAATTTATTAAATTTTAAAGTTCATTTAAACTAAAAAGCACTTGAGGTTCTCTCCGGCACACACCTTAGTAAAGTTTTGTACACAAATCTTAACAAAACAAACAAAAATTAAAAAAAAAAAACACTAAACACTACTCAGGTGACATTTCAATATGGCGACCAGTCAAATCTTAGGCTCACCTGTGAATGTAGGCGCCTTGTATAAAAATAAGCTGTTTCTCCATGTAAATGTCAAAAAAGTTATAAAAATAGTATGTTTGTAAAAACATTACGTGTGGAGATACAACTTTCAGCTCAATCTGGCATCGTCTGTCCAAATTGTTTACCTTATGTCTGATCGCAACTGTGGCAAAAATAATGTCTCTATTTTAGTTATACTTTTATGGTTTAGTTCGATAAAGTTTTTTAGACAGGGAATTTATGTTTAATGAAATTTAAGTCCAGAAGGGAGTCGGGTATAGATCAGCCATCCAGAAAGCGAAAACGTATAAAAACACAAAAGCAGAAAAAAACAAATTAAAAAAGCAATGAAATATGAAATACCCAATCAATTTAAATATCCTCGAAAATGTAACGCTCGGATTCAACAGAGGTGCTTTGCCTTTATGAATATCGCGGGGAAATTTTTAATTCATCCTAAAACAAAAAAACGACAATAAAAGTTGACGTCTCCACAGCAATTAATTTCAGATACGGCCGCCGAAAGTCGTTAGGAATAGCCCTCCGAAAAAAAATTACATTCGTTCGTCCAAAGTTCATAACGAATTCATATAAAAATCTGATATATTCAATGGTCATATCTCCGTAGTGCGGGGTCAATAAATCCACGCTTCGGACCCTTAAAAGGGGGCGAACTCGGGGGGAGGGGTTGGCCGAAGGGTGGAAAGGGTTAAAAATTACTAATACGTTACAGCACACCAGAAAAAGGCTTTATCTGGGAGAAATATAAATTTTACCGCGCGTCGGGCGAACACCAGTATATCCAAATGCAACGTTGAGATTTTTAAGGGAGATTTTAGAGATGGAAAAAAGCGGCAGTTCCTCCACATAAAAGGGTGGAAAACGAGGGCAAAGTGTCCGGCGATATTAAACCCGGACGAGATTTTGAAGGGTTATGAAAGATTTTTATTTTAGAACCCCGCGTTTTGTCACCCGTATGTGAGTCCTGTCTAGACGGCTCTAATTCATAAAGAATTTACGATTTGACATGTTTAATTAGTGCTCAAATCCAAACGGATATGGCCCATTAAGTCAAAGAAATTGACAATGTCGGAAATATTATTGACATGGAAAAACTGCAACACATTAAAGTTGATAATAATTTTGGTAGATTTTTTTCTAATTTTAAAAACAATCACACAATGCCATGTATAAAAAGACACTCCAAGGAAATTATTAAAAGGGATGAACAAAAAGTTACATTAAATCGAAGAAATTGATAATGTTGGAAATATTATTGACACGGAAAAACTGCAACCCATCAAAGTTATTAATAATGTTGGTAGATTTTTTCTAATTTAAAAGGCCATCACACAATGCCATACATAAAAAAAAAACTTCAAGGATATAAAAGGGATGAACAAAAAGTTACATTGAGTCAAAGAAATTGACAAAGTTGGAAATATCATTGACATAGAAAACTGTAATCCGTTAAAAAAAAACCATCACACAACGCCATATCTAAAAAGAAACTTCAAGGAAATTATTAAAAGAGATGGACAAAAAGTTACATTAAGTCAAAGAAATTGTTGAAAATATTATTGACATGGAAAAACTGCAACACATTAAAGTTGATAGTAATGTTGGTAGATTTTTTTCTAATTTAAAAAACCATCACACAATGCCACACATAAAAAGAAACTTCAAGGAAATTATTAAAAGGGATGAACAAAAATTTACATTGAGTCAAAGAAATTGACAATGTTGGAAATATTATTGACGTGGAACAACAAAGTTGATAATAATGTTGGTAGATTTTTTTCTAATTTTAAAAACCATCACACAATGCCATATATAAAAAGAAACTCCAAGGAAATTATTCAAAGGGATGAACAAAAAGTGACCTATTAGAATTGGTTTTAAAAATGATGAAGTTAAAAGAGTAGTAATAAATGGTTCCAGCGATTCTGAAGTACACATGCTAATAATTAATTAAGTCTTAAATTGTTTTAAAAATAGAAGGAATATTAATAATACAAAAGTTCTCTGAACCATATTTCTGCTGAAAATGATTAGCATGCTTTTAAATAAACGATACATAAGTGACTCATCATCTATTGTTTCATACAGATGAAAGTGCGTAAGATTTTTGATTTTGGGGTCACTTAATCGAGATACTTAGGAAGTGTTGGGGCAGCCCCTCTCTCTAAAGACCTAAAAAAAACCACTTGGAAATCTGGCGGAGTAAAAGATAAATGTTTTTTCGATCAGTGACCTTAAACGATATAAAATTGCTAGGACACCTTGCATCGCTATTCGCCAAAAGTTTCCAGACGAAAAAGTTGTTCCTTCCAAAAATCAAAAATAATTTCTAATTCAATTAAATTATGCCGAAGCTTAAGCGTAGTGGAGCTTCGGCGTTTCGGAATATATTAAAATGGAGGGAGAGAAATGCGATAATTTATCAATTCTCTTTGGAAAATTTGATTATAAAATAATTAATCCTAAAACCGCTGTCTAAAACTTTTGCCCGAATTAAAATATATCGACTCGTAGAAATTTTAAAACTTTTTCGATGATATATCGAATACGGCGTGCCTTAGAGTTCCACTGTGAAGCAAATTCATTTCAGAAAGTTTGCCGTACAAAAATGAAAATTGAACTGTGAAAGGAACAAAGGTGACTTCTGTCAAAATTTACGTTTTAACATAATTATAAAAAAGTTAATGAAACACCTTATGGATAGCTCCATCGTTGGATGGTCATATAAAGCATATTATAAAGATTGGCACTCACCAACTTTGCCACGATACAAACAGTGCTCTATAGCACCTACCTATGGAGATAACCCCGAAATAGAAATTTTGACATCTTCATATTTGTTACTTTCACTCATTATCTGTTTGTCTTCATAATATTAGGGACATTTTGAAAAGCTTATTTAAGACATGACTGAGGCTGGGCGTTAACAACTTGCCATTCCTTTATCCTTATTAAACCTATAAGCGTATCTTTTGACCAATATTAGTCGTTGATAAAAATCACGATAAACGCTTTCAAAGTTGTCAAAATTTTAAGCGTTCCAAAATGTCTCCATATCCCTCCAATTATTATCACGCAGCATCCTCATTTTTGCTAAAGGCTGTTTTATTTTTAAAAACTGAAACAGCTTTCCGTTGAAACTCAAATTGCAACGAATTCAAACGGCGCTGTCAAAAGGCTCATGCAAAAACATTAGCAAATCTGCATATTTTAACAACTAGCCGTTAATAGGTATAATTACTGCACTAGTTTGTAATTCTGTACGTGGCAAATATGAATAAGAATGCAATTATTATAATAATCTAACACAACAAATATTTTGGCAGACAATGTAGATATTGGCCACCATTATTGATCAAGGTGCGCATTCTGGTTAAATAATTTAGTTCTTATTTAGCATTTAATATAGAGGAAAGTTAGACACAAGTGTTAAACAACTCCGGTACAAAGTATTTTCAACTTTAAAAGCAAAAATGACCCACGCAACTACCTACAAGTTTTCAACTATCAAAGATGCCTAAGGGTAAAATTATCGGGGTTATGAAACTCTGGAGCAACCCTAAAAAACGAAGGTTTATGGAAGAAAAATCCAATACGTTTGGCCTCAACTTGCGCCGGAAGTTACTCTAATAACGCGGCCGACAAAGAATCCCCAGTTGGTGGCGCCCTCGTGCTAAAAACGGCCATTCTGGTAAACTAGGTTTGTTTTACAGAATAACCGAAGGGGATCAGATGGCATAGAGGCAGATTTTAGTATAGAGGGAGTAATTGAAAAGGAAAGATCAGATAGGATACTAAGGATTTGTTTTTTTTTGGGGCTCCTCAGTATAGGTTTTTTATAATGAATTTTTTATATTAGGCCAAATTCGATAAAACTTGTGATTTGAAAAACACCGGAATAGCCTTCGTCGTGATTTAAGAAAAGTTGTTCAATTTTGTGATTTATGATGATTAGAGGAACAATAAAGTTTTGAACAATAAATAATTGACGTGTGTAGGTTTCAAAATCATTTGCATTAAAATCCGATAGCGTGTAAACTGTTAGAAAATAAAAACTAATAAATTATCGGTAAAGGTTAAACGATAAAACGATACCCGTAGAGGTGGGGCATAATTTATTGTAAACTACATACATGAAAAGAAATAGCAAACTAGTTATTTGATACAAATTGTAACTCTTTACGTTACGATTTAATGAAAAGCCTAGAAAAGCATTAATATTTGCCCACGCCCCCACAAATAACAAGCCAAATTGTTGAGCACAATAAGTATTATAAAATTTTGATTTGGCACGGTAGCTATTTTGGCAGAAATTTGTCGATTGGTGATCGGATCCTAACTTTGACTTTACAAACCCACCATTTTGGCATTTTTCCAATTTGTTATGAACTACAAAAATTTACACCAATTGTATTACCTGTTGTACTGTTTTTGTTTTTTTTTCCAAGAGGTTTTCATTTACCTTTACTAAATCCTTTTTTAAAATATTATTATAGTTCGGTTAAAGTATTTGCAATTTATTGTGCTGCAACTGGAATTCGCTAAACAAAATCAATATCAAAGTCTATGGTCATACATGCTTCAGGTATTACATACATTTCATTGGTTACTAATTTCTTATTTAGTCAATTAATATTTATTTATTTAATAATTAAATCAATTAAAGAACATTAATCAATTTAATATATATCTATTTTCGTATCAGTTCCTGCTTTATAATTTGATGTATATGCATTTTTTCAGTGTGATCAATAAATTAAAATCCTAAGCTATTTATTTGGAATTCAACTCTATAATAAAACTTGTTCTTTATACCTTTAACAAATTTGTTTACGTTTCGAACATTTATATTAATTAGATTTTTAAAATTCCCAATTTCGGTATCGACGGTGGCTATCTTTTGATCAGGGTCCTCCTAGCCGTCAAAAGTATTCGAACCAAGAATTTTAGACAGTAATTTATACTAAAGACCCATGTGAACTGTGGCTGGATGCTTGGCATACCTTGCGACTGCACACATTTTACTTTTATGTGTTTCAGAGAGCAGAAATGTTCATACTACTACATGTGTTGTGAAAATAATGTATTTTAAAAATTAGATATCAAATATTGGGTATTAAAAAAAAGAGAAAATTTTTGTATTCTACAAGAAAAATATTGTTTTATATTAAATTGAAAATCTGAAAAAGGTGACAAATTGTCGTCGAAACGTAGCGAATTAATTAACTAAATATATGAAAATAAGCACCAATCTTCTCTACTAATATAAAGTCCAAGGACACGAAGAATACGAAATCGTTTACTCAACCGAAAACAATCTAAAAAGAAAAAATCATAGGTGAAGTGATTGTTTGGTAAGGCTGACTAGTGGAACCACCGATGAGCTCACCCAAGGCGAAACATCTTTCAATTGTTTCTCTTTTTGCTTTGACCATTTGAATGTTCCCTGTGGGACACCCAATTTTCGCCATTTCCACCTATGATCTTTTCTTTTTATTAACTTGTTTTTGTGAAAACTATGGTCATATGTATCCACAGAATCTTTTTACTAGTTCCTACTTCATTTAAGAATATAATTTTAAATTGTTGCATTACTGGATTTGGTCAATTGACAAATCGGTGTGAATGGGTAAATATTGGAAAAATGAGTAAGATTTTATCAATCTTTTTAATTAGTAAGACATAAAAACCATTTGTTAAATGCTTGAGAATGTGTCACAAAATTTAAAGAAGTTTTTCAAATACTATTTTACTGATTTATTAGTTTTGTCTAAAACTTTATTGAAGTTTATTAGAATAGACTATGTCCATCATATTGTTAATGTTTGATAGGTTTGTAATATTTTGAAGCTTCAAGATTTTTTTCGACAAAATGATGTTAGAATAAACTTCATCAACAAAAATAATTTTAGAAAATGTCTACACCTGGATAATAAACACTTTGATTCAATTGAGAGTCCCTAATATTTATTAGGTCGAAATTCATGGATTTTGAAAGCTTTACAGAAATTTAGTATCCGAGATCTATCCAAATTTACTCCAAAAATAATAGGATTAGTGCTAAATAAATCGTTTTTAAAATTTGTCATCAGCCAACTTTGTTTTGTGGTTTTCGAAAAATGCCTCTAGCTTTATTTGTACACTGATTAATTGGTTGGACCTAAGTATATTGGATTGTTGAAAATAATCGAGGTTTGAAAAGTCAACAAAACTATTTTGGATCGTCTTGGAATTGGATTTTTAATCTTTTGGTATTTTAACTAGAATCCAAATATTTTTAGGATTTAAGTCAACTGCTTTATCTGACTAAATTATTCTAAATTTTAGTTAAAAAAAAAATTTTTTTAAAGAAATAACAGGTGCATGAAATTATTGCAGTTTTAAATAAATAAAAATTTTCATGAAGTTCAAGCGTGCATTTATTTTCCGGAAAAATTAAAGAAATGCATGTTTATTAATTACAAGTGTAAATAAATAACAGCTCATTTTTCTAGTCGTTTTCCCACACCGACACTAGACCTGCAATTTTCATTTAATAGTTTGCATATTGTGAGAATCACACAAGTTGCAATTTTGAAAGAATTTTTGTTTGATAAACCTGAGGCAACAGAAAAATTTGTTTGTTTTTATTCATATATTTGGGACGTTTTATTTCGTTTAATTATATTATTGTTGTTATTTTTCAAATATCGTTGTAATCTGGCAGTGCTTTTGAAAATTAAGATCATATATGAGGTTTTGTTGTCAATATTATTTTTGTTTAAAAGCTTTTTATCTTTTCAGTTGAAAAAACCTTCATATTTTATTAAGTGAAGATTAAATAGAGAATTTTCTGTTGCTTTAGTCGATTTTTTGGCTGTGTTGAAATACTCTTTTTTAATTGAAGATTCGGTAACTTTATTTTAGTAGGGTTTACGACGTTTACCGTCCATGATAAACCCATGCATCAGGAAAAGCAAATAACTGAATTTTACAAGTCTTGAATTGAATGATGAATTTTGGCTAAAACAGCCATTTGATAATTAAAGAAGAAATTGTTTACTATTATTAGTATTTATTAAAAAAATTTCATTTTGTCATATATTTCATATATGTCGTCGTTCCTTAAAAAATGATAAATTCACCAACCTGCTGCCAAAACTGGGCCAAAAGATAAATCCTCTCCTTTTTGAATAGCCACTCCATACTTTGCATCGTCTGCAAATCCATATCACCTCCTGGAGGTGGAAGGTTGGCAGCGGTCGTAGGCTGCATAAGTACTCCTGCCTCCAGTTCAGCCAGTTTTAACTTTTAATTTTGACTTAGTTCTCAGGATTGTCAGAAGGTGAGTTGATCGTTTTAGCTTAAGTCCGTTAACTCCATCTTCCACTATTTCGTCCTTGCGTTCATCACCGATAACAAAACGTTGATCAGTTTTCTTGTCTATGTCAACACAGTCATTGGTCTGTACTTGAGATTTTTGTTTATATTTCCGACAACTTCATTCTGTTCACTTCACTATATACAGTTACGGAAAATCACACTCTATGTCTAACAACAACAAATCACTTTTCAAAAATTTCAACCTCGCGAACAATTCTTAAAGATCGCGCGCGCGGCAACTTTCCTTCAAATCAAGTCTCAATATCAGTCGCTAACTTCTCTCTGAGTCACGTGTTTTCGCTGTGGGCATTACCCCAACACTGAGTGACGATCAGTCGAAGTATCTTGCTTCGGCCGACGTTTCTTTTTCCGTCTTTGTCTCGCCTGCTCTGGCTCCGCCTCGCGTATTGGTAGTAGGCGCCCTCTGACGGCTCGAATAGTGTATCTCTCTTTGTCGCGCTTGTGAGTTGGTGTATTTCGGTCTCTATTTGGTCCGTCGAGCCGGCTCCGACCAATACAGTTCTCGTGAACTAAGAGATATATTTTCTTTTTGCCGAAATCGAAGTTATTCTCGACGTTCGGCGCAATATTACATACCCCTTCCCTATTTTATATATTGTGTTTTTTTTTCTTTAAAAAGAGTGATGGACTAGGGATGCGAAGGTGGGAGCGCATGTGTGTGTATGTGTGGGCATTTTTTCGACTTGTAATAAGGGATGTTTTTACTATTTGCGATGTATCTTTTATTAAAGAATGGGTTTTCGATAATCTTACATGCCTTGAAGAAATTAGAAAATATTGTGATGGACTGTTTGATGTATCTAATTAGAACAAGCGCGGACCTGGCCGTAAGGAATGGGGTGTAATCAAATTTTAAGTTGTTTATTTTCCTTACATTTTTGACTCAAAATTAAACTAAAATTGTTGAAAATTTTTTTGGCTAGATAAAATTTTTGATTTCTTAAATATTTTTGTAACAAATTTTAAGTCCAGGGGGGGCGGTACTTACCTCTCCCACGAAATCCGCGATTGAATGAGAACAATATAGATTGCCTAAACATATCAGATTCTTAAACTGTTGCGTACCTGCAGAATCAGTAAAGTACTTGAGGGTAAACATTTGGAACATGTAAACAAAAATTTTATTTAATAAATGAAATACTTGATTTATATATTTAAATGTCTCAGATCTTCTCAATTATCAGATAATAAAATATTTTATTATATTGTGGTGGATTGGGGACTTGACTATAGGAGCAATTGAATTGAATATCTGTAAATTAAAAACAATACAAATACCGAAATTAGGAGATATTCGACAGAAAAACTTTGAATGTGGTCTTCTAAATGACGGGAAAGAAAAAATTGAACTTTAAATTACGTAGGTCATAAGTAATAGAAGCCAACTGTGTTAGCTACTTCTCTAACGCAGAACATATTAAATCTATTTCTATTGATTTAAAAAAATAGTGTTTTTGAGACTTTAGTTATTTAGCGTAAATGCTGATCATTAAAATACTGTCAGTCTAGATAAATCAAAAATTTACAATTATTTTTTTTTTTAAATTAATACCTCCTTTCTCTTGTACGGAAAATAAGGCTGGAAAGTTGAGTACTATGAGTTAAATCAGTCAGTCATCATTTAATAAAAATCAACGGTCAAATTTTTAAAAATTAAGTAGGTGCCTATTGCTTGAGCTCTTGAACTAAAGGGAGGGGAGAGGGGCGGAGGAGGAACAAAAATACTTATTTTTAAAGCAAGTCTCGTCTAGTCTAATTTGCATATTTTTTTCACAATGTTGTTACAAAAAGATTGCTTAAAATTAAAAAAAGTTGTAACAATATTTAATATTGGTATAGCGCCACAGGTGAAAATTTTGACAAAAAATATTGATCTCTTAGGTTTTTTGTAAAATATTTTTGAAAAAGTAGATTGGTTTAGATCCCAAGAAAAGGTGGGTTGCGGTGGTATATATATAGATTTGTTGCCAAATCATAAATGCGCCGCAGACGAAAATTTTAAGAAAAATTATACTAAGAATGCCATTTATTAGACGTTTTGAATGCTGGTTATAAAAATGCCTTACAGTGAACAGATATCGTACATAGTATTAATAACAGATAATTGTACATCAATAACACGTAACTGTTATAAAAATCGGAGAAAAGTTATAAAAATTGTCATATAACGTAATGAAATTAATAAACGGAAGTTACGAAATCTATGAAAAATGTTTCTTGATATTTTATAGGGAGTTGTTATTAATCGTATGTACAGGTTATGGAGATAATAAAAGAGCATATGAAATAAATAAAACACGTTGACGATTTTAATCAATGCCTTAAATAAATTTAATAAATGACGATCATTGACTATCGTTTAAAAGTTGTTATGGAATGTATGTACAAGTTTATGAAAATTATGAACCGGGCATACAAAATACACAAACATGGTTATGAAATTTATGTACGTAACAGTCTTTTACTAAATTCTGTAGTAGTAGTAGTAGTAGAGAAGGCTTCTTAGGTGTAACTAAAAGCTATGAAAACATGTCTCTTAATCCTTGATTTCATTACACTCTTCACTCTTCATAAGACTCTATATTGTAACCACTTTTTTTTTGAAACTGTGTCTTGCAGCAGTAAAATCAATAACTTGTTTTGGCTATAAAATTTATGTAAACTTGATTATGATATTGATAAAACTTTACATCGGAGCAAAAATCATATACAAAATACATTGGCTCAATGTATTTTTTTTAAGGAAACGGTGCCTTTTTTGGTTCAGTGATAGAATTAAACTAAAATTGTAACAATTAAGGACGTCATAGTACCGCAGGCAAAATTTTTACGGTGGGATTTACTAAAAGGGTTTAGTCTATTTTAGAACGGTCCTAAGTTTAAGTGAAATTTTTGGTTTTAAGCATTTTAAACCAACCCTCCTTGAATTTTAGACATAGTTTGATATATAGGAAAAATATGAATACATTTGTTTATTGAATAATCATCTTAACACAATCTTTTGTTGGATTTAAACCACGCGGGTTTTAAATAGTAAACACTCTGTAGAACAAATTAAAATTGGGGTTATATGTCACTCTAATTAAAACTTACCTTCGTTTATTAATTTTTCCAATTAATACTTGATGTCACACCACGATTTAGATGGGTAATAATAAAATAAGGAGTAGATTAATTTTGTATTTATTTAAGAGGTGTTTTTATTTATGAAATGTATTAAAACACTTAAATACAAGTTTTGTTTACATTTCTGTCACTGTCGAAATGTCATTTTCCAAATATTAGCGTTAAAATCACAAACAGCGAGTTCGGATTTCTTAACTCTGCTTGTACCTTGGCTTGCACCAACCTCTACTGATGAAAGCTCTACAGCTTTGAAATGGGTGGGCTTTCAGTAAGGAAAGTTTTCTTGATTGCGCTTTTAGATAACCTCAATGTTTTAATTTCAGTTTGTAAATAAATTAATATAGTTGTTTTGGGTTTTTTTGTTTGGTATATTTTTCATGCATAATCAGTGACCTTCACTTATGTTTGTTTTGCTTCGTAGTGCCCTCATAGTTATATTTTTTGAGCTGAAAACGGGTTCAAAATATGGCGTTTTTCTGGAATTGGAGGTGTTTTGTAGGTCAATAAACAACTTGGGATATTAAATAAGGTAAATTGATTCTTGTAAAAACGGTTACTTAGGGAAATTATAAACGAACTTATTATCAGTTGCTACAAAGCTATCCTTTCTGGGGGGTATAAATTTAAACCACACTCCAGAGGTGGTCTAAAAAATCACCAACTTTCTAACCTCACACACAGATTATGAAGCTATTATGTGCCAAATTTTTAGCGTATTCACCATTTGCCATTTTGAAACCTGTCAAAAAAAATTAGTTTTAGGGCATTTTCTCTGAGAAAAAAAAAGCAGTTTTTCAGGGGTATTTTGCAATAAAAATAATCAATAACTTTGTGTATATTCTGTATGGGTAAGTGTTTTTTGAAAATTGGTTTTAAAATTTAGTACCTCTCACAGGTGTAAATATTTAGCCCTATGGTGGATATTATTTTAGATCTTAGTAAATCCCACTGTTGAAGTTTAAGACATCATAGCAAACAAACGTCACAAACCGGAATAAAGGGTCAAAAAAGTGGGGGAGCTATAGCTCTCCCTGGGTCCCTTGAACATGGTTTTAACACCCAAAACCCACCTGGCTACGCCACTGGTTAAATTAACTAAATTGTTACATACACGGCATAAGTTCGGTGTTGTTTACTCAAGTAGGTATTACCCCCGGAGCTAGAAAACTCAACACATCAGGCTTCGCAAAATAACTCGAAGATATAATAAGTAGTTCTTTGATGAATTCTACCAAAAACCCCTTGAAATAATCAATAACATTAAGGCATTTTCCTGACCAAACAAAAATATCCCTGACTTTTAATTTCCCTGACTTCAAGTTTTTGTTCCCTTAACGTCCTTTACGAGGGACGGTATGAAATCGTGTTAGCCTGCGTTCTAGCTAACATGGCCTACTCCGCTCCATACGGCGTTCTCCTTAATCTCACAAAATTATGTAATTATGAAAAAGTCCTAGTAGACTACCGACGTCCCTGGGGATAGAACCAGGGTCCTCCTGGTTGATAGACCATGTATGGACCCACTATACTAACCAGGACGTTTAACTCTGATTTTAGAAATATCCTCGGACACAATTCGATGGGGACACACTGTATATTCCCTCTGCGCTCGGAGAACCCTTGCACAAAGGAAAATAAACTCTGCTCATTTGAGTATTTTGCCTCCAAACGTCTTCGATTCCGACCTGTACAATTTTACTTGTAAACAAAAATTAAGTTAAAGGACAAATTAACATTCTCGTCTTGATGTTACTCTGTCTCGACCGCTTTTGCCGGCTAAACTTCGATTTCTCGTTCTCAAGGGTGAAATCATATATATATTAGTCGTTTTGAGAGAGAAAAAATAGATGAGCACAATCAGGCAATCTCAACGAATTCAACGGTCGTCAAGATATTGAACGTAACACCATGCAACAAGCTTTAATTTTTTTTTAAATGTCGTGGGTAAAAATGGAGTTTTTCGATTGTTTATGACTGAAATAGAGCCGAAACGCTTTTTGAAAAGTTTTCTTAGATCATAAATAAAAAATATGACCACAATATTTTAGTGCCATAAACTACCACATCTTTGCATATTAGGAACTTTTTGGTAAGCACACAAAAATAACAACTTTTGTGGCTATCGTTATTTGACAAACCGTCAAGAATAAAGTATTACGGTTCATTTTCCCAACTGTTTTTACGCTTACCCATAGAGCAAAATATTCTGCATCTTCCATAATTAAAAACTAACGATTCCAAACATTCGTTTTGAAAAAAATTGCCAAAAATACAAAGACTGACGTAGATTAATAGAAGTAAATATAGACAAAATAAAGTTAACAACAAAAATTACGTGTTATGTTGGAAATTTGGAACCTTTGGTTGCACTAAAACAAAATTATGATTGTTTTCCACAAACCAAAACTACACTTTTTTGCACTCGACGCGCGTTTCGCTAACAATGTTAGCATCATCAGGAGACGATAAACTATGAACTAAATTAATCTACGCTCTATCTTATATACAATCCTTTAGTGGGCGGAGATAAGACTAATAACTTGTGATTGATCACGATTTTTAATCCTATCTCCCCTCAACCAAAGAATAAAGTGTACTAAACGGGATGGGTCCTCTATCTTTATTTAAACTATTTCTGGATTTAATGATTTCCATACTTTCATATGCATTCAAAAGTCTTTTGTTTGGTACACTTTTTAGAAGTTTTAGGTTATCTAATGTGAATCTATGATTGTTTTCAAAAGCATGCTCGGCCACACTTGACTTTTCTGTTCTTCCGTATTTTAAGTGTGCTAAGTGTTCTTTAAAACGTGTTTGAATAGAGCGTCTCGTTTGGCCAACATATTTTTTGTCACAATCCATGCAACTAATTTCATAAATTCCACTTTTTTCTAGAACTGTAGTTTTATCCTTGGGATTTCCTAGTAAGCTTCTTATTGTGTTACCGGATTGATATAAATTACGTGATTTTGCGGCTAATAAGCACCTTGTTTCCCTTTATCTCCAATTTTTATGCTTATTTCCATATTCTTCTGTCAATCAATTTCAATGTCTTTGTATTTTTGGCAATTTTTTCAAAACGATTGTTTAGAATTGTTAGTTTTTGATTAAGGAAGACACTGAATACATTGTTTTATAGGTAAGCATAGAAATAGTTACGAAAATAACTGAAATAACTTTATTCCTGAAGGCTTGTCAAATAACGATAGCCACAAAAGTTGTTATTTTCGTAAACTGCCCAAAAAGTCCCTATTATAAGAACTAGTCTAATGTTAAATATAACTAACTTACACTGAACCAAAAAAGGCACCGTTTCCTCAAAAAAATACATTGAGCCAATGTATTTTGTATATGATTTTTGCTCCGATGTAAAGTTTTATCAATATCATAATCAAGTTTACATAAATTTTATAGCCAAAACAAGTTATTGATTTTACTGCTGCAAGACACAGTTTCAAAAAAAAAGTGG
Organism: Oxystoma pomonae; assembly: GCA_963921995.1. Lineage (NCBI taxonomy): Eukaryota > Metazoa > Arthropoda > Insecta > Coleoptera > Brentidae > Oxystoma > Oxystoma pomonae. Next base: position 74,554,524 of record OY998171.1, read on the forward strand.
TTACAATATAGAGTCTTATGCAGAGTGAAGAGTGTTATGAAATCAAGGATTAAGACACATGTTTTCATAGCTTTTAGTTACACCTAAGAATGAATTTAGTAAAAGACTGTTACGTAGATAAATTTCATAACCATGTTTATGTATTTTGTATGCTCGGTTCATAATTTTATTTATTAAATTTATTTAAGGCATTGATTAAAATCGTTAACATGTTTTGTTTATTTCATATGTTCTTTTATTATCTCCATAACCTGTACATACTATTAATAACAACTCTCTATAAAATGTCAAGAAACATTTTTCATTGATTTCGTAACTTCCGTTTATTAAATTCATTACTGTATACGACAATTTTTGTAACTTCCCCGATTTTTGTAACAGTTACGTGTTATTGACGTACAATTATCTGTAAAAAATTAATAAAAGCCTGTTATTAATACTATGTACGATATTTTTTTCAGTGTATAGCTTATTAAAATAATCTCAAATTAAACTAATCACTTTTCTTAAGTCTTTTTAAGTTTCGCTTATTATACACAGCCTCTGGTTCCTCTCGACAAAGCATCCAACAGTAATCCGCTAACATTGAAACATTCTACTTTCCTTGGTATCTTTTTCCCATATTTGCAATTTTTCCTCTTCTTTCTTTCTCCATGTTCGTCACTCACATCCCCACAGTTTTCTGGAAAGTAGTCTGAGTGAGAGTGTAGAAAGTGTATTTTTAAGGACATATTACATCCCATATTTTCATATGATTAAAGAAGTTTGTTTACAATCTCTGGATGATTTTCTGCTCTTATATTTCCTAAGAATTTGGTCACCACCATCTCTTTTCTTTCTTGCCTCTTTTTCTTTTCCCTAAAGCACAGCGTCAAATCTTAAATTCACTAGAAGCTTTCTTATTTGAGGTCCCATTGAAATTTCCTCTTTAATCTTGACTTCACTTCTTCTGGGAAATTTTTGTGTTATGTGATTGAAAGCAGGAAGATCTCTATTTATAGATTTAACGAAGTTTTTCGGCCGAATTAATATTTTATTTGAAGGAACTAAAACTATAGTATTTTCGAAATTACAATGTCAAATGTGACACTTGATAAACATGAAGAAAATTTCGCCATTATTTATTAAATTTTTAAAAAGTAAGCAACATTTCGTGCCTCTAGCACAGTTCCTTTGGACTCCATCACTGAACTCGTTTTACAGACTCGCAGTTTGGCTCGAAGGTTGGCCTGCAAGCCTCGCTTTGCGTGTGGGACTAAAAATTTTGATATTTCGTGCAAAACTGAGGATCAGACTCTGTGGCGGGTGGTTGGCCAATGTTCTACGCTTTTAGAAACTATTTTAGGGTTAGAAATTTAATAATAATTCCCACTAAAAAAACAGAAAGCAAATTTTCTTCGTTTTTGGGATTTCTTTTTTCACAAACAACGCTTAAAGCAGCCATCAGAGACCGGTCGTTATTAAGCACTGAAGCAATGAACCCGAGACAACCATGAACTGAACTTAAACTGAATAAATCGTGACAATGTGTTGTTGCTGCTAAAAGAAAAGACATAGGTACAAAATATATAAACATTAGACTAAAATCCCAAAAAAGTAGCTAGTTTTCTTTACAAGTGTAAACTTAGTCGAAAAATCGGTAGTCTCTTTGAAAGTCGGCCGCCACTACTGGAACTTACCTGGAATTTTGTAAAAAAATTGTATAGTTTTTCTCGAAATACTTCTGGAATTTCTTTTGTGATTGTAACAAAAAGGGGAATGGATCTATAAGGACAATCTTAATACCTATATAAATGCAAGACAATACTGTCATTTTTTGCAAACTTTAGTAAATGTTTATGCCAATGCTTGCCCAATACCCCTCGCACTTGAAATAATTACCTGATAAGTTTTCACCGTTTGCGCATTAAAAAAGAAATTTCCACCTATGCGACTCGGTAAAATTGTCAAAAAATGCGTGACTTTCAAAAATTAGTTCATCTAAGGCAAGGACACTATATATCACCTTTTAAAGAAACTGCTATGTATATGGGTGGACTACAGCGAATCGGCCAACAAAACAGAAGGGTTGAAAAAGTTCGCTCTCTGTTAATCCATAAGATATAATTGCTAATTTTACAATGAAAGTCGGAAGAAAACATATTTTCGGTCGTTTATTACTGTTATGAGTTTATTGGGTTCGATGATATGTTGCGTTGTTTTGTTTTTAATATTTAGCAAAAAAAAATCGGGATTCGGTATAATATAGGGTGGCTTAAAAAAGAGTAAATATAAGCAAAATAAAGTTAACCACAAAAATAATGTAATTTTTGCACGCCTTGGGTAAAGCGTTTGTGTTTTTGACAAATAAAAAAAGCTTAAAATGGTTAATTTTTGATGAAGGAGATGCAGAATATGTTGCTTTATGGGTAAGCGTAGAAATAGTTGGGAAAATAAACCTAAATAACTTTATTCCTGAGGGCTTGTCAAATAACCACAAAGGTTCTTGGGTGGAAATAACGAAAATTCAAACCTGGATGAGCATCCCACAAGGAACACTCAAAGAACCAAAGTGAAAAGAGAAATGATTAAACGATGTTTCGCTCTGGGTAACTAGCGTGAGCTCGTCAGTGGTTTCACTGGTCACCCTCCCCATACATCAATTAAACACTATCATACACTTTGATTTCCAACTTTGAATCACTTACAAATAGGCATCGTTCCGCACTGGTACGGATTCGTCCTGGCGTGTAAATATTTCCAATAGGATTATGCTCCTAAGGCAATTAAAAATCAAAAAAGAAGTTAAAAGACCTCCAAATCAGTTACATCAACCGAAAAGAATCCAAAAACAAAAGATCAAAAGATCTTGGGTGGGAATAACGAAAATTTAAACCTGGATGAGCATCCCACAAGGAACACGCAAAGACCCAAAGTGAAAAGAGAAATCAATGTGTATGATAGTGTTTAATTGATGTATAGGGAGGGTGACCAGTGGAACCACTGACGAGCTCACGCTGGTTACTCAGAGCGAAACATCGATCATTTCTCTTTTCACTTTGGTTCTTTGTGTGTTCCTTTTAGGATGCTCATCCAGGTTTGAATTTTCGTTATTTCCACCCAAGATCTTTTGTTTGAGACAGATTCTTTTCGGTTGATCTAACTGATTTGGAGGTTTTTTAACTTCTTTTCTGAACCATAAAGGTTGTTATTTCTGTATGCTGACCAATGTATGTGACGTTGCGCTATAGTGGTATTTCTTACAATATTTTTGTTAAAGATGGTTATCGGAATGATTAGTTTAAGAATATTAGAATTTTGCTAACAATAATGAGAAGATTGCACGGAAAGGTGCTAAGTCCACTTTTAGTGAAAGTGTCCTTTCGTATGAAATGAACCAAAGAAAAGGGAGGTTTACTTTTTTTAAAATTAATTCTTGAACATCACGAAAACTACGAATTTTGCTCAAACATGTACTTAAAGAAATTGAAATATCTCACTACTTAAACTTGGACGGTGGTTTGTAGCTCGTTTTAAAGGTATTTTAAGTACCTTTCGAATGATGTATCACATGACATACTTTTTGTTAAAAAAAAATTGAAATTAAAAAAAACTTTTTTTATTTAAGTTTTTGTACTCCCATATCGCCGTTGTCATTGCATGAAATAGAAAACTATCTGGAGAGATGAGTACAATGGAGCAAGAGATACAATAAGGAAACAATAATCATACCTTAAAAGGTAATTTTACCCCTATTAATACATTTCTTTTTTGAGGTAATGAAAATCTTAATAAAACTTTAAAAACCACTGAAAAAAACTGGAGTATCCCAGAATTGAAATTCTGGACTCATCGTTTTTTATGCACGGTCAGAAATATAGATAGTATAACAACATTAAACAACAATGGGTTCACCACTAATCGTATTTTTTTTTCAAACAATACCTTAATGAACGGCGTACTAATTATTCTGACAGTAATATTCTTAAAATTGCGTAAAATCGTAAACCACCATTAAATCAGGATGTTTAGCAACACGAATTAAAAATAGATAAACTGATTTCTTTAAGTCAGTTACGAACAATTAACAATAATTTCAATTGTTTTGATGTTAAAACACTTGAGTAAGTGAACAAGATACTTATACGTACAGAGTGGTTAACACACAGCTTTAAAAATAACACAAATAAATGCATATTGCCCAATGACACTAAGTAGAGTAAATGAATCCCATAGATGTACGGCATCTTTTTTTAAATCGCTCGACACAGACGCAGTTTGGCTTAAAGGTTGGCCCGCGCAGATTTTCCTTCGCGGAGGTTGTTCCTCGCGTAGGTCAAAATTTATTCAATTTTAGTCCAGTTCATAGGATCTTAGTTCGGGTTCAGTGTCATTAATGTTTGTGCCATAGTTTATAGACGCATATCTGTCGACTAATGTCGATAAATGTAAAGAGGGTAAACTGCACAAAGCAGTTTAACCTTATTAACAACACGATAAATGTAGAGAGGGTAGAAAATCTAACAAGTTTTTTTCTAATCCTAGATATTGTTGGCAAATTTCTTTTAATGCGAATAATACCTGTATTTTTAGTACGAGCACCCGGTATTCTTATACTACTTGTTGTATATCTGAAGGATCGTGAGCGCGAACAATTGAATTTGCCGAACGATATAATTATCAATAGAAAATTTTACAAAAATGACGTTTTAATTTTTGTGCAGGCTCTGTGACTTTTAAAACATTTCTTTTGTATTATTTAATATCCATCATAAAAACACATGTATAGTACTAGCGTATATTTACTGTTTAAATAAAAATTAAACTTGATTCAGTTATGTAAAAAAAGTAAAAAGAGGGCCGGGAAACCCATTGAGCTCACCAGGCGGCAGATCCGGACAATGGTTGATCTATACACCGGACATTGTAAACTGAGGGTACCTTTGCACAAAATGAGATGGAATGTCCGGCAATTGCACCTTAGGATTAGCTTGTATTTGGCAAGTCACAGATTTGAACATGCTCTAGAGAAGAACGATCTCTTAAAGTGCCAGACTGGAAAACTCACAACCAATCAGTCAATTGCAATATTATCACACACTTTTAAAGATTTGTTGGAATTCAAAAGTTTTGAAACCTTACAGGGATTCTTCTAACCTCGCTTATTGAAAGTGATATCAAAAGAATAATAACACCGCTCTACTACAAAATAAACACAACTTGTATTTTTACTGGAGACCACCTTTAAGTTAACCTTAAATTTTAACAAAATTTTATAAATGGGTGCGATTGGTTCAGTAGAACTTAAATATGGGTAGAATTGGTGAAACTCGTGTTCTAGTTCAGATCCTACTTTTAACGAGCATATTTTGTACTTATATACTTGCTCATTAGTACAGGTAGGTCCGTTATCGGTACCACCGGAAAAAATTTCTATAATTCGACAGGAACGTTCTTGACATTTCCTTTCATAGGGTGCAATCAATAAGCAAGGGGTTTTCGAGCAGTTGGTTGTTGATAAAAATAAATGTTTTTATTTCTTTTTAAATGAAGGAGAATTAACTCCCTTTTAACAGAAAAAAGCAGTGAACCATAACACCTGACGTACTCAATATACTAGGCAGTTGTAGCAAGTGCGAAAACGGTCGATTTTTTTTGTATATATATAAGTTTTTTTTCCAGTAAACCAAACAACTTTGGGGGTAATTTTTCTGAGGACTACCATTGAAAGTTTTATTTAAGTATGGCAGGTATAACCACTCATGGTTTGAGTAGTCTAAAGTCAAATATTTTAGTTTCTTTCAAAAAGCTGTCAGTCTGATGCAAAACATAATTGAATTTCGACAAAGTAATGTCTTGAAAACAACATGATCCGGAATTAAAAGTTCCTCTTTTAAAGCAGTAAAAAAAGGTGTGCCTCAGGGATCTGTTCTTTCTCGACTTGTCTTTACCCTCTATGTTGCTGATATGCAGGATTCTCAACTTCAAATTCCCATAAAGATATATAACGTTCATGAAACTAAAGAAAAAATTAACTCTGACATAAAAAGAATATTTATCTACGCAAAAAATCACATCTCAAGCTAAATGCAACTAAATCACAAATTCTTATAATTAACAAAAAGAAAACAGACAGAGAGCAAATTGAAAAAACATTAAAAATTATATACGGATTTATAGATAGCAACATAATTCCAGTTCTACAAAAAGCAAAAAACCTGGGCGTCATTTTTGACAGTAATATATCTTCTGAATACCATGCTAAAAACATAAAAATATTTATAAAATCAAAAAACACCTGCCAAGCAAGCAAAATAGTAGTTTTAATAACTAGTGGCTAAAATAGTGCTTTTTTTTACAAGCGTTGGTTTAAATAACGAGCGCAGTGAGGTATTTAAAAACGCGACTAAAAAAAGCACAGTTTAGCCGCGAGTTGTTAACACTATTTTTTTAAATAACTATCAAAAAATCCAAGAAAAACGGGAAAATACTTTTAAAAATCTCGCAACACACCATCTTTACACTATAAATCAAGGCGGCTGTGGTTTCCATAGCGATGTGTCTTTTTACTAGATGACGTTCGTTGTTGCGAAATTTTAATTTAAATATAATATAAATTTTTTCGTAAATACTTGGTGAAAACTGGCGGAAATGGCTTAATTCTCAGGCAAGAATAATCATAAAAAAAACAAAATTATGATTGTTTCCACAAACCAAAACTACACTTTTTTGCACTCGACGCGCGTTTCGCTAACAACGTTAGCATCATCAGGAGACGATAAACAATTGTCGAGTGCAAAAAAGTGTAGTTTTGGTTTGTGGAAAACAATCATAATTTTGTTTTTGTGCAACCAAAGGTTCCAAATTCCCAACAAAGAATAATTATGTTTTTTCAATATTACTATTTTCCGTTATTTCTCTTTAACTTTGGGTAAAAAACGGACAGAAATCTTTTTTTGCATCCGTGAACAAAAAAAAAGTTTTTTTGCATCGGTAACCAAAAAAATCATGCTTTAGTTATCTGCAGACAGTTACTAAAATCATGTTTTTGACGAAGATATAAAATAAATATTATTTATGTAATACTCTTGTACTATCGCCTTTTGATTATGCAAATGTTGTCTATGGAGATCCAATATCTGCTTAAAAAAATCAATTCAATAAATACAGAACAGTTGCATAAGATTTTCTTTCAATATCTCTTATCGACAACATATAACACCAGTCATCAACCAACATAAAGTACTTAACATGGTTTACAGAAGAAAACAGCACATGTTCGAAAAAAAATTACAAATTTAGAGAGAATCCATAGAACAAGAAATTGTCACAATTTTATTAATCCTCGAAAGCAAACCTGCGCAGGCCAACCTTTAAGCCAAAAACCTCAATTACAGTGCCTTTTTGTAAACATCACGCCCGTGACCCTAAAAAGGTTTGAAAATTTCCCTATTTCTGTGTATAGTATGTGTGTGTGTGTTCGTATAGGGAAGTGCATAAAGCCGAAAAGCAAACAGGTGCTCGGATCCCCCGTGCGTTGCGTGCATCAGTGCCTAATTTTCAATAAATGGAGCTATTAAAAAGTGTTTGGGATGTGTTTTAAAAGAGTTTTATTTCGCGATGAAAATTTAATATTGCTAAAGCGCATCATATTTTGTCTGTATGAAATTGGAATAAAAGTTTTATTTGAATTTAAGAATTGGTTAATTTTTACTTTTTTTTATAAATGGCACAGCATACACCACCACTAACGCTAGACCCGTCTTTCGTTGACAAAATCAAAAAAGGATAGATTTAGGGTTAAAGTAGATTTACGACAGGTATACCACGCCGTTTCAAACCCAGTTCAACTGCGAAAATAAAAAGGAAGACTCACTAGTCCAGAATGGGAAGTTGGTATGGTATACCGATGGATCCAAAATGGACAGTGGGACAGGTCTCCCGTGAAAAGGAAGAACCTAGTGAAGTCACTTACTAGGTTTTTGCTCCGTATCATATTTTTGAAAGATATTAACATCCTCCATCGATTGGTATAAAAATATCTAAAAAATTCCAAATATTAAGAAATTTAGCGAGAATGGAAAAACCTAGTAAGTCGCCAATTTTTATAAATTCAGTAGGAAAAACCTAGCAACCCACTATTCCGATGGATAAACCTAGCATGTTATTCAGGCTTAAGATGAAAAAACATAGTAATTATCTTTGATATGAAGATTTTTACAGCTTTAAAGACCTGGTGACCTGGAGACCTTTAAAACAATCAAATATAATTTTATGTTTTCTACTTTTTAGGTTTAAACAGTTTTATAAGTTTGGTTATTTTCATTTCAGTGTCTCGCAAGCAAAACACGTTGAAGGGTGTTATATTTTTTGTCAGCTTACCGTAAATTAAAATGAAATATCTAATATAATTTTCAAATATATGCATTTAATTTTTTTTGGGTTCACAAGCAGAAGTAACTATTATTATTTAAGTGGAAGCTAGATACTTTACTAGTAAAATATAATATATGTTATTATATGAGAAGATAACTAGTAAATGAATCTACTAGGTTTTTCCGAAATATAATTGAAAGCTTGCTTAAAAAAAAAACTTTTAAGTGACATAAAACTATAAAAAAAACTTTTTTGAGAAGGAATCAAAAACAAAATTTTTCAAAATTAACTTTTATAAAAATGCAGCAATTTTCTTAAAAATATTCTTTGTTATAATGAATTCGCAAGAGTTTTCACTTATTTTGCTTCTCCTGAAAAGTAGTCAAAAACCAGTTACTAGGTTTTTCCTTTTTAAGGGAGAGGTGCAAGAGTATATGGCCTAGCGGCGCGATTCAACTGGTTTGCTTCACTGAAGCATCACACCAATATATCACGATTCCGAGCTGAAATACATGCAATCGAAATGTGCCTGAGAAAGAACTTGAGAAGGAGATATTCCAACAAGAATATCACGAAAAAAAAAGAAGTTAAAAACCTCCAAATCAGTTACTTCAACCGAAAAGAAACTAAAAAAAACAAAAGATCAAAAGATCTTGGGTGGAAATAACGAAAATTCAAACTTGGATTAGCATCCCACAAGGAACACACAAAGGAACAAAGCGAAAAGAGAAATGAATAAACGATGTTTCGCCTTGGGTAACCAGCGTTGGCTCATCAGTGGTTCCACTGGTCACCCGCCCCATACATCATTAAACACCATCATACACTTTGATTTCCAACCTTGAATCACTCACAAATAGGCATCTTTCCGCACCTGGTAGTTATCCAAGTTACCTGATACGGATTCGTCCAGGCGTATATTTCCAATAGGATTATGCTCCTAAGACAATTAAAACAAGAAAAGAAGTTAAAAAACCTCCAAATCAGTTACTTCAACCGAAAAGAAACTAAAAAAAAAACAAAAGATCAAAAGATCTTGGGTGGAAATAACGAAAATTCAAACTTGGATTAGCATTCCACAAGGAACACACAAAGGAACAAAGCGTAAAGAGAAATGGTTAAACGATGTTTCGCCTTGGGTAAACAGCGTTGGCTCATCAGTGGTTCCACTGGTCACCCGCCCCATACATCATTAAACACCATCATACACTTTGATTTCCAACCTTGAATCACTCACAAATAGGCCTCTTTCCGCACCTGGTAGTTATCCAAGTTACATTCGTCCAGGCGTATATTTCCAATAGGATTATGCTCCTAAGACAATTAAAACAAGAAAAGAAGTTAAAAAACCTCCAAATCAGTTACTTCAACCGAAAAGAAACTAAAAAAAACAAAAGATCAAAAGATCTTGGGTGGAAATAACGAAAATTCAAACTTGGATTAGCATCCCACAAGGAACACACAAAGGAACAAAGCGAAAAGAGAAATGATTAAACGATGTTTCGCCTTGGGTAAACAGCGTTGGCTCATCAGTGGTTCCACTGGTCACCCGCCCCATACATCATTAAACACCATCATACACTTTGATTTCCAACCTTGAATCACTCACAAATAGGCATCTTTCGGCACCTGGTAGTTATCCAAGTTACCTGATACGGATTCGTCCAGGCGTATATTTCCAATAGGATTATGCTCCTAAGACAATTAAAACAAGAAAAGAAGTTAAAAAACCTCCAAATCAGTTACTTCAACCGAAAAGAAACTAAAAAAAAAACAAAAGATCAAAAGATCTTGGGTGGAAAATTCAAACTTGGATTAGCATTCCACAAGGAACACACAAAGGAACAAAGCGAAAAGAGAAATGAATAAACGATGTTTCGCCTTGGGTAACCAGCGTTGGCTCATCAGTGGTTCCACTGGTCACCCGCCCCATACATCATTAAACACCATCATACACTTTGATTTCCAACCTTGAATCACTCACAAATAGGCATCTTTCCGCACCTGGTAGTTATCCAAGTTACCTGATACGGATTCGTCCAGGCGTATATTTCCAATAGGATTATGCTCCTAAGACAATTAAAACAAGAAAAGAAGTTAAAAAACCTCCAAATCAGTTACTTCAACCGAAAAGAAACTAAAAAAAACAAAAGATCAAAAGATCTTGGGTGGAAATAACGAAAATTCAAACTTGGATTAGCATTCCACAAGGAACACACAAAGGAACAAAGCGAAAAGAGAAATGAATAAACGATGTTTCGCCTTGGGTAACCAGCGTTGGCTCATCAGTGGTTCCACTGGTCACCCGCCCCATACATCATTAAACACCATCATACACTTTGATTTCCAACCTTGAATCACTCACAAATAGGCATCTTTCCGCACCTGGTAGTTATCCAAGTTACCTGATACGGATTCGTCCAGGCGTATATTTCCAATAGGATTATGCTCCTAAGACAATTAAAACAAGAAAAGAAGTTAAAAAACCTCCAAATCAGTTATTTCAACCGAAAAGAAACTAAAAAAAAAATCTGATGTTTCGTTTTTTTTTTAGTTTCTTTTCGGTTGAAGTAACTGATTTGGAGGTTTTTTAACTTCTTTTTTGTTTTAATCCTATTGGAAATATTAACACGCCAGGACGAATCCGTATCAGGTAACTTGGATAAGTACCAGTGCGGAACGATGCCTATTTGTGAGTGATTCAAGGTTGGAAATCAAAGCCTGCGCTGGTTACCCAAGCCTAAACATCGTTTAATAATTTCTCTTTTCGCTTTGGTCCTTTGTGTGTTCCTTGTAGGATGCTCATCCAAGTTTGAATTTTCGTTATTTTCACCCAAGAATATCACGATCTTCTCGCAATGAAAATGCAGATATCTTAGCTAGGAGAGAATATGAAAAACATTCATAGGACCTGAACCTATGTTCAGTATACTAAAAACCTCAGTACGTGGCCTCCTAGAATGGTGGACCAGACACGAACACAAAGACCATTGGAACTAGACACCAGAACAACAACACAGCAAGAAGATACTTAAGCTCTCGAGAGGTCAGCACCTGCACACAATGGGAATTTTCCAGGAAGAACCCATTTGTAGGCTGTGTGATTTGCACTTAACTACTGGAGAGGAAAACAATTTGTAGTCCGAGCGATGGGAGGGCTAGAATTCGCTGAAGGATAAAAAATGGTACTAATATGTAGGTTCTATTTGTTGCACTTTTTACTAAAGAGGATCTAACACGTCATATGGGGAACAATTTTAAAAACAAACCAATAATTATTTGTTAAATAGTTTGAAAATGTTTAGAATTAGGATACCAACAATTTGTTTAAATAATTAGATGGGAATTTTAAAAAGAGTCGTTTTCAGTATATTTCAGGAAACTGAACTCTAGGATAAGTCTCTGCTGTCTCTTCATTCACTGAATTTTATTTTATTTGGTGTTTCTAAGAATGTTCTATGATTCTGGATTTTAGTGCTTAAAGTTTTAAAATTTGGATTTAAAACTCTTTCGGTAGGATTTACTAAAAGGGTTTAGTCTATTTTGGACCGGTCCTAAGTGTGAAATTTTTTGTTTTAAGCATTTTAAACCAACCCTCCCTGAGAAGGAGGGTTGGTGGTTTGGAAGAATTTTAATAAATTTGTTTATTGAATAATGATCTTAACATCATTTTTGGTTGGAAGAAAAGAAAATTAAAACATTTAAACCTACGCGGGGTTTAAATAGTAAACACTCTGTAGAACAAATTAAAATTGGGGTTATATGTCAATCTAATCTAATAACCTACCCTTGTTAATTAATTTTTCCAATTAATACTTGATGTCATACAACGATTTAGATGGGTAATAATAATTTAATAACGAGTAGATTAATTTTGTATTGAGTTTTTATTTATGAAATGTATTAAAAAAACTTAAATGCAAGTTTTTTATTTTAAATTTCTGTCATTGTCCAAATGTCAGTTTCAAAATATTAGCTGCGTTCAAATCACAAACAGCGAGTTTGTATCTCTTACCTCTGCTTGCACCAATCTCTACTGATGAAAGCTACAGCTTTAAAATGAGTGGGCTTTGAGTAAGGAAACTTTTCTTGACTGAGCTTTTAGATAATCTCAATGTTTTAATTTCAGATTGTAAATAAATTAGTATAGTTGTTTTGGGTTTTTTGTTTGATATATTTTTCGTGCATAATCAGTGACCTTCATTTATGTTTGTTTTGCCTCATAAATATATTTTTTTGTGCTGAAAACGGGTTCAAAATATGGCGTTTTTCTGGACAAAATTGGAGGTGTTTTATTGGTTAATGAACAACTTGGGATATTAAATAAGATAAATTAATCCTTTTAAAAACGGTTACTTAGGGAAATTATAAACGAACCTTTTACCAATTGCCACAAAACAATCCTTTCTGGGGGCTATAAATTTAAACCACCTCAGACCAGCTGGTCTAAAAATTCATCAATTTTATAACCTCAAATACAGATAATGAAGCTATTATGTGCCAAATTTTTGGCGTATTTACCTTTTGCCATTTTGAAAGCTGACAAAAAAAAATAGTTTTAGGGCATTTTCTCCTAAAATATGGTATATTTTCAGAAAAAAAGCAGTTTTTGAGTTGTATTTTGCAATAACAATACAAAATAATCAATAACTTTGTGTCTTTTCTGTATGGGTGAGTGATTTTTGAAAATTGGTTTTAAAATGTAGTAACCCCCATAGATGTAAATATTTAGACCTGGGGGGGGGGGTACTATTTTAGATTTTAGTAAATCTCACTGTTTATGCTTATTTTAGATAAATATTGACGGTTAAGATATTCATTCAACCTTTTAAATATTGAAAAGTAACCTTTTAATTTATTCCCTTTAAATTAGCTGCTACAATTTTCATCGATGTTTCCCACCAAACAAGTTTCTCGTCAGTTTTTTCTCATGTCTTTGCGATCAATCTATCGTCTCGGTACCTATCAGTACATAAAAATTGAAAAAACACAGCCCCTCGCCAATATTCTAATTTGTGTTTTGGATGTGATAGATGCCCGATCTTATTACACATTACTTACTCAGGCTTTTTTGCCTTTATTAGTGATTTTCATTGTCCTCAGCGCTAATGCTATGCGTAGGTATGCAAATAAACTGGTTCTAGGTAGACATATGCTTCTTATTTTAATCTCAACGTCCTCCGATAATTGCTAAGGGCAACCGTATAGTTAATTTCTCTATTGTCATTTCGTCGGAATGATCAGTGAGTTATAAAAAATTATGCGCTATAGCGGAATATGCAAATAGTGTCTATAGTTTCTCGGCCGGGTTATTTTCTTAAAGGGGTTGAATCTTATTTTAGAAACAGCTGCGATGGAAAATGCTAATCGATTTAGAATAGGTTTAATTATTAACTATGTATCAGTTTGATCAAACCTATGAGAAGAAAGGGGTTTTCGAGCAGGAAGTTGGGTTTACTTTGTAGTAGAAATGATTATCAAAAGTGTTTTTCTTAGAATCTAAAAAAACTCCATTAATTTCTGGATATTCCTTTATTATTTTATCAGCAACTTAAACTGATAAACTCATTACGTTTTTGCATCCATAGGATTTCGAAATATTGATCCCCGAAATTTTTATAAGCCAAATGACTTTTTTAACTTTTTTGGTGTTTTTGCCTTAAGAAACTTGTTATACAGTGAATTGAAACCTGCAAACATTAAAAATATTGACACGAGGTTTTTTAGCTTGTTATATTAGCCGTTGTTTTATTTCTAGTTTTTCATACAACCATATGCTATATTTGTTAATTTTTATTTTATGTCACTATCATAATATGTCATATTTTGTCAATAATTTTTTTACCAACACTGCCTTCTTCAAATTCAGTGACCAGCAACTATATGCTCTATAGAAGTATATACTATATAATTCGTATGGTTTTGTTATCTCCCCATGCCCTAGTTTTTATTTGTCGTTAAATTTTGTAATTAAGTTTCTTTAAGCTTTTCAACAGTCTTAAAGTTCAGTACTTAAAACCAATTAAAACTAGCTATAAAATGTAAATGGAATACGAGGGGATCGAAAATCGAAAAAAAAATCGGTTGATTTGTAACTGTTGGGGGCTGGCTACAACAAGGGAAGATCATTTTAATATGCCATTTTATTAAAGAGTGCTGGGATCTATCAAAGATTTGAATGGTTTAAACTAAAGTAAAGTGACTCGATCGCCGAAGTTTCTTTTTTATTGCTTTTATAAAATCAAGATGTTTGGCTGGTCGCTTCAAATTTTGTAAATTTTTAATAAAATCCTGTTTAGTCGTAAGAAAGCTAGCAAGGTCAAGTCCAACAGCCTGACAAATAGAACATACTATTCTTACCCCTTTATTTCGTCGAGGAACCAGAAGTTTATGTCTTTTGATATTTTATACCATCTTCCCTTCGTTCGGGTGTTATGTTAAAAGCAACTGCTGGCTGCTGTGTGGATTTATTCAAAATCGATGAAATTCCCGATGAAATTAAAATATGGCTGGAGATTTATGGACCTTAAAAAGACTTTCTTACCGAAATTAAGTGGTATTTTTAAATGTCTTTTATAAACCCGACAATATTAACGCATAATTTGAGAAATAATGGTTGGGTTTCGAAAGATCAATAGGTTGGTTTTTATAAAATTTTTGAGTATAAAAATCCTAGCAGGTAGGTACGATGCGCCAGTCAGTGTCCATCCCTCTACACCGTAATACAAAATGCTGAGCACATAATATGGAATAATAAATTCGGATAGTGCTGTTAAGTTCGCTACTACACAATATGATTTTGCCTGTTTAATTCAGATTACAAGTTTCGGCAACCTGTGTTATGTTTTTCTTTGTCTATAACCCTGAGTTTTTTTTTGAAACATTAAAGTTAAGCCCAAATTGCGCGCTTTTGACTGCAATTGAATTCAACAACAATTGTACGCCTTCCAGCATGTCTGCTATTATGATAGTGTCGTCTTCATCTCTTAAATTGTTGATTTTTATGTAGTTTATAGTAAAACCTTCTTTTCAGTTGTGAATTTGGTTACTGTAAATATTAAACAACACCGGGCACAATATGCAATCTTGGCGAACACCTCTTCTTACCTCTTCAGGCAATCGGCCATCAACTTTACGATCATCCAGACCAACTTCTTTAAGAGATTCTGGTAGCTTTTGGTGGACTTGATCAAAAGCTTTTCAAAATTTATTAAACCAGCATATACTGGCACCGAAACTTCCCAAGATTGTTGAACCACCGCTGGAACACCAAGCTCTTTTATGGATAATATCTCGAAATATTTTGAGCATATTGACTCATTAATCGCATCTCTGCATTCTTTTTTAAATTAATGCATCCAATTAATATTTTTTGTAATGGAAGGGACGCGAAGTACTCTAAATTTATCCAAACCAACAATCTAAAGAGCCTTTTTAACGCTTCTCGTACTTTGTCCAAACTTTCTGCAGGCCGCTGAGTTCGAATAAGTGTTTGGGGTCAGTTAGGTATTATTGACATTGCAAATAGGGCATTGTTCAATTAGGGCAAGCCCCGAAATGCCACAATGGTCAGGGCCGTAACAAATGTATATTCGGTAGAAATTAAATTATTAATTTTCCGAGGTAACCGCTGTTTGTTTTGCGTTTTGTGTATGTGTGCACTTTAGTTTGAGATAACTAGTTTAATTTTAGAAAGGAAGCTTACTTTTGCAGCAGTAATTTTCTTTATTAAAAAAAAATAATATTCTAGTACAATAAATCCAAAAGTATGAAACTAATTGACGTTTCCAAAATAGATAATTTCTTGTTTTTGAGAGACCCTTAGAAATGTTCAGGGTGAACCAGAAATAGTGATCAACGTTTGAAGTCAAGAAGAGTCAAATAAATGGATTCCAATGACTTTTCAGTATGTTATTAGGCAAATTAATATTTAGCATGTTTTATATTTGCATGCGACACCCTTATTGTGAAGTTTGAATTGCTTTGGGCATATTTTTTTTAATTTGAGAGTTTTGAACTTCAAATGTCTTAATTTTTTATTCTTTCATAACGTCTCGAATGCTTATGTATCTGCAATGGTCATCAGGTGGTAACAAAAACTAAGACTACCTAATCTTATATACTTGCATGTAAACACTTCCCCAAAAAGAAATTCTACACAAAAAAATGAAATAAGCTGGGTAACTGGTGAAATTAAGGATTCAAGTTTAAGTATTAAGGAGTTATATAAATTGTCCAAACGATATCCTTGCTTCAAAAAGATATATAAGGATGAAAAAAAGAGACATCTTAATTTAATCAAAAAAACAAAAAAATACTTTTGTACAAATAGAATTTCAAAAGCAAAAAACGTCAAAAAAATCATTTGGTCTATTATTAAAGAAATGAACGGCAAAATTAGTTCGACTAGGGGCAGTAATTTAACTTTGAACATTAAGGGAAAAATAGAAAACGATCCTGTTCTAGTAAGTGATTATTTTAATTTATTTTTTAAAGAAGCTCCAGTTGAGATAATAAAGAAAATCAATCAAAAGCAACACACAGCCAGACAAACACACTTCCAATTCCAATTAATTAAAAGGAAATTGAAGTCCAAATTTTCCTATGGATTTGACGAGGTTCTAAGCTATTCATTATTAAAGTGTCTCGATATAGTTATTAACCCACTTACATATTTAATTCACAAAGCTTTTGATTCAGGCACTTTTCCATCAATGCTTAAGGTAAATAAAATTGTACCAATACTAAAAAAGAATAAAGCAACATGTCCTGATAATTATAGACCTGTGTCTCTTACCTCAGTGTTTTCCAAAATTTTTGAATATGGCTTTCTTAGTAGATTAAAATTATTTCGACCAATCAATTTGGGTACCGAAATGGTGTTTCCACGATTGATGCAATCAATGTCTTTGTGGAAAACATAGTAGACCACATGGAAGCAGGAGAATTACCTACTGGTATTTTTGTGACCTTAGCAAGGCATGTGATTGCGTCGATCATGACTTTTTACTTAACAGATTGAAGTGTTTTGGAATTGAAAATAAGGAAAACAATTTTGTTGCTTCATTCTTGAGTCCACGAAAACAGTATGTGTCAGTCAATGATTTTTCAACCGATTATCAAAAAGAGGTAGTATCTTCTGAAATTAATGTTACTTGTGGAGTACTCCAGGGGTCAGTTTTGGGGCCCATACTGTTTATTTTGTATATAGAGGATCTCAATTCTGCAACTGGAGACAGTAATTTGGTGTGTTATTGCGATGATTCTACGGTTACCGTAACTGATAAGTCTAAACAAATGCTAGAATCCAAATGCAATAAAACACTATTTAATATTATTCGTTGGTTTCAACAAAATTCATTGTACATAAATCTAGAAAAAAACAACTACTAACAAGATTTTACTTTCCACAAAGTAGACGCAATATGGACGTTAATATTTCATTGCACAACAAAAAAATAACAAATGAAAATGCTGTCAAATTTTTGGGAATACATCTGGATGATAACCTTAATTGGAGGAACCATTGTGCGAGGATGAGTTCTTTTCTGGGAACATCATACTTCCTTTTTAAAAATCTAAAAACTTGAACATTGATAAACTAAAAACAATATACCATGGTCAGGTTGAATCTCGTTTACGTTATTGTATCATATTTTGGGGAGCATCTTTGGATTGGGAAGAAGTCTTTATTAAACAAAAAAAGCTTTTAAGGTGTATGCTTGGATTGCCTCAAAGACACACTTGTCGTAATAGTTTTGTTCAATTTAAAATTATCTCTTTGTGTAACTTGTATTTGTTCGAATTGTGTAAGTTTGTCTTTTCTAGAAAATAAACTCTTGAATGTAATAAGGATGTGCATAGATTTAATACTAGACAAAAAAATCAATTAAGAATTCCTTTTCATAAAAGCAAAGTTGAGGAACATTTGCCTATAGTTATTGGCATAAAGGTTTTCCAACATTTACCTAAAACTTTACAAGAGATCAAAATATTAAATCATTTTAAAACTCTAGTTAAGTCGTTTTTATTACGAATTCTTTTTATAATATAAATGAATATTTTTCTAAAACGTTTTGATCTTAATATTAAATATAAACAGTGTACAAATAAAAATGGCGAAACATTTAGTTAAATGTAATATTTAATTACTTGTACTATGTTGTTTTGACGTGTTCCATACTATTGTAATTTAATAGTCAAAGGAAAATAAAGATTTATTGTATTGTATTGTGTGGAGTGAACCTTGGTTGGCTGGGCCCTTTTGCAGTTGAAATCTGTTACCTCCGAAAAGTATGGGTTTCCAAACATAGTTCACTTTTTGATTGATTTTAAGAAAAAAAATATACTCTTTTTGAAAGTTATATTTTTGTGTACGTGACGTCCCTAAATGGTTATTCCGATAAAAGTTAAAATCTGCTATATACGTCCTACTGTCAAAACCTGTCAGAAATATGTAATTTTTTCCCAAAATGTAAAAAAATATTTAAAAAAAATAAAAATTAGGGCTTATAGAACATTTAATTTTAGACAAAAAAAGTCAAACAAGCATTTTTGTAGTACTAACCGTTTTTTTATAAACGTCATTTAAATGTTTGAAAAATAGAAAAAATTGTCACCATTTGAATTTTAATGCTGTTAATTAAAAAAAATATATTTTCTGAAAAAGCGATGTGAACCTGAAAGAGAACATATTTTTGCTAGAAAAACGTTACAATGTTTTTTACATCACTTATAGTTCCTATATAAAAATAAAATTAGTTGAAGAAAATGCTAAAATCATGTCGATTGTATTGAACGTTTTTGCACCAAGATTTTTCTATAAAACTAAACTTCTAAAAAAAATACAATTATGTATTAAGTAGGTAGTCTTATTACCTATCAAACGACAGTAAAAAAGTTTATGTTATTATGTTTATTAAGTAAATAAATCAACCAACCAAATAAAATAACCAAATTTGTGCAACATGAGAAAAATAATTTTTTGAATCAGCGTAATACTGAGTAGTACATGATGCTTTGTGCTCTGATATTTTTTTTAAATGTTCTATAAGACCCTTCGAACTCACCGGGATTAGGGGGCAAGATAGAAGCAGGAATAAGGGAAGTACCTTATATAAAGATGTTTTTCAGAGAGCTCGTCTTATTTAATTCCGCCAGAGGTTACCTTTTCAAATCTAGTCGAAATTTTTTTACTGTCGTTTGATAGGTGATAAGAGTTATTATTTAGCAAATAATTGTTTTTTTTAGAGTTTAGTTTTATAGAAAAATCTTGGTGCAAAAAAGTTCACTACAATCGACATGATTTTACCATTTTCTTCAACTTATTTTATTTTTGTATAGAAACTATAAGTGATGCAAAAAAAGTTGTAACGTTTTTTTTATCGAAAATATGTTCTCTCTCAGGTTCCCCATCGCTTATTTTTAAAAATTGTTTTTTTTACAGAATAACTATTTAGGGACGTCATCTACACAAAAATATACCTTTCGAAAAGAGTATATTTTTTCTTAAAATCAATCAAAAAGTGAACTGTGCAAATATCCTTGATGGTGATGTTGAGAAAATAAATTCTGGTGCCTCTGTATGAATGCAGTTTCTTTGAACTTCTGCTTGAATAGATTTTTCTCCTTGGCGACGATCTTTGCCTCTTTCCATTCCATATGATGTTTATTTTCCCAGTAATGTTGAGCTATTTTGATCCAGTTGTGACCCCTTGTCGAGTTTTGCGTTTGTGTGTGTAAGGCGAACTTCCCTGGGTCGGCTAGTTTCTCCGATGTAGAGTATTTAAAAAATCGTAGGAATGAGGCAAATTTTACGAATTATATTGTATATTTAAACTATTTACAAGGAATTATTAAACAAATTTAAAGAGACTGTAAATTATAAATAATAATTTGCCCGAATAATAAAATTCTTGTCCATTATTATTTTTTGCTTTAAGCAACCTTGGTCTAACCAATTAATCAAACAAAAATGAAATTATAATCTACCTTTATGAGCCAATAATTATTATCATATTTTTTACGACGATTGGCGTAATTCTCATTCAGAACCCGATTGTCCATTGTTTTGTTCATTGATATGACATAATAATGGTGATTAGTATTCTTCCCATAATAACATTTAAAATCGTAGCAGAGAAGCCGACATGATTTTCAAATCGCTATCACTCCGCCATATTGTTACTGATGATATTATTCAATTATTATTTTTGTTACGTAAACAAACATAAAACCGAATATTTTGCAATAGGTGAGCGTTTATCAGATCAAAGTTTTCGTAGTCGTAAACATGTATATGGTTGAAATCAAGAAAATTATTTTAAATGGCATACAAGGTTAAGCAAAGTACTATTTTATGATAAAATTTTGCGATTTAGTTTTTCCATTTTATTTTTAGAACATTAGATATTTTAATGAAATGCAAAATATCTCTAATATATTCTCTATTCTTAAAATGGCTAAAATTAGCACTACATACCTTGTTTAGACAAGTGTAGTTGTTCTAAAAATTTTTTAGCCATGATCTCAAATCCCTCAAACCTTTTGCACATGACATCAGTCAGTATCTATGCCTTTACGCTAACAGAGCACACGAATTCGGAATAGTTAACACTAATTTTAATATGACTTGCCTTAGTCCTTCTTATTTCAAAAATCTATGAGCACCTTCCAACCCTTCTTTTAGCAACACAGTGTTCTTTATGTAAACATCAATGAATTCACCCTTTTCTACCCTCAATTTAAAGTCTTTTATGCTTGTTTTTTATTTGGCCTAAAAGCCCCTATTAATGGGTTTTCTTCAAAGTAAATCTAAAGATATGCTACATTTTTGTGTTTGGTTTGGGCGTCATCAATCATCATTGATCCCGAAATTTGACAATTAAATCTTGCACATTTTGCGGGCTATTCCCTAAATTTTTGCTGTTTAGTAGAATGAAGGTGTGGCGCAAAAAGAAATTAGGAGTAATCTGTCTTTACGATCTTTAATTTTAGTTTTGATTTCGGTGTGTGCTCTGATCTTAATGTACATAGTGGGCCAATAAGACTGGCTTCACTACATATATGTTTGTTTTTATGGTTGTCCCCTAGGGGGCTCCAATCACATCTCCCAGCTTAAAAAAGCCTATTTTATACTTTAGACCTCTCACATGTACACTTGATTTAAAAAAAAACTCATACATGCATTTTTTCCTATGCCACAAAATTTAGCTTTCCATTAGTGTATACTATTATAAGGCACCACCAGCTTAGTATGCTTGACAGCTTAAAATTCAGTATGACATCCTTAAAAATGCACCAGATATCAACATTTACAAAAGTTCAAATTATCACTCGAGTTATGATGACGATAATTCGATGGAAAAAGCGCTGGATTGAAAATAATTCTACGGATAGGAAAGATGGATCAGGACGACCAAAAGTAAGTCGTTCGACGTCGGTTGAAGCAGCTAATGTAACATTATTCCCGGGTTCTTTAGCCACAGTAAATATAAGAGTAACGAAATCAGAAGTCTTTTGTCGAGTTGCTGCAAAGAAGCCTTTTCTAA
The DNA here is from genome assembly GCA_963921995.1 of Oxystoma pomonae. Classification (NCBI taxonomy): domain Eukaryota; kingdom Metazoa; phylum Arthropoda; class Insecta; order Coleoptera; family Brentidae; genus Oxystoma; species Oxystoma pomonae. Next base: position 74,576,429 of record OY998171.1, read on the forward strand.
CAGAAGAACAAAAACAGGCCAGACTGATTTTTGCACTGAACAACGTTCTTCGTGATAATGACTTCTGGGAGAGGGTGGTTTTCACTGACGAAAAAATTTTTCAATCATCTTCAAGCAGCAGAAGGATTTTAGTTTATCGTCCACCAAATTCTAGACTTGAACCCGAATATACAAACCAAATTAAAAAAGCTGGACATTTTTCTGTAGACATGTGGGGCTGGTTTAGTGCTAGAGGTTTGGGTTTTTTTTGGAGAATCGAAGGAAGATTCAATAGTTAACGATATATTGAAATCCTTGAAAACGTTATGCTGCCATCTGTACAGGCTTTACATGAAAATAATGACTTCGTTTATTAGCAGAATAACTGTCCAGTACACACGGCTAATATTGTTCGCCAATGGCTTCAGAATAATAATATAGAAACACTTTCTTGGCCAGCCAACAGCCCTGACCTTAACCCAATGGAAAATATATGGGGTCGAATCGTTAAAATAATATACCAAAGGAATTGGAGCCCACGAAATGCTGAAGAGTTAAGCGATGCTATTTATCGCGCATTGGATCAGCTCTCAGAAGATCATCAGTATTTTCAAAATTTAACTTTTTTAATGCCCAGACGTCTGCAGCTGGTAATAGAGAAAAATGGTGATCCTATTAAATACTAAATTATTTATTTTAGTTATGTTTTAAGTTAAAATAATTAGTATTAAGTTTACCATCGTTTTTGTCCTAATCCAGGTTTCCTATTCGTCGAATTGTTTTCAATTCAGCGCTGTTTCCATCGTATTATTTTTATTTTATCAACTCCAAAATGGGTTACCGCCCTCTTTATAGAACAGCCTTCGTCCGTTACTCGAGTGATAATTTGATATTGTTCAATAAAGACTTTACTAAAACATTATTTTTGCTGATTTTTTAGTATTATGCAACATTTAATATAAAAATAAGGTTGCCTTTAATTTAAGTAAAAAAATATTTTCAGTTTTAGAGACCTTTTTTAAACAATATGACAAATTGTCGTACTTTTAAAGTTTTTAGGCATTTTAGCTGCCAGTCCGTATATATTATACACTTTTAGAAAGGTCAATTTTGTGACTGCATGTATGCGTTTTTTTTAAAGTCAAGTATACCACCAATTTACCCCCACTTTTTATTTTAAAGTTATTTAGTTTTATGTGTTGAATTTTCTGCTGAAGAAATCACAACCCAACTTTTTTTTTACATTAATTATACAAACTTTCTTTTATTAGTATGAATATTTATTTTTCACCAAACATTCCGGAAATGGTAAAATCGATGGGGCTGAAACAAGCGGGGAAAATGTTATATCGAGGAAAATAATTAAAAAAAGTAATTATTAATACAGTAAATAGCTATACCTGCTATCGCTGTTACATATCAACGTCAATTAATTTAAATATAAAAAGTTTTTTTATTAATGGAAGCTATAACTATTTAGGGTGTGTAGACAATGGAATTAAATATGTAAATAATTTGTCATATAAGTAGGTTAATTTAGTTCCTAACAATGTTGGTTTTAAGGCTTTTACAAAATTTCGCTGGCAAAAAGTTCTGCCCTGGTAGTAAAAAGTACAATAAATGAACTGGCTCTCCCTAAAGTTTCAACTAAAATCATAGAAGACAAAGTTAAAGTCTTAATTACGATATTTAAAATCAGTAGATTCCTGGTCACTTAAGAATTGGAAAAACAAGAAAAGCAGTTATGCATGTTTTTCAAAAACGTAAAGGTCTTAACGAATCTTTCGATTTTGCCCATCGTTTTTTAGGTTCAAATTGAATTTTTTTCTGCTAAACGTAAGACAGTCTTGGTTTTCCTATTACGTATACTAGAGTCTTGAGAATCAAATGTTTGTTCAGGTGCTATATTTCAAGGATACTAAAATAAATTTATATCTTTTAACTATATAGTAGATTTTAGTACGCACCACTAGAATTAACTATTATAATAAGTAGAATTCTCTAACAATACATTTTTGGAAACATTAATAACCGACTCGGGTAATAATTTAAATTTAAGTTGTAAAAATATTGTACCATATCACTGCCTATCTTTACATTAAAAGTCTATATTGATTGAACATTGTCATATTAAATTTTTCCTCATCGAAATGATCGCAAATATAAAAGTCCATTTATATCGCGTTTTGTGTATTCAATCGAGGTGTGAAACGTGTGGAGCTTGAGCAAAGATCAGCTCGCTGAGCTTAAAATTATAAACTTACCCACAGTAGCTCTCTCCATCCTAGGAGGGCTAAAAGGGTGTTTTCCCCTCTTTGATTTGGACATTTTGCATGTTTTTTGCAAATAAACTAACTTTAGAATTATCAAACCATCATACAAAGTAGCTAGGGTTAGAGATTTTAAGGCGAACATCGTAAGATGATGTTGTTTGAAGGTGGTAGACAATGTTGAACTTGAGAGTAAATTGGAGTTTCGAACTTCCATCGGAGAAACCAGCCGACCCATGGAAGTTCGTCTTACAGAACACAAACGTAATAGTTGACAAGGGGACACAATTGGATCAAAAATAGCTCAACATTGCTGGGAAAATCAACATCATATGGAATGGAAAAGGGCAAAGATCGTCGCCAAGGAAGAAAATCTATTCAAGCGGAAGTTCACAGAAATATCATTCAGAGGAACCAGAATTTATTTTCTCAATAAAGTGGCACCATCAAGGATATTTGGAAAGGGCGAAACCAACCAACGGTAAACTTCATGATTCATTGAACTTATGCTAGTATGTAAGATTAGGTAGTCTTAGTTTTTGTTAGTATGCAAATGAAATGGAAGTTTGAAACTCTAGTTTACTATGGTAAGATGATGTCTCTATTAAATGCAACCTATTTTTAATATACGAGGTCAGATTGATAAATTACCGGAATGAGCGCTTTGCTGTGACTTTTTTACATTTTTTTTATCGCTTAGTTGGCCATGCTTTTCTTATATCTGACGTCAGTTGCCATGGTCATACGTCAAAGCATTTGTTTTTGGCAGGCGTCACTTTTGGTCTTTGGCAAAGATGCAGAAAAATGAGATACGAGCAGGGAAGGGAAATCGGCGACTGAAGTGAAATTTCGAATGGATGCCGTGCTTGGTGATTCGTAGCCTTCATTTTCGACGGTGAGTTTCTGGATATCTAAATTTCGGCGTGGGCGTACGCACACAAATGATGAACTACGTCCTAGGCGACCAAAATCAGCAGTTACTCCGGAAACAATCGATAAAGTGCATGATATGGTGTTGACCGACAGAAAAATAAAAGTTCGCGAAATTGTAGATGTAGTGGGCCTCTTATATGAGCAGGTGATTCATATTTTGCATAATGAATTGGGTTTAAAAAAACTGTCCGCATGATGGTGCCGCATTTGCTCACACCGGAGTCACCACTTCCCAGAAATCTTTAAATTTTTTTTTACTATGGATGAGACTTGGATTTATCACTATACGTCAGAAACAAAAGAACAATCAAAACAGTGGGTGGTCCTTGGAGAAAGAGTCCCAAAGAAGGCAAAGACGGTTAATTTAGGAGGAAAGGGATGGCATCAGTTTTCTGGGATGTATCGTGCTAATTGACTACCTCGAAAAAGGTAAAACCATCACTGGGGATTATTATTCAAAACTTTTGGATAAATTTGATGGAGCAGTAAAAAAAGCCAAAAGACCAGGAGCGGCTAAAAAGAAAGTTCTTTTTCACCAGGACAATGCACCCGTTCACAAATGTGAGATTCTTCATCAAAAACTGACAGATCTAGGTTACTAAACATCCAAATACTCGAACATCCACCCTATTCACTAGATTTAGCACCATCTGACTACCATGTGTTCCCAAAGTTACAAAAATTCTTGGCTGGTAAGAAATTTTCCAATAACCAGGAGGCCATCGAGGCGACAAATGCCTATTTTAGTAGTCTTGAAGAAAATCATTTCCGTGAGGGCATTGAGAAGCGCTGGTTCAAGTGTATATTGCGTTAAGAGGAGATTATGTTGAAAAGTAAAATAAACATTTTCTTTAAGAAAGCCTGTTTTCATTTTCATTCCGGAAATTTATCAATCTGCCCTCGTACATTGAGTTTGTTATGCATTTTTTCAATTAGAATGGGCAGGTGAGAATCTGTTTGATGTGTTGGACCCAATTTTTCATTCATTAAGAACATATTAGGTATTTTTGATTAAGCATTCAATCACAGTGCATACTAGTGATTTGCTCAAGAAATTAACCAACGCAGTATAGTAGGCGGATCAATATATGCATAAGCTACATCGATTTGAAATTTATACGACCGTCCTAAACGTGCAAAATGATCTTCAAAAGAAAATTTCGGAAGTTCCCAGCCACTCTCAACTATCTCACCAGGATTAAATATGAAAATTAGCGCACCTTTATCCACGTAATAAATCAAACATCAATAGTTCTAAACCCTTTTCCTGACAATGGCGAAATATCATTTCAATATTCCCTTCGGGCCGTTTATTCAAATTAATTCCTTAAGCAAACACATTATGTAGATTCGGCCGAGTCTCTCACAATTTTTTCGATGGACCTGGTATGCAAATAAATCCCGCACAATACCATCGATGATATTTATTAAAGTTTTATATGTCTCCTTGAGGTCATGCAAATAGGATTTTTGGTTAAGGTTATGGGGAAGGATTAGACGAAATCGGAAGTATTGCCTCGCATAGCACAAGGGTGTCACCTGAGATTAAAGCAATACCCTTTTTGGAACAGGTAAAAGACGCTTTCTTCTTGAGGAAGTTATGCATTTTCGGAAGAACAATTTGCATAGAAAAGTGTCATTTAGGATTTTACGGTGAACTGAATGTGATATATTAGGGCGCAGATGTGTGTGTGCTATTGGAATTTGTTGTTGTGTAAAAACAGACCTTAAAAAATGGTATCGCAAATTATGATATCGACAAGAGAAAACGATGTATATGTGAATAAACAGGCCAAACTCATACTAAGAATATATCTTGTGACCTTGTTTGATTTCTATCTGTACTCTACTGTAAATTTTATCTTTAGTAATTCTCTCATAATCCTAAGTTCTCTTTAAAATTCAGCCTTGATTGCTGCTGTGTTTTTAAGTTATTTTTTTCAAAATTTCAAAATAAGGATGGACTGTATCCGTCAGGTCGTAACAGTAGCGCCGGCGTTAGCTGCGCAAGCGTATCTATGAACGTGTGTCAAAATACTGCCCCGCCATAATACGGTCTGGCTAAATGAAATCTCCAATATCTTTTAGATTCAACTAGTTTATCAAATTTGAGTCCATTTTTGCAATATTAAATTTTTTGGACATGTCAAAACTGCCACAATTATCAAAATTTAAAAGCTGTCAACCCAATTCCTGGCCAGCTTTCCTAAAAAAAAGGAATGAAAACGCAAAAACTCTCCAGTAAAGTAAAAAAAAGATCGGATAAAAAAATTTATGTCATTGTTCCACATTTTTTGTTTCTTACTTCTTGAACATAATAATACACATTATTCCATCGACGTTTCTCGGTAAAATATTACGCACGAAACAAAAAGAACCCGACCTAATAACAAACGATCGGAATATAAAGTAGCCTTTTTTTCCTTATCGCCGGCTAATATCAAGTGTTAATTCCCCCGTCAGTTGCTGTCGTTGCGACGACCAATTTTTCCCATTCGGAGATCTCGTGTCGAGATAATCTAACGAACATCTATAAACGTATAGCGGCCGATACGAACCGCTGACCAAACGGAGGGGATGGAATTGGGGAGCTTTTTATGAAATTAATTAACAGTTAATTTTGCAGGGTTGCCTTTTTACTTCTTTAAGCGGTTCAAGCGGTTTTTTGCACTTTATCTACAGCTTTTGTTTGATGGTCTAACCATACTCACCAGCTCATAGAATCGCTAAAACAAGTTGATCTAGATGACCGAGATCTAAAGATAATCGCTAATCTATACTGGAATCAAACTGCTCAAATAATTGTTTATGGCCAACTGTCCGAAGAGGTCCAAATAAGAAGAGGTGTGCGCCAAAGTTGTATATTGTCTCCGCTGTTGTTTAATATCTATAGTAACAAAATAATAGAGAATGCATTGTATAACTGCGAAGAGGGTCTGACCATAAACGGCATAAAAATCAACAACTTACGATATGTCGACGACACTGTCATAATAGCAGACACGCTGGAAGGCCGGCAAGAGTTGTTGAATCAAATGGCTGCCAAAAGTTCGCAATTCGGGCTTAACTTAAATGTTGGAAAAACAAAATGGATGGTCATATCCAAGGAGAAGAACATCAGAGGCATGTTAGAAGTAAATGGACAGCAAGTTTGCCTCCTCAATGAGAATTGGGTCAACATGCAAGAAGTTCGTGCGAGAATTGAACAGGCCAGATCCTAAGTGTTCTGTAGTCGCGATCTTAATACCACTCTCCGAATTCGTGTGCTTCGGGGTTATGTTTTTAGCATCTTGCCAAGTTACAGGCATTCGAGATATGGTGTTATCGTAGAATACTAAGGATATCTTGGATGGATACAGTAACT